>JBBPCY010000018.1:9696758-9721629 GCA_037974405.1 Brachyalestes nurse
TATCTGTGTGTGTGTGTGTGTGTCTTCTTACTTGACAGAGAGATAGCACCATGGTGCACTATGGGAAGAAGATAAGCCAACAGGGGCAGTGTGATGCTCTGGGTAATGTTAGCTGAGAAACCTTGAGTCCTGGCATACATGTGGATGTTACTCTTTCACAATGTGCTGGACAAACTAGTCCGATCCATAGAGGACTTAAGGAGTCTCAGTGCAGATACCCCAGCACCTTCAGAGGTCTCCATGTCTCAACAGCTGTTTCAGGGGTACGAGGGAGACCTACATAATTTTTGGCAGCTGATTTTAATGTTATGGCTGACTGGCGTATGTCTGTGTTCAGCAAGCTGCTCCTCTGTCCCAGGGTCCCTGCACACATGGCGTGCACACACATCTCTTCAACTTCTTTTTATCTCTTTGCCTTCTCTCTCCCAGCACACTCATTGGCCGTTTCTGAAACGCTCGTTCAAAAACATCGATGACCATCGACCTGCAAAACCCATAAACGTTTCGAGTTGTAAAAATCAAACACGTTTCAAAAGCGTCTGATCACTCCAGTGCCGGATCAGGAGGTTCAAGATCAACATTTTCTCCACTTAAACTACCAGATCATTACACCATCAAACACTTCTTTATGAGGTACATATAAAAATAAATGTAAATGAAGGAGTAGGACTGTACTTTGCAGTTCAACAAATATATTTCTTTGAAAGTAGGCCACCGCGTTCCTCGAGTCCTATATGTAACAGGCTATAGAATGCCATCTGAAGCTCGGCGTAAATAATGTAGCACAGACTGTCGCTTGACACACTTTCAGTAAACATGTCTGAAGTGAGGTGCATTAAAACCAGCTGCCGAATGACTGAACACATCAGTGTGCCATGAATTATAGAGTCTACTGATGGTCCACCAAAACCATGAGCCACTGTCGCTTTACCAACTGCGAGTGGGTTTTGTTTTTATTGTTGCCAGCTTAGTTATTTCACATTTACAGAGGAGCATCTCCATCCCCAAAACAGAGCCTTGACATCAAACCAGGGCTTTAGGCAAAGCAAATATTCAAAAATGTGAGGAAGAAGATGCCTCCAATAAGGCGCTTTTCCACACAAAACTGTGACTAAAAGGATTGTGGAGGGTTTCTCGTAATAGTTAGAGGACTTCCTCACTGGGTAATTACCAGGAGCAGTTTTTTTTTAAAATCCAGTGAATCTTATCTTTTCATTTTGCCCCATACCAGTAGCTTCTTTTTTATGGCTTGAGAGCGTGGAGTCTTATCAAGAATTCACAGGTTCACTTGCTATCCAGAGTTGACAAATATCTCCTCGGCTCACAACCATCACAATGGAGTCGACGCATGCAGACTGCCCACATTAATATAACGCTCAACGAAGAAATATAACTCCACAGTCTGAAACATATTTAAATTGGCTTTAGCGATGGCAATATGAGCAAATATCATGATATACTAGCATCACTGAAATGGTACGGGTGCCATTTAGTCACACAATCTGGCTAATGGCCTCATTTTCCACTGGATTACTTACAGCAAAATAAAAAATAGTAAATTATTTAGACAAATATGAATGTGAATATGAAGGGAAAACAAGAAAACACTGTTTCTAAATGAGTTACTGCTGACAATACTGAACAGTACCATCTGCATACTCCACCAAAAATGATTGGAAATGATAATGTACACAGTTTACAGCACCTACACATCATCACCCTAAAACAACTCCACTCATGAAATTCAATGGAAATGTATTCCTGCTGCAGGTTTTCATTTGCAAAGCCACAGTCAAATTCTAATCCAGTAGGGTCTACGTAGAAGAGGAAGCTGGGGCGGCTGAGGTGGTCTGACCCCGACTGCTGTGCCCACATGACTTTAAATCCACCTCGGGATGTGGAACACTCCAACCTCCTGCTTCAGTCTCAGACATAATTGCAAGCCACTAAAATTCCATAATACATACTTCCTTACCGCTCGTCCCAAGAATAATAAAAGTAATCCTTGCTTTAGGCATGTAAAGTCTGCACAAAGGAAACACAATGCTTGTGGAATAGGATAAGGAAATGAAATATTTATAGAAGAAATGGTATGCATTAGACCAAGCAGTGAATATAAAAATGTATCATGTTTATTTAGTACACACTTATCACTTAAAGCGCTTGTAAAACTAAAAAAAAAAAAAAAAGTACTTCAGCATCAATATGCTTTTGACATAAAATAATATCAGTATGATTACAGCAAGAAAAGAGTGAAAGAAAGGGTCAGAATTAATTTGTTATTTGACAGATTAATTGTTGTAATTACAATGAGGAAAAACACCACCCAGTGGTGATCCTGCTTTAGGGGGTGGAATGAGGGCTGAGCTTGACGGTACAAAGTACTTTCTGAAATTCAGCTACGAAATCGTGTGTTCTGCTCAAGTTTACAGTTCAGCTCACTTCACAAACTGGTTTGATCTAACATTCTGATGGCGTGAATTATATAACGCTGGGGCCTCTGGACCTTCAAACAGGTAAACAGCTGCAATGAAAAATTTAAAAATCCAGTTAAATTATTGAAGAGCGCTCAGCAAGGCGTCTTGATGAGGACGGCGTATTTGCCTGGAGATGCAGATAAAACGAACGGCAGAAGGCCCGGCTAAATCAGCTCCCCTGTCATACACTAATATGCCTTGTCTGTTTCGAGTAAAGGCCTCTCTCGAGCAAAGCTGCACGGAGATGCGAGGCACACGTCAGCCTGAGAAATCCTTACACTTTCCATAAGGAGCTTTTTTCACAATGTTTCATTAATGATAACTTCCATTTCTGGTTCACAGGCTGCGCGTTTGGAACATGTTTGACCTACAAGTGATCCCAGAACACTGTCTTTCCTCTTAACGACAAAAAAGCTGAGCTAAAAGGAGGAGACAAGCAGAAAAATCACAAGGGTCCTAGGCTAAGAGTAGGTAATGTGGCAAAAATAAAACCTGAAGAAAACATTTATAATGAGGTTTTGTTTTTCCTAAAGATTGCAACAGAGTTAAAAAGTTTAACACAGTTGTGGTATAATGAGCAGACCTTCTGCTCATGCTGCTGCTCGTACCACATACTGAAAAATCCATGGAATAAACTGATCCGCAGTCTTAAAAAAAAAAAAAACAACATGTACCAGAAGGGGTTCTTAATGTTTTGAAGGCTTGAAGAACATTTACGCAGTGTAAAGATTTTAAGAACATTTTAAATATAATTTTAACTCCATTACGCTGCATTTTATGGCTCGTTACACTGTTGTACACCACTGTATCTTTGATTTTACAATGTATTATGAGGTGTCCTTGAGGACCTTTAAAAGGGACCTATTAAAAAAACATGGTTATTATTCTTCCTAAAATGGCAAAGAACCTTTACATTATGTGAAGTTTATACCTTTTTCACACACACAAATCTCATTTACAAACATGGTTCTATAGGGAGCTAAAACGTGTCTTCTCCAGCAGTGCTCAAAGAAAGCTCCGTGGCTCCTGCTTAAAGAGTGTGAACCTGTGGAGAGTCAAGTATAAAAGAGAAAATTCACTGAATTAACTCATGTATTCCCACCTCTCACCCCATACATGCAGCAAATTCCAGAGGCTTCCATTTTGCCATCCTTTCCCGTAGGGGTCTCGAGGCCTTCGGCGGCTTGATTCTTTAAGGAACACCTGCACAGATTTAGCATCTGATCCCTGCTTCCATTCTGATCTGCTCATGTGAGAAGATAAAGACGTGGGCATTGTTTGCAACCTTACCATTCACCCTAATGAATGCAGGGGAAATCTGACTAGACTTATATGCCACCCTGGTGCTACATGGATATCTGCTCTCGTTTACTTCGGTCCTGCTCAGATAGAAATCTCTGAGCTGTCGAGCATGACGTGGATGTGTAGACCTCTGTGTGGCTCATACTCTTAAAAAAAAATTACATTTCACAGATGGTTCTTAGCTTGAAAATAGGATTCCAGAAAAAAACCTTTACATCTCGTAGAGGTTCTTTAAACTTTAAAAGGGTTCTTCGCACTAGCACATTCTGTTCATTCTTTACAAGAACTGTCCACTGAAAGACTCTCCAGGGAAGCAAAAGTGGTTCTCCTGTGGCATCACTCCAAAAAATCCTTTTTGGGACCTTTATTTTTAAGACTGCGAGCCTGGGGCGTTTCCATAGGCAGTAATTCAAGGGATGCACTTTCTATAGGGACAGAAGGGAAACCTACAGCCAACGGTATGAGAGGACACAGTAAGTAAAACGCTTACTAGGTCATTCTATTGTGCGCTGTTTTTCATTGAGATGGCACAGTGCAGCAAAAAAAATTACCACTTAATGCTTTTAGCCTCACAGTGCTAAGGTAAGCATCAATACCATTATATAGCTTTGATTATGATAGAAGGGGGCCAAGGGCAAGTTAACTATGGAGGAGGGCCAGGCGAATATAGTATATTCATAAGCAGAGAGGATGAGCCCTATACAACGTGCCAGAAGAGAAAGGAGAGAAAATGTGCCAATGTCATATAGAAATTCCAGCACCTGCAACTCTGAGAGATGATGACAGAAAACAGGCTTTGTTATTTCTTACTGTGAGGTTATTACTGTGAAGAGTAACAGCATATCTGGCATCGTAGGTCATACGGAAGAAGAAATTGTAAGAAAATAAGCATTAACGTTATTGCCTGCCTTGTGCACCCAATATAATAAGCTAACAACTCAATGTAATAAACTGTTCTTTAGAACTCTGTCACTATTTATTTATATAAGGTCTCGCACAAATGTTTGGCCTCTTGGTCAGATTTCTATGTGAAAAATAAAACATGCTCTACATGATACAAACTTCTGTTTAATGGCGTTGTCCAGAATCAGGTTCTACATTTCTACAAAATTCATCCACTGAGGAGGGTCTCTCTGCTCCATGAGATCCTTATTTAAGGAAGCAATGTGTCTTTTACTAGACAATTCCTTGATTGAAACTGTGTTGTTAGATGAGTAGAGAGGCTTAGAACATGATGGCAAGCTAAAGAGCACCATAAGTCCCTTATCAAAGGAATGGGAAAGTGTCTCCATTTTTTTTTTAAATTTACCTTCCCAGGTGACCTTAAGCTGCTTGGTATTAGCTTTTAGCGGCACACGCACACTTGTATTTTTCTAGGAAACAAATTTCACTCACATTTCACTTTTGACTATAAGCTTTTAGATCAAAATGTCTAACGTTATGAAAAATGCACACACAGGTCATGTGAATCCATTTGGCAAGTGAGCCTATAGCTCAGATTAAACTTTCATTCAAAAGGCCGTGGATCTTATAGTAGCTGGGAATTCTGCAGTTATTTCCGTACAACTTGTTTCCGCTTTGATTTGATGGTTTTTCTAAAGCAAAACATCAAAGGGCAGGTTGTGAAATAGCATCCTGTGGCACAAGAAGCACTCGCAGCATTACCTAAGGCATCCCGCACAAGCGTGGCAGTCCTCTGTTCTGTTTCGCATCGTATCTTATGTGGTGAGCATGACAGTGGAATGACATACTGATGCTGCGTTCTCTATCTATAATTCATCTTCCTGCACCAGACAAAGGCCTGAGCTCACGGTTTGATCACACACGCAAAAGAGCCCTGCAACAGACAGCCTCACGCTTTTCCTTTTTGAAATTCAACTCTACGACCTTCGTGTCAGCCGATTTAAGTGCACAGGTGTGCCCTCCCCCATCCATCACAAACCTGCTTTAAGTCTCAGCGGGGGGTGGGGGTCTTGTCTCAGGGAAAGTCACAGAGACTTCTGACATATGGCTAAGGCTCATCACGGACAAATTATATTAGATTTATGATGAGACTGTGACATCAGTTTTGCTTTGCAAGAGTTTAGCTACCATGGGTTCCATCCTGAAAAGAAAAGAAACAAATCAGCAAAACTCTCATTTTTGGGGTAAAATCAGCTAAAATTAGACACTTTGTGGCAAACAAACCATCAAAAACACCACACTGGCGCTTATCTGAAGTTCTGTGCTAGAAAGAAAATGCTGATATCTGCTTAAAGAGGATCTGACCCCATCTCAATCTCTTATGGGTGGCTTTCAGCTTGAGTGACAGTTATGAAGATAAAGTCGTTCCACGTTTAAATGCATTATCAACAGCCTCTTATCAAAATATGGTAAAAGACCACACACAGGCTGGTAATATTTTACAACACTGTCAATACTTACTTACTAGGGACACACCACTATATAATGCTTGACAACAGCATGTTTTGATTTCATAATGCATCCATAAAGCAAACTTGCCATGATGACATAGCAATTAAAATCCACCAGTCAGCACTAACATTACAACCACCCGCCAGTTGTGCTCCCAAAATAGCTTTGATCCAATAAAGCATGGATTTCACAAGACCTCTGAAGGTGCTGTGGTATCTGCGCCAAGATGTTAACAACAGATCCTTTAAATCCTGCAAGTTGCATGGTGAGGCCTCCATGGATCGGACTAGTTTGTCAGGCATGCCCCACAGCTGATTGATCAGACAGAGATCTGGGGAATTCGGAGGCTAAGTCAACACCCTGAACTCTTTGTCATGTCCCTCAAACCATTCCTGAACAATGTTTGCACTGTGGCGGGACACATTATCCTGGTGAAAGAGGCCACAGCCATTAGGGAATACTGTTGCCAAGAAGGGGTGAACATGGTCTGTAACAATGTTTAGATAAGAGGTATGCATCAAAGTGAAAGTCACATAAATGCAGCACCCAAGGTTTCCCAGAAGAACATTTCCCAGAGCCTCACACTGCCTCTGCCACCTCATCCTCTTTCCATAGGGCATCCTGCTGCCATCTCTTTCCCAGGTAGGTAACACACACCCACATGATGTGAAAATGTGATTCATCAGACCATGCTGCCTTCTTCCTTTGCTTCATGGTCCAGTTCTGATGCTCAAATGCCCATTGCAGGTGCTTTTAGCAGAGGACACTCCAAGCTTTGATGCTGTGATGTGTGGTCTGACACCTATCATTAACCAAACACCATAAAACTGGACCCTTTGGTGCTGGACTGACAGTCAATAAAAAAAGCACTTACAGTTTTCTGGACCCAAAGGTGAGATGAAAATGTTTCTCTAAAGGAAATCCCTTCAGTCTTGGATTAATGTTAGGCTCTACATATTGAAGTATTAAAGCACATGGGTGAGGCACACCAGATCCAGTAGATAAGCATTAAAGCCTTAGGCACCCTCAGCTTCAGATCTATAGATACTGCTCACAGAGTGTAACAATGTACAAACAGCAGCAGTTGAAAATGTCAAATGTTAGGAGCTTAGTTTTTTGTTGAGCAACAAATCACACTGAAGCCACTATTACACTGCTCTCTAAGCCATTAAATATAAAAAATTGTACATTAATCTACTGTCATTCACATTATTGTTGCGTCTGATGATTAAAACGGCAGATTTGTCTTGTTTCAGTTGATTCAGAGCTTACTGTGAAGCACAACCCTGGGGGGAGGGAGCTCACTGAAAATAGGTAGATCAAACTCATTGTGCGTGAGAGGCCCCGTGCAATCAGCCATCGGTCTACCGCCTGATTAGGTAACTTGGTTTTATACGGGTAGCAACGGAGGAAAGTTTTCCACGTCAAACACCCCAGCGCCTCGAGTCATTCCTCGAAAATGGCACGGCAGAAAATGCGCTGTCAAGATCTGCCTGGAGATGAAAACATAAAAGTCCAGCAAGATTAAAAATCCTTCCATAACGTCTCGTCATAAGCCACTGAACCGAAAACAGCAGCATTAGATGATGTGCATAAGCTCCTCAACCAAAGAGTAACGAGAGAGCCACATCTGCCACCAGCATCGGGATAGAACAAGTGAAAGCGGGATGGCATAAGATAACACCCTCATATGCAATGAATGCCATTCATGGTATCTATTTATACACACACTGACTCATCTAATGGTAAAGAGACAGCAGGCATCACAGACAATATAAAAGATGCCTCTCCCGCTCTGTTTTTCCAGTGTTGACTAGAAGAGAACATGCCTGGCAGAAATACGACGTGAGCGGACAGAGTGGGATAAAACGGCAACACAACCTTAAGTACATTTGGAGGAAAAAAAAAAAAAAAACATAGAGGGGGTAAACAAAAGTAGACACTAACGGGAATGGTGGCGCCTTGTGCCGTGGTCCTGGCAAACATCTAAGCAAAATTAACATTTCAGTGGAAATCTCTAGGGCAACTTCATGAATGTGTTTGACAAGGACATTTAAAAGCCAAACCCAAGCAAATATACTTATTCCTATAACTATATACAGTTGTATGCAAAAGTTTGGACGCCCTTGGTTATAAATTACACATTTTGTTGATTTTCCAAGTGAAGATAAGTATGCATCCTCTGCAAAGAAAAAAAAAGTGTCCTTTGTAGACGATGTGTTGACATATTTTCTCTTTAAGAAACAACAAAACATGTAATTTGATCAGAGGTATTCACAGTTTCGCATATGACCATAAATGTAAATGAAATTTTCCATAACGTCTAAGTGTCAATGAACTATGGCGACAGCAACAGACAGTTCAGAGGCTGTCGCTAAGGAGTTAGGAATAGTAGCTTGGCATTAAATTGAAAGCCCTACTATCTATATGAAGAATCTAATTATATTGCAGTCAGGTGTGTTTAAAGTGGATTAGGGTCTTAATGATATCCAGCTTGGAGAAATGCAGACGGTGTAGAGCCACTCATTGATTTATTTCAATAGAGAGCAACCAGACTTTGGTGGAAAAACACAGCAAATAAACATGAAGTTAAGGTTGATAGACCCAAGTCTTGAAAGGCATTGAAACTAGTGTCTCTTAGCTGAGACGACATGATGGAGAGAACAGCGGCCCGCCAAAATTCCTTCTCTGCTAAAAACATCCCCTTCGTCCATTTTGAAACACTATAGCTGCTGAGTGAGAGGCTCACGGGCTGCTATTCATAGCAACAGAAACCTCTCTTGTGTGGCAACTTCAGCGATCGCCTAGGCACCCTTTTAGATCCCTCTGGTATGTCGACACTGCAGCCCCTGAGAGCTAGAGGGCCTCGTCCATTATACTGTACAGCTTGTGGGAAAGAAGAGCATTTGAACAATGCAGCCGCGTACAGTCGCATCCGAATCCAAAGGCAGGTGGGTGACGCAAGTGTTCAGACACAACAGATTGCCGGTCAAAAATAGGACGATCATCTGCTCCACCTGTGATGGTGTGCATCAGATGTCGACATCACCTCTGTTAGAAACGCTGCGAGCAGCAAAGACGTGGCCCTCCGCCAGCAAACTTTTAAACTTGGGCGTCACTTTTCCTTGCTTGTGTGCAGTTGGCATCAAAGAAGATCTACCAGCACAAACAAGAAGTTTTCTAATTCACCACATTATCTAGCAGGAGTGTCTATTTTCAAAACAAGCCCAGATGTAACAGCACATAAATAAATTTATAACAAATAAATAAATAAATAAATAAATAAGGAAATATAAAAAAAACCGGTCTTTCATCAAATTGATGGGCTTCAGCGCCGCAGTAATTTAACTGTCCGACAACAGCGGCGGCGCAGGGAGATAAGGGCCTTCACTGATTGGGAAAAATCAGTATGCAGCCAAATTCTGGTCTGAAGCCAAAATGCTGGTTTGCCTGCGTGCTGATCTGTATGCGGACAAAATATGCAATAATTTTCAATCAGACTCAAAAACGCTGGGACTTTTCTACACTGGGCCTTCATACAGCAAATTGTGAACGGGCCAACAGAGTGTGATCCCATCCGAGAAAAAGAGCGTGGCCACGAATAAAGATGTGACATCATGCACGGATGCTCGCCACTGGACTGTGATAGTAAACAGAAGGATAAAGCATGCCACAATAGGCCCAGTCCACGGGAGCCCAGCAAAGAATGCCACCCAGTCTCCCTGGCAAACAGAGGCACAAAATGCTTGCAAGGAGCACCCGTAAACAAATAGAGCGAGACTTGACACAAAGGAGCTGCACTGTGTAACTTCCTAACACGTCTGAGGCTCTTTTCTTAATTTGAACATTATGTGATGACAAGGTATATTTATGTTAAGAAGGTGCCAATTAGAAACTAACGTCCCGATTTGTCACTTTTAGGAGCTTTTTTTTTTTTAGCTCTGCACTAAAGTTGCTGGGCTGTTATGCGTCTGCCGTGGAGACGAGTAGATGTTTTGAAAGGTTATGATCACAGCGTTTATTCGCTAGTCAAAATGTGATGTTTAATTACGTTCTTTATCTCTAGGTGATTATAAATGAGGCCACCGCCTTCACCAGCGAGACCCGCAACAAAGAGCTTCTCGCTCCTCAGTGGCTGAACCCAGAAAAACAAATTAAAAGCGGGAGACGCTTTCAAGTCAGACACTTTGATAGAAGTCGTGTAGGTCTGACGTCAGAATTAGTTAACGCCTCCGTGTTAACAAGCCAGATAAGAAGGGAGGGGGAAAAAGGCAGCAGAGACCCGTAACCTAGGCAGTCACTCAGCATGAGGTTATAGAATCATGCTGCAGAATTCTGATGTAATAACTAGGCTAGGGTTATAAACATTTTACATATAAAAAAAATACTAATGAGATTAAGCAACTTAAAGACTCTGTATATTACAGAACCTCATAAATTATCTTTATGAGTCCCTTTTAATCACTCCGTATTTGTCAACTAGTTAATGATCCTGCTGTTGAACTTCAACCTGACATTACATTAGAGGCCTAGATAGCCCACATATGGCAAAAATATAAGGTTAGAGTTATTCTGGGCATTTTCACACATGCAATGTTTGGTTTTCAGGTAGTTTGAAAGAAAAAGTAAATTGATATATTCTTCCATATGGTATGCTGCACCAAATCTAGACAGGTCAAGTCATCGAATCAGGTTCTATTCCACATTATGGCAAGATCCACTTAACCAAGTAAAAAAAAAACAAACAATCCATCATTACCTCATTACAAAACATATTCTGGTTTAACTCTTTTTGTTTACTGCATAATTCCATGTGTTCCTTTGTCATTTTGTTTTTCAATATTAATCTACAATGTAGAAAATAATAAAAAGAAAAAAACGAAAAACCATTGAATGAGATGTGTGTCCAATATATACATATGTATGTGAACTACTACCGATGTTCACAATGTGCTCAGAAAAGTGTTATGTCACAAAAAACGTTGACAGTTCGACTAAGCACGACTGTAAAACACACAAAGGGCCTTTAAACAGTTAAAACTGCAGGAAAGAAAACATGGACCTATCACGGAGAGCATTCCCTATCAGCCAAACACGTCTACAAGGAGAACATTTCATAGATCCTCCCCTGTTTTGTAGTCTTTCTACAGACAAAGATTGATTATCTTAGAGGAAAAGGAAATGGGAGGAAGCCTCAGAAGTTCAGAGAAATATCAAAGAGCCTGATTCTTTTAAGGAGGACCCAGCTGTTAACAGGCCACGATAAGACCGAGAGTGTGGAGGAGCGGAGAATATGCCTAAGGGACTATGCTGATGAAGCACCTTGCCCATCTAAGGTGAATTCTCCAAAGCTGCTAGGGTTTCCAATCGATAATGCACAGCTGTCCTCTGCCATCTCTCCTGCGTCTGGTTCATTTTATAGACTCCAGCGCTGTAGAGCAAAGCTTGTTCAGATTTTCCATTCAATACATAATACTTATTGTGGCCACAAAATTGCCGCGGTGCGCAATACCCCAGCTATTCAAAATACAAGAGAGTTCAGGACGTCCAGTGTGCAATTTAACCCAAACAATCAAAGTCGGCTCTAATTCGAATGTGGACGATGTGGAAAAACTGAGCAGTGCTGCCCAGCAAACCTCAACATATGCAGAAACCAGACAATATATGGTTGTCAAAACATCAACACTTTTCTCCGTCATTAGAATGCCACCTCGTGCCCTTAGTATGAAATATAACCATCGACCATGGATTTACAGCAAGAGCCCAACCTTGAATACATAGGAAAGAAATATTCAACTTTGCCTAGGCAAAGAAGTAACATATGGTCTGCTTCACCTAACACGGAGGCAAATCAGTGTCCTGCTTTTTCTTCCTCACGAATTAACACCTTGGCAGATTGCTAATTTCAACATGACTGCTTAAGATCATCCATCTTCTCAACAGCTGTCACTGGAGCAATTCTCCCCAAAAAGAAAAACTTTCTCGCAATGGAGTTCAAAGCCCTGCTTTTTTTATGTGGAGACAGTATAAAGACCGGTTTGATTTATGATGGAGAAAGTCAACCAATTTTGCTCAATACTACGGAAATCTATCTTCATAAACCATCTTAACAGCTCCTTGGCAGAACGTAATATGGACATCAAATGCAATAATCTTAGTGTTAGGATCGCAACCTATGAAAAGATATGGGTTTGTAGAGATGTAGTCTTCAGAAAGAGATTGTTTCTTGATTGAGGTTAAGGTTGTAAAGATTCAAGAAGTGAAAGCAAACAAGTCTAGCAAATCTACCTGCGCTTTGATCTAAAAGTTTTGAAAAACACCTGCCACAAGCCTTTCATTCAGGCTGAAAGAGCATTTACCTTAACCTTAGAACTCCATTTAAAGAGCGTGTACACTCTCACTTCCCGACCTGGAGAACAGACCGCCCTGCTTTTTGCCATGTGGCAACAGTGCCCCCTTTTGAACAGCCGAGTTAAAGCCATGCAGCTTACAGTTCCTGCCATTATCTTGGCTTGCTCCAGGCTTAAAGCTATCAATTCCCAACAGAGTCCTTGTAAGTGGATTTATTGTAAAGGAAAAATGGCCTATTAGAATGGGGGGAAAGCTAAATTTGTTAAGTCTTGTTGTCATTCAAATATGCCATACTGCTTCCAAAAACCACTGGATACATACAGGACTTGAAAAAGAGAAAAAATATCTCATAACCTACTAAAGCTGTAAAGGCCGCTTACGGCGAGACGGAAGATTATGTTCTTTTTTTCTTGTTTTGTTTTTGTTTTTTTTCCCCCAGTGTTTTGTTCATCTGCAGGCCCAGATTATGTCTGCTTCTTGGCAACTCAGATTGTCATGGTAAACATGGATCTGTCGTACTGTGCATTAATACCTAGAGAGGCCAAGTCTAGCAGCCACAGCCTCGAGGGTGACTTTAACAAGCTCTTCCCCTTCCACGGCTTCTGTTTTTCTGTGTCAAGCCGAAAAAAACGAACCCAGAATTTGCATCTGTTTCAAAGCCGGGCCCGATCTCGAGAGATTGCGAATAAGTAAACATCTCCGTGCTCTGAGGGTGGGTTTGGATTTCTATGGATAAGCAGCATGAAGAGATTACCTCGGACTCGTCCTCCTCCCGGACTCCCAGGTCCAGCACTGCGTGCGGCGCCTTGAGCTTGGCCTGCGAGGATCTGGCCATCTGAAGGTTCAGCTGCCAGCCTATGTGCTCCAGCTAATAAGGAAAATGAGCACATGACTTAATTAGATTGCAGCTTAAAACATAAATAAATCACTCTCAAGGCCAGTTCCTGCAAACAGAGCTTTTGTGTTTGACTAACTTGTAGTTCAGTATGAGGAGAGAAAATCTCACAAAGACTATTAGACTATTAGAGTGTATCATAAAATCTGAGCTCTATCCACAGTTTAATTAGAATGATCATAGTCACTAAAAACAATACACATAAGTCATACATACCAAAATGGTATTCTAGCCAAAACAATAAGTGCAAATGTTTTAAATTATATATTATACATGCAATGTGCATGTGCCAAAATTTCATGAGGAATTTCATGAGGGAGGAGACAAAAGAAACTGTATATGTGTGAATAATGTATGTTTAATGTATAATGTACGCATAATGCATTTATAATGTACCATATGTATTATGTATAAATGTGTATTATGTATAAGTATATTCATCTAAGTAAAAATAAATACATCCTGTATGGAAAACACACTTCTGCACATTTTTAAGATGAACTTCACATAACATGAAAATAATAAAACACAAAACATGGCCTATGTGAAAGTTATGCCACATATTTAAAGTATGCTTGATTTATTTTTTCCAATGTTAAATGAAGCAAACACAAATAGTGCACTAAAATGTGCATTAAATGCCATATTAAGCTTTGCTCTCTGTCGAATATGTACTGTATTAGTTTTATGTATTAAAACAGACGTGTGCAATCCTGAGGAATGTAATATTAGCTGCTTCTTTTACTCTAATTTTATAGGAAGCCAAGTTAAGGATATTCTCTTAAATGTAAACTGAGGACATGAATGGTACAATTCTACACTTTTTACAGTCATGCTGGGTCTTCACAGCCTTAATCTGAGCTACACTGCTGTCTACGCAAAGCACACAACCGCCCACATTCTTTCAAACCTGACACTTACTTCAATAGCCATTATAAACTGTTCTCTTTTATATCACAGGGCCCAGACTGGCATAAACCTAAATTGGACTAAAACTTTTAATATGGCAGCCGAAGACTGCGAAGGGATAGTACAGATGCTATGAGGTTTGAAATGATCTTGCCCACAAAATCCTCACAAGTCATAAAAAAGGCAAGCACTGCGAAAGGATTTCTTGGGCACAATATAAAAGACACGTTAAGAACTACTTTTATTTAGCCGTCATGCCTTAAGTGCTGCCCAGACACAAATTAATCCTTATGTCGGATGTGGCAAGGATGATTCAACACCAAAAATCATTATGGCCTGTGTCTGTAACCCTTGCTTTAAGCACATTGTTTCAGTGACATTGTACCAATATATGCATCAATGCATCAGTTCTGAGAGAGCATCAAAATGCCACTGTCGTACCTTCTGATAACACAATATATGAAATAAATGATTCTCTAAACTGTGAAAACCCCATTCATATCTGGGGTGGCTATGAAAGTTGCTGAGCAAAAGCAAGGAAGGAGCAAGGAAGATGACCTCCTCTCTTTTTGACACGAAGCTAAATTGCTTTGATACACACTAGTAAGAATAAAGATAGTTATTAATATAAAAGGGCTTGGAGTAAATCACAAGTTTAAACATACTGCATATCTACAAAGTATTCCATCATAGCCATCATCTAGTTACATTATTTATGTACGTTTGTACGTATATTTGAAGTTAAGAAGTTTTTGCTTTCTCTTGTCAAGTTGTGTGTCTTTAGAATGATCTTCATTAAAAGGTCTTGGTACAAACCACTTGCATTACTTTAAATCTTCAGTAACTTATGTCATGCACATATTTTCTGCAATTCAAATTGTTTAATCCATTTTAATCCTTTATTTTGGTTTATTCTTATTACATCATGTGAATTGTTAAAAGAAATGTAATTCAAACTACAGTGCAAATGTAATGATATAATACTGTTGATCCTCGTTTTTAGTTAACCAAGAAGAGGATTAGCACAAAAATCACTTTTATCTTCAGATAAGAAAGAATTGTATTTATCCTGAGGAAAATTCTCAGTGCAACAAGAGGAATAAAGATAAGACAAAGAGTTTTTAAAAAAAGTATTAATTAAGGTATTTTAATTGCATCCTACTTTTATTCAATATTAATTGGATGGTTAATTTTATTGCTTAGCTTACTTTTTAATGCATATTCTATCTATAGAGCACACTGTGTATGATAATGTGCAATATGAATAAACCTGCCTTGCCTACAATCTTTCCAATTGGTTAAAAACAAGAATCTAAAACAATTTTAGTTAACCTGAGCTGAGCACCAAGAACTTACCTTTTTGGGGGCGAATATTCTTTGTCTAATCTTCTCTACAACATCTGGCCCAGCTGTGGCCCAAGCTTGACAAAAGGCCTCTGCTTTATCTGGGGCAACACTTATACTTTCCAGCTGCTGCTTGAAGGAAGCTGGTTTAATGTTGTGATACACAGCCTATATCACAAAAAGAGGCAATTGAACATTTCACTTTTTGGTTATATACAGAGTCAAATAATAATGCATGACCTATATTACATATTCAGTAAACCTCCCCTTAATGGCGGTTCACCAGTCGGGGCTTCAGTCTCTCGCGTGGCGTCCGGGCCTCGCCCGACACACCCCCTCGTCCTTGTGCTGGTTGTTTATGTTTGGCCTCCACTGCACAGCGCTGCACCCAAACAAACAACCAGCACCAGGACGAGGGGGTGTGGCAGACAAGGCCTGGACGCCACAGTCACCTGTACCTGAGGCGGGAGGTTTGAAAGTAGCCAATCCAAGCATGTTATTTATTTCTACTTGCTGCTGATTGGTTGCTGCCCTTTGACGCAGCTGCAGTCCAGAATTTCCCCTGTGGAGCGTTTCAAGTGTTCTCGTGTTTTCCGTTTTGTTCTTCTTAAAGCCCTGTATTTTTATTTCTGTAAATTAAATTAATTTATTACTGTATTTACCTGCTTATACCAAAGAAAACGCGCATGCATGAATTACAGTCCAGTCTTTACAGGGGTAACATCGATATTTTACATTCTAGCACTCTGGGAGACAGCAGTTCAACGTAAACTGTACAGTATGGATATGGATTTACCTTTACATTTTTTTTAGGGTAAAGTATTGAGTGAAATGAAATTGTTTTGGGAGCATATTTAGGGTTTACATATAAAAATAGGCATTTTTAGGCTTTTTTTAATACCACATCACATTTGCATTTTTTCACTTTACACGGGTGCTCTATACGTTCAAAAGTTTGCAGATAATCAGAATCAGAAAACATTACTGATCCTGGAGAATATTGCTTAACATACATTCTACTGAGTGAATCCAGGTACTTCAAGGTGCATTCCGTGAATACACAGGTAAAAATGTACACACACAGCTTTTATAAGCTCCACAGAAAAGCTCTGGAGCTGCCTAAGGTCACTAGGGCCAATACCAAGTGTCGGTTAAAGGGAAATAAAAGCCCTCAACATTAAAGTGAAGTGAAGTAATGAAACTGGAGGAATGTTGCGCCATTCAGTACCTCTGGGGTGAGTCTAAGTGGTGTTTGTGACCCAGAACTAATCATCTAACATCAGTATCGGATCTCACTTATGCTCCAGTCTTCTGAAGGCAAGAGCAAAAGTGCAAAGCCTTTCCAAAAAGTAGAGGCTTGCAGAAAATAGGGAAAACAGACTTCCTTTGATTCCCATTTATCACAGAAGAAACACTGGAGGAGCAGGTGTCTACAACTTTTGGACATGGCATGCAGTTTGCATATACTGCTACAAAAACTAGGTACTAATTTTGCTGAAAAGCTTAAACATTATACAGTTCACTATCTTGTGCCTACGGAGTGTCAACTGGATCTGCACCCAGCTACTCTAACCTTATCCTCCAGCCTTACGTTCCTACTCACTCCCTCCACTCCTCCAAGGAACATCATCTGACTCTGCCACCCCTACACACCAGGTAAACCCAGTCCAGACGCTTATCTTTTGTGGTTCCCTGATGGTGGAATGAGCAGCCTAAGCCAACAAGAGCAGCAGAATCCCTCTCTATCTTCTCACACTACTCTTATACAAAGATTTTAGCACTTAACACTCTCTGGTTTTCACACTGCCCTGAAACTTGAGAGTTTTCTCATATTGCAAGTGGCTTTGGTTAAAGTGTGTGCCAAATTAATGTAATGAAATGTAATGTAATATAAGCTGAGATTTAGCATTTATAACCCTCCTAACTTGAATGGGCCCTCATATTTGTTAATCGCTTTGGACAAAACCAAATTATTGTAATAAAAAGATATTTATATAAAACCATACATTGCCCTGTCGAGCACTATCGCAGTATACATTCCAGATGACGATCTTGTCAAATACCAACCTGTTCCAATAAGAATGAGGTGGTCTCCAGGACCAAATGTAGAGCTTGCTTTTCCAATGCTAAGGCTGTTTGTAATTTCTGTTCTTCGTCTTCACTAAAGGAGCGTTCTCCCTGAGGCACAGACAGAAGAGACAGAATTTAGACAGAATTTCCCACTCAGTCTTAGCTGAAGTACAACCCACATACAAGGATCCAACAGCTCTGCAGGGTGGTAGGACATCAAATGATCAAAACTAAAGGATTTGAAAAAAAATCTACTGTTTTTTCAACATTTCTGCATTTTTAATCATTAGTCAAGTCAAGTTGGTTTTACTGTCATTTCAGCTATCTATACAGTACAAAATGAAACAAAACAACATTCCTGGAGGATCTCCAGGACCATGTTGCAACTCAAAGAACAAAAACAAAAACTCAAGACTACATAAGTGCAGGAATACACAGCTTGCAAAATGATAAAGTTTAAGAAAAATCACAAGAGAAATAATACATTATCACAGGACAGGACAACATACTGCAGCTGACAAAAGCATGTGATCGTCATTTAGAGTAATTTGGTGTGAAATGCTCCATGGTGAGTCACAATGAGACATATGAAGAGTTCAGAGTCTCTAAAAGCTAACTCACAAAACGTAAAAGGATTACAGTGTTAGATTCTTTTTCTACAGTTTTGTGCTCCAATTTTTGATTCATCACAGATTATTAGCATAAGTAATAAAAAAACAGAAGACACAAGTACGTTCACTAGTCATTCATTGAAAGTACATTTAATGGCTGTAATTGTGTCTACACAGTCTCTGAAACATGAGCAAAGTGGTTTGATGTTATATGGTGCATTAGGTAGACAAAAAACAGCTTTACTATCTCACCTAAAAAATTAAAGTAATTAAAGTGAACATTCTGTCATCCGTGAACACACAACAGCACACAGTGTGAAATTCTTCCTCTGCATTTAACTCATTCACCAAGTGAAGCAGTGGACAGCCAGGAACACGGTGCCCGGGGAGCAGTGTGTGTGGGGGGGTACCTCACTCAAGGGTACCTCAGAGGAGCTTAGCAGTCTTGGGAATCAAACCCACAACTTCCTGATTGCAGGGGGAACGCCCTAACCACTAGGCCACCAGCTTAGTTTCTGGATAATAGTTCTTATTATCCAGAACGACTAGTGAACCTACATGTCTTCTCAGTTTTTTCATTAATAACGCTGATAATGACATAAGTGATAAACTAAAAAAAATTGTTTATAACCACAAATTTGAATTTTAACACACAACGATGTTCATTTGTGTCTTAAGAAAATAAAAACCCTGGTATCCTCAGCATGCTGACTGTTCTTACCTTGAGATGAAGTTTCTGAATAATGCGAGCGAGAAGTCTGGCAAACTTATTGGCATCAATCGCATTGATATGAGTCACTGCCTCTTTGATGCTACAAAGATGAATAAGTCAGTTAGTTATATAGCTCAAGGTGACTTTATTGTCTGTGTACATGTACAAAGCGTGCTGAGACAGTGTCTGTCCATGGGCCACAGCCAGTAAGGGGAGGGGGGATTCCGCAATAGCCCAAATTTATTTTTGGTATGCCTGATGGCCAGTCCAGCCCTGGCCACAGCGCAACATATAACAATGTTCAAGTGCAAGGTACAACAGAAACAATACAATAAATAGACAATAACAGTATAGTGTGAGAATGATGTAAACGTTCCAGAGTAATTAATATTTTACAATAAGTATGATATTGCGCAAAGACAGCAGCACTGAACCACATTGAGCGAGTGTAAATTATAAGGTGCCGATTCGACATGTATTGCAATTCTATACACATCAATATTTTGATTATTTTCCTGATAATTTTCAAAAACGCTGTATGGCTTCAGATCTTGGCATATAAAATGAGCAACTGACATGGCGATGCACTTTGCTGTATATCGGAACTGATAGGAATCTGGTTCAAACTTGTGTCTAGCGTTAATTGTAGGCAGTTTGCAAAAGGTTTATGTTTCTCCACTGCCTCCTCTGTCTCAGGATTATGTCTAGCAAAACGTAACGTTACCTATAGGTTTGTCGTATTACCACTATACTTTACTTTTACATGACAAGTCGATTTTTGAAAGTCAAAGCTCCTCCGTACATTGGATTTAAAGTTTGGAGGCGCAGCACTAATATCTGCTATGTTGAGCACCATTCCTGAGGTCAACATATATATCGTCCATATAGTGTATTACAGCTTTTAAGCCTCGAATTGTAGTAGAGGAAAACACTTCAAATAAGGAGCTAAATTCAGACTCGGTCACTCACATTTCTAACTGTAATTTGTGTTCACGTCTTTATCAGACTGTGACTTTTGTCAGGGAATAAATTATTTCTTTAGCTTTCATGAAATATGGTGGCTTTTCTGTCAAACCAGCCCAAAACAGGCTAAGAGCTAACTGGCTAAATGAGCAACATGCAGCTAAAGTTATCAATAAAAAATAGTCTCTTTATCAAGGTAAAGTTTCGGTTACCTCTGTGTCTCTTTGACGATCGTAGCCATGGCTGAGACCTGGGAAAACCTTAATTTTGCTTTAATTTAACCTTTAATTTGAACCTAAAAAACATTATTTTTGCTACTAGGGATGCGTCCGGTCTCGCAGTCACGTGTCGTGTGACGTCCCTAATATCACAGCACACTATTGAGTGCACTACTGAAGGGAGTGTACTGTTTTAAACAACCTACCTAGTGAGACAGTATGCAGTTTGGGACGCTGTCACTGAATACTGAATTTTGAATATTGACTTGTTTCGAAATTTTCTCAATATTGTATTTCAAAGTAAGTATTTGTCTTCTAATAGTTTTGACATACGCTAAATAGTTTATTTCATAACTTATTTTCAGGCACTTCAATATGCTTTTCAATCAAAACTTTCTCATTTTCTTTAAATATTGACTTAAAATCTCAAATTTTTCTCAGAATTGTATCTCAAAGTAAGTGTATCTTAATGTTTTGACTTATCTTGAGATCTTGACATACATGTTAGATTTTTTTAATTTAATATTTAATCAATTTTATTTTGAGACCTCTCAACGTGGCATTCATAACAATTCTATATATAGAATTACAATAACGTTTTAGGACACAGACACATCGTATAATATGTTTTATGATGTGTTGCCTTTGTTTTGTACACCCTTCAAAAGTTTTGCAATAAAAAAAATCTTTTTTTCAATGTCACTTTTATTTGTTTTTTGTTTTTGTGTTTCTGTCCGCATCATTTCCCTCTATTTAGGACCTCAGTGGGGCGTTTACGGGTTCTCTGTGTTCAGACAGGGTTAGATATTCAGGACCTCATCCACAACACTTTAATCAATGGTCTACACTGCTTGAGAGAGTTCATACATTAAAACTAAAGCAGGTCATGTTTAACACAGATATAAATACTCCAGCGAAACACTTATCAAACCTCAAATTTAGCTTTGGGGTGCTCCTTGTTTAAGTTATTTACTTTTAGACTTGCATTTTTAAAATTGTACTTACATTCATACATACTTGTACTCATTTTTTTTTTTTGCGTTTTAGAAAATTACAGATTCTTAATTTAAAATGTACTTATCGTTTATACGGTTTTGCACAGTCAAAAGATGTGGTTCAGGATACATTCACTGTGTTGTATTTGTATGACTATGCATGTGACAAATAAAGAATCTTGAATCTTATGACTGATGTGGTTTCAGATCAGATGTTTGGGATAATATCTCCATCTGGTGGACACAGACGACACTAACAGACAGGATGTGTTTATATGACTTTTCTTTTTCAGACCTTCTTGTGCTCTCCACTGAAATAATCCATGTGTTTACTTGCAGAGGAGCACATAAAGGCAAACTGTCCTGAGATCAGTGGTTTCCTGAAATGAAACAGCTTTTATGAAAAAGTAAGCTGATCATTGTCCGCCATCATTCTTCCGTGGAATAATTCTGTAAAACATCTAAAGCCGTTTTAGACAACAGGGTCTGTTTTCAGAAACCACCGTTTTTATAACAATACCCTTTATAAATTTGTAGGAATCTGATCCAGGGTCAGTCCTTTGTGAACACAAGCCCTTCCAGGGTCCTAAACCACACCTACAAGTCTGTTCCACCTAAACGAAGACCTGGATGCAGTTTAAGTGAGTTGAGAAGTTTTAGGAAAGACAATATCTTGTCTTTTTGAGGAAATCTGTAAGTGGGGAAAAATATGTAAATTCGATTGTTTTAAGTTTTCTTTAAGTATTGGCTGTAATATGGAAGAATAAGAATTTATGTTTAAATATCCACAGCAGAGGGTGAGCTCCTCCAGGTTATATTTATATGACTGCTGTAAATGTGCTGCAGTTAAGCTCAAAATTATTATAACCACCCACTAAGGTTTTAAATAACCACCTAATCCTTTCCCAGCAGCTTCAGAAAGTATTTGACCTCATTCTGTTCAGACTCCCCTCATTCTGATTGAGACTTAGTCATCTAATTATTAGTAATGAATAATTAATAATTATTGGTACCATTTTGTTTGTAGGAATTCACAGTGGTGCCTGTAACTGACACATACTGTTGTTAAAAGAGATCTACTGGAGGGTTTTTGTTTTCAAAGACGAAAATAACTTTCATTAAAGGTTAGATTTCATATCTTATCAGTGTGAGACTAAGATAATTACCCACAGACATTTTTCATGACCTTTTGTAAAAATCATCTTTTACCAAGGGTGACAATTATGAAGCTGATTGCAAATAGAGTACGCTGGGTCTTTAAGAAACATGGCAGTCCCTATAATGTCACATCAGAAACACGCCTTTAGTATTGTTTTCCCCAAGTTTATTAAAAATAAATAACTGAAATCTATTTTATCTCTGTATTTGGACCCCTCGCTGAATCTCCCAGCTGATATCATACACATCCTGTTTTACTTCACATGATAAGTCTCCATCTATGGACATTCTTACAAAAATAATCAGCAAAAACAAGCTTAAATCAGGTCTAAAAGTGTGAATGAAGTAAACAGTCCTTAACATTTTCAGTAGCAAGACGTATATACACTCCATTTCAAACAAACATTGTATGCTTTGACTTTCATTACAGCAAACACCCTTTTCTCTTAACTCCATTATTGTCTCGCCTATAACTTGCATGAGAAAACATTAGGGAGTTTATTTAAAAAAAGTAAACAACATAAAAAGCTGCAATATTTTATTTTGTTGAGAAAAGGAAGAGAAATTGACATGTACCGATTAAAATAAAAGCATCGAGTATGAAAAGAAGTTAAATTATATATAAAATATTCTGATTACATACAGTATAATACTAATTATATCATTTGAAGCATATACAGAGTCATTCAGATAATTTCATACTTGATAATACTCTGATGTACAAAGCACTACTAAAGATATGATCTTTCAAAATACTGTAGCAGCCAAATTGTAAGGGCACACCTTTCAGAGAGAGAGAGAGCAAAGGAATGTAATAAATACATTTCAATCGAGTAAAAAAAGACACAAACGACATTCCGAAATCAGGAGCGACATGAGAAACCACACAGTACCTTCAAAGCCTCTGAAGTTATTTCACTTGGAGTTTGGTAAACACATTTCAACGCACACATCTGTCCATTCCTGCACAGGGCCTTTTTTTTTTTATCTGCTATTTGAAAGAGGGCAAATTTGGCACTTTTATGCTGATGTCTCCGATGTTGATGTTCTTGGGCATTTCTGGAAGGTTCATGTTCTTTACTGCTGACACGGCACGCGCAGGAGCCCCTGCAATGCCAGCCTGTGCACACAAACACACACACACACTTAGAAACATGGTTCAAATCAGAACTGAGATGTTACTCATGTGAGGAAAGGCAACACAGACACTCAGTCCATCACACTGCACGGATACGATCCAAGTCACACAAAATGCGAAGCACGTTACAGATGTGTGCAACACTGGCATTCTTGATCATAGCTCAAAATGCACATGCATCACTCGGGCCTTTCAGAATAGAACCTCCAGTGTGAGGCAGAGTAAGCCTCCACTATGGAAATTAAATGAAATAATCAAAGGGTTTGGCACTCTGTCAAAAATGAGTATGGCTTAGGGGGAGAACTTCTCCAACATACTGTTACCAGCGCCTTCGGGACTGCTGTGCAAGGATAGGATAGGAGTTGGGCAAAGCAGAGGAATGGAAATTGATGAGGAGGAAATGGAGTGCTGAGAGCTATCAAAACAAAAACTAACATCTGGCTTCTGACTGAGTGAGTGAGTGAGCTGGTGCCTAGCTAATCTGCAAGACTATTCCAAAAATGTCCCACATAAGGGAAGGGAGCAAAGACTTAAAACTGTTCTCAATAATAACTTGTTATTCAAGAGCTGGCAGATTGCACCCCCGGCAGAAATCAATGAGGTCCTTCTTCATTCCAAGTATGCTGCTACTAAGGGTGTAACGATTATAACACAGCCACTTTATCTCTTCTGAAATTACTGTCAGTGATGTAAGCCATATAATTTGTGTGCGTCCTATATATGGTGGTATCGAAATTCAATACTTTTATGGCACCAAGTGAACTACTATAGCACTAAACATTAATACGAATTAATTAGTACAAATTCTGAATTTCAATGTCTGCGCAGTCACTCTGTTATCAAAATTGGCTGATTAGCTTTCATATGCATGTTTACATCAATGCTTCATGACTAACCCACAGCCAGTAAACACAACCACTTCCAGCACTATGCACTGAGGCACACCTACTTTCAGGTTACAAAAGAGTCATTTAGGAATCCGTATTTAAATCAAGTTCTGTATTGGTATCAATATTGAACATTTTTAAAATGTTACCCACCCCTAGTCTCACATACCGTTTACAAATACATTTATACTAGGGGTGGGTATGTTAACGAGTTATCACGTTAACTAGTGGTGCAACGGATCTCTCTCCACGGTTCGGCACGCACGTGATCCGAAGATTCGAAAAAAAAAAAGTTCCAATGTATGGTGGTCAAAAGGCTGCGCAACAATCGCTGATATCCGCGGCATTTAAGCAGCCCTTTGCTGCCCAGTCCAACCAGGCTAAAGCTATTACAAAAGCTACTGGGGTGTTTATAGCTGCAGACAT
>JBBPCY010000018.1:9723918-9733918 GCA_037974405.1 Brachyalestes nurse
CCCGTGTAAACATGTAGGTAGAGAGAGTTATTTTGTGTTCGAGCCTTTATTTTGGCTGCCGCATGCTGCTAATGCGCGCTGCTAATGCTAACGGTTATTATGCTTTTTCTTCCTGGATCATAAAAGTTTTCTGATTCTGATGACTTCTTTCTCCTTGCTGCTGCTGTTTGAAGCGTCTGTGGGGCGACCTTATAGTCCGGAAATTACGGTACCTAACATGCAACGTCACGTGATTTCAAATCACGATTAAGACGATAGACCAAAAACTCTACCAGTTGACAAATTTCTACCGGTTAATCGTGTCTACCGGTATATCGCCCACCCCTATGTAATCCTATAATCATGCAGTCAAAAAAACGGAACTCTCAGTTATTTTATTGTGAATTTAAATAAAGCCATTAAAAATGTAAGTCTTCTATCTGTCTTTTTGAAATCACTACAGAAACATTAACTGTATTATGTGGTAGAAATAAATAGTAATAATTGAAGATCACACTGCAAACACTGACATCTTGGCAAGTGAAATGATATTAAATCTACTCAGTATGTCTAATGTTTTTCATTATCACTAGATTAGAAAGTTATTCACCTTATTTACAGATATTTTTAAATATTTGTCATTTTGTCCGTTGGCCAAGAGTTATGACTGTTTCAAGACATGCAAAAAACGCTTGAAACAAGCCGAACTGTCTGCCAACAAAAGAAAACTTTTAGATAAAATTTCTTAAAACAAACAAGGGGAGAAGTTAAATAACTGGCTGACTAAACGTATTATGATTTCACTAGCCAAGATAGTGGAGGTGGAAAGGCACAATTACAGAAGTTGATAAAACACATCGTCTCTTAAAACATTACAAAATGAGAGCGTAGTATTTATTTAACATGTTAGAGCAAATTTTACTGGTCTGCCAAATAAAGAAACCATTTTAATACAGATGTGTGCAAATTATTCAAAACATTGAAAAGCTTCTCTATTTATAGTCAAACTGGACACAGCACAACTAAACCAGGGCCGTGTCCCAAACTGCAAACTAACACACAATCATATGTAAAACCTAGATGCACTTCTGTGAGAAAACGCAAAGTCTGATTGTGTAGTTGCTATAAAACTCAAACTGGCTTTATGAGCAAAAAGACTTAAAACCAAAACATCTACTCTCACCGTGGATTCAAACTGGTGATCTTCTGATTCAGAACCATTTATTATGGTTAAACGTCTGAATGTCTAGCTGCATTGCAACCTGATTACTTTTAAATTGTCTTTACTTTAAAAAAAAACTCTAAAAACTGACCTTGAGTGTTTTGGAGTCTGTTTATGAGTCTGTAACGTGTTTTGCTCTGCATTTTGTCCAAATCCAGCTGCCTTAGCTGTGACATGACAATTTCTCTCCAACTCATATTTTGAAGGTGACCATCTGCTCTCCCTTCCCATTTATTACAGAGATGATCAATGCTCAGGCCCTAATCAACCAATCAAATATCTGGATACACGCACACTGCATTGGATATTAAAGGACATTTCCACGTTGGAATTTTGCCGTGAATCAGCACACAAAAAAAAAAAAAAGTGAAATAACAAAAATAAAACTTAAGAAGAACTATAGGAACCAATTACACTAATGATGGTGTAAGTTATGAGACTGTGTTGTTTGGGACACAGCCCAGGTTTAGTTGTGCTGTGTTAATTTAGTTATGAAACTCTGAAAAGGAACCTGTGACGCAACAGCAGAGAGCCATGTCTCATCTCCTTTTTCAAGAGTGTGTATCAGCTTTGAGACAAAATCCTGAATCATTCTTGCAATCGATAAACATCTTTGACTTCAACCATCAAATCTTGTCATCTTCATTCATAACATCATCCCCTCAACCCCAAATCACACCTTTCCTAAATGTTCTTACAGTGGATGCTGACAGGAAAACCAGTCAAGATGGACGTTGTGTTGATGGCGTAATTCTACTCTGGCTGAAACTCTGTCATCACTGTCAGTGAAGGAATCATGTGGGTGTTTGAGCAGAATCAAAATCCTGTTCCCCGCACGAATATGGTGGGTGACTCTGCATCTAAGCTGAGAAGAGCTTTCAGTGGGCATCACAGCAGTAGCAGTGGGCCATAGAGCCGCGGACACTGAGAGCGAGAGGCATCACAAAAGGGCATTCTTGGACATGCGGTCCACACACAGACATGCCTGCACATACCTGAAGCAGAGTATCACTTCTGCAACTTTCTTACCTCAGACTTCTCCATTTTGTTTTGGGCATCGACTTGTGTTATGATCTCGTTCATGTTTGTCTCCAGGACCATGCCGCCCATCACCATCTCAGCCAGAATATTGTGGACCTGGAAAACAATAGACCAAATTAAAACAACAACAACACCAACACACTTTAAAAAGTCATTTACAGTTACATACACCATCATACATGTACACATTTTCACACACACCATCATACACACCTTCACACACACACCTTCACACACACCATCATACACACACCATCACACACACCTTCACACACACCATCATACATCCACACACCTTCACACACACCATCATACATCTACACAGCTTCACACACACACCATCATACACACCTTCACACACACCACCATACACACCTTCACACACACCATCATACACACCTTCACACACACCACCACTCCGCCGAACAATCAACACGATTGTTTCACATACTCAAGCCGGCACGGATCTGGACTGAAAGGTGTGGGTGTCAGCCCAGCTGAAGAGGACCATTTGAAGAAACGGGCACTAGGGCAATGATCTCAGTGGTAGTTTGTTAACTTAGAATAGTATAGTGAACATTACCTTCAGGAAGTGAAAATGACTGAGGAGGGCCACCCTCACCTCAACAGACAGCCAAAACTGAGCCAGCACATTCTGCTCACAGTCATTTAGAGGCACTTTGATCTGATCGATTCTCTTAGTTACTCGATTCCCACTAACCCCTGCTCTCTGTCCGAAGCAGAAAAACGAATGGCCAACCCTCCGCCTCGGCCAGTCAGGAAAAATGCAAAGCATCTGCACTCACAATCGCTCAGCCGGACCCACAGTGACCATGCACATGCTTCAGCCCTTTGGATGGGACAGTATGATATCTTTCAAATTATCAGCAAGTTATAAGGGCATTTGCAATGTTTAAATACATTAAAAATGTTTAAAGGGACACTCCGGCCAAAAAGAAACATTTAACCATACAGCACTATACCTACTACCTTCCTAAATGGGTGCATCAATGGTTCAGAGAGTGATTTTATGGTTTAAAGACCAAAAAACCCTTCAGATGATGCTTAACAGTGGGAGGAATTTTTGAAACATTGCACAAGATTTGGGGCGGATCCACAAGGGAAGACGGACTGAAGTCCGATAGCTGAGGTTACTGATAAGAAGCTAAATATCACATCTGTATTTAACAGCCTCTTTAATAAATTGCATTGAACTGAGAATTCTATGGTTGCTTCACATATTTGGGC
Source organism: Brachyalestes nurse (assembly GCA_037974405.1). Classification (NCBI taxonomy): domain Eukaryota; kingdom Metazoa; phylum Chordata; class Actinopteri; order Characiformes; family Alestidae; genus Brachyalestes; species Brachyalestes nurse. The sequence continues at coordinate 9,727,409 of JBBPCY010000018.1, forward strand.
AAAGCATGCTGGATATTGTAGTCAGAGAACATTTATGGACGCCAAGAAATGATACAGACTGTGACACACCATCCTGTTGACGGGGCTAAAAGATGTAATGCAGCATACTGTATACCAACAAATAACATCATTATTCAGGTTTTGGCCAGAATTACACTTTAAAAAAGGAGCAATAATGCATATTGAGTATCAGGTCATCACACCACAGCTGTCCTATCCCTAAACAGCCCTACTGGACAGATGATTATATGTACAGTTAAACAGCCTCAAGCATTAAGGACATCTGCACTGGAGCGGCCAGCTGCTGCGCTGTTCAGAGAGCAGGACTGGGCTGTGGATCTACAGACCAGTAGAGCGTGAACTCATGCAGGCCACGTTATAACAGGGAAAACAGCAGCAATAATTCATAACAACACAAAGAGAAGACATATTACGCTGGGGACTGGGTTAAGGACATAGAGGGACATGATGAATATACCCAGCCGGAGAAGAACACTAAAAACTCGATACACACCTAGGTGTCGGAAATAATCCTCCAAGCCACTCCACGAGTTCTTGGTAATAAACGACTTGACAAAGCCCCACGGCTGCTTCTTGTACTTCACATCAGTGTAAATCCTGTGAAACAAACAAAAAAATAATAATAGTAATTATAATAAATAATAATAATAAAAGTCATTCTAGGAGTGGCTTATGAAAAAATTCGATTTGTCCTTAGTGATAACGTTTATGATCATTGAGCTCAACATTTTATACAGTGCAAAATGAAACAGACTCCAATAGTTCTGGTTAACAGTGCTTTACTGAGCTGTCAGCAGTTAACTATCCTAAAATCACTTAGAATAACCAACACAAATATAAAATAAAGCACTTTAAATAAACTTAAATACAGTTTAAAACGCCCATTTAATGGTCAATTTCCCCTTTACCTCTTTTCATTAAGGGATTCAACATAGAGTTTACAAATTTTTAAAGCTGCAGAACATTAGCTCCTATTTACTTACATTATTTAAAAATATTTCTCTTTCTGTTGTTGCAAAACACATTAACTCAAGCACTTTCAATGACCCATGTCTATTTATGTCTATTTTCAAAAACCTTCAAAGCCTTGATTGTTTTTCTTCTCAAATTCACAAACTTTGAAGACCCGTAGGAACCATGCCTATTTGGTCTAAAGCAGTTTAGCCCTGCTAATCTACACAGAAGTTATAAGGTATTTCAGACCAAACTTCTTTCTGAATTATCTACAAAACAGGGTAGAAAATCAGAACATGTCCAAATATGTAAAATAAGACTGTTTTTGGTGCATGCATAGGCATTTATAAGTGGACCTCTGGGAAAAAATAATGAAATACAAGTAAAAAAAAAGTAGGGGACAGGGTCATTAAGCTTCAAACAGGCAAAATAAATTCTTCAAAAACTTCTGAATTCTCAAACAGTTGCAAGGACACACTCTGTTTTCTCAGGCCTCTTTCACAAACGCTGTTTTATGCAGGAACCCCAGTAAGATTGATGTTCTCTGACTGTAAGCGACTACTGAGTGAAAGCAATAAGGCATAACTGGCACAGCAGAACATTTCCTTAATGCAGTAATCAGTAATGTATTGGGTTTTATGTGGGAAAGCACTATTACATAACACTCAAGGAGATGATTTTTTCTGCTTTACTGCTGGAATTTCCATTAACACCAATATATCTTTGGAAATCTTATCTAAGGCTGCACAATATATCATTTCCTAATCGTTATTGCGATATCGGTCTCTGCATTACTGATATCACAAAAGGTTGCAATATGTGAATAAGCCTCTAACAGTATTTCTGACAGGGTGACCAATCACAGCTCCAGGCGAGTTATTGGGTGTTCTGATGAATCGACGTCTTTATGTAATCCAACAAAAATCTAATTTTTAACCATGAAAGGTTCTGCTGAATCAGTGCATGCATGGGCGGGGCTAAACTCCTGTTGTGAGAATAAAAGGATATAATTAAACTTATTGGTTTTGCGACATGGCAAAAGGTTTCATTTGAAAACAGGCTGTTTCGTAGTTTATTTTCCTTATATGGACTATATGGATGGGGGGAGTAAATGTACCATTTGAAACAATATTTACAGACTTCAAGTTCAGAAAAGTGATGATATGGGCCCTTTAATATACTGAATGACATTGCAATCATAACATGTAGCAGTAAAATTGCAATACTGACATTCTGTTCATATCATGCATCTCTAATTTTATCATACAAGCAACTTATCAGTCGAGCTGAAGTGTATAACCGGGAATACTGGGACCACCTACTTGAGTCTACACTTGCGCTTGGAGTTGCTGACAATGCAGTAGCGGTTCAGGGTGTAGAAGTAGTCGTGATACGGGACGTCATGCGTGTACACCTCAGCGTCCACCAGGTAGTGATGTCCTTCCCTAGACTCCTTATATAAAGTCTGAAGAGTAGAACAGAGGGTGGTGTTCAGATGCAGTGACATACAGCGAACACTGTAAGACACAACTCTCCAGTGCACACAGGAACAGCAAGAAGTCCAACCTGAGTTTCTGTAGCTGTGGAAAATTTTCCCACTAGTGGGTTGCTGATAGTGATGGTGTAATTTAGACTCCTCTTCATAGAGCCGGAGGCGTCCCTCTGCCAAGCGGTAGAGGACACGCCTGCCATGTGAAGAAATAAGAAAAAAAGTTAATAGCCAGAGTCCTGCTTTACTGTAATAAATCTACTGCAGCAACTGAAAATATGGAAATAAAAATATATGCACCAGCCTTCAACAAGCAAACATACTTCATTACTATTCTTTTTCATTATTTTCAGCAGTTGCACAATCCTGGAAAGCGAGTGCTGCAGCCACCTTAAAACCCCACTAGCAGGAATCATTGGCCTGAATACACACAAAATGGAAATATTTACCTGTGATCTTCCTGGCATCCATAAACCGCTGGGAAAAATATGAATCAGTGAAAAGCAGCTCAAACATTTTCTCAGCGCTGATTCGGAACACCCTGTTCACATACAGCCTTCCTTGAGACACTCGAGACACGCACACGTTGTCCACTGCAAGGCAACACAAATCAACAAAATGACACATTAGGATGGGCATGAACACACAACTAATGATGTGAGGTTTGAATCACTCTTCTCAAATGATTCTCTTGCTTGGTCTGTTTCAGTTAATGGATTAGATCAATCAAATATTCAATTCTAAATTCACTGAATCACAAGTTCAGTAATTTTGTTTTCAGTCATAACACGGACGCAAAAGTGAATAAGACTGATAATGTCGTTTCAATGGCACCTGTCAAGAGGTGGGATAAATTAGGCAGCAGGTGAACAGTCAGGTCTTTAAGTTGCCAGTAAGCAGTGGTCAGTTCCTACCAAAAGTAGTCTAATGAAGAACAACCAATGAACCAACGTCATGGGCTCCCAAGGCTAATTGATAAAGCGAGCAAAGGCTAGTCTGATCTGATCCCTCGGAAGAGCTGCTGTAGCACAAAATGCTGAACAACTACTTGCTGGTCTGATAGAAATGTGTCAGAATGTGGCTGCATAGCTGCAGACCAGTCAGAGTACCCATGCTAACCCCTGTCCACCACTGAAAGCACCTACCATGACTATATGGGTATCAGAACTGGACTATGGAGCAATTAAATAAGATGGCCTGGTCTGATGAATCACATTTAGAGATACACTTGAAGAGATACACCACTATGAGAAGAAGACGAGGTGGCAGAGGCAGTGTGATGGACATAAACCACCCACCTAAACATTGTTGTTGTCCAAGCTCAAATCTTTATGGCAACAGTGTTCCCTAATGGAAGTGGCCTCTTTCAGCAGGATAACACACCCTACCACACTGCAAACACTGTCCAGGAACGGTTTGAGGAACGTGACACAGAGTTCAAGGTGCTGACTTAGCCTCCAAACTCTCTAGATCTCGATCTGATTCAGCATCTCTGGGATGTGCTGGACAAACTAGTCCAATCCACCTGACAAACTTGCAGGACTTAAGGAATCTGCTGTAACATCTTGGTGCAGAAACTAAAGCTCACCTTAAGAGCTCCATACCTCAGCGGATCAAAGCAGTTTTGGGAGGATCTGCACAATATTAGGTAGGTGGTTTTAAATGTTATGGCTATTGTTCCAGTGTTACAATGTGGTGTTTATCATAATGATTTATACGGTTTTTAGTCTGCAATAGACATACAACACTCTAGATGGTTTAAAAGGTTTCAGCAAATCAGTTTAGCTGAACCAGTTTAAAAGAATCGTGTGTTCACACACATCCACACTGGGGTTCTCACCTTCCTCAATGCTGTCAGACAGACTATTATCTGAGAGCCGGTCTTCATTGGCATTCAGGTCCAAGGAGAGAGAGGAGCGCTTGGAGACTCGCTCATGGCTGAAGCGCTCTAGGGACAGGTCAGGACTGCGCTGGCGGGATGCCGTGCTCCGAGTGTCGTCCTTTTAGACATTCAACCACAGTAAATACAAATCTCTATTACTCAATTATTAGAAATTAGAAAACTGGAGTAAACATACAGTTTACAAAAAATGCAATAACAAAATAAAAAAAAACATCATTTCAGTGTCCAACACATGTAGATGACTTCAAATTTATAGTAGTTTAATGAAGTCATTATGGTTTATACACAGTTTGTAAGCGTAACGAAGCAACTACAAATGGAGTTCATGGTCAAAGTAAACATGAATTGGCATTCCCTCCAACATCACAACATAATTCTGAGTGAAATCCAGTAGCAGTGAGCATTTTACCTAACGGCATGGTGAGTTTTGGAGATAAAACATGATATTGCTTGTTTGTTTACTTTTGGCTGCCCACTGGTGCATGGTGATGTAAACAGAACTCATAAGGCGATTTAGATACAGCCAAAAGATAGTAAAAATGATTTTTTTCCATTTTAAATGGACAGTTTTTACAATTCATAATTTCAGATAGACTTTAAAAAAGGCATTTAAGGCCATAGAAACTAACCTAATGCCATGAATAACAGGAAGACATACAGTTAAATGCAGCTAAATTCTATTCTCACAAACAGAGCCCACACCAAAGCACCCAGACACCACTAAGAAAGACCCCTAGACATAGTTCTGTATCAGCAAATATAATATAAATAAGCTTTCAGACTTTGTATGTTTCCCCTGTTGTTTTAATTCCATTGGAAAGATTTATATACTCTTACTGAACATTCAGGAGATCCTAAGCCATAACATGTTTAATGAACTGTACCCCATTTCCAGAGAAGGTGCTCTGCAGTCCAAGTGAAGATTGTGTGTCGTCTCCCAGTGGTGTGGAGGCCTCACACGAGATCTGCTCAGTCTGAGCAAGACGTAGCGATGATGGCCTTTCCATCCTTCCACTTTGATCCTCTGCTTTCATGTTCAGGCTTAAAAACAAAAGATACATTTCCATGTACAAAATCTAATAACTGCAAAAATCAGATTTTGGTAATATCGGTATCATCAATTATTAACATGTGGTCAAAAATACTGCAGATGATCTGACAAGAGGAGGCAATCGGAAATCTTACTAAACACATGTATGCAACAGTTACTGCGGCAATGAATCCCTCAGTGAAGCAGTGTGTGAGCTGCCGTGCAGACGTAAAGTGTAAAATATCATAATATCCTGTTTTCATGACCACTTGAATAATCAAGTAAACGTGTAAATTAACCAGAGATGTTAAAACTTTGGCATATAATTTTTTATAATACAAATATAATAATTACACCTTTTTAAGGGCTTCTTAATTCATTTTTCCAGGATTTTAGAATCTTTTAAAGGTTCACAGTCCCTTCAACTGGCCTTCTTACAAACTCAGATTATTCAAATAACCGTCAGCTAACTGATTCTTAATATAATGTCGGTTGAATAAGAGTCAGCCCTAACATAAATAATGAAACGTGTGTGTGTGTGTGTGTGTGTGTGTGAGTGATATGAATCAACCTGAACACTGAATGCATTCAGTAGTCAGTGTTGCTGTTAACTGCCTTTTTTGCTGGTCAATCTTATTGAACACCCATTAAAATTTGTGTTTGACTGTTTTGGAAAATAAACCCTATTAAATTCATATTCAGGTTCATGAGGCAACATCAAACCCACAAAAAACAAGTTTTGCAGGTGAATCATGAGACTTGACAGCTATAAAAAGGTCTTTTTGTGTGTGTGTGTGTGTGTGTGTTACCTAGTCTGGGTGTATGAGATTGAGTCTGGTGTCATCTGCAAACTCTCCATCTCCTCATGGCTCAGACCCAAGTCATTGCCATAATGCTGTTTGACCATCTGCCACAGATCTTGCTTGGTCAACTGCTGTGGAAGGAAGAAGCGAAAGGAAACTGAAGGAGCTGCGCAAGACCACTCACATCATCATCATCTCTCTCTCAGTGGCGTGTGAAAAGGAACCTTCTGCCTGGCTTTTGACACCAGATACCAGCTCAGCCCAACACAATGCACCTTTAATAACTTACTGGGACAAACCATCACACACT
>JBBPCY010000018.1:9735606-9748321 GCA_037974405.1 Brachyalestes nurse
GGGGGGGTCACCAATAGCAGTCGAGTTTCTGATCCACACCCGCTGATATTCACTGGAACACCACCCGTTTTCGTAAAGGCTCCGCCTCCCTTGGCTGCGATTGGCTCAGCGGAAGCTGAGGGGGCGTTCCAGAACGCCGGACAGCGAGAGAGACCGAACTTCCGGCCAATCACAGCGCGGGGGCGCGGGGCTTGCGGCCGCACGGAATACGGGTGGGAAATAAAAAGGACAAACTCAGCTTGCATTGCCTTGTTAGTAAATGTAAGGGCTCGTCCTGTCCCCTAACGGTGTTTATCACACGTTCTCGAATTAGCCCAGGGCCAGAAATGAGTCTGAAGAAGCACTTCTCCAGTGTCACTCGCATCATACACCTCTGGACTGTAAAAAAACCCAACAACATTCCTCTTAGAACGGTGCATTTTTTTAGTTAAAGTAAAGTGGCCCATTATAGTCACACATGAACACACCACACAGTGTAAACTGTGAAATTGATTTAACCCATTCATCAAGTGAAGCAGTGGGAGCAGTGTGCAGGACAAAAGTATACATTCAATTATACATTCAGCTCAATTATACTCAGTAAACTCAATAAAGCATGTATTTAATCGTAAAACAATGTGTGAAGTGTAAGTGCATGTTTCTTTGCCTAATGGTGCCGTGTGGTTTTATCTATTTACTTCTTAAAGAATGTTTAAAACAAACTCTTTCATTCTCTTCACTTGGTGTTCAGAAGCATGTGTCATCCTCACACCTGAAATCTTTCTAGGCTGATATTAATGTCAGAGGATATTAATTTGAAGCCTGTTATTTAAGAGCATTTTCATACTGACAAAGACAGTTATCAACAACTTCATAGTTTCTGAAGGAAGTGAGCAGCCAGTTTAAATACTCTACATTTCTATAATTGGCTTACTATATATGACTTTAAATAACACCTTTAATGTCCCTGTTCAGGTACACCAGGAATCTCGTCGATGAGGGCAATGGCAAATTCAACCTTATGATTCTCTGCTGGGGTGAAGGGCACGGCAGGTAAGAGGTTACTGATCTCAACACTGAACCAGTAAAAACATTGTGTTTTAATACGCATTTAAATGTAAAAGAACATTTTCCTGTTACTTACATTTAAAGTTTGCTTTGTTCAGTCATATGCGAATGTTTGAACACTTCTGACAAACAACATGCTTTGTTAGTTCTCGACGTAAAAATGAGAACATTCTACATTTCAAATGTGGCGTTTATAACACATTTTAGTGCCCAATTGTCTATTTATGGACTAAATCTAAAGACATTTTATGTTCCATTTTTTCCCCCAAATACATTACATTCCGCAAATGACTAGCAACTGTGTGTTTAAACACTGAAGAAGTGTGTTGACTGAAGAATGTGTACTTTAGTCAACAAAATCGGGGGTGTACAAACTTTTTCACATTGATGCAATGGTGTTATCCTCATGGATCATCTCTGCTTTGATGTAGTGAGTAGGTGAAACAGAGACCTTTGCCTGTTAGTTTATTTATGAGCGTAGTTAATGATAAAAGACGATAAATAATGATTCTGTGTGGTTGGAGACATGGTGACAGTGGATGAGGTTTGGATGTTATGAGGTTATAAAGGGAGATAAGCACAAATAAATGGATCAAAAGGCAGACAAAAGTGGATTTCCATGATCAGTTTGCATGGAATGTTCTGAAAACTGGTTTATGTAACTGCTTTCCAAAGCAGGCGCTGCTTGGATCACTTTGCGAGAGTGAAATTATGGGTTTGCACAAAATGCCGTGCGGTCCTCCCATTAAGCCTCATCTCTGGCATTTTTTTTTTTCTATTTTTGGTTAATGATATATTTACATGAAATCTAAAAGTAGTGAGTGTTGCGTATTCCTGAGAGTGTCCTTGCTCCGTTTCTTTGCTTGCAGTTCAATCCATGACCATGCAGAGTCCCACTGCTTCATGAAGCTCCTGGAAGGCCAGCTGAAGGAGACTCTGTTTGAATGGCCTGACCGTAAATCACACGGTGACATGGTCCAGAAATCTCAGCGAATCTTACTGGAAAACCAGTGTGCCTACATCAATGGTAATAGCACTGCTCTCACAATGGTGCTTTTTGAACCAAATGGTACGGAATGGTGCACTCATTAATGGCCTGGACACGTAATAACCTATTAAGCACTGGACCAAAATGTTTACTTTGCAAGACTGTTATAAATGTTTCTTAAAACAGCATCTCTTTTCCTTCTGGTCCCTGTCTTTCAATCTTACATTAATTCTTTGCCAGTCCTGTCTGTACCTTCAAATGTGAATCAGGGTTAGGCTACTTATTGCAGTAGGTTTATTAATATCAAGTCTTCAAACACGGGTTTACCCTAAAATAGATGCCGCTATAATTAACTGTTCATTCAGACGTACAGTAGACACCAGCCTGAGCCCGTTTGGTTTGAGGTTGCACCTCTTGCATGTGAAACGTGGCTGTGCTGTAAACGGAAACCCCATACGGCTTCACTTGAATGTTTCCACTGGAATGTCTCTCTGTTGCAGATTCCATAGGCCTCCACCGGGTAGAGAACGTCAGTCACACGGAATGTGCAGCCAGCCTGCACCTGTACAGCCCCCCCTTCCAGCAGTGCCAGGCTTTTGACCAGCGAACGGGACACAGGAACAGTGTCAAAATGACGTTCTGGAGTAAATTTGGGGAGAGAACGCCATTTGTAAGTCTACATTCACATTTCTTTCCCTTGACACGGCCCTTTAGAGAGCTCACTTGGCAGCAGAACACATTTTTTTACTGGAAACGTGGAAACAAAGAAAGCAAATACCACTGTGACACTTAAAAAAATCACCATGCTCAGGCCCAAAACTAATCATATCCTCATTAAATATGAATACAAAGGACAGAAAACGCTTAGTCTAGCTGACAAACCACAATTACCCTGAAACAAATGGCATTGTATATACATGGTTTAATTGGAATACATTATTTTTTAGCCCCTTAAATGGCCATGAGCACATGAGGACAGTACAGGTGAATAGGGTCATTCATTAAAACACTATCACAATACATCTTTGCCAGGTGATTACTGATATGTTAATTGCATTGGAAAGTAAAAAATAAGACAGTAGTTACTTAAATATGCATAGATAAACATATTTTTAAAAGCCAAAAAGCCAAAATGAAGATGAAAACAGCCTCTAGTGTTTTATTATTTAATCAACAAAACAATGCACCGTAATTATTAAATGTTATCCCGGCCATTTTTAGCATAAAATCTAGAACAAATTAGCAATATATCAGGAAACTGTTCTGTGAACCCCCTCGAAATGTGGTTAAAGTCAAATTTGATGGATACAGGTTTTCTCAAAGCCGAAGTGGAGAATGTGGTTTATCTAAGGAGCTAATAACTAACTGACGAAGGGCCTGATAATTAGGTAAAGAGATAAATTGAGTGTATTTACGTCACTAAACTCTGTGGGGCTGTGGTCATTCAGTGCTAGAGTCCAGTGAACCTGCTTCTGCTAATGACCTGATTTACTTTAAGTGCGTTCCATGGCAGCGGATGGACTTTATTGTGTTGATATTGAAAGCCAGACCAACATGTGATGGACTAAAAGTCAACATTCAACAACGCCCATCTCATTTTCTGGCTTTGAGCCCTATGAAACACCTCTGGTTAAAGAGAGAAGTCCACGAGTCCACTTAATATCTCGAGAATCTCAGATGTTTAGCATCCAGCATGGAGGAATGGCACATATCCCATTAATTTATCACAGTTAGGACATAATAAAAGTAGGCTGGTGCTTATATAGTTAACAATTATAGTCAACGTGCAATATTGAGGGTATCTTACTGGGCACAGAAGTGAGAGAACAGTAGATTAAAGCTCATTTTACCGTAATATAACCCTTGAGCTCTGCTTCGGAAGTCCTTTTGTTGTCTGTTTATGTCATGGCTATTAAAACCGTATCGTTTTATCAGTTGATAAGACTTATCTATCTTTGCACCCAAGGGTCATTATTCGTATCTGTCTAGAACATTACTATCAGGACACTGACAGTATAAAGCGACCGAGTGTGTCAGTATCTTCTGTTTGGTGTTTGTGTACTATATTGCCCTTAATATATAATGTAAAGTAATATGTTAATAGCCCCTATGTTTAAATTGCTTTAATATACCATATACTATGTATATATACACCATGCAATTATTATTAAAGAGCTATACTCTACATTTGTTACGTGCAAAAGTAAGAATTCATTTCCAGATATTATCGTTACTGTGCCTTTATGACTGATACAGATTGGTTTTGATTGGCTGCCCTTTATTGTGCCTCATAGAAAAAGCAGGACAGGCTGAAACACTCCTTATAACTTCAATGGGCGGGGCTAAACTGATGAAGGCTGAATAGGAGGATATATGGAAATGTGCTTTTTTTGTGATGTCACAAAAACATTGGTTTCAAAATGAGGTGAATTTGCAGCTTGAGGACTGGGCAGCGAACCTATGAACACTGAAACTTAATAATGTTTTGTTTTGTAACATTTCTATAGCATTGATTTCTTTGAAGTTTAATACGATTACAACCTATGTTAATAAAACTTCTCAATATAACAGAACTGTGTGTTCCAGTGCGCCTAGACAACTTATTTGAACTATTTGCAGATGCCGCAAGACCCCTGAGCAAAAGAAAACTTTGAAAATTGGCAAGTTCTGACCCTGCAGGCAATTTTCCAGCTCCTTAAAACTCCCCGGCCCCATCTTGACTGTGGGCTTCGCTCCATTTTTATGACATTGACTCTCCATGCAGTGCGTTGTGGTGGAATTCTGGGAATCTGTCTTAGAGGCTAGCAGACGTGTAGCAAGGAGAAAGTGATTCGGTTGATTTCTTCAACATGTGAGAGCTTGCGCTGAGTGTTCCGGCTGTAGCTTAACTAGAAACAGACGCACAGGTGATCTGCTCCAGCCTCTGCAAACACAATGGGCTTATCTTCCATTCAGAAGTTGCATAACCTCACCTTGACCAAAATGCTGTCTGACCACGAGTATTGCACCATCTGACCTGTGATAAGATAGAGGATGACAACTCTGCTTACCTCAACATGCCTTAGGGCTTCTTTTTTATTTCATTTTAATCTCAATAATTAAAAATAAACCCATTTTATCAAAGTAAACTAATTTCAATAAAGTAAACTCATTTTTGTTAAAGTAAACTCATTTTGTTAAAGTAAACTCATTTTCTGGCATATCTAAGCTCACTTTTTCTCTTTTTCTGCCACAGGAAACAGCAGTTTCCCAAGAGAACAACTGAGAGGCGGAGGACAACACATGGAATTCTCAAATTCGGAAAATCAGGTGTAATTTAGATGACAAAATAATGATTCGTCACTTCTTTTTTTTGGTTTTGTTTTTAAATTTGCAAAGGACGTCGAAATGGGGACTCTGCAGTAATTAAAGAGGCTTTATCGTGACCCAGTGTAAGCTTGGCAAGCGTTGCTGAACACAAGCCGAGGGCCTGAATAGCGGTATTAGTCCGGACTGCGCCATGAATCTGTTCTTTGTTCGCTCGGTTTGGTGAGAGCCCTTCCGAGCAGCATTCCTATGTGTCTGTGACCTGTGTAATCACACTTTTATACTGTTACGGGCCGCGAGTTGTTTTGTTTAAACTGTTTAATTTATGAGAACCTGTTCTTTTCATATCCTTTACCTTAAAAATGCCCTCGACCCACATAACACCTTTACACAGCGGAGCACTTTCTTTGGCATGACGTGTTGATTTCTGTGTAAACGTATCATGACATTGTAACATAACATTGTGCCTTTCATAATCAATCTAGAAAATTGAGTTTAATATTATTATTATTCTTTTTTTTTTGTTATAAATTTCACTGCCTGTGATTTACATTTGAGACATTTTTATATTTAGAGGAATGAAAAGGGTAAATGGTGGTTCTCTGTAATATGTTGAGCCTAACTTTTATTTAAAATCCAGTCTTACTTGAGAAGTTCAGTCTTACATCAGAATCACTGGAAAAAAAAACAGAGGATAATGACATAGTGAATAACACATAGTTTTTCCCCCACAGCAGTTTTCCAGTGGTAACTCTAGAGGTTTTTATAGGTTTTTATTGGGTTGAACAGCTTCCACCAGTAATTCTGCTGACTCCATCAGCCAGCATCTTAAAAAAATTGCTTTGACTGTACAACATTAAATATTATTTCTGTAAAAATGCTGTCTGTTTGTGTGACTCCAGTTGCTGTGACGTGAATGCATTACTTCAGTGGTCTTGAAATAATGTGACTTTGAGAGGGGTCTCTTAAAAGGAATAAGGCCAGTCCTGCACTGTGCTCTCTCGTCAATGGAAATTGTACAAAAGACCTTCTCACCCAATAAAAGTCTCCATCAAAATGCCTTGTTTGCCAGTAAAACCCATAGATCCAGACCATGTTATAAAACTCCCTTTCATGTTATAAAACTCCCTTGGGCCTATAATCATCCCAAAACAAGTCAACAAGTCAAAATTCCTCTGTTGGATATAAACAATCCAAAAGGTGACATACCACTGTTTTTTGAGTTATCTTGACTTAAAGGTGAGTTCACCATATCCCAAAAGATAACTCTAAATGAATGAAACAAATAGGAAAAGGGTGATATTTATTCACAGTGTAAAGTATTACATTTTTCTTTAAAAAAAGGCAATATTCAGCATTATGCCCACTCAATATAAATCAAGGAAAAAATGAATGAAAATGCATTTTGGAATGAAACTCTTCAATTACTATGAAAATGTGAAAATTACCTGTAAAATGTCTTGCAGACATAAAGGGAAAGGACATCTACAGTTAACGTCAGAATGAATGGTGGGGATTTTCTTACTCAGAGCTGCACCCTCTGCAGTTACATAATTGCAGAACAAGGCTTCCCATTGGCCTTTCATAGATGAAATCCTTTTAACAATTTGTCATGCTGCTTTTATCTATCACAGTCTTAATGAAAGAAATAAGCCGTATTTCCAACAGAACTTTAATTAGAAGTCAAAACAGTAGGTCCAATGAAATGAAACATTTTGAACCCAAAGCAATTATTAAGGAGAAAATACACTTCCATAATTTAAGAATAACATTATAAAAATCATTTGTTAATGCATTAGTAACATCCGAATTCAGGATGCTTCTATATAAAGCCAAATATTAGCAGTAAAGATCTGGGAAAGTATGTAATAGAAAGTCTAAATTGGGTTTAATTTTGAGCATTGATGCTGGCCCTGTCTAGACTATGCAAAGTACAAAGTTGATCCTAGCAGTTTATCCTTCATGTCACGTTTTCCGCAGTTAAACATTGGGCTGCTTGCCTTCACAACAATGGACGAAATCCAAAGTTGCGTAAGGGTCTGGATGGGGTTAGAATAGACTGTACTAGCTGGCTTTTATTGGAGGGCAGCATGAATATTTTACCAGGCAAATCAATATTCCCAAGAACCTTGAGCCCAGTTGCGGTGAGCATTTAGTCACGTATCAAAGCGCATTATCACACGTCAAGTAAGCACTTTGCTTTCTACCTCAGGCTTCCAGAATCTACTCTTTCAGCTGTGCTCTAGAAACAGAGACAGCCAAAGTGGGCTCTTAATTTAATGGGAACAGTCCACTTTGAAAAACCAAGCCAGAAGATCTGGGCATTACAGGCCCCTATACAAAGTTAGCATTCAGGCACTACTGCTTTTAATTTTTTTCATAATCTCCCAATGTATATATTCTGTCAAATTTAAATGCATAATGTCTGTTGACTTTATTTTTTTTTAAATATAGACAAAACGTATATATCCATAAGAATAAACAAAGATATTTATTTAGAAAACAAACCAAGTAAATTTCTACAATATAATGCTATTGTACCTGTTGTCAAGGTTCTCAGAGATGACCTTATTAACAAGTGCTTAAACAGAATGAACTGTTCCCAGACAATTATCCAGACATGCTCTCAGACTAATGATAAGCAAGGTAAGAGAGAAGCCGGCAGTCACATGAAAAAGCTGCAGGACAACCTGGAAGCAGCAGAAGCAGCAGTTAAACAGAGAACAATTAGCAAAAAACTGCGCCTCAATCATCACGATTTCTACACCCCACATAAGACTCTTTAAAGAAGAAGAAAAGACATGGATCTAAAATTTGCACACAAGCATTTAGACAAATCAGAGCTCTGTTGGAACAATCAGCTGTGGTCACTGATGTAGAAACGTATATGTAGAAATGTTCCTGGAGATATTACAGGAGCATTTTATTGGCCAAGAAACTGAATGATGAGGAGGGGGCACATGTAGGGGGGAGGGGATTTTGGACATAGTGCCCTTTTTGGCAAGGCTAGCGTACTCCCATCTTGTCTGGTTTCATTTCATCCGTCAACCCAAACCCCACCCCCTTTCCAATAAAAGCTTTTGTAGACGACCCCAAAGGGCAAAGCAGCAGACCTAAAAAATGCTGTCAAATTAACTCGACAGCTTTTGGAAAAGGAGTTGAAGATGCTTAGCCAGTCTCCTTAAATCCCTTTGTAAATGAATGGAGGATCTAGAAATTGCAGCCCCATCCCATAACAATAAGTGCAAGAGGAAAGGGCCAAAATTCGAAACTCAAAATTCAAAAGGCTTAACTCAATGCTGTAAAAAAGCTTGTTACGTCTTATTAAAGATGCATGGAAGCTGTAACTGCCAGTTGTTTATCTTTTTATAGTACAAAATACATTAAGGTTATATATGTAAAGCTGAAGGAAGTATATTAAAGCTGGAATTATATTAAAAAACAAACACACAAGTGTCTGCATACTTCACTGTGCAAGAATGCAATACAGGACCTTTAAGATAAGATAAGCCTTTATTAGTCCCACTGGTGGGAAATTTTACATTGTTACAGCAACCAGCAGACAGTACAAGAGAAGAAAGTAGAAGCAGACTAGTCGACTCCAGAGGTACGAGTCGACACCTCCTGAGAGTCGAATAGTCGAGTTTTTTTTTCCTCTCTCTCTCTGCCCTCGTTTGTGTTCGCAGTGCAATCTCTGCCTCTGATTGGCTGACGCTAACACGTGTTCCGTGACTTAACCAATTATTATAGTCCCTTCATAAAAAGGGCGGTACCGTTGGCGCAAGGGGAACACACAACCAGTGTTCTGCACGGCATCCGCTAGCTAACATGGCTAACGCTAGTACTGCAGGGAGTCATGTGTGTGGTGTGTATCCCACCCCATAGTTGTGTATTTCACAGGATCATTATAACGTGAAACAATGTTTATAACATTGGGGGAATGGGTGGGGCTAAATTGTTGTAGGATAATTAGGTGATTAAATCTGTTTTGTGACATCACAAGATCCAGGAATTAAATTAAATTAAATATTTACACACTAGACTGTTTGGACTGGGTATGCTTTACAATTTTACAGTGTTGTCATTTCTGACAATAATTTGGTTTTCAATGATATGGGCCCTTTAAACCTAAAGAATAGTCCATCTTAAAGGAAACAAAAGTTAAGGGAAACTACAAAGTCATCACTTCAAAGAAGTGATTTACATTACTGATTATATTAAGCCTCCATCCATTCATCCATCAATGATCTGAGCCACTAATCCTAACCAGGAACATGGGGGCTGCTGGTGCAAAACTTGTCCCAGATATCACATATGTAATTACATATCATATCATTTCATAACACAAGTAATCCCATTCTCAGTCTTCTTTAAGTAAACACAGTAGGATATCAAGCCCTCTAAAACCATTCTGTCCATCATGGGTGAAAGCAGGAGTAATTCTGGGATTGGCTAAGGTCACGCGCAACCTGACGACTGTTTTCCACGTCCAAAAAGCTCTTAGCGGGCCTGTGTGTTGGCCTTAAGTGATGGTGGTAAAGGTCAGCAGATCCATCTCACTCTCAGGTTTCATAATACCACTCCTCTAGACAGAAAGCTTTGCCCCCTGTGTATCCTGCACTTTCTACCAGGCATTATCGCATACGAAGATTAGTTGTGAAAATACTCATAAAAGATGACTGCCGTGTTTATCTGCCACACCTTCCTGTATTGTTTCCCCTGAAAGCAGGAGGAGTAACTCAGGGAGCAGCTGGAGCAGGGATCCCAACAATAAGCTTTCCCTTTTCCCCCTTTCCTTCCACTAAACTTCCCCAGATATTCTCCAGTAAAGTGACCACACTGTCATATGTGAACACACCATAGCAGACAGTGTGAACAGCACAAAACTCTTCCTCTGTGTTTACTCCATTCACCAAGTGAAGCAGCGGGCAGCCAGGAACACAGCACCCGGGGAGCAGTGTGTGGGGACGGTACCTTACTCAAGGGCACCTCAGTGGTGCCACCAGCAGGGATTCAAACCCACGACTTTCTGATCGTGGGCCGAACGCCCTAACCATGATACCATGGATGAACCATTTTGGTTTTAAATGTGAATGTGAAGAACCTATTTAAATCATGAACACATCTCATTCACAAAAATCATTCTTCAATGAACTAAAACGGTTCTTCACTGTCCCTCTTTCTGGCATCTTTTTAGAGTGTACAGTGAAACTTACGTACATACTTACGTACAGGCCTTGGAGCAAAACATGTATAAGCGAGCGAGACACAGACCACATATTTGCTCTAAACAGTGAAGGTGCTAAAAGGGGTAATTTGGAGCAAGGCCACGGAAAAAACACTTCCGTTGAGTTTTATATGCCTTTTTTACAGGGGCTGTAAAACAGTTTACTTCTACCTGTTTTGAGGGTCCATGGGTTGGGTTATGCAACATTTTTTCTCTCAGTAATGTGGATAGATACTTAAATGGAAATGTGTATGATTTACAAAAACAGGAACCGGATTTTCACCTTTGTAGGTGAGCGAGGAAGCCAGTGTTTACAAGTGTTTTCATATCAAGAAAGCTCCAGTTCTTTAAAGGATTCATATCCAGCATGTTCCCCTAATTTTATTTTATAGTTCACATGAACGTTTTTGATTTTTATGTACCAAGACTGTCTTAATTAATTTCTGTGTGATACCTTTCTAACTAGCTCTTGTAAAACAGGATACTTTTGTTACTATTTCATTAATATTCATATATGTAAATGAGCTCTGTTCTTATTGGCTGCCTTGTATCGCATATCATTTGAAAAGCAGTCCGTTTGAAACACTGTTTATAAAATAAGGGCAATGGGTGAATATAGGTAAATGTGTGTTTGTGACATCACAAAATCAGAGAATTCAAAAGACATTGAAATTGTATAGTGTTTATATAATAAATTATTTTTTTAGTACATAAATCTTCCCATACATTGGTTTTCCATGGAACAGGCCCTTTAAACCTAAAGAATGTATCTTACAGGAGACAAAAGTTAAGGAAAACCACAAAGTCATCACTTCAAAGAACAGGAAAGTGTTTTTTCCCTTTGTTTCATCATATTAAGCTTTCATCCATCCATCCATCCATGAATGATCTAAGCTGCCTTGATCCTAACCAGGACCATAGGGGTTCCTGGAGCCTCTCCTGGTGCTCATAGGATGAAAACCAGAGAAGCACCCTGGACAAGCCAGTTATTATATTCTCTCAAAATCTAACAGTACAAATGCATTTCAATACAATAACTAGTTTCAATCTCATATCACATGTCATTTAATTTCATATCATATATATCATATTATAAAAAAACTGAATTCATGTTTTATTATAATCCCCCTCACAATTTGGTCATTTTTGCCTCATCTCTAAAACGTCTTCTGAAATTAATCATGCTTTACCTCCAAACACAGCCACTGGAGGTGTTCAAGCCAGTGTATTTCTCAGTGCCGGTCCCAAGCCTGGCTAAATGGGGAGGGTTGCATCAAGAAGGACATACAAGTATAAAACTTTGCCAACTTTGGATGTCAAACCTTTACCTCCCATGCCTCCATGTAGAGATAACACTCAGCTCACACTGTTTCACTGCTAATGCCCATATGGCAGAAATTAGTAAAAGAGTTTGATGTGTTGTCAGAAAGTGGCCACAGAAACCCTTATTATTAAGAGTGTGTGCAATATTAATGCATTTCAATGCAATATATACAGTGCAAAACTAGGCTCTATGTCCAGTAATAAATACAACACAGTAAATATGCAGGATGCCACAATCTGAGACAGACAGTAAAGGGTGTAACAAGAGATTTAAAAAAAAATAGGGACCTGGCTGTTTATGATGAATGTTGGATGCATTTATATCTACCTCTTTATTCAGCCTACAACTGTTTAACCCTTCCATTCATAAAGAATATTTTATAATGCATTTTCTGGATGAAGCACAATACAATCAGAACAGATGTCATTTGCATACCAGAGTCTGTTTACACTCCCCTCCATAATTATTGGCACCCCTGGTTAAGATGTATTAAAAGGCTCAAAATAAAATCAATTTTTATTTCAGAAGCATACTCTCACACTGAAAATTGTAAAAAAAAAATGTAACCTTCAACTAAATTATTTTTTATCACTTGTTCCACAATTATTGGCACCCCTAACAATCACTAGGAAATAAATGTAATTGAAGTATTTCTGTAATTTCTACAGTAGTTTACGAAGTTCATCAGAGTATCTAGGAACATTTAATTAGTAATTCATCACTTCCTGTTTCCCTGGGGTATAAATACGTGACACAGAGGCCATTTCTCTTATTCACTCTTCAACATGGGAAAGACAAAGGAACACACCATTCAAGTAAGGCA
>JBBPCY010000018.1:9752939-9765989 GCA_037974405.1 Brachyalestes nurse
GATGTTGGTGAGAAGGTCTGGATCACAATCTCCGTTCCAGTTCATCCCAAAGGTGCTGGATGTGGTTGAGGTCAGGATTCTGTGCGGCCAGTAAAGTTCTTACACATCGAACTGATCAAACTGGGTCCACATTTGGGTGCTGTCCAAAATGTCTTGATATCTTGGAGCATAAAGATCGTCCTTCACTGGAAGTCAGAGGCCTGAACCTTACCCTGAAAACCAAGTGTGTCCCAATACATTTCTCATACCTCTCTTGTGCAAATGTACGTTTTAATGCTGAAAACTACAGCAAAGTACAATGTATCATGCATCAGGTAGAGTATCATCCTCCAGGAGGGGATTTTAAAGGCTTTAGACATCTGGTTTCATTCAAAACCACTATGAACAACTTGGGTAAGGAAAGTGTTACTGTGCAACGGCACATTTTTACTTCAATTGATATGGATTATACTCAGATCATAGCTGTTTTATCACGCGCCAAGTTTGAAAAGTGGGTGGAATTTTCCTTTAAATTAATGGTCGTGACTGCCTTGGAGTCCTTGTTTGTGTTTGCGTGGAGGCTGCGCCGAGCTAATGCGTTTCTGATTGGCACTTTCTGCTGTCAATCTTGAAAAGGGGCGAAGACAAGTCAGCTTTAACAGAGAAGCTAAAGACGAGGCAGCACAAATGACTTCATGCATTTTAGTGGAAATTATAAAGAAATAACACGCCCGGACAAGACGAGGAGTAGATAGTAATAGCCCAACGGAGTTGTTTTTGTTCTGATAAACCAAAGAAGAAAACAAAACAAGGGCTGTTTTAACGGCCAGCTCCGTGAGCCTGGCTAAGCTCTTTTAGCCCTCTTCCCGGCACCAGGAACCAGAAGACGCGGGGGTGGGCAACTAGAAGGGGAGTTTATCCTCTAAAATAGCCACAATACCCACCAAACCCAACAGCTATGGCAAGGATTAGGACATTCGTCATGGATTTCGACGTTTTAGAGCTTTTATGACTTTGTTAATGTTGTCGAAAGAGGTGTGAAACCCCGAGAAGCGGATTTAGCTACGAGCGACGACGCTGCTAACGACAAAAGGTAGAATTCAGACACCTTTTACCATTTGTTAACAAACTTTGATGTTAAAACGGTAGTTCACTTACCTACCAACTTTCTAAAACTGAAACCGATCAAAGAAAGTGTGCGAGTTATTTTATATGGCTGTTCTTCGTGTGGCCCTAAATACAAACAAGTTAGCTAGGTTAGCTAAGCAGCTTAGCCAGTATTGGCTATGGAGACTTATTGTGTTCTGGGGTTGGAGAAAGGTAATTTAGTCAGAAGATCGTAGACAACGATTTTAGTACGTTTCTTTTGATTTGTTCTTAAATGTCATCACCAAACGTCTTAATTTGGCTGTAAAGCATTAAATTGATTGGTCGTTTTCACTTTTTCTCGTGGAAGTCGTGATTGACCACGACAAGAATTCCCATAAATTACGATTACATCAGGAGCTCAAGTAACCTGTTCTCCTTGTTATAGCCCTCCTGTATTCATTTAGGAAGCAAACCCCACTACAGTACTAACCCAAGGTGCTTTGAATGTGTTCAAAGTGACAGCTGATCAGATGTACTCATTGTGTTTCTTCCTCCATATCCATTTAGGAAGGAGACAACCAACCCAATGCAATGGATTTAAAAACTGCTGTGTTCAATGCAGCAAGAGACGGCAAGCTCAGGCTGCTGCAAAAGCTTCTGGAGAACAAAACTGACCGTGAGATTACAAAGCTGATGGCTGAAAAGACAAATGGAGCAACGCCGCTGCTGATGGCTGCCCGTTATGGGCACCTCGATTTGGTGGAATACCTTCTGGAATGCTGTTGTGCACCTGTTGAGGTTGGAGGCTCTGTCAATTTTGACGGAGAGACTATCGAAGGAGCCCCTCCGCTCTGGGCCGCATCAGCGGCCGGGCATCTTAAAGTGGTGCAGTCTTTGTTGGGACACGGTGCCTCTGTGAACAATACAACACTAACAAACTCTACCCCTCTGAGAGCGGCATGTTTTGATGGCCACCTTGATATTGTCAAATATTTGGTAGAGCACAAAGCAGACTTGGAGGTGGCTAATCGACATGGCCACACATGCCTCATGATTTCTTGTTATAAGGGCCACAAGGAGATTTCTCAGTATCTGCTGGAAAAGGGTGCTGATGTTAATAGGAAAAGTGTTAAAGGTAAGAAGCAGTTATACAGTATCAAATATTGTTTCACCAACATGTAGCATCTCCACCTTTCCTCATGTTTATTTTGAATGCTTTGTACGGTGACATTTTTATTTTACCAGCTTATGTTTGTGTTCTTTAGGTAACACAGCTTTACATGACTGTGCTGAATCTGGAAGCTTGGAGATCATGAAAATGCTTCTAAAGTACGGTGCCTCAATGGAAAAGGATGGTTATGGAATGACCCCGCTGCTCTCAGCCAGTGTCACTGGGCACACAAACATAGTAGATTTCCTCACACAGCATCCTCAAACAAACAAAGTGGAACGGATCAATGCTTTGGAATTGCTGGGTGCTACATTTGTTGACAAAAAGAGGGATCTTCTAGGAGCTCTGAAATACTGGAAAAAAGCCATGGACCTGCGATACAGTGATGCCAACAACACCCTGTTAAAAGAAGAACCTAAGGAACTTATAATGGCGTACGATTATGCCAAGGAAGTTAGCACCATAGAGGAACTGGAAAGTTTGATTTCGGATCCCGATGAGATGAGAATGCAGGCTCTTCTTATTAGAGAACGTATCCTTGGCCCCTCGCACCCAGACACGTCGTACTACATTCGCTACAGAGGAGCAGTGTATGCTGATTCTGGGAATTTTGAGAAGTGCATCAACTTATGGAAGTATGCTTTGGACATGCAACAAAACAACCTGGACCCCCTTAGTCCCATGACCGCTAGCAGCTTGCTCTCATTTGCTGAACTTTTTTCCTTCATGCTGCAAGACCGCGCCAAAGGCCTGCTGGGAACATCTGTCTCCTTTGATGACCTCATGGGCATCCTCAGCAAGAGCGTGCTGGAGATCGAGCGAGCTATGAAGCAGCCCCACCCTGGCCCGGACCCCACTCAGCTGAGCAAAGCTCTCTCCATCATCCTGCACCTCATCTGCCTGCTGGAGAAAGTCCCCTGCACTGTTGAACAGGATCACTTCAAGAAAGAAACCATATATAAGTTCCTCAAGCTGCAGCCGTGTGGTAAGAACGGTTATAGCCCCCTGCACCTTGCTGTGGACAGAAACACCACGTGTGTGGGTCGCTACCCCGTCTGCAAGTTCCCCTCTTTCCAGGTGACCTCTATTCTTCTGGAGTGCGGCGCGGACGTGAACTGCCGTGACGAGGATAACAACAGCCCTTTGCATGTGGCCGCTTCCAACAACCACCCCGACATCATGAACCTGCTGATTGCTTGTGGCACACACTTTGACAGCACCAACTCTTTCAAACAGACTGCCTGCGACTTGCTGGATGAGAAGGAGATGGCCAAGAACCTTATTCAGCCTATCAATCACACCACATTACAGTGTTTGGCCGCTCGGGCCATCATCAAGTATGATCTCGCGTACAGAGGAAATATCCCTGAGAAGCTGGAGGCCTTTGTGCTGCTACACAGATAATGACTGAGAGGACTACCAAGTTTGGTGAAAAGCATCTTGGAGTCTGAAACTCGTTTTAAGTTCCTTCATGCTCTTCATGTGCTGTTTGTACAGAATACGAAGTCTAGTACAAACATTGATAATAGATGGGCATGCCTAATATTTTTAAACAGATTCAACCCCCTCAGAGCTTATTTCTTGCTGTTTATCAATATCTTTTTGCATTTCTGCCTGATCCTTCTGCTTTGTATTTCTGCCACTGTTCAGCAGTGGTGGGACATGTCTGATTTGATCTTTGTTTTCCTGCTGGTATCTGGACACCGTACTGTTGTAATATTACCGTTTTCCAAATCCATAGTCATACCCTCATTGCGTATTATTTTGTCAAGTGGAATGGAATGCGCTCATTACTCTCATCAAGCATAAAGAAGCTTTATGATGTGGTTAATGTTTGCAAATACCATAAGTGCTTTATTTCTCCTATGCACAGCCTATGATCTTGCGACTGTTCTGTGTTACTGGACTGTGCCACTGTTTTGTAACTGCCTGTTTCATTTAGGTTCAACGTTTTTCTCTCGAATCTTCCTTCACTTGAAATGCAACTCAGTGAGTAAACCCAGAGCGAGGAAGTAACTGAGGTTTTATTGAGTATTCATGTCTTCAGAGATAAAGACTTGGACATTTTTCAAAGCTCATTTGTGAGGACCTTTGAGCCAGATTGTTGTGATACGAGCTATAAAATGAGACAAAGGTTTTTACCATCATCTTAACGCACAGCATGTAGTTAAGTTATTGTAGTCTGTATTTCAAATCGGTGCCAACGTCCGAAGATCTGCTCTGCTGAGTTTTCTTATTCCTTTCAACATTTGTAAGATGAAGAGGATGCACCTTTCAATGGGTTCTCTGCTCATATTCATATTTACGCCGGCTACAGTTGTGCAGTTTGAAAACAAGGGCTTTTTGTACCTAAGAGCACATTTCACAAGCAAAAGAAACAAATGTACAGTACTAGAGAGAATTCTCCCAGAGAATTGCACTTTATCGCAGTGGCGTTTGGAAATTCCTTTTACAATGGCTTTTCAATGTCCTCAGAGCATATTTAACAATAAACCTCTGTTGCACTTCCCTTTCTTTTAAGCATTGTCATCTTAATTCTTCCCTGAACATTTACACGACTGACACATCACTTTAAGACAGATGCCTTTCCAAGACCGTCACTTATTTCCTTGTATAAAGCAAAGTATTTGCACAGTCATTGACTCTTGGATGAGTCATTTAAGGGTGGGGACATTACATCTACATTACAGCGCTTAAAACTGCTCCGCCCATAGACTTTGAGCATAGCTTTGTTAATTTCCTTGTGCGCTGAGCTTTACAAGCTGATTTCTATCACGTTTTGTGTCTGCCAACAGTAACACAACACTTATCTTAGAAATTGCCTCATTTATCTGTATTATAGATATCGATTCATGTTGGTACCGAGATTTTAGATTTTAAGTGTGGGAGGTACATTTCCTGCATCACAACATTTGTATGTTTTAAAACTAGCATAGTGCAGGAAATGAAGGGACTCTCATTATTCCTGCATGAGCACACCCTCAAGTAAATCGCCAATCAGCAGACACAGTCTAGCCTCTACTCTGTTTTCCCTGCTCTTTTTTCCCCCCTTTCTATTTTTCTCTTTCGTTTTTCATCACGTGACACTCAGCCTACTTCTGTGGCGTCTTTAAATAACCTTGAATAATGCCCCGCTGAAAATGTGTCCTACATGCAGGCTTAACACGTGTTCTTTCTCAGGTGATGGGTTGCAGCACGGGCTGTTATGTCAGGCTCAGAGTCTAGACATCAAAGATTATCGCTCACGTTTTGTGTAGTGTGTTCATTATAGTTTATTACTTGTAAAGGCTGTCACATTTTCTTATGTAATACCTTTGTTTGCTGCCTGAAACACACCCTAGTGTATGTGCCCTGGCGGGGGGCAAGTTTTTTTGTTTTGTTTGTTTTAGACTTTAAGATGTGATCCTAATGGCATGTTGTGTTTTCCAGAATGGCCGTCAGTCCCTTCTCGACAGGCTGACCCATTACGTAAGCATGCCTGTGCAGTATCCTTTAAAAGGAGAGGGCAGCAGGGTGAGCTGCAATGAACTTGATACCCCGGCACATGTGGACCTGAGACCAGCAGGGCATTAAAGTGGGGATAATCACGGTGGAGTGCAGTGACAGTTTAGCCCTCGAGCTGCAAGAAATCCCCACAGCATCATCCAGCCAGCTCCACTAAGTCAACTGTGCAAACACCAGATATTTATAAGGCTGCATGATTGATACCACATCTAGTTACTATCCACTTAAACTCCCACTTCACCAGAAACTGCAGCAGGTCATCGTCCTGTCCAAGAAATTAGGTCTAATTTAAAAAGCAGTTCCACCAATTTGCCCAAATTCCTGCATAATTAAATGGGTAAGATTTAAACAAAGTCAGTGTTTGGTGTACGATGTTTTGTTCTAGATAAACTATGTTCTTACAGAATTGTTCACGGTGTTGGTGAGTGGAGTCAGATGTTTGGTGGCTCTAAATGCTGTTACACAAAATACTCAGACATTTTGTGGCAGTTTTGGCCTGAAGCATGTATTTTGAGATACAAAGAGGTGTATTCTTGCATTACGACACCTGGTTCCCATCGCCCCCACTTTATAATCAACCATATCAAGCCCAGTCACTCTGGAGGACTCTGTGTAGTCAATTATGCAGAAATTGAAAAATTGGTGGAATTCCCCCAAATAGAGAGCAGAGAGTAGTTATTGATATTTGCAAAGAAGAATTTGAGTGTTTTCCAGTTCAAAAATTACTTTTGATGTACAGTGTTGTGCAAGAGTCTTGCATGAAACTGTTTAACTGGGCACTACATGTGGTTTTGTCAGTAAGAATGCCATACAGCATTGGAATAAAAATAAATATAATTAAACTTATGTTTTGACTAGAAAAACACAGTTAGGCGAGGACAGGCCTTCGGTGAGAGATTAAGAAATGGATCACAACATATTGTTTTTGTATTTATTGCAATGTTTTCTCCAACAAATGGACAGTAACTAACCAGACCAATGTTTTTATAGATATGTTCACTTCTGCAGAGTACTGTATATTTTAATGAGTTTTTACATGGCTGATTTGTCTCTGTAGGCAGCCGTGCTGACTTGGAGCTGTTAATGCTTGTGGTCCGTGACGCAGGCGAGCAGCTGTTTGCTGGGGATATGAGAGTGGTTCAGTTTCTATAGAGTGGGCTCTTTCCAAAGCCTGCCATTGGCACTCATCCCCTGAGATTTGTGCTATGGTGTATATTACTTTTCATTATATCGTCCAGTTACAGGGGGCAGAGTGATAGAATGGGGATACCAAAACTCCAAGGTGTCATATTTTAGCTAAAGCTCAGTCTGCATCTGTCATTTTCAAGTCAAGTAGATTTTATCATCATTTCTACCGTTGACACACCGTACATAGTGAAACGAAACAACGTGCCTCTGCGGTGCAACACGAGTTGAACAACACAAGACCACAAGAGCAGACAGGACAAAGAGCAACAATACAACTAGACGAGACAAGGCAACGTTCAGTGCCATTGACAACAGCTATTGTGAGTATAAATACAGTATTTTGAGTGGTACTGTATTCCAGCAGCAGAGAGTTGTGTGCAAAGTTGCAGAATAGCAATAAATATGATTGTGCAAATGTAGCAGAAACATGACAATGTGCAGTATAAAATTTATTTGAACAGGTAATTAAAGTCTGGGTTGTTCAAACGGTAGGGCGAGGGAGGGGGTGTGGGTGGTATGTGTGTGCTGTGTGTGAGGAAGGTATATAGTTTTATGCTTCAGTTTTGGCTGCACTAGTCATTTAAGAGAAACAGAAGAACAGCTTCAGGAAAGAGGAACAGCACGCTGAAGCTGAGGGTCTCTGATGGGTCACTTGCCGTTTTGGGGACCAGACTGTGTTTCGCCAGCCTGCTGGGGCTGTTGGCAACCACACAGTTGCATAAAACAGAAAAGACGGCCTAATAAGTAACCACTGAGCTCATTCATGAACACATTTCATTTTGTACTTAATTTAAAAAACATTTAGAAGTCTGACTTTAATGATGCTGATTGTTCTCCATTACAGGAGGCTGTTGACTGAAACTGTTTTTTTAAGCTGTATTAACAAAGTAATGTGGTCTAATAAGTCTGCAAGTGTGTTTTCAAACAAATGAAGATGATTTCTGTTGAAAATAGCTTTAGGCTCTGCACCGAGGGTGGGGAACTGAGTGCCAGCTCATGGTTGAAGCTCATCGGGAGACAAAATGTAGACTGTATCATTATCATGGCTATTATTTTTACAGTTCATAAGTAATTGGACTGTTTTTATTTTTGGATCCGTGTTCCAGAACACTGGATTTGTAGTTAAGACCATGAGCTTTAATTTGACATTGGTGAACCATTTAGGACTCGTGGCCCTTATCACTTTTATACGCATTTCCATCATTTCAAGAGATGATAAATAATTGGACGAATGACTTAGAGCTTACATATTTAAAGCTTGGTTGAAAATCCTTGGTTGCAAGCAATAATGACCCGACAGAGCCCAGTGCTGGGCGACACGCTGCCTCTAATTCAGCCGTTCTTAAAATGAGGATGAATTGTGGGTAAAATATAAAATAAGGCTCTATTTTCTATGGCTGAGGGGATTTCTCAGGGCCCACCAGGGTGAAGAGACAGAGAGAGAGAGAGAACACAAAAGGATGAAAAGACAAGACCAGCAACAGTAGCTATCTTTAGCAGGTGTTGCAATCATAACTATTCCCTGTGGGAACAGTATCCAGCCTTGCTTTGCACCCAGCAGACACTGGAATAAAGACATTATCATGGCGGATCTAGCTGGGTGGCATAGGGTGCCAAATGCCATAGTAAAAGAAAGCCTTGCCACCCCAGTTGGCAGCAACGAATGAAAAGAAAAATTACGGCCAATTTGAAATTTACGAGCGCGAATCTCCAAAGTCCGACTGCACGAGATAACGCCAGAGAGCAGCTGGTTTGGAAAACTAAGTGGAGCGAAAGGAGGGAGCCAGGAGTCGCGAGGAAAGGAAACACGGGAGGAAAGACGAGGCTGAAGTTGGCTTCTTATGGTGTTTTCCCATATAGTCCTCTTTAAAGGAACTGAACTCAGTCCTCTAGAAGTGGTCCAAAAAGTGGACGAACAGAAAGGGAACTCCGTTCTGTTTATGTTCACAGTGTTCGTTTGAAAGGGAACTTTCTCTTTCTACTTCACTTCAGCTCAGATGGGTATCAGTTCTTTTTCTGTTCACAACCTTCCTTGACATTCCCCATTTTTAAGAGTAGATGGTTAAAAGTTTTACCAAACTTCTACATTTTCCACAAAGATCTCTGCTACTACCGTTCTTCAGCTGATGGAGAGCGAGAATGCCTTGAGTCTGAGCAGCTCGATAGGGAAACTTGATTGTCCCGTTACTAATTTATTGGGTTTTTTTTATGTTTTATGATAATTTATTCGTATTTTTGGTTCATTTCTTTATTTTCGGTTGTGTTTCCGCATAGACATATATGGTTTCCCACGCGAAAACAGTCGAAGCGAACTCGGAGCGCTTTGTGTTCAAAACGCGCGGGTTTACCGAACCGTGCTGTTCGGTTCGTTTCAGAGGGTCTGAGTTCGTTTGGCGTGTTCACATATACGCAAAAAAATGCTGACTAATCGATCTGAGTTCGCTTTAAGGGCTGAAACGGACCAGCTATAGCTGAATACTTAAATGTTGATTTCGTTCCACCTTAAAGGGCTGGCGAGTACCGCTGAACCGCCAGTAGGAGGCATTTGTGAGACAATTTTATGCAAAGCGTGGACACGTTCAAACTGCAAACCTTTTAATTAAAATGTTTGAAATTTTTGATGTACAGTTTCTTTTTTTTACCAATTAACCCCCTAAACCTGGTATGTAAGTCTATTCTTTAGTACGCCTTAGAGTTTTAGGTACTATTTCTTATGGCTCCTTTATTTCAAAATGTCTCGAGAATCTGACATCGGAGTGAAAGAGTGTGAGACAGAGAGGTAGAATGCTGATTTATGAGAAATTTTACTGCAGCGTTCTTAATTAATCACCCCCTAAAACTGGGAAATAAGTCTATTCTTTTATAGACCTTAGTGAGTTGTAGGTCCTGTTTCTAATAGCTCCTCCTCCTTTTTTCAAAATAAAAAAAGAAAGAGGTAAAAACTGATTATCTATCAAGAAATAAAATTATAATGAAAGCACTGTGCCCTTTGGTAGTGTGTACATATTTGTCATCAAACTGTGATTAAATTCAGTATATATAGGCCTATGTCTGCCATATGTTGCCACCCCCAAAGATTCCTGCCCCCCTCTTGCCACCCCATAAAAATGTTTCTAGATCTGCCCCTGGACATTATGAATGTTCAAGTGATGAAGCTGCTTATTTATGCCAAGCAAGACAATCATGCTGACCTTCAGGCTTTCTGAGGAAAAATGATCTGTGAAGGATCACATTTCATTCATGTTTAATAAAAAGGTATAGTATAGTTCTTGATCAACATTTGATCAACATTTGAAATCACAAATGGTACTCTCTAATGGAAAAGTTGTTGTAAACTTGTATTTAAAGAATGTTTTAAAAAGGCTCTATATAGTAATAAAAGGTTCTGCTATTGTCACAGGTAATAAAAATGTTTTGAGACTATGTAGAACCTTATACCTGTTTAAATGGATATTCTCCCATAGACTACCTGGTTCTATATAAAAAAAAGGTTCTATAAAGTACTATAATACTGTGGTTCTTTTATGTAGAATTAAAATATCTTGGTACTATATAAAACGTTAACTGGATATTTTTCATGATAGAAAACACATTGCAGTGTTTTTTTAAATAAACTTTTTTAAGCTTCAAAAGTTCCATATAGCACAAGTTACAAAGTCAAGGGACCTTTTATAGAACCATTTGTGTACTTCTAAAAATAAAGGTGAACAGAACTACCACTTTTGGTTCCCAGAAGAACCTTGCAATGATTGGTTCTTTGTGGAACAGCTGTTGTAAATGAGACACACAGACTGTTTAAAAGTCTTTTTTTCATAAAAGTATAAAACCAAGCCAGGAACAAATGAGAAACCTTCTCTGTAAAGTGTTCTAACTCTTCTCACTCACATACGACTTCTCATGCCTTTAAAAGAACTGCCACAAAATCTGAACCCAGGATGACTTCTTGGGACACTTCCAGGGAGAAAGCCTCCTCGATGCCTTTTTCCTGGTATGGGGTGGCGCTGGACGGCCACTCACCGATGTGGAAATACTGCAAGGTAAGAGGTGATGACCAAAATGTGAGAGTAGGATTTCACTGACACAAACAAAACATGAGTAACCTCTTGCGCAAACATAAAGGTATGAGCATGCAACCTGTACAGCAGACAGAGGCTTCTTTACACACTGTAGCTCATCTATGTCATCCACTGCTGTCTATTGAACAGACTCTGAAGTGCCTGGACCATAAAGGAACTCAAATAAATGCATAATGTGGTGGGTTTTTTCTGTGAAAAAAACAGTCTAACACAGCCTAAGGTGGACAAGAGTAAACAGTTTATTACAATAACTAACTATAAAAATGGTTTTCTGTGTGTGTGTGAGCTGAGAGGGTCCTGGTGGTGGAATAACTCCGGCAGAATCTTGGTAGCAGCTCTTAATTTTAAGTCTGGGTTTACTAGTGCGAGGGGTGTGTTTTCTTGTGCACTATAAAAACTTTGGTTTGAATAAAAGTGCCTAGCAAATGCAGTAAATGGTTTTCCATTTAGTTCTGGTCAGATACGCTGCACAGACATACGTACTTGTTTGTTTACACTTGATTTGCACTAACAGTCTTCTGGGAACCGCCAGGCATGTGGCTTATGTACATATATCACTGCTGCCACACACAACTTTAGTAATAGACCAGACACACACACACACACTGATCTTCATACTCTCGAGATCCAAATACTAGAAATTGTAAACAACAGTAAAAGTAGATTACCTCAGGTCACTTGCTGTTTCACTAAGACATGTTTCTCCAACCTAAAACCTGGCATTCTCTTCAGTGTATCAACTTCATTCATGAACATCAGTGGTGACACATCAGCTTTGTAGTGTACAGTTACACTATTAATACGCTCTTAAGCAGGGATCGCCTGTCTTTCACTCAGAGGGCCGGCATGGCTGCAGGTTTTCACTAAAATCAAGCAGAAGCTCACCTGACTCCACTTGGTCTCGAATAACTGATGAGATAGATGAGCTGAGCTCCTGCGTGGGTAGAATGAAAACCTCCTGCCTTTGCGGATAAGGCAGGTGACCTCTGAGCTTCTTCTGAGCTATCATTAGGAGTACATTTGTGAAAACAAATAGTTTCATAAAAAAAGGCCTACCAACATAATACACATGATCCATGAATGACTGCTTATATTTTGCAATTGCTAATATGAAAATGTCATAACTTGCACTATGTTGAATGTTACTATATGATGAGCTGTGGTCCATGGAGAGAAGTCCCATCACACTATGTATATGTTCACAGCTGCTGATGACAATACAGTAACATTGAATTTGTGCACTTCCTTAGGTATGAGAATATTAAATGCGTGTCTTTCCCAGCTGACCTGTACTGACCTCCCCAATTAGTATCATTTTGGTCTTGTGAATATCTCTGTAGTCTCGAGGCTCTGTGTGCTTGGGAGACCCACCCCAGGCCGAGCGGCTAATGCAGTGACCTCAGGAAGCAGCTGGAGCACACACTGAAATGCACTTTGGGATCACTTTCAGCCTTACCCTACATTCACACTGCCATGGCCAGGTCCCTGAGGCCTGTCTCTTGCCAGCCTGAAGGCTGTCACATGCCGACACGCAGCTTGGTTAAGTTTCACTCAGGGAGGAGCAGTTAGAACGTCAGCGAAACGTGCTGGAACCTTCAGGGTGGGCCAGATCTACAAAGCAACAGCACAGACAAAAACATGGCAAGTATGATTCTGAAATATATATATATATATCAGAATCAGAATCTCTTTATTGTCATTGTAGGAGCTGTACAACGAAATTTAAAAGTGCAATTCTCTTAGTACAAAAATGTAAAAAAAAAAATGCAGACTTATAAATATGAAAGACTATTATAATACTTCTAGGACTATTATAAATATGCTACAAAAGCTGTTAAAAAGGAGCACGTAAACATACGGACATGTAAACGCATGTAAACATATGACTGTTTGTAATGATAAATTGTTCTACACCAGTGGTTTTCAACCTTTTTTGAACAAAGGCCCCCTGACCTCAACATGAGCCTCTTGACGCACCCCCCCCCCCACACACACACAAAGAAATAGGCTATTATCATAATTGACGGATGAAGATTATGAAAA
>JBBPCY010000018.1:9769542-9780565 GCA_037974405.1 Brachyalestes nurse
GCACTCAGACACTTCAAACTCCACAGTTCAGTAGATCTCCAGGAGACCTTTCCAACGAGCCCTCATCTGTATTTTAGCCCGAGTAGATCAGGGGTTATTTCCGGAAAACCGTTCACCTCACCGCCGTGTCCAAATACTTTTGACTAGTGACCTTCCGAGTTGCATATCTCGGCGGGAATTTAAATGAAAAAGAGGCTAATATGGATTTACCTTTACATTTTCTTTAAAGGTAACGCATTAAACTGAGTTTAAAGTGAAATTAAAGTGTTCTAGGAGCTTATTTGGGGCATATTTAGGGTTTACACTATGAAAATAGACATTTTTAGGCATTTTTTTTAACCAAAACACAACAACGCGGTTTTTCCACTATACGCGGATGCTCTTGATCTGAAATACTATGTTCCAAAACCAACCAGAGTTGTCCCCAAAAAGTAATTTCCTTTTGATTAATGCAGTTTTCAACGGCTAAAGAAATAGGAAAGAGACTTTAACCGCTGACCAACTGGTGGAGCGTCTAACATTTCCCACTGGAGAGAAACAGTATGTTTAGCATGACAGAGGGATAAATAATCCATCCATCCATCCATCCATCCATCCCTGAGCTGCTTATCCTAACCAGGGCTGCAGGGGTGCTGGAGCCTCTCCCAGATCTCACGGGGCACTTGGCGGAGAAACGCCCCGGACATGTCCCATAAATAGACCACTTTTAGAAAACAGGCCAAGGATACATAACCTAGTACAAGGAGTTGAAATGTCTTTTTTGTTTTTATATTTTTAAGCTGATCCAATTTAAGATTTATCACGCTTGAAAATGATAAAAAACAAAGATATGTGATAAGTAATATATAACTAATAAATCCCATAAAAACTTTTGCATCTGACTCTAGAATAACGCTAGATCCATTCAGAGAAGGGGTATTGCTTGTGTATACCACTACTGATTACATTTTGATCAAATTCAGTACCAGCCTTTAGAATGAGATGAACTAGTTTGTCTTCTTTTTATTAGATTAGTTTGACAAGGTCCAAATTAGTTCAACTAATTTGCTGAATACATTGTATATATACAGTATATACATACACATACACACACACACGCACGCACACACACACACACACTCCACACACACACACACACACACATATATATATATATATACATACACATTTTTTATCTTTTATAGCTGCAAGTGCTGAACTGAACAGCTTTGCGTATTTAAAACAGTTTATGTTTAATGTAACACATAGGTAATCAGGTAACAGTTGGCTGTTGCTTCGCGGGAATCCAACACTATTCCCGCCCCCTTAATTTGAATACCGGACTCGTTACTATGGAGACTCTTGGTGTCTCCACCCAGTCTTCCAGTCTTTACTGCAGCCGGTGCTGCTGACTCACAGCGCTCTCGGAGCTTCATTCATTCAAACCTTCTTCCACCCGTGCTCTCTCTCCTCCGGCTGCTCGGGTCTGCAGCTCAACACACTTACCACACAAACTTCCAGCGGGGTTCTAGAGTTCTTCCAGCGGGGTTCTAGAGTCGGTTCGGGATGACCGCGATGTCCAGGCGCAGCTCGGTGCTGGTGAGTGATGAGAGCAGGGGAAGTCTCTCTTTGTTTTTGTTTACTAGCTACAGGGTGGAAGGTGAGGTCCACCCAATTTCTCTCACCTTTAAAAAAATGTAATTACAAGAGAGACACATAAAGACCTCTTCGTTTTAATAACGACTCCTTAAACGTCTTTAAAAACCACGTTTCAACAAAGAAAGGGCCGGAGAACCGTAACAAAGGCCGGCTTACTTCCCCTCTCCCCTCTTCCGAGGCTGTATGCTAATGGGGAAGCTGGCTAGGCTAAAACTGTCCCTGGAGAGAGGAGAACTTGTTTATCGGTTTGTTTGAAAAGGTCCAAGGAACTGTGGCATGTGTTAAACACGATGAAATCAAGGAAATCGGTTAAGATTGCAGTGTGTTTATTTTCACACAGTTGGGAACATCATGAGGAGCACAGGTTCACAGAAGCTGGTCCTATTTAGATCCTGTTTATAGAGTGAATGAAGTTCTCTCTCTAACTCAGTCTCACTCTCTCTCTCTCTCTTTGACTCTGTCTCCTTCGCTATTTGACTCTCTCTATTTGATTTCCTCCTCCTTATCTCTCTCTCTCTCTCTCTCACTTTGAGAGTCTCTCTCCTCCTCTCTCTCTCTAACTCAGCCTCTCTTTTTTTTCTCTAATATATAAATGTGTGTGTGTGTGTATTTCTGACTCTCTCTGTCTCTCCTGTTTCTCTTTAACTTCGTTTCTCTCTCGCTCTCTCTCTCAACCAACAGTATGAAGCAGAGTGCTGAGATGCTTTGCTGTGTCATGGTGCTGGATTAACATTTATTAATGTTGTGGAGTCTGTGTGGATCAGTGATGGTGGAGTAAAATAAATGTTATTGTTCAATCCCGCTCAGTTTCTGTCCTTCTCCCTCTCCTGTTTCTGTACTTCTCTCACGTTTTCTGTCTTCTACCTCTCTCTCTATCTCTCTCTCTCTCTCTCCCCCATAAAACAGGTGCCCATAAAGAATATAGAGCGGGAGCTGATCTGTCCCATCTGTAAGGAGCTGTTCACGCATCCGCTCATCCTGCCCTGTCAGCACAGCGTCTGTCACAAATGCGTCAAAGAGCTGCTCCTGCTGAACCATGAGGACTCCTTCAGCACGGACGCAGGCTCTGAGTGCTCCAACCCGGGCAGCCCTCGCTCCAGGGTGCCCTCTCCCAGCATGGAGCGGCTGGACAGGCTTGTGCGATCAGGTGCGTTCCAAATCCGGCCTTTGGTGGTGGACCCCCGTGTCCGAGGCCCTGATCTGAAGTAATAATGCTCATTAAAACACTGCCTTGGGGTTTAAAGCAAATGTATGTTCTGTTTAACAAAAAAAAAGGAAAAAGACATTCAGTTTGTTACTTGTTTTGCTTTGTACCCTCTTCTGCCCCGCGGCCGTCCTTCTGAAAGACAGCTCTCACAGATGTGCAGCGTCAGGGGAATGTTCTATTCTGTGCAGAAACCACAAAGTAATTATCCTGGCTAATGAAAATAACCAGATTTATTTATGTGTGTTAGAACACATGACCGAACAAATCCCTTATCCAGTTTAAGCCACTTAAAAACGCTTAAATTAAGAACGATTTGGAAGCAGTGTGGTAGCTGTCAGAATGTCTTAGATTTTTTAAAACATGAAATTAGTTCGGCGTGTCGAATGAAGGTTTGTGTTTTTGATGTATAATGCAGGGTTTCGCTCTTCCAGTGTTTAGCACTGACTTGTTCCCCCATTTTGACTGATCAGCCAAATGGCCTGAAAGTTCACTTGTACTGAACAGAGTTTATTCTCTCTGTAACACATTTGTGGTTTTTAAAACGCACCTACATTGAACACATGTACATAAACCTCTTTGGGGAAAATATTCTAAAAAAAACCTTTCAGCGCAGAAATGGTCATGTGGACAATGTGAACTTTATTATATCTATTAAATCAATAAAACATGTCCAGAAATGCCCACACTTTGCAGAGAGAAAGTTGGATACGATTCTCCACACTTCTGTGCCATGAACAAGCGTCTGAAGTTGTTTACTAGTTAACCGTCTGTCTTGCTCAAGCCTCCACTGGGACCCGAGCGCAGCATTTGTATGCGTTGCTTGTTTACGCTCCCAGGACCTGAATCCCTGGTCAGAGCTTGAGCCCTTTATTATTACTGCACCAAAATAATAGGTCAAGACACTCATGCATCTTGTACGTGGATCCTCAGCAGAGAGAGGGAATGTGTGATGTTTTCTAGTTCTAGTTACTCCTCTCCCAAAGGGTTGTCATGGTGATGCACTCCAGCTGGAATGAATGAAGAGGATTAAACCGAACTCAGCCAAAGACCTCCAGATATTTTATATCACCACGCATTCACGCGCCCCACATTCGCTTAAGCAAATTGACCGCGTTATTTTTAGCGCCTCACAAAAAGATACACATCAAGCCCTCATGGATAACAAATATTTGCCTGTATTATGTTTTTTTCTCCCTTTCAGCTTTGCATTGCAATGTTTTACGAGTAACGTGATCGCTGTTCTTTCATGTTCTGTGCACTCATGGGCTGTGAACCAGGTCTCACCCCACTTCTGTTCACATTCGTCCTTTTGTTTAGTCTTATTTTCACTTCTCTGTTTGTTGCTTGCAGCCTCACTGAGAAGGTCGTTTGGAGGGAGAGGTAGATGTGGGTTGCATAATTTGAATAGCTGTAGTGAGTACGGTGTTTTTTTAGAACCCCTGTGTACACACTTGCACACTATTTCTCTGTATTCCCTCCTACAAGCAGTTCCTTGTGCGGTTTCTTGTAGCGGAAGAACCAAAACATTCTTTCTGAGACTCTTTTAAAAGTCTACTGGGCATTTTCAGCAAATAATGCAGTACTGGGTTATTCCAATACAGTCATAAAATGTCAGGAAAGAGTGAAGAAGCAGAGTTGATCATTTAGAGAGAGGGTAAAGTGTAAGTGCTGAAAGAAGTGTGGATGTTGCCATGGAGGTGCTGAGACTGGAATTTGGGGCCAGGCTGTAGTGCCCCCTCCTCTGTCCTCTCCTGGGTAGAGAGAATATTACAAAACATACAAAAATGTTCAAAGTTTCATTAAATGAAAATTCTTCCCATGTTTAAAAATTAATTTCTGCATAATGTAAGCCATTGAGATGCAAACGTTCATCCAGAGTGGTTTGATGTGATTAACTGTAAAGAAACTCTGACAGTTTTCTGACAGTGTTGGTGAATGGAACCTGGTCTTACTGTGAATACAGCATTTTTAATTACTGCCCAAAATTACTAGTGAGGCTACATCTGTCTTCTAAAATTTATTTTTGATGAAAATGGTAAAACAAATATTTCTATTTCTTTGGACCCTTGAATG
Organism: Brachyalestes nurse; assembly: GCA_037974405.1. Classification (NCBI taxonomy): domain Eukaryota; kingdom Metazoa; phylum Chordata; class Actinopteri; order Characiformes; family Alestidae; genus Brachyalestes; species Brachyalestes nurse. The sequence continues at coordinate 9,774,461 of JBBPCY010000018.1, forward strand.
GGGGAAAATATTTTTTTAACAAAATATCTGAAAATAGAACAAATAGCCACTATATGTGTCACTGCTTCGAGTAATAACTTTCTTTGAGGGAGTTTTCAGAGACATTGGGTTCTTTGGGTGTCTGGTTCCATTCACCACCACTGTAAACAACTCTTAAGTCTTTTCAAACTGGTTTCACACCAAACCCACTTTGAATGACTTTATTTACACCTTAAACATTTAATTATGCAGAAGAAATATTAAAAAAGAATTGGGCTACTCACACCATTCTTTCTTTCACTACTGACTGACTGTTGGGGCGCTAGATGTATTTACACGTTTCTCAGTTATTAATATTTCTCCAATCTTCACAACAGATAATATATTTACAGTAAACCGTTATGGAGTGTGTTGTTTTGTTGAAATGCTCAGTAGTCTTTAAAAATACATGCCTTGATTAAAGTAGGATGCGTTTTGGAGCGCTACCCCTCCACCCAACTCTATAATGTTAATATCACACCTCTCCTCCCAACTAATCCGTCAGTGAAACGACCCGCTGTCCCGGAGATATCAGAGCACAAACGTGAGAGATGGCACGACACCCCTTTTGCTTTTGTGATACATCAGTATTGGCTGATGCTTATATCGATCTGATATCATTTAGATAATTTTTTATAAAAAAAATTTACATGTAACATTTTAAAAGAAAAAGAAAAAAAAAAATCAAGATTACTTTTTTTTCCCCAGATGAAGTTAATCAACCAGTCGTTACCACAAAGACTGATTCTAGATCAGCATTCTTGCTTCTGAGGGTGTTTGCGAAAACAGTTCCTTCTTTAAATGCAGTGCAGTGGAATTCAGACAACAGGGTCTGTTTTCGCAGACAACCTTAGAGTGCTGATCTAGAATCATTTGTGTCAATGACTGTCCAGTACAGAGAAATTCACTGCAAATTCAAGATGTCTCGTCCAGCTTGTCTGAATTGGCTATTTCCATTTGAAGCACTTTACTGGGCTCTAATTGCTCAACCCTTCAGGGAAGAATGCGTAATCAGTGAGTCACATAGTACAAATGTGTGCGGGTTAAATTTAAAATGCAGTGTTATCTGCTAGTTATTGATCATTCTTAGGTTAATGTTGGCCTATATGTGACTTCTCTGTTCATCTGAAATACCTGACTTAACATAAATTGCTCTCCAAGCAGTTCTGTGATAATACATGTGTAACTGGATTGGATTGTATATCTGCACCAGAATCTTGTACTGGTATCAGCCTAATACTGATACTCCTGCACCATCTCTACAAGGACGTACATATAATACAGAGCAACAGTATTATATATAGATCCTTTATGATATTAGATGAATCGTTAGCTGTATGGTGAGTCCCTTTCCCTTTTCATTCCTCAGACAGTCTGTGTGTGTTTTACCCCTCGATTCTGCCTCAGATTTAAAGCCGTTGTCCTGACTGAGAGGGTGTTGATTGTGGTTTTGTAGGGGAGGTGTCCTCTATGCCCTGCCAGAATGGCCTAATGATGACTCGCCTGTTTCTGGTCTGAGCGTTTTATTTATTTTTCTTCCCCCCTCTGCACTGAGTCTCAATGCGGCAGCAGCAGCAGCTAGCTGTCTGCTCCTCCCCTCCCCGAGCAGCACAGCACAGCCACAGCCTAAGTACACGCTTCTTTTTATAACACGCCCTCACCCAGTCACCCATTTCCCTCTCGAATCGGGCCACTAAGACCACTCATACAGCTCCCATCGCCCAGGATCTCACCGTGTTCCCTCGCCATCGTTCCGTAACCCCTCTCACATCAGTCCATAACACTCAGTGGTCATGAGTCCGTCTCCTCTCCTCCCCCTCATTAAACCAGTCTACAGTCTCTGTGGTCGCTGCATGTTTATCACAGAAACAGTTTTGTTTTTGGCATCCGTTGGTCACTATTGTGCCTCACAAAGTGACGTCACTGTCTTGGTGTGTCCCTGTTTGCCACGCATCTCTGTTTGGAGTTTCTTTAGCTCTGTGTTGTGTACACACTGCTTGCTTCTGCTGTGAATGTTTGTTGTGAATGCTTATGAAATAGTGAGCCTGTGAATGTGGATGTGCTGTAATGAGTGTTAACTACACTGAACTGGACAACGAGCAGCTAAAAAGCTTAGTTTTTATTCAAACGTATGAAGGGAGTTACGACTTCTCATGCACAGTTTTATTTGCTACTTCTCAGTCATTACATGTTTTATAAGTTTGCTGTATCATCTGTACATTTAGTTTGTCCTCAGTTAGCGTTGCCATAAAATCAGTCAGTAATCCATTCATGTGTTTATCTTTTTTTATTATTGTTTCGTTCACTTTGTTTGAACTAGTCATTGTCCAGATCATTGTGAGCGCTTGTGGCATTTCCTTGTTTGCTTCATTGTGCGAGCACCCGAAACCCGAGTCGGCCGACTGGGGTTTCATCTTTTTAGGTCAACGGTGCTTCCTTTTTGTAGCGCATGGCTGTATGCAGGGGGTGCCACCTCTCTTCACCTCACAGTTCCATGTTTGTGCTGAAGCAGGGTCCGTATCCTCCCCTGGCTGGAGGCGTTCCTCCGTGACCCCCCGCGTCACCACCTTCCCCTGTCCAGGCTGCCAGCACGACATCGACCTCGGGGAGCGCGGCATCAGCATGCTCTTCCGCAACTTCACGCTGGAGAGTATCGTGGAGCGGTACCGGCAGGCGGCGCGGGCTGCTGTGGCCATCATGTGCAACATGTGTAAGCCTCCTGTGCAGGAGGCCACCAAGAGCTGCATGGACTGCAAGGCCAGTTACTGCAACGAGTGCTTCAAGCTGCACCATCCCTGGGGCACGCCCAAAGCTCAGCATGAATATGTCGGGCCCACCACCAACTTCAGACCGAAGGTACGGGGGGCAGCTCGGAGTTCTGTTAAATGTGGGACGTTTGTGATATTTTGCAGATAATTTAATTCTGCAGTTTAGATTTCATGTCGTGTTTACTGGTCAACATTTTGATTTAGATTTAGTGCTTATTTATTGCCCTGCATCGTATTTTTTATATGACTTGCAATATATTAAAAGCATTTCTAAGTTAATAATTAGGATTAGTAAAAACACTGGCCTTCATTTTGCCCAAATTGATTTATATTTGCTGGTCTATACTCTTGAATAAGAGCTTTTTAGCAAAACCACAGAACACCTCTGCATCTATTAGATCAAGAGGTTAAAACCTTACAAAGGTTCAGAGAACCTCCACCTGATGTAAGGTCTCTACAAATTTAATGCTTCTTTATAGAACCTTTACATGAACTTAAAATGTTCTTCACATGCACAAATCTCAATTGCAAACAGTTTCTTTTTTACAAAGAACACTTCACTCAAAGGTTTTTGTGGCGGTGGTTCTCAAACCGGTCCCCAGGGACCCTTAAGTGTTCCACGTTTTTCCTGTTAAGTGTTGCATTTGGGGTTGGAACAAAATGCCCCTCGGCTCCTTGAGGACCCGAGGGGCATTTTAGGAATTAAAAATGGTTCACAGGTACATGGATACCTTAAATCATGGAAACACTCACAAAATCATTCTAGACCATTCTGTCATACGTGAAATAGACTTGTAGTCAAGACTGCCTAAACCAAGACCAAGACCAGAGGGTATCGAGACCAAGACCAGAGGGTATCGAGGTCAAGACCAAGTTGAGATGAGACCAAGAACGAGACCAAGGCCGAAAAAAAAGACTCCCTTAACTTTTTTGTGCTGTTGAGGACTGACATGACGGTGCTGACTGGTCCCAGAGTCATCTGACAAAACAGCCAATACCTCCAACAGCTGTCTAAAGATGGGAAATATGTATCTCCTTTATACTTGATCTGTAGATGAAATTGTAACATCAAATTGAAGATACACAAATATAAACTTGCATCATGTCCCATTGTAGTAGTAGTATTAGCCAAATTACACTGTATGATATCACCTTCCCTGAAATGGATTAGGTCTGTTAAGTCAACACAACATGAAATGCAGATGTTATTTAAAAGTCAGTGGTTTATTTAGTCAAACACCATTTTAATCAAACAATATGAAGACGTGCACACGTCACATGAATCAAATGCAAACTACAAAAACTACATACCAATACAAACTGCACATCAAATTGTGCATTAATAAGAATAAGGACAAGTGCTGACATCTTTTAAGAAGAATTTCTTTCAAAGTTGTTGTGTTTACATGTGTTGAATGAATGTTTATTATAGTAGTTATTTAAGTTGTTCTGTAAACTTTTCTAATACTTATTGGAAAGGTGGCGCACCGCGAACACTCCCTGCTACGTCAGACAGTATTCACGTATGGTAACACACTTGACGCAGTTTGTCCATGAAACTAATGCGCCCTGTTTGTGTGGTTGCATGTCAGAGAACAGGTTCCTGTGATTTTCATGTGTGTAAAGCTAGAATGAACTGTAGACACGGAGCAGGTGAAATATTTCCACAGTTGCGCGAAGTGGGGAAAGGTGCGAGGGTCCGTGGGAGAACAGTGGAATTAGGCTAATGGCTAGTGGAGCCTACTATCTGCGTGTGTGTGTGAGGTAAACTAGTTTGACTGAGTTCATAGTAAATGCCTTAAACAGCAGTGAGTAAATTGTTTACAGATTAATTCTGTACGGTTAAGCTGGATATGTAAATATTTGTTGTCCTGTATGTTTTTCAGTTAATGCCAATTTAGCTACATCAGACAGTATTCACGTATGGTAACGCACTTGAAGCAGCTTGCCCGTGCGAGCTATGAGATATATAGATCATAATAATAATAATGATAAAATGACTTAGTTGGCTCCAAATCTCCCGACCACTATGTCGATCTGAGACTGCAAGACCAAGACAAGACAGAGGGATCCGAGACCAAGACGAGACCAAAGACTGTCGAGACTGTGACGAGACTAAGACCACGTAAAAGTAGTTTCGAGACCAAGAGCTGTGATTGGTCGGGATGCTCTCAGTAAACTGTAAAACCACTGCAGTAGGTGAGAGGAATCATTTGCAAATTGCAACCTTTTCCAGTCTCGGTATTTCAAAGGCTGTTTAGTTGCCTCAAAATGAATCATTTTCCTGAAATTGATCAAGCATTAGATGTATTTTTAAGTTTGGATGCTTCTGATCCTGAAATGAGTCCATGGTGTCTGAACGCAGGTGCTGATGTGTCCTGAACATGAGATGGAGAAGGTCAACATGTACTGTGAAGTGTGCCGCCGGCCAGTGTGCCACCTCTGTAAACTGGGCGGCTCCCACGCAAACCATAAGGTCACGTCCATGAGCAGTGCCTACAAGATACTCAAGGTAACACACACACACACACACACACACACACACACACACACACACTCACTCTCTAATCGTTTTATGGCCTTTCCTCAACCCTGGCACCTTTCCAAGCATGTCCTGACCCTTCGTATCTGGTCATGAAGGTTTACAGTTTCCATTTTTCAACCTGCTAATAAAATATTGAGCGATGTTCTTGGCCTACTTAGCCAGTTATCAGGGGATCATGTTGTCTGTATAATGGGGAAATTCTGCATGGACACATATCTGCCAGCAGAGGCCTTGTCTCCACATTTGGGGCAGAGGTCAGTTCTTGAACAATGTCAGGAACCTTAGACCCACTTTGCCATCAGTCTGAACGGCACAACTCTAGACAGCTGGTCCAAAAGGGCCTGAGTCATAAATGTTTAATGCAGTCGGTTCAGTTCATGTGTGTATCCATCAGTCAGATCTCTCCTAGTTGTTGGATGTTCAGAGCTGCCTGGAAATCACAGAAGTAGTTCAGTTTTCCCGTGTTCTCGTAGCCTAATGAACTTCATTTTTCTGTCAACAGGAGAAGCTGTCGAAGAGCATCCATTACCTAATTAGTAAAGAGGACCAAGTCAGGACTCAGATTTCAGAGCTTGAAGTCTTGATTCATCAGACCGAGGTAAACACCCTGTGCTTTATTTTTACCTCACGCTTTTTGGTTTTCCTGATTTTTAAATACTCAGTTGAGAGTACAGGTGCATAGATATTACATTTTTAAGATGTATTTATTAACAGAAATGTTGTCCATTGGTGGGGGAGCGTTGTGTGTGTGTTGGGGGAGCGTTGTGTGTTGGG
>JBBPCY010000018.1:9802785-9812969 GCA_037974405.1 Brachyalestes nurse
TGTTTTGTTTTGTTTATTTGTCGTGTTGACTGTTAATGTTACAGAGAACTTTTAATAAAAGTTGCTCAGAGTTGCACCCCTGTGTTCCTCCGCTGCGTGTGTGATGACGTCATCAAACGACTGCAGTAGATAATGAGTGTAAACGGGTTGCGTGAACGCTGCATGTACTGAACAGATCAAGCAGGTTTTGTTGAAAATAGTACTGAATACTGATATTAGTGTTGTGTCAAATTTAAACATCATGAGAACACTAGTGTGCACCTCTGAAAGAGAGGAAACCAGCAGGATCTCACAAATGTCTGTTTGTGTTTACAGATTTTATATATATATGAAGTTAAATGAAACATTTGCGGTTATAAAACTATTTGACTGCTAAAATAATTGATAGCAACATCAAAATAACCAAAAACTTTGTAAGTACAATAACTGTACTCTACAAAATCAGCTTGATGTTTCTCAAAGCTTACTCTTCTACTTATAGTTCATTTTACCCTTCAGATCGCTCATCTTTATACTTTTCACTCTCTGTAATATTACATTCAGTGGTCGATATCTGTACAGGAAGATATTTGTACTACACTTCAAGGTTTTCCGTCTTTAAGCCTGTATTTCATTGAATTTGCCGGCCAGTAATGGCTTTGGTTGTTGCGTACTGGACAATGTGTCTAGACAAAATATTCATCTTAGTTCCGTGACTCAATATACATATTTCACAATCTGAAATGTTTCTGAACTAATCAAACTGATGTCAACTAGTAGCTTTAGAAACCAATAAAGCAAGTCAGGGTTGATCCCACCTGAACCTGGGCTGGGCCTGTTATTGCCAAATGGGTTGCAACAAACCCAAAAGTAAAAAAGAGTGCAGTCATAATTCATTTCAACATTTAGCAGCCTGATGTGATCATGCGATCACGGCGCCCTGCTCTGTTGGAAAATGAATAATGGAAGAAGCCAGTTGTCACAGTCTAAACTAACGGAGAAGTTTGGCTGAGTTGGGAACGCGGTCCTGAGAGGTTTGGTACCGAATGACCCAAAGTCTGCCAGAATCGTGCACTCTCAGCAGGGCCTGGCGGGGCAGAAGCTGGAAGACTGTTTATATATTTATCAAAAGTGCTGCATAAAACCAAGAGGAGGGTAAAATATATAGGCCTGGCATTGTTTTGGCTTTGCAGATTATTTATGTTAAAATACACTGCTACTTATGTTAATTAGTGATGGTGTAATGCAGTCGGTACAGTCTGGCCCACAGCATCCTGAGATTTACAGCCTTTACAGCCTGTTCATAGTGGAGTGGAGTTTAAAAAGTAATGTTCCTGTGTCCTGGTGTAAGGATCCACAGCACTGCGATTACTAAGCTGTAGTAACTTCAGGAGCAGCTGAAGGAGAGTCAGAGATTCTGTCTGAAGAAAAGCAAAGAAGTTTTGACTTCTTCCAGTCGTCACAGAGTCTGCTCCCAGCTTTTCTAGCTTAACACATATTTTGACAGGAAAAGGCCTTTTGACCACCGTCTATTGTTTTGGTGTGAACTCCTAAAAAGAGTTCCTCTATGCGATGCCACCGAGTGGTTTTCTGAAACAGACTGGCACTGAGGGACTCTTAGACAGCCCACATTTTTTATCGTTATCCCTTTGTATTGCAAATTGGGTTGAAGCACAAGTATGGACCATCTGGTGGTCCCTGAAGTCTTTTTTATGCCTAAAGAACCAAATGTAAAAGAGAGATGCTTAAAGAACTTTTGTGTATTGTTTTCCAATGTAAAGAGCCCACATCCTACAGTATTTCTTCTCATCGAGGTCCACTTATGATATTTTTGTATTTTTATGTACTGTTAGCAGTCATTCATCTTACATAATAATTTCCCAGCTGTTATTTATTACTGGGCCTGACGGTGACTGATACACACCAATCAGCCAACACTGAACCCACTGACGGGTGAAGCGAATTACTGATCATCCTGTTTCAGTGGCACCTGTCAGGAGGTGGGATGTGCCAGGCAGCAAGTGAACAGTCAGTTCTTCAAATTGATGTTGAAAAATCGGTGCGCGTAAGTTTCTGAGTGACTTTGACGAGGGCCAGATTGTGACGGGTCAGAACTTCTCCAGGTCTTTGGGTGTGTTCCCCGCCACACTGCAAACATTGTTCAGGAGTGGTTTGAGGAACACAAAGAGTGTGGACTTGGACTTCCCCAGATCTCAATTCGACAGAGTATCTGGACAATCTAGTCCAATGCATGGAGCCCCCACCCCTCCACTGATCAGAGCTGTAATAGTGGCACAATATAAAGCAGGTGTTTATAATGAATATTCTAATATATGTAAATATGTTGGTTTTCATGACTTTACAAAAACAGTATATTCAGAACAAACCCTTTGCATGTAGGGACCTCATGGACTGGAAGTATATGGTACATTTTACAATTAGTTTTTAAATAAATGTTAAACAAGTAAATAGAAATAAGAAACTAAAATTTGCAGTGTAGTGGATATTTAACTTCACAGAATAATCTGACTGAGGGTGTCCAAACATTTGCATGTGACTGTACATGTGTGTAAAGTCATTACGGTGGGAATATCCAGGAAGTCTCTTCTGTGTTAAACATATTTAGAGCACTATTCACCAGTCACTGTTCAGAATGATTCACACGCCGTTATTCATGCTGCTATTTTTCTCTCCTTGAATAATGAGCACCTGCTTGGTTTGCCTTCAGGATGATGTTTTCCATGAGAGCTGAGCAGAAGTTTGCATCCTGTTCTGTTGTTCTTCAGCGCGAGAGGAAGTGCTGCTTCTAATTTGTGCATTAAAATATCTGGGCCCAGTGGACAGGGCTCACCTGGGTCAAACAGGAAACTCCACACAGATGCATTTCGGTTGTATAAGTCAGATCCGGCTGAATTTGGTGGTTTTCATTGTCAGAATGTGGTTTATAGGCTTAAGTAATATTTAAAGAGAAGACCTTCATGAATACAATGATTCATTCATTACTCTTATTCATTATTGATTACATAGCTGTCACTTCTGCTGTATTCCAACAAGGAGATGGCAGATCGTGTCATTTTTGTGGATTTAAAATGACTGAGACTCTGCATCCACCCGGGGCTTTCGATTTTTCCTCCCTGTAGAAGTTCTCGAGAAGAAAGATTTCTCCTGGATTTGCTTCGATGGAGGGTTTTTAAGGGTTAAACCTGGAAAAGCATGCGGCAACACATTTGGTGAGAGGGCACGGAAGCGTTTAATGCTTTATGAGCAGCCGTCTCCAGTGATTTTTTGATGATACACCAGATAAGGAAGAGGAGTGTGGGCCCACATTCTGATTCCACCTCTAGAAAAGGATTTGTGGGAGAAAATCCCATCCTGCCTGGCTGAATCTGTTCCACAGCCCGAGGCTCCGGTCAGAGTTCAGAGACTGAAGGCAGTGATGGCATTATTTCCTAACTTTCCGAAAAGCCACAGGGCTTTGCTTCTACTGTTCACTTTGTGAAATTTCTGAGATAAACACATAAATCTTGTTCACAGCTCATTTGAGTAGACGTTGATCTGCCTGAACCATATTTATAAACGAGCCGAATGTTTATCTGCTAAAAAGTCGTGGAAAACAGAGCTGCTCTACTTATTCAAAGCAATCAATACTTTTCAGTCAGTTCATTAGAGCCAGTGCTAAAATCTGACAGCTTGCTCATGCAGAGATCTCATAGGAAGTACCTTCAGTATTCATTCATTCATTCATTTATTTATTTATTTGTAGTACTTTTGTGTAATACAGAATATTTCTGTATGTGTGTGTGTGCACAGATCAGCCAGAACATTAAAACCACCAACCTGATCTTGTGTGGGTGTAGGACTCTTCAGTTCACATCGATGCACTGGCATGAAAGTTCATAACGTGATCACCCAGATTAACAAAATGTGCACCGAATACATCTTGGGATTATTTTTTACATCTTTGCATTGGTAAAATCTGGTTTATTTGTGTATAATAATTATTTTAGGCTCTATGCCTTCATTACTTAGAAATGTGACCAAGAATCTGATATTCAGGTTGCTTTGTCCTTTATAAACTGTTTCTCAGTCGTGCTCCTTCATCTCTACCGTAATCACTGTAACAAGATGGCAAACAAAGGCCAATGTCTTCTTCACCACAAGGTTGAGACCACATAAAAACCACCCAGGAAAATCACAAATGACAGGGCCAGAGTGCAGAAGATTAAAAAATGATGGAATTCATTGCCTTACATGACCATCCTCTGCTTTCGAGAACTCTGGATTTCATGACGCATACCAGAGCCTACATACTGTAACTAATTTAGTAAGCTTACTTTTTTATAAACTGTTATTTATTGACAATATTTTTGTCCTGAATTGGACTGTTTTCACAGTGGTGGTCAAACACTTGTCAGCCCTTTAGAGTTTTCTGATTTTCTAAAACCATTGGACATTTAGCCCACAACAACAGATGAAGGAAAACTCAATAAGCAACACAATTATATCATTTTTTATTAATTTATTGTACAAAGTGAAAGCATTAAATGCCACTTTTGGCAAAGTTATGTGAACCTCTAGAGGTTTAATCAGTTGACTGACTAAAACACCTCACCTGGGTCTTCCTGGGTCTTCACAGTGCGTTCCATGTCCTGCTTGTCCACCTACAGGCAGATAGAAATGGAAAAAATATCTACACCACTATCAAGGAGTCGATGTACAATAAAACATCACTGCAAGAGCAAGAGATGTAATATTCTGGGAGATCTCAGAGAACCCCAGAGTAATGTCTAAGGCCTCCCCCGTTCAGGCTAATATCAGTGTTCTAGTCCAGCACTGAGCAAACACTGAACAAGAATAATCTGTATGGAGTCATAGCAGGGAGGAAGCCTCTATTTCCTGAAGAACCTTGCTGCCTGTTTAAAGTCTACTAAAGACCACAGAGTGATCCAGAAGACTGCTAAAATAATGTTATGCAGACTGATGAGGCAAAAATAAAACCGTTTGCTTAATGAGAAATGCTGTTTGTAAGACATAGTGGTGACCGTTTTACTGCTTGTGGCTATTTTGCTGAAATTTAGACCAAAAAAAATTGCATCCGGAAGGTGTGTCTAGCAACAACCTTACCTTTTTTTGCTTTTTTTAATTCAGACCATAATCCAAAAGAAATGGCAGGACCTGAAGCTTTGAGTTCATTAAAGAAATGCCGCCAGCATTACTGAACTGAAACATTCCTGCTGAGAGGAATAGTGTCTGGGATTGATCAGCAGTTACAGGGCGAGTTTGGTTGGAGTCATTGCTGCTCTAGAGGGCCACACCAGTTACTGAAAGCAGAGGCTCACATAATGAATCTGACAAAAATCACTTTCAGTGAATGAATGAACTATAGAAATGTTGTTGCATGTAGATCTGATCATATTTAGGTCAGATTTATGGGGTTCACAAACTTTCTAGCAGAAATGATAGTATTATAAGTGGGGATGCACCGAATATTCGGCCAGCGAATTTTTTATTTTTTTTTACACGACCGAAACAGTGATGACGAAACCGCAGCCTGCAGGCGCCAGACTGGGTCAGAGTCAGCATGTCTGCCGTGTGGCCGCATCCCGATATTTCTAAGAAAGACACGCGAGGGTGCAGGGGGGGGTGCATCTCAACGTCGGGATTAATTTATCATATAAATCAAAACGTCCCCATCGCCATGCAGAGCATGAAGCACAGAAGAGGCCAGACCCTTCCAGCACACCCTCCGTCTGTGTTTTCCAGTGATTACAGTTAATATATGGGCTGTGCCAGTCTTTGTTTTAATACACTATTTTGTTTTAGGCCTACAGAGAATGTTGTTTTATCTTTCAGCAGTTTTTAAAGCACTTGAATGCACTTTGTTCATGCACTTGGTTCAGAATATTAAAATGCACCTGAATTCACTAGTTTGATGAGAGAAGATATTTAATTGTGTAATATTTCAGCTATCTTGCTTTTAGGCTATTCATGAGTCGGGCCTACTAAAATATTTTATTTAATTTTTTATTTTATATTGTGCATTGTTTGAACATATTTTCATAGTTTTGTAACAGATTTTTTCTTTTAATAATTTAATAATAATAATTTCTTTCGGTTTCTGTTTTCGGCCAAGTGTTTCCTCATTTTCTGTTTTCGGTTTCGGTTCAAAAAATCGTTTTGGTGCATCCCTAATTTTAAGCGCTCCGGGAGTGAGAATAATTACCACGCTTGAATAGAGAACAATTCATCATCTCATATTGCACTGAAATGAATTTCATCACTAGCGTGTTTGCTTGTGGTAAATGTGTTAGCTTGAGGCTAACATATTAACTTGTGGGTGGAGCATTAGTTCCTCATAGAACCGTTTGACTAAAGTCACATTAGGTGCAACACTAAATTTGTGTAATGTTGTTTAATCTGTTCTGTCATTGCAGCTTGTGATGATGATCACAGTGACTGTATGGGCACGGCCCTGATGTGCTGTATTGAAATAATTATACACTATAAACCTGGAGCACAGGTTGATGCAACACTGAACAAGTTCAGCCAGTTTATCTAAACCACAGTCCTGTGGTTAGGGTTAGGGTTAGCCGCACTGTGGTTACTGCAGTAATGATAATCGTTACTTGTGTCACCATGAAGGAGTGGCATTCAGTAAATAGAAGAGAAGAAGAAATGAAGCAGAAATGAGCAGTTAAGTGTGAAGTAGACATGTGAGTGAAGTCTGGCCCGGATCAGCACTGGCTAAAGTGAGTGTGAAGGCCGGTGGATGAAGTTGGTAAAAAGGTTTTGTCGTCACCTGCTGATTCTGAACTGGATGGTATAACAGTGGGAAGTATTTAATACATCAATATGCACCTTGTCGACAGGCTGAGTGGGCTGGAAACAAGCGCAAAAAAGATTTTTCGGGCTGGTTAGACAATTGTAGATGTTCATCTGGCGAGAATTCACAGTATATGTGGCAGAAATCATACTTCCTCTGCCAGAGAGGCATCTGTTTAGTGTAGCCTTCTGGGTGCTGCGCTTGTTTAATCCAGTGTAATTGGGATGTGTTTCCTCAGCAGGGACTGGAGATCTTCAGGATTAGAGTCGAAATGCACAAACTGCAGGCAGAAACAGCAGGAAAGGTTTTGACATGCTGAGGTGAACACTCATATTTCAGTCGAGCCAAAGTGTCGGAGCTCCATTACAGTGGGGTGAATGTTAAAAAGGGAACGTCAGAGAGTCCCAGCAATCACCCTGGCCTCAGCACTCCTGAAGGTCTGCTGCACAAACCCAGAACATGGCCCATATATAACGTGCAGGCGAACTGCGGAGTGAGGAATAGTAGGCACACACCTAGGAAGTCGATATGCCAGCTGTCAGACCGGCTCGATTGCTTTCAATTAAGGACATTATTGATTAAAATGTACCTTTCTGTTGAATCAGCTGTGATTAGTTGGCAGTTTCTGTGATGGTAATGCGAATGTAATTTTTTGCACTGATATCTTTTAATAAACAGAGTCGGACAGACTCACCCATTTAGATGTTTTTTTTTCTTTTTTTTCTGGTTCATTTTCATCACATCATTTGGAACAGCTGCCATTTACACTGTGTCAAAAGTTCATGGTTCAATAGAAATGGTCCAAAATGGTTCATATTTTTACATTAACTTACACTGAAACTGGGGAAGGTTTGTCTGTGTGGTTTTCTGTAGCCATTTTGGAGAGGCTATGCGTGGTTTGTTCTTCAGTTTGGTTCATTGTTGTTTGACCCTTTTTAAAAACTGTAATTTCTCATTTAAAAATTATAAAGTAGTTGTTGATAAATATAATGGATAGTGGCAGCCGTAGTAATTACTCTAGACACTTTTATCCAGAAGGTTTCAAATCTGCTGTGATTCTCTACCCTCGGGGCTGGGAGGATATTTTGGTTTGTGTTGACGAAGATGAATTTGAGCTTCCCTTTTGCTTTTTTATTGTCTGCCAGTACGTTTGGCATGAATACAGTGAATGTAATCATTAATTATTAATGAAGAAAGGAGACTTCTGGAGGAACATTGGGTTGTAAAAGGAGGGTGAGAATTGCACTGTATTTTTCCACACAGCTCATAACACTGATTAACCACCTAAACTGAACAGCAAAATTATGGTGGATGTTTTCTAAAACAGGAATAGTGTAATTCTCTAATAGTGATGTTTATTTTTCCACTAGGACGATAGGGAGGAAATTAATTTCTGTTATGATATTATCTGTATCGATATCATAATCTGTTTCATTATTATTGGTCTTCTCAGTTTAGTCCAGGTTTTTACTGGGTGCTGTTTTTGTGGGATGGATCAGTCTTTAATGCATGTAAAGCCCAGCCGAAGGCAAATTTATAGTCAGTCTTAGTGATAAAAAAAACAGGAACAGAATCTTCCACATACTGTTCTCACAAAAAAAGGAAGAGTAAATGCCCTGGCCTTTCCTCAGAACAGTGCACTGACCTGAACGGAAGTTAATTTCAGTTTCTGTGCAGTTGGGCCAGTGCTTTTGCAGTCACCTGGCGATGGATTAGTCTGTTTGGCCCCTTACAGTTAGATTTTGCACCCCAGATGTTATTTATTGTGCTTTAGCTGTGATGTGTATGAAAGTTGCTCTGGCAGGATGTCAGGTGTTTTGCGAGTCGGTGCTGTTCAGGGTAAACGCTCCTGAAGCCCTCGGGTCTCTGCAGTTTGGACAAGCTGCTCAATTATGAATGAGCCTTTTCACCGAATCATGTTTTATTTTGCTTAATAGTTTGTGACGGCCCAGCTTTGGCCCAGTGCTGAAGTAACGCATTATGCAATGCTGTCAAGTGTGCGTAATGATTAAATTTGGACCCTGTGGTGTTCAGGGCTCTAAACACAAACACATTCCTCATTACGCACTTCCTGTTGCATCGTTCACGGCAAAATATTACTGCAAATTACCACCAGAATTTCTTCTCTCTGTGTTCCAAAGCCCAGGATGGGACCTCGCTATCGGCCACTAGTTCTTCCCTTTATAATGCATTGTTTTTAAAAACACATTATTCATGTGAGAACATTAAATGGCAAACCTCATGTTTCATGTTGTCGGTCTCAGTTTGTCTGCTGTATTGCTCCTAACGCTTGTTTTTACCTCGTCCCTCGCCGGACTCTCTTGTAAATTAGAGGAACAAAACAAAACAACAGCCTCATGCTAGAATATTCATTTGCACTTACACCTCTTCATTGCTGAATTGAGGAAGTTGCTTGGTTAAATTGTAGCCCAGGTGGTTTCAAACACTTCCAGTAACCAGTAATCAGCAGTGTGACCTGAAAACAGAACCACCTGAGCTGAATGAACCCTGAATAGCTGTGGAAGATGCCGGGGCACGTTTGTGTTTGGCAGCGGCTCTGTGGCAGAGCACTGACTGCAAAGTGGCATTTTTATTCCAGGGTGGCAGTGGGTCAGCGTTTGTCAGGAGGTGACTCACACACTGACACTTCTCCAGCTCCTTGTTGACTTTAAGATATTCTGCAGGACCTTTCCTTGTTGAATCCCTTTAACCAAGTTTATCCACATGGCTTCCCATAGTCCTACTGGACGTTATGGCTCTATTCTCACTGAATGTTTTTGGCAGCGTTGGGTTTTTACTCCGAGGGCAATCCTCCCAGCTGTGCTCCGTCCAGCCATGCCAGCTTGAAGCCGGCGTCCAGGATGGAGGCTGTTCAGAAGGGCTTTTCTTCTGGTGACTTGCTAGGCATGGCTCCTCAGCAGCTTATTCATGTCCTTTGTAGGACACTAGCCTCCAAAGCCCCCAGTGCATGCCATTATGTAACTAGCTGTCACAACTCTTGACCTCTGTGCACGTCCCGTACCAGTGGACGCGTCCAAGACAGAAAGGATGCCTGCAGTAAAGCTGTGAAGATAGCTGTGAGGACAGACACAGTGTCCAGCTTTCCTTCGTCTGAGTTTTTCAAACGTATCACTTGTCAGAGCTTAGGACTGTCTGATGTAGCTGTAGGAATCCGTTCCTATATTAAAAGAATGGTTTGGCCAAAAAAATTTTACCACTTACTCCAAATATAGTCCCAACAGTTTGAACAAACACTAGAAGTGTTACAAACAAACAGTTTGTGTATTTGATGTTAATAACTCCTGTAGAGGGCGGTGGTGAGTAATGTTTGTGTATTTGATGTTAATAACTCCTTTAGAGGGCGGCGGTGAGTAATGTTTGT
>JBBPCY010000018.1:9853881-9867523 GCA_037974405.1 Brachyalestes nurse
CACACACACACACACACACACACACACACACACACACACACACACACACACACACACACACACACACACACGCGCAGCCTAAAATGACATCACATGAAACTATTTCTACTATTAAACATGCGTTATTTATTAACACCAGCATCTCACACTGTAGCCTTAAAATGCCAGAGCAGCTTAACTGCCACGTTTGATGAACTTGCTGTTTGGATCTAGTCAGCCTCCTAAAGTCAGATCACTGTGCAACAGTGTTAGCTTATATATAGCAATATTAGTGTTTTGGGTCCCTAATGACCTTGAAAGCCAAAGAATCCAGAGGAAAAATGTCCGAGCAGCAAATCTTATGGGATTTGTAACATTTTTATTCACCACGGGCTGCAGTTTTCTTATAGAGCAAACCAGCTTAGACCCGTTTGGACAGTTCTGACACTGGGTGTGCTGCAGACTCCGGTTTGGAAGGCTATTTAGTGCAAGGCCAGGTTTAATCCAGTTGAGCTCTAAGCTCAGTTGGCGAGCTCAAGAAAGGGTCCGTACCTCTGACTTGCCTTAATTGGAAAAAAACGTACAAACCATTTGTTGGCTTCAAGAAAAGGTCAGTAGAGAAAAATCCATGTTTAGAGACATTTAAAGAACTAAATGGACAAACTTCACATGCGGGTCCAGCCACCTCCGAGCTTGTGGTCACCCCTTTGTCTGGTTTGCGGCTTAAGATGCTAAATTTCCAGTTTCGCCCGTGCCACTGCTGTGCCTCTATTTAAATGAGAAAGCACTTAGGAGCTCATTTACTCTGGCGGGCCCCGCTCTGTGGAATAGATATGAAGTTTTATGGATTACTTTCTGTTTTTCATAAGATTTCCCTCCCAGTCATAAATCTTATTTAGAGAAGTGACAGCTCATTAAAGCGCTTGAATATTTAGCCAAATGGAACGCCCCTTCCAGCCAGAACCAGCCGTAGCTGATTCTGGCCCAGAACCATGGATCTGTAAGGGCAGGAGATGGGCAGGCGAGATGGATCAGTGCTCAGCTCTGTTTCTGGAGGACACCTGTTGATGGGATTTCATTGAATGTCTCCAGCATGTTCATGCTCATTTGTCCTGGCAAGACATTTTAGCCTGCTTTGACCCAAAACTCAGGGTTTTTTTTAAGCTTTTCATGATCTGTCTGCTCTGAGGGAGGAGCCAGCTCACCCAGATTCAAGCTGAGGCCCATCTGATCTTTCAGTGTGTGTCCACAGATGTTGAACTCAGAGCTCAGTTGTCGAAGCACAGACCGCTTTACTCTCAGCGTGGTCACGAGTGTGGCCAGAATATGAGAGCAGGGCTTCGCAGGATTACATGCACAAAGAGCCGTAATAGCCCGTCTTAAGTGTGCTTACACTCAGAACTGCAAAGTCAAAGACTGGCATTTGCAGAATTTTAATTTGGAGAGTTAAAAATCTGCCTTTTGAGTCAGTAACTCAAACCTCAGTCTCTTGATGGCTGTGGGATGTATATGTATATGTTCATTCCTGCCCTGCACAATGGCACTTGATTTCACTAATTACACTCTTCTTTTCTGCAGAGATGAGCTCATTAGTGAAATCAGATGGTGTTGTGTGAGGCTGAATCGAGTATCTGTAGACCCCGGCAGTGTTCAGTGGACTGGGCTGAGTAGCCCTGGTATCGGATGTTTTGATCTAGAGTGAAAAGACTTCTGAGCAACTGTGTGACTCACTATGATAAGAAAAACATTTTGATATTTTCAGGGAGCCTTTTAGCCAATTATTCCCTGTAATTTAGTCCTCTTTGTTGCAAAGCATTCTGCAAAAAAGTGTGTGTGTATGTATGTGTGTATACATATATAGTGCTGGGGTACTGAGCAATAGGACTATATTTATCAATGATAAATGACATTTCCAAATGTCACAAAATGCTTTTTTGGGCATATTGTGATATCGTCAGGACTGTCATGTTTCATTACAAAGGCCATAATTAGGCCTGTTTAATTGGATTTAGTACAGCGTAGTGTGTGGAATGGTGGAATTAGGGTACATTTACTGTAAAGTCAGCCTTCAGTCCTTTAACGGAAGCTGCTGTTAAATAATAGCTTATATTTTTCAGTATGGTGGAGAATTGCCTCACTTTTTGTGTCACCAGTGATTTTGTCCTCTCGTCTCTACTGAGGCCCCTGAGTCCGTTCTCAGAGGAAAGAGTTATCATCCTCGTCCAAGCAGCATCTTTTAGACTGTATCTCTCCCGAAGTGGCGTGATTGGGCAGGAACTCCATGGCGGTGGCAGAGACCCGATTCGGGGTGATGTAATGCCAGCTGTCTGAGCTCTGGTGTCTCAGCCCTCGTCCCCCGGCTCCACCCGCGCCATCTGCACGCTCGTATGGAGGTGTAGTGTCGGGTTATTGGAGCTGTGAACGGGGAATAGGGGCTTTATGATTGTTTTACCACAACCCATCAACTTTTACTGGCTTGACCGTCTCTGCGTCTGCCTGCACCTGTAAAGCTCATCCAGAGAACGGGACGAGACAAACAAAGCCTTCCGCATTTACTCCTTGAACCTTAGACTTCAGATGTTAGTCTTAGGTCTTGCTGTGCTCATGACTTCTGGGAGCTCTAAACTTGAGCTCTAAACTTGACGTCCCTCTTCCCCCTCAGAACAGTCATGCAGCCCCAGCTGTTGACCTAGTTTGTGTTTGCTTTGTGAGCATAAACTGATTTTACACGGAAAATAATAAAGAAAATAATAAGCAATATAACGCTTTAAATGTTTTTTTTTAGTTTTGTAGTTTTTAGTAGTTCTAGGCTGTGGAGTGCTATTGCCTCAAAGCAAGAAGGTCCTGGGTTTGATCCTCAGTCCCAGGTGGCAGAAGGTCTTTCCAGTGTGGAGTTTACCGCCAGGATCTCCGGTTTCCTCCCGCAGTCCAAAGATATTAACATTAGGTGAATTTGAGATGCTGTATTGCTCCTAGTGTGTCTGTATGTCTGTTTCTCTGCCTTTCACCCTGTTAATTTTTGGTGTTAAGTCAATGTAAAACTAATAACCTTCAAACCGCTGTTTACAGCTTAAGGTAAATACTTAATTTACTTAATTAGTTGCTCACAAATAAGCCTGATGCTTTACTTATCTGTAATATTTTGGTTGAAATCAGTTGGTTTTAGGCTATGATGTTGTTTGACATCACATGAACTGCATTTTGCTTGATGTTTCATTGTCTTGGGGCAATAATAGATATATCACAGTCATTTAAATAAATAAACTGTGCAAATGGTCTTTTCTTTCTCCCCTAAGTTCCAGTGTTTTTATATAACCTTTTCCTTGTGTAACCTTTACATTCTTTCTAATCTATGGTTCCTAAAAAAGTGTATATGGCAGTAAAGATTGCACTTAATTAAAGGATTTAAAAAGACAACACTGCCAGAATATAGTTGTTATTAACTAATATTGCGAGATGTGTAATTAGTTTTGGTTTTTCTGTTACCATCGTGGAACAATGTGTGAGAGCTTCAGCACATAAAGCCAGTCTGAGAGTTTAAGAGGCTGTAAGTCCAGGTGAAGTGAGGTCTGCGGAGGGTTCAGACGCTCCGTGTGCTGCTTGCTGTCCGTGTTGTGGCTGTGTGCTTGTGTGGGCTGTTGACAAACCCGCTCCAAAGACGCATGTGCTTCGATTCCAGGGCCGGGCACGTGCCAGAGCTTCTGCTTCTTCTGCTTCTGCTTCTGCTTCTTCTGCTTCTGCTTCTGCTTCTGCTTCCGCCCCGTCTCGCAGGCAGCCGAGTGAGTTTTCTCTGTGTTGTCGGACTGCCGTGTGGTGGTTCCACCAAAAGCATGGCATGCGCCCGCCCAGAGCAGGCACTTCTCCTCCTCACCGATTCTCCTGGACTCCGGCCTGCAGAGCCTCCAATCCTCCACACAGCCCCGACCGACCCCTGCCTGCCCCTCTCCAGTCCGTCTCTGTCTCTCTGTCTCCCCTCTTGTTTTTCCTCTTAGAATTTTCCTCACTTACCTTGTAGTTTGCCAATTTAACTTCCCTGCTTTTCCCTATTTTTTGACCCTAGTTGTGTTTTACTCACAGACCTTTCAGTGTTTCCTCCCTCTTTTCTGCGTTGTCCATCAAAAGTGTGGAATATTTTGCAGTGTTGCTTTTCAGGTAAATTAAGGTAAAAACATCTGCAAACGCTTTTGTTAAGATAAACCAGCTGTTTGTAAATATGTTGAGTGTGTTGTAACACTCCGCGTCCTGTTCTTTGGTGTGAGGTGCAGGTTTTGCCAGATATTCAATTATGACTTGACAGTTTCCTTTTCCAAACACATTTATTAGAAGGATGAAAGTACATTTATAAAATGATTATTGCTGTCTGATGTCTGATTCATAGCTGAGTCGTGCTCAAAGCCACTGTTAAATACTTGATGTCGCCGTCCGTATGGCTGCACACATCACAGCTCTGTTTTAGTGCATGAGGTTGTTAAAAACCATTATTTCGTCAGACAGCCATAACCTGCTGCACTGCTTGGTGGAAGAATTGTTCGTTCCAATTATTATTAATGGTTAAATTATTTACTGAGCATTTTCAGGTCGGTAGACTCCGTGAAGCACCCAGTGTTCTACATGGTGTCACAGTAGCACAGAATTGTTATTTAAAAATGTAGTTGTTGCACAATACATGTGAATACAGCAATGCTTATGATCTCTGTGCTGGATCAGGACAGTTTACATGCAGCTGAAGGCTTTATCTTTCATACTGAACCAAAGAACCATTTTCATATTTCTGTAGAAATGTCCGAGAATAGTGTTAATAGTTCCTTAAACTGAAACTAAATACTGTTGCAGTTTGTGTAATGTTAAGGTTTAGACCTTAAAAGCTCCAGTAGATCTGTGTTTGATTATTAGGGCCTGAAAAATGCCGTAGGAGGTTGATTGTTTATGGAAATCTGCAGAAAGGGAAATCTGCGGATATGTCCTGACGTCTGTATCTCTTCCACACCGGTCCACAGGGCAGTTTGGATTTCGTCACCAGCAATAAACCACTCCGATTTTTTGCTGATTTCAAATCTGTGTTTGTTTTTCCTGCACGTACAGTTTTTGTGATGAAGCTCGTTATATACTGCATGATAATTGGTATAATTAATATAATAATCCTATGCTGAGTGTTTTTGAAGAAACAATAGTATCTGACTGACACTGATCATTATATCTATGCCACAGTGTGTGTCTATCTGACTTCACACTGAAAATATTGAAACAGTTACTTGATTGGTGCCTGTGGTTTAATAAAAACCACATGCCAGTCTAAAGTTGATGCGACTGAAAAAAAATTGAAAGCAGATCGGAAATCAGCATGAAAAACTGGCTTAGAAAGGTGTGTTGTGGTTTCTGATGATTACAATT
Organism: Brachyalestes nurse; assembly: GCA_037974405.1. Taxonomy (NCBI): domain Eukaryota; kingdom Metazoa; phylum Chordata; class Actinopteri; order Characiformes; family Alestidae; genus Brachyalestes; species Brachyalestes nurse. Next base: position 9,859,252 of record JBBPCY010000018.1, read on the forward strand.
TTTTTTACCTGTCTAATTAGCAGTTGGATAGTTATTTTACATACTGTAAGATCTTTTACATCTGCTAGATAACATTGGCAATCCTTGTATACACTGGATTCAATGTTTCACAATTTCCATGACAATTATGCATTATAATCTCTGTGCATTAAAATCTGCTGATGCCCATATAAACTAAATTGATATGCAGAAAAAAAAATCTATTTTGTTTTATTCTCTTAGATTAGAATACTGTTGATCACCAGGAGTGTTTGAATTACACAGATGTTTGGAGGGAGAGTGAAAAAGAGATGTCAGTGTCAACTAATGTGAAGTGTTTATTTTTGCCTGATGATGGCAGTGTGTTTCCAAAATCTCACTCTGTGTCAGGTCTTGATGAGGTGCTCCAGATGAGTGAGAAAGTTTTTTAAACTCTAACTTAAGTTGAGAGCATTCTTCTGCAGAAGCTCTTTCTGCTCTCCAGGCGCAATGCTCCAATATTTCCTCAGAATCACCAGTCTGGTTCTCTTGATCACAGGTAACAAAACTCACTCTATGAAATATTACATATGTGTAAGATAAAAAAAATAACAAAGAAAGAAGTACATTTCTTTACTTTTCATGCCACCTCTCTACAGGTTCTTCATGTGGAACAGTTGTTGAGCAGACTCCTCACCTCATCAAGAATATAGGAGAAGATGCAGTGATCAGATGTTCCCATAACATTCAAAGCTATGATCGTATTCTGTGGTACAAACAGTCGGAGAGCAAGGAGCTAACATTTATGGGTTATCATGTAGGCGACTCCGGATATCTAGAGACAAAATTCAGAGACAAAGTCAAAATCAGTGGGAAAGCAAGTAAGCTTCAGAGCGCTCTAAACTTGAATAGCCTTTCACCAGACAGTGCTGCAGTTTATTTCTGTGCAGCATATAACACAGCAGTGCTAGTCCTTTAACTTTAGAACAAAAACTAATAAGCTCTCGCTGTCTTCTCCACTGAACCATAAACAGCTGCACTAAACCTCCATATCTGAGTTCCTATCAGTTTCACATCATTTCAGCCACACCCATGAAACTCATGGTGGTAATTTGTATTTCTGCATTCTTCACTCAGCAAAACATTTTTTCTTTGTTTCTTTACTGAGAAACACTGTACGTACAAAAGTATTGGGACAAGCCTGTTTTTCAGGGTTTGGGCCCCTTACTTCCAGAGCAGGGCAATCTTAATATTTCAGCAGACCTTTTGGACAACGTCATGCTTTTTAACTTTGCAGACACTGTTTTGTTAAGATCCTTTTCTATTCCAGCATGACTGTGTCCCAGTACACAAAGCGGCTCCATAAAGACATGGCTGGAGTAGTGGAACAACTTGACTGGCCGCACAGAGCCCTGACCTCAACCCCATCCAGCACCTTTTGGATGAACTGGAATGGAAATTGTGAGACAGACTTTCTCGTCCAACATCAGTGTCTAACCTCATACATGCAGAATGAATGGGCACAACTTCACACAGAAATTTCAAAATCTTGTGAAAAGCCTTCCAAGAAGAGTACAATCTGTTAAGGCTGCAAAGGGGGACCAGCTCCATATTAAAGCCTACGCAGGGTCATTAAATTCTCTTGGTCAGGTGTCCATTGGTGTATTTTTTCTTTCCCTAAGGGCAATCTATGTGGTGGTGATGGAAGAGATGCTTAAAATGTCTGTTTTGGATATGCACTGATTGCTATAACATTAAAACCAACTGCCTAATGTTGTGTCGGCTCATATCATGCAACCAAAATGGCTCAGACCAGTTAAAGAATGGGCTCCATGCTTAATATTTCAAATCAGACATTCACCCTCCAGAAATCAGTTATTCGAATGTTTCGTATGGCCTGATTTGATTTTTTTAAACTTAATTGCATGCTGTATCCAAAAGCTTACAATTTGTAAAAAGAATCTGTACAAGAATATTACACTTGCAGCAGTGCCTCTCTCTTGAATCACATGAACAGTCTTTTTTCCCCCTTTTTTCAGGGTAAACACTTACATTTTAGCAAAATGGGAACAAATGAAGTTTACTCTAGCCCTGTGAAGAGGGGTGCTCTCCAGTAGAGAGTATCTGAGGATTTTACCTTGCATTGTTGTTGCTTTTAAAACACATTGTCAGTGGTTAACCCTCTTTAACCGCTACCACCGCAATTATCTCTGGGTTAAAAAACACCTGACATTACCAGCTACATCAATCCTTGTGACTCTTTGTAAATGCAGCCAACGCAGGAATAGGTTATGCACAATAATTTGTTTTCGAATGGTTTGCCCTACCTGTCTCCTGTAGGGGGCATTTTGCAACTTTTCAAGCTGTAAGAGTTTGGGACAGTCTAGACATTAAGAAAAAGAATCAAGATGATCCTCACTCTCATCACGTTTGCAGTGTCACTCTTTACCCTTACAGGTAATTCTATTATAACTCTAATAGTCTAACTTGCTATACAATATTGTAGCTGTCCTAACAAAACCAGATAACAGCAGACTACAGAACTCTTAACACTTCTTAATTTGTAGGTTAATGTAAGTTTTTAGTAATTTGGACCATTTCTGTTGGTCCATTCATCACAAGGCTTTCACATAGTGTTAAGGACACTCGCTCAAATGCACATTATTTTAAGTGGTAAAAGATGCATTATAATCATTCCATTCATTTTACACAGGTTGTTCTCCAGATGGTAAAAATGTTCACCAGACTCCTCAGGACTTGGCGACGAATGAGGGGCAATCTGCAAATCTTCACTGCTTGCACTCATTGGGTTTTGACTATATGCTCTGGTATAAACAATCTGAGGACAAGCGATTACATTTTCTCGGATATCTGAATATGCAATACTCAAATCCTGAAGAGGCCCTGAAAACCAAGATTGCTTTGGATGGAGATGGTCGTAAGAATGGCACACTTACTGTCAACAATTTGCAGCCAAACGACAGCGCAGTGTATTTCTGTGCAGTGAGATACACAGTGCTGCAGGCCCCTACACTCTTCAACAAAAACCCTCCTTCAGAGCTGCACAGATGTTCCACCTGCTGCAGGCGCTTTACCTTAACTGATGTTTTTAAGTATGGCACAAATGTCCTAATTCTTATTGGGACCCCTGTAAATAGCACAGTAAACAAGCTAATGTCATCATCTCAGTCTGATGCAGATTAAACTTAGTGATGAGATTCAACATTCAGCATTCAAGTACAGTCAAAGTTCAACTAAACAGTTTAGTTAAATGTGCCTTAAGTTAATCAAAAGCTAAATAATTTCTCTGGAACATATTTCAGAGCAACTTTCCAGCTAAAACAATTCAATGGATGATGAATGAACAAAGGAATAAATAACTTCATTAATTTATGAATTAACTGTATACACAGCTGGAACTGACTGTTAGTATCATCATTAGATTCATACTTCTGATGCCATTATGATGTTCCCAACTGGTCAGTTGCTGTATATAATTATATTACATGAATAAAAATGACTGAACAGAACTTCCTAGAAACGTAAGCTAGTGACAGTGTGTGACTATCAGTTTGGCCCCTAGATGGTGATGTCATTTCATTCATTTATCTTTTGAGTGGGAGGAGGCTGGGTAAGTTGATGTCACTCTCTGTTGCTGCAGATAATGCAGTGCTGCGTCTTTGTGTTATTACTTTGGCTTATCTGTTTTGTAGTTCACTGTTTAATTATTTAGCCTAAACAAAAATGGTCAGATTTCTCCTCATACTCATTATCTCTTTGTGCTGTCTCTCAGGTAATATTATTGTTAGTGTACTAATATTTCTAAATGATGCTTAGTTTGTATTGAATATTTAACACTTCTCATTTAACCTAGGCTCTCTGATCTGTGAAGAAGTTCATCAAAGTCCTGCTGATGTGTTGTGTCTGCCTAAGACACTTGTGGACCTCACCTGCAAACACAACATCCCTAACTATGATACAATACTGTGGTATCAGAGAGCACATGGAGACACCAGCCTCAAACTCATCGGTTACTTGAGAATGACCACTATAAACAAAATTGAACCAGAATTTACTGGTTATTTTCGTGTGACTGGAGATGGAGAGTCTTCAGTTTCTCTGCACATTCTTCAAGCAAGACAAGTGGAGGACAGTGCGACGTACTTCTGTGCAGCTTCATATGCACAGTGCTACATCCTGGCACTTGTCATTACAAAAACCTATGAACACTCTGATACACCTGTTAAACCACACCAGACATCCTACCAGATAAAAAAAAAAAAAAAACTATTGTAGCTAAGACGATGGCCAAGATTGTGCAAGTTAATGAAGACTGCATTATGAATATATATTTAGAATTTATATAATATCAATAAGGCTCAATATATTCCAAACCATTTATCAATACATGAAAAAATGCTAACTATAGCACAGCCAGCTAGACCTCAAAGAGTTTAGAGACGGTTTTGATGAGAAGACTGATTTTCTGATGAAGCTGTTTCTCAAAGTGGATCATTAACAGTGAAAGATGTGGATTCTGCTGACAGTGCTGTGTGTGTCTGTGATGTGAAAATGTTTCATCCACATGTTGAGGTTGTACAAAAATGTGTATTCCAGATAGAGCTGACCGAAAGGGGGCAGTGTAGCACAAAACATCTGCAGCTTCTCAGTGAGAGCTGATGTAGTTTCCAAACTCAAATTCAGTCTCATTTAAAGGCCTCAGAGGATACCCTTTTAGGACCTCAACATGTAAAAAATAAAACCACAAAAATTCTACCCCACAGAACACAAACTCAAACATGACATGTTATTATGGCCATTTTAATTCATCTGGTTGAAAATTAATCATGATGTGATCAGTTGCTGGCTGGATATGTTTGATATCCTGACTATTCTAATGATTTTTTTTTCATCCCAGTCTTTATTTACAACATAATACATTTATCAGAAAAACATAAGATTCATAACATTAACAATTTAAAAAGAAACTGTCAGTGTATTTTTGTGGCAAGATATTGGTTTAATTGGCATTTTTTCACAAATGACTGATGGTTATGTCTTTTTAACTGATAGCTTGTCAATAACTTCACCATGAGGTTTCCTATAACTCATGCACTTAACTATAGCTACATGCACATTAGATTACATTTATACATATTATAATACACTGTACATTATAATATATCATCCTCTCCACTTGAAGTAAAATAATTACACATAATGCACTGACAGTTCTGTGGTTTAAAACAAAACATGTTTGGTAACAACAAAACTATGATCTTTTAGTCATTCAGATGAATATCTTGAAGTGAGCTGCAAAGGTAGTGTTACTATGTTATAGTATCAACAATATATTGGAAAATCCAGCAATTCGTTTCTGAGAATAAATTTCCAATTGAGAAAGGAAACTGTGATGGCCATATCAAAAGTTTGACTCCATAGATATTTAATAATTCTGTAATTCAGTTTCCTATGGCCCTTTGGTAGGATTAACAGTGGACCCCAGTCAAGTAACACCCATTTAATTCAATATATTTCTTTTGTCTGTTAGGTTGACAGTTGGCTTGACATTCACACTATTGCGTGGGTTTTGTCAAAGGATGATGTCATTTCCTCTCTCATTTCAAAGAACACGATTGTGGGTCATGTGTTGTACGGTTTTGGTTTAATGGTTTTGTTTTTGTTGTTCACTGCTTCATTCTCTAGCCTAAACCAAAATGGTCAGATTTAGCTTCATTATCTCATTGTGTTGTCTCTCAGGTAATGTTGGTATTTGTGTAATAATATTTTCAATTGGTGCTTAATTAATATTGAATATTTTATTTGAAACTTCTCATTCAACCTAGGCTCTCTGATCTGTGAAAAGGTCCATCAAAGTCCTGCTGATGTGCTGTGTCTGGCTATGGAGACTGTAGAGCTCACCTGCAAACACATGATCCGTAACTATGATACAATACTGTGGTATCAGAGAGCACATGGAGACACCAGCCTCAAACTCATCGGTTATGTGACAATGACAGCTACAAAAAAAATTGAACCAGATTATGATGGTCATTTTGGTGTGACTGGAGATGGAGAGTCTTCAGTTTCTCTGCAAATTCTTCAAGCAAGACAAATAGAGGACAGTGCGACGTACTTCTGTGCAGCTTCATATGCACAGTGCTACATCCTGGCACTTGTCATTACAAAAACCTATGAACACTCTGATACACCTGTTAAACCACACCAGACATCCCACCAGATAAAAAAAAACTATTGTAGCTAAGATGGCCAAGAGTGTGCAAGTTAATGATAGGTCTATTATAAGTATGTTTTTAGAATTCATACATTACAGGTAAGGCTCAATACATTCCAAACCATTTACCAATACAGGAAAAAATGCTAACTATAGCACAGCCAATTAGACCTCAAAGAGTTTAGAGACGGTTTTGATGAGAAAACATTTTCTGATGAAGCTGTTTCTCAAAGTGGATCATTTCTGCTGACAGTGCTGTGTGTGTCTGTGATGTGAAAATGTTTCATCCACAGGTTGAGGTTGTACAAAAATGTGTATTCCAGATAGAGCTGACCGAAAGGGGGCAGTGTAGCACAACACATCTGCAGCTTCTCAGTGAGAGCTGATGTAGTTTCCAAACTCAAATTCAGTCTCATTTAAAGGCCTCAGAGAATACCCTTTTAGGACCTCAACATGTAAAAAATAAAACCATTCTACCCCACAGAACACAAACTCAAACATGACATGTTATTATGGCCATTTTAATTCATCTGGTTGAAAATTATTCATGATGTGATCAGTTGCTGGCTGGATATGTTTGGTATCTTGACAATTCTAATTTACTTTTTTTAACCCAGTTTTTATTTACTAACTTAATACATTTATCAGTAAAACATACGATGCATAACATTAAAGTAACATTAAAAAGAAACTGTCAGTATGTTTTGTGGCAAAATATTGGTCCAATCAGCTTTTTCCAGTAATTATGGATGGGCATGTCTACTTGACTGATGGTTTGTCAATAGCTTCCAACTTGGTGAGTCACCATGAGGTTTCTCATAACTCATGCACTTAACTATAGCTACATTCACATTGGCTTACACGTACAGATTATATTACAATTCACTGTATATTATGTCATTCTCTCCACTTAAAATAAAATTATTCCACAAATTATTCCACATAACACACTGACAGTCCTGTGGTTGGACTATGACCATCAGTTATTCAGATCAGATGAATATCTTGAACTGAACTGCAAGGATAGTATTTAATGTAACAGAGTATTGTAAAATCCAAAGGCAGTTACTTTCAGAAAATTAATTTTCAACAATTGTCGATTGACAATGGAAACTGTGATGGTCATATCAAAGGTTCGACTCCATAAGTATTTAATAATACTGTATATTTTAAATTGTGAAACTGTCTTCACTTTCCTGTAAAAATATCTCTTCTATGTGTTGACTGTTGACTGTTGGCTTGACATTTACTCCACTGTGTGGGTTTTGTCAAAGGATGATGTCATATCCCCTTTCACTGCTAAGAACTTTGTTATATGTTGTATGGTTTTGGCTTTATGGTTTTGTAGTTCACTGCTTAAACCATTATACTCATAATCTCTTTGTGCTGTCTCTCAGGTAATATTGGTATTTGTGTAATATATTAATATATGTTTCTCTGTCAAAGTCGGACAGTTTCCAAACTCAAATTCAGTCTCATTTAAAGGCCTCAGAATACCCTTTTAAGACCTCACCATAGAAAACATAGTAGCATTTTCACCCCATGTCTCACTAACCCAAACAAGGCCTGCCTAGTTTATTTAGTCTGGTTGAAAATTGAGCATGATGTGTTTGGATATGATTGCACAGTCAGTTCTGCTGGTGTCTCTTCATTTGTTATCATTTGCAGTGACCGTTGAGTTGTCATCACAGCAATTCAGCATGATCAGTTTTTTCATCATCATCATCATCATCTTGACTCTCTCACTATCATCATCATCTTGACTCTCTCACTATGGTAGACGTCAGGCACCACATTAGGACAGTTCTATTGGATTTAATGACATTATTTTGATGTATATTCTATAATTCCATGATTTTCAACAAATCAAATAACTTGTTGGAATGAAAGATAAAGGCCAAAAAAAATAAAAGTTTGAATGGGAGCTGAAAGCTTTTGATGTCACTTCCTGGAGCAGATCTTCAGCAAGATGATTCATGTGCAGCACTGGTTGAGCTCCTTATCAATCTTGACACCACTGCATTTCAGTATGATCAGGATTATCATCACCTTGACTTTATCTCTACTATGGACTCCAGG
>JBBPCY010000018.1:9872771-9884033 GCA_037974405.1 Brachyalestes nurse
CACACGCACACGCACACGCACACACACACACACACACACACACACACACACACAAAACACACGTTTTTTTTAAGTTTGTGTTCGTTCATGACATGAACACGTAGTTGTTCTCCTAAGTGCTCAGTTGAGTGGTGGCTCCTCCGTCTTTGTTTGAAGATGCTGATGGTCCTAGAAGGGTTTACTTACTCCAAATGGTCTGGAGGTCAAAAAATCAGAGTCTGAGCCCCTCACACTCTGCCTGATTCACTCTCCAAACTGCTGAGCACCCTGGGTTCTGCAGACGAGATCCTTTCAGCATCCAAATCAGGGCCAAAACTGTGTAGCGCAACTCTGTTTTGAGGGAAGTGGCTACATTTTTCCAAGAAGCACATATTTACTCTTTACTTCAGCAGGTTTTTCAGATCTGTTTATTTGCATTCAAGTGAAGTCGCACTACAGTATTAGTGCCCGTCCTTAAGTAGGCATTTCAGTGCTCGTTCCACCCCTGGTGGGAGCCGTGTGTGTGTGAGAACATTAAGCAGCAGGATGGCTGAAGATCACTTGGTTGTTTATGAAGTGGCGTGCCAGCTGATTAAAGACTTCTTCAGGAATGAATGTTAAGTACATCGTTCTTTTTTTTTAAATCTTCGTTCACTTTGTGTTAGCTGTACTTTACATACCATTGTAATAAAAACCCACCTTTTCTACACAGAGGGAACAGCCCTCGTTCGTACTGTGCTCATGCTGCAGCCACGCAGAACCCACTGCTCATGATGAAGATTGTCAAGGTGTAACGACTACAGTCCAAAGACCTGACAGAAGTACAGGGTCCCTGTAGGCTCAGCTGGCTGCAGGCCGCCTGCGGGGCATTCTCAGTTATTAGCAGGAGCCGAGTGCCAGTGGACGAGTGCCTCTCTCTCTTTCTCTCTCTCTCTCTCTCTCTTGCTCTGTCTCTCGCCCGGTGCCTTTTCCATCCCTCCTTCCTCTCTCCTCGAGGGCCCTGCGCGACAGAACGTGCAGGCGACACCTCGCTGGGGACAGATGGCCGGGAAGGCGAGAACATTGAGGCCATAAAGAAGTTAATAAATAATTATATCAGCAGTGACATCCGCCCCTGTGCCTATTCATAATAATGGCTTATAAATGCATTATGTTTATGGGTTTGGCCTGCAAAAATCTATCTCTGTCAGTATGTAATGTCAGAAGAAGCCCTGTCAAACAGCGCGGCACAGACACTGGACGTTGGATCTCCGCCCTGTAAAGCGTTATCTGTGTTCTCGCACAAGGTGTGGGTTGACCTGCGCCTGCTTCCCACAACTGATCTTGCAGAGCGCTCTTTTTTTTGCTGCCGCTGTGGTTACAGGCGTGTAGATAAGTTACTTTATTTTTTATATTTTCCTCCGAATGACTCACTTTGATAGCAGAGGCTGAGCCGCGGCCCTCTGGCTTCTGGAGCTGCAGCCCGTCGGCCGGCGCAGACGTATCAGTGGAAAGATTAATTTGCTTGAGTATCGGGGTCCAGAGTGCTCCCACCCTGATCTTTCATTAGACAGGAACAGAAATAATTCATTGTGTGCCCCCCTTCCCTTTTATTAAAGCTCGAGACAGATTACCATTTTTACAGTTGTTTCGGGCTCTCTTGTTATTTTTTTCACGGCGTGGCACCGCCTCACTCTCCTTCTCTTGGCAATGACATTTTTTTCCCTCCGTTTTTTTTTTCTCTCCCTCCATCCACTCAGTGGCTCTGAATCTGCTTTGCAGTGTGAGTCACTCTCCTCAGCCCTCCCACCTCCTCCTTAAGCCTCTGCAGGTTCACTTCTCCTACTGCACTCACAGCCTCCACTTCTCTCCCCACCATCTGATTTAAAGCTCTGCTGGGAATCTCCTCTTGTCCGGTTCTTCACATTTTACTGTTCAACACGTTTGCTGGACAAAGATCTACCATTTTCATCATGTCTGACTTTCTGTGATGCGATTTGATCGCAGTTCTTTATCAGACGATTCAATACATCATCATAAATTTGACCATAATTCAGTTTTAATCGATTTAATTATTTGAAAATAGTGTGAGAATTTTATTTTGCCCAAAAATTATCCGGTATTTTAAAATTATTATAATTCTATTGTATAGTTCTAATCCATTCTGACATTCCTAAACTGAAATTTGGCCTGAAATAATTGTTATCGATAATGTCAACAATAATATTAAATGCTGACATATTTTTATTGTTAATTTTTGATTTCACTTTTTACATTTTTAAAGTGGTGTCCAATCTAGAGTTAATGAATCGACCTGAAGAGGGCAGCAGTTCACCTACAGGGTCGTGAAATGAAGCGACAGAGAAGGTGAAGAGTCTCAGAGCAGAAAATAAATAATAAAGTTGATCACACATGACATGTGCAAGTTCAGCTTATCTTTACGTGTTCCCTTTAATCACCTGTGAAGAAAACATTCTTGTGATGATTCTGAAGCAGTAGAGCTCCCATTAAATGGTGGCTTTCCCTCCGCGACACCCTTCTGACAAATCAACCCACAGCGCTCCCTGGGAACAGTCTTCAAGCAGCACTAAAGCTCATATAAAGCCCAATTGTTTCTTTATATTAGCAATATCCAGCAGTTACTTCTGAAGAGCTATAATGTAATATATTTATTTACTTCGCCTCCTTCTTTTACAGCAGCGCACAAATTGAATATCTTTAAGAAAAAAACAAAGTGATTGTACTTTTTTCTGTGTTAGTAACATTGCCAGACAATTAGGGTTTTCCCTAATATTTTGAAAATATTCATATTTTTGAATATTTTGAAGTCAGTACAGTAACAAGATGCTTAGTGTCATTCTGTATTTATTTGACTTTGTTTTACTGACAAAAACAGCAACAGTTTTAAATGTACATGCCACATTTAGGCTGATTAATGGGTTGTTTAAATAAATTCACATGAATAATTGACTGTCAAAATATTTGTGCCCCCCGTTGATTTGCCACTCATGCATTTTTAGATCTTTATTCCGCCGTAGTAGTCGTCGGGTCACTGAAAGGACTGCAGATGCAGATGTGTTGGATTGTAACTGCTGTGGTTTGATTTTCTCTTTGAGGTTTTGTTTGTTATTGTGTTTTTGTCCCCCCTCTCAACAGCTGAGTAATGTTAAATCATGCATCTGCATTCCCTGCTCTTCCCTCGATGCAGCATATGAGTACTAAGGCATCATTATACCTACGTAATGATACCCCCCATTACAACTCATGTGTCATTATGTACACCTTTGTTCTGCATTCACTCCATTGCATTCAGTTTTTTTGTTGTTTTGTGTTTTGTGCACATCATGTTCATCTGTCTTTGTTGTTGTTGTTGTGTTCTCTCGTCCCTCCCCTGCTCTTCCTGTGGGTGCAGTGAGCGGCGCGAGCCTGCGAGGAGGCAGTTTTGCAGGTAGGGGGTCTCTCTGTGCGCCGCAGCCCTGTCTGGCTCTAATCAAAGACAGGTCGCTTTTTTCCCTGTGCCAATCCTCACCCCAGCTAATTAAGGGAAACAGCAGAGCTTTCAGCATTGCATCAACAAATAATCATGCGCAAATGTGTTAATCGCTGCGGTGAGCTTTATGAAATTACATTGATTGTTGGGTGGTAATCTTATCGCTACGATCTTAATCGCCTCGATCAGGGCCCACGTTGCTTACTGCCTGTCTCCCCGTCCACGCACACCAAATCCAGAGCTTTTTCATAATCGTGATGGACCGTCGTCTTATCTTTTTTATTAATGTGTCTTCTCCTGTAGCAGCGCCTTAGCGCTTTCTGCCTCGAGGCTGCTAGTGCTTATGTAGAGCTCGCCTTCCAAACACAAATCACAACCTGTGCTGCAAGCGCAACACCGAGCAGCGCGGGAAAAGATGACAGCGAAGAGAAATGAAGGATGTGGATTTAGAGCAGAGGAAGCGTTTGGGCAGTTATTTAAGTCCAAGATTTGTGGGGAGTGTGGCTGAAATGCAAAACAAAATAAAGACTCACAAATACATATTTATAGAGCAAAACTCTTAATCTTTAAGAAAAAAAAAACATAAATGTGCTACAAATCACCCCACTTTCCTTTCCTCCCATCGACTCTGTCCACAGAAGGTAGTGGGTGAGAAGTAGGGATGCTCTGCCTTTCGCCTTGGCTGTGCTAGATGTTGGGTTCTAGAGTGAAGATTGTTAGGCTTGAATGTTTTAGCTCTTAGTATTTGTATCTGTTTCACTAGTTAGGCTGCACAGTGTTCATCCTTCAGCCGTAACATTACAACCACCTAAGACTGTGCAGGTCCCACTCATGCCACCAAAACAGCTCCGACCTTTCAATGCATGGACGCCACCAGACCTCTGAAGGTGTGCTGTGGTATCAGCACCAAGACATTTCTCCAAACATTTACATTTACTGCATTTATCAGACGCTTTTATCCAAAGCGACTTCCATTCCCTACCTACAGGGGGCAGCAACTTGGGGTTAAGGGTCTTGGAGGTATGCTGAAGGTAGGATTCAAACCCATAACGAGAGGCAAGGATCCTACCCACCCGCACCACTACCACCCCTTTATAGCAGCTGTATCAGCGGAAATGTGCCTCTTTCAGCAAGAGACTGCGCCTTTCCACACTGCAGGCATTGTTCTGGAATGATCTGAGGAACATGACAAGAAGTTCAAGTGTTGACTTGGCCTCCAAATCCCCCAGATCTCAACATGAGCGTCGTGCATCTGTGAAAATCACTGGACAAACTAGTCTGAGCCATGGAGGTCCCACCTCGCAACTGACAGGAATTAAAGGACCTGCTGTAACATCTTGGTGCGGATTCCACAGCTCACCTTCAGAGCAGCCCGTGCTTCAGCAGCTCAGAGCCGTTTTGGTAGTGTTTTGCCTCTCATTGCCCTGCAGATACCTTTCCTCAATTAATGCATAAAAATGCATCTTAGACTAAAACCTTAGACTAAAAAGATCATCTGGTTCCATTCATCAAACCTGTCCATTCATCCTGATCCTGTGAAGTTCCCCTTTAAGGTAAATATCTAGTAATATAATCTCAGTCCTGTACAGACTCTACTCACTAGTTAGAGACTGCAATCTGTTAGGCTGTGATTTTGGCATGGTGTGATTATTTTATTGTTTGGAAGGGCATGTAAGGTTATTCATATCTGCTATAAGAATACTGAAAGGTGTAGAGCAACATCTGTTTCATTAATTCAGAAAGTGGTTAGAGAGTCTTGCAAGCATGCAATACTTTATAGACTAGAGTTGCCAAGATTCAGCCTCTATTGATCCACTGCCCCCCCACCCCACCCCCCTATAGGGAGAGCACAAAAGCCTGAGAAATCAGCAATGCATAAAATATTTTATGATCTCTGGACTTTTATGATGCTCCCACTTACAAAGCTCTAGGGCAGGTATAATGGAATTACGTTAATGATATCTGAAGGTCTGCATACTCTCAGTTCTTTGCTGAAAAGATTTGTGTGCTGCGATCAGACAATAACAGTAACGAACCAAACAGATCAAAGTTGCTCTGTCTGGGTTCTGTTCTCGCCAAATGACGGATGACGCTCCGTGTGGAAACGGGTGAAAACTGAGGTGACACTGATTCGCTCCCAGGGAAACAGTTAAGTGGCTCTAATGAACAGGACAGATTGTGATTACATAGTTACTATATTTGGCGGAAAAGTGTGGAGAAATTAACTTTAGTACATTTTTTATGGTCTTTTATTTCTCAGTGTAGAATCATAACAGTTATTTCTTAATGTAGAATCATAGTTAAAGTCACCTAAACATTTTATTCAGCCTTTTCATTCAATCACTTTATTGATGACTTAGAATTACTTTCTAGCTTGGATTGCCCAAAATAGTAACTGGATGTGTGTAAAAATCCGGATTATTGATTATTTTGGCCCCTCCAGCCTCTCTGGCTTATCTTTAGCTTATATTATTTTTAGGATTAGCTGCTTAAATAAAAATCGCAAAATATGGTACTAAATAATAATAATAATACAATAAAAACACTCTTAATAAATGATTTCACCACCTGCTCTGAAATATGGTTCTGCCAGCTTGCACGTTTGTGGGTTTTTATTTCTGTAGCTTCTTAGCAGTTGTCGCTGGGTGGCCGTCCCGGTATCGTGCCACCTCTCTTCTAATTAAACATATTTTAATCATAATTAGTGTTTTAGACTTTCAAGTGAAACAAGTGGAGGAGCTTGTTAGGAATCGAACGGACCCGCTCCCGAGTCTCTGACCCTAAGATACAGCCCAAAAAGTTTCTTGACCAATGAGATGCACTTTTTTTGATGGACAATTTTTCCGTCCAGTAGTATCCTACCTCAAATTTGAATGCACCATCGTGTAGCCAATGAAACAAGCTTTCAGTCGATATGTCATTTGCAGGGCTGGCTTTTTCCGAATCTTTTAGAATCTTTTAGTTTGAATCTTTGGCGAGCTTTTGGGTTTATAAGTCGATTTTTTTGGGCTCAGACCTTGGGAATAACACTCAGAAGACCACGATGAATCCTTACTGGAATATTTTGAGGATAATTGATGGGGATATTTGTCCAGCAAATATGGAATTTATTGGAAAATACGAGGTGCGCTTCGGACAGACGCCCCGGGGGGACCCTTTGTTCTAAGGTGTTTTTCTTCACAGGTAGGCTGCTATAAATTTTAATTGTCTAAATGCTTGCTGAATGTGATAAATGTGGTTTCGAGTTGGTTTGGTAGTGTTTTATAGTGTTTTTATCGAGATTTGTCGTGTTTTCTCGAGAAAAATCCCTATTGTCCGGTTTGTGGGTGGAGTCGGTTGACCACTAGTCCTGTGTCGATGGGTCAAAAGAAAACTGTGGGCTTGCGTTTGTGTTTATAATTCTATTATAAATATATGGATTATAGAAAACAAGATGGCCACTTGTAAGGGGGGGACCTTGCACAAAAACCGTTATTATAAGCTCATTTTTTATTATTTTGTGAACGACTTTTGAATCTATGTTCCGAAGCCCTGTGGCTATGGATTCCCAGTGTTTTTCAGCTACTTTCTAATTTCTGAGTGTGCTCCACACAAGAATTACACCCACTTCTACTTTTGTATTATTTTTCTCGTTTTCATATAACTTACTAATAATATCTTACCTTTCTGGTAAATGAATCTTCAGAGTCTTGGCTATGAAATTAGACCATTTGCAAGCAATTATGTCTTTGTACGACTAAATGGTGATGTTTTAAAAGTTGATCATGAGATTTAAAGATGGCTACCACATTTGGGGATGAAACCTAACAGGTTAATGTTTTTGTACTGTCCAGAGAACACAAAGAAAGAACACAAAGAAAGTCTTTCGTGTCATTCACAGGCTGCTGGCTGCCTGAGGCACAGAAAATCTCGAGTCATTTTTCTATTTACAAAGCGCCATCGATATATTTTAATTATATTATACACATATTTGAAAACCAGAAGATTTAAGGTTTCTAGTGATGTTACTTTAATGTTTCTAGGACAAAAACTAAATTACTGAACTGTAAAAATCGTACATTTTACTGTATTTTTATTTCTAAAAAATCTATTAAATTACTACTGTATTGGCCCTGCATATACCAAAGAAAACGCCCATGCATTAATTAATTGTGGGAGACTGCAGTTCAGTGTACACTGTCCAGCACCTATACGGGTTTAATAATAATAATAATAATAATAATAATAATAATAATAATAAAGCTTTACCTTTATATTTTAAGGGCAATGTATTAAGCTGAGTTTAAAATGAAATTAAAGTGTTTCAGATTTAGTCATTTTTTCTTAGAATCCTTATAAGGTCTTCGGGTTGGTGGGAGAATGAGTTGCATTTTAATTCATAAATGTGATTTAACAAAGGTAAAGGGAACAAGTTTAACATGTTTTGTTTATATTACTTGCAAAATGGGGATGAAGTAAACATCTGCTGAGAATTTGAAAAGAAAAGGTTTGAATGTGTTGAATTAAAAGCCCTAAAATGCACCAGACCCAGCAGGACTCCCTGAGTAACCAGAAAAACAAGACTCTAGCAGGGTTAAATTGAGTTTACAAAGAAAGAAAGTGTTTTGAAACTTACACATAATCAGGTTTCATATGAAACTCAACTGCAACAACTACAAGAATCTCAAATTTAATGACAAGTTAAATAAAAAAGCCAATCAACACCCTGAGATTGTATCTTGGATCATATCAAATGACATTGAGACACTTCAAAGGACCGATCTCTGGAACAATGGACAAGAAAAAACAACGGTTGAATGGTTGACAAGGAGACTGACGATAAATTTTATTTTATCAGTAACCTGAGCTAAACACGGGTTTCTTAAAGATAAAAAACTCTGCAACCAGCTGGCCTAACTAAAGGATTTCTGTGTTTTGATATGTTTACTATTACATGACCAAAAAGTTAAATAGTTTATGAAATTACTTCAGAATGTCTCAACCATGTCACGGTTGCCTGGCAGCTATAATCTTTCTCCGGCTGTTAATTTGGCAGAGAAGTAATGAAAATGATCTGGCATGCAACTCACAACATGCAGCATAAAGGTTTCATCATGTAAAGCCAGTCTTAAAGGCTGGGAAAAGAGCTTGTGGCCTGGCTTTGGTTCCACAAGCATCACGGCCTCCTCAGTGCTTCCCTTCTGTGAAGATTTAACCTCCTGAAAATGAAACTGCTCTGCTGTTGGTTTTAATGAGCTTTCTCTTGTTGATGGTGCTTAATAAATGCATGTAACTGAGTCAAACTGTGAGAGCTGCCTTGTTTCATTTAAAACCAGTGAGTTATAAACAGAGATTTACTTCATACTTGGTCAGTGCAGCCCTCTTCTATGCAACCTTTCCCACTGGCCCCTGGCACCGTGTCTTTACATTCTGTCAGTGTTCACTGAAAGAGTTATGGCAGGTCACAACACATCCATCTGCAAATCCATTAAACACGATTTGAAATTCTCAGCATGGTTGATCAATATTTTCTTCACAGATCTCTGAAATCTTATGATCTGTTTAATGCACAGTACTGTGGGCTTGTCACCAACATCAGCATTTCAAGTCCTCAGTGACCTGGTAATTCAGAGGATCTACTCATAGTGTAAATTTTTCCCATAGAGAAAAACACATAGACAAATAAACAAATAAAGCATCAGCTTCTGAACACACAGGCCCTCAATAATTTAATGAATATTACACTACAAGGCAGCGTGAACAGCAAAGACTTTTCATCAAATTCAAATCGAAATAAAATCTGTTGACAAACACTAACATTAACATCAAAGGTCACTTTCCCACCAACCCCTGGCACTTTACTTTCTGTTATACGGGCTTTACTCACCCTCTTCATCCTTTTCTGTGTGCATCTTACTGTAGATTCCTTGTTGAGTGTGAGTTATCAGCTGAGCGTGATCAGTACGGTTGATCGGAATGTACTCAAATCACTTTACTTGAATTTTTGAATACATATTACTCAAACAAGTGCCTTAGAAGCTGCTTAACACAGCTTGACACAACATGTTTAAGTAAATTAGCACCATTACAGCTTAGTAAAGTACATGTTTTTTTATTGTCTTCATCTCACAAGAGTTAAATGAGTGTGTAAAATGTGCAAATGTACCCATATTCTGATCACAGGCCATCATTCGCTGTAGTCTGAGTGAAGGAGGAGGTAATGTGAGTTCTATAAACAGAAACTCTCCAGCCGCAGCAGACAGCCCTGTGAAGGAATGCTACATGAATAAGTGGATGGTTTTCTGCCCGGCTGATCTGCTCACAACAGCCCCATGTGATGATTCCAGAAGCATTATCCTCCACTATTAAGCTACATGTTGTTTCCAGTATGTGAGAAAGGCGCACCTTCAATGAAGGATAATGGAAATGACAATAAGATTTACCACGTGCATTCTAAGAGGCTGGGAGCCCAGCCAGGCTGCATTACTGTCTTTCAGAATCCAATTACAAGAGCTTGAGAGAGTTACAGGTAAGTCGTTCAGTGATGCATAGACCTTGTGGGGCTTTAGCCCACCAAAGCAGTTTCCACCTCCTTTTCTGTGCACATCTCACAAACACTGTAGATTTCACTTCTCTTCTCAAATACCAGCAGCTGAATCCTGATTTTGTCCAAAAAAGGCAAAAGCTTTTACCTCATTTGGATTATTTGTTTTCTGGAAGATGATTTATTAATTCGTTTAGTTAAAAAATATTTTTTCAAGATGTGGGCGAGATGCAGGTTGGTGGGCTAGAAAACTGCACCACGTTCCTGTCATTTTTCCTAAACTTCCATCACTAAACCGTGTGTGTGTGTGTGTGTGTGTGTGTGTGTGTGTGTGTGTGTGTGTGTGTGCGCGCGCACATCACCTCATCATTAGCTGGAACACTGCACAAGCTGAGCTGAAACACTTGTATGAGTAATGATACAGGTTTGAGTAATGATATAGTTTATATGGGTCAGTGTCTAAAGGTGCTGAAAGGATTATAACAGATTTGTATGTCTTTTAAAGGACTTAAAGTGTGCTCTGTCTGCTCCCTCCTGATAAAACACCACGCTGATGGACTGCATGGAGGTGGAAGGGGATTTTCCCAGTTTTTGACTTCTCAAAGTTGCTCCACTTTTAATGTCAGAACTGGGTTTTTGAGCTCAAAAACACCAAAAGCAGTTTGATGGATCAATATTTTCTTCTCAGGTCTCTGAAGTTTTGGGTCAGTTTGTAGTTATTGTCATGTCTAAACAAGGTATGAATTGATTTTTTTCCTCTATGGGTAAAATGAAAACCTATTGCTTCCTATTTGTTATGTGTTCATTTCCCAATCCAGGCATAATACAGTACCACACTTTTATAGAACTCCAAGTCACTCTAAACCTCTAACTGATAATTGCTTGCTGGTTTTCGGAGGTCATTTCACTGACGTCATCCCATTTTATGATGCACAGTACTGTGGGCTTGTCACCAACATCAGCATTTCAAGTCCTTAGTGACCTGGTAATTCAGGGGATCTACTCAAAGTGTAAATTTTTCCCATAAAGAAAAACACATAGACTGGGCACTCCTGAAATGGGAGTCCCAACTACACATTTTTCACATTTTTCAACAGATAAAATCACTACAGACACGTTTCACTTTAATGCTCTTTGTACAGCAGCAGCCTGGAATGCATGAGAGCAGATTTTTGCTACTTCCCTCAATGCTTTAGTCAGCGTAAGTAGTAAACCATCAGCTTCTGAACACACAGGCCCTCAATAATTTAATGAATATTACACTACAAGGCAGCGTGAACAGCAAAGACTT
>JBBPCY010000018.1:9963924-9981388 GCA_037974405.1 Brachyalestes nurse
GATCCCAAACACATTAAGAAGGCAAGAAACTCCACTAATGAACTCTTGAGGAAGAACTCCTGTTAATTAAACACCATGTCATTGTCATTGTGACAACAAATGGTTTTAAGAATTACTTAAAATAAAAAGTGTTTATGTTGACCTCCAAAAATAAGCAGCATTTTTTTTTTACCATTTTGCACAATGGAAATATTTCAGATTTTAGTCTGTTAATGAACATGGCTTTTATTAAAAGTGAATGGTCATCTATCATCTGAATAAACACACTGTAGTGTGATAGACACTGAAACTGTGATGTACATTTTTGGCCCCCTACACTATCATAATTTAAAACATAATACATATAAAACATGCAATAAAGTGCTTTATTTTTTTACTTCATTAAGTTGGTATGAGCATGTCATTAGTATTTCGTCCTGCTTGTTTTGCTATAATCGTAGATGTGAGGTGTAGAATTGCTCACGTGGATGTTCTGACTCTGTGAGCAGCGCTCAGTTGCCCCGTGTCTCGTTCGGCATCCGAAACATCTGGAAGTTCAGAGCCGACTGCCTACTGCTGGCTGTGCTGGTTTGAAAGTGCACGAGAGACTGGAGTGCGAAACAAAGCTATGTAAAAGGTCTTGCCGCACTCTGTGGCCCCTGTGTGTTATTTGCCGCTCCCCTGTGTCCGGCGCGGTGCCGGGTCGGTCCAGCCGCTCTTTGTGTGGAGGGACCTGGCAGCAGACGGCAGGGTGTTTGTGCTTCGTGTGCTGCGGTGTTCCTGCTGCGCACCTTTTCACACACAAAACACAAAAAGAGCCTCCATACTGGCACACGCATTTCATGTTCTGAGACTTCTTTTTGTTACCTCTAGAGATTTGCTGCTAATTCCACATTCATCCGTCATATTCTGGAGCTTTTTACTGTTTTTGGGTGGGTTCCCTGCTGAGTAATTAATGAATGTGACGTGGTGCCCTTTTCCTCGCTTAAATAAATAAGTAAATAAATAAATAAATGTCTGAAAACAGAAGTATGTGAAAGTAATCCTTCTAAACAGATGGTGCTTTTTTCCCAGCCGTGCTCGGGTCCAGGTTCTACAAAGTGCTGAAGGAGGACGCCACAATGCCACAATAGCTATGGATGTGTCGGTGCTTCAGTGCCGGAGATGAGAGCGCGCTTATCCCCCAAAAAGCCCTCCACACACACACACACACACACACACACACACACACACACACACACACACACACACACACAATTCCCCTCATTAATGTCTTTGTTACTGAACGCTCTCGACGGCATTTTAATCATTCAAGGATTACATTTTATTCTTCAAAGAGAAACCAAATGAGTTTGCGTTTTGTGGATGTTGCTCGGAAGGCGGCCAACGCGGGCGCGGGAGATTTCCTCGACGTCATGTGCTGACACATGTACCGCCCAGGTTCCCGCGTAGCCGTCGAATGGAAAAGTCTCGACTAGCTGCGAAGCTGATGCCACGAATGCTGGGAACTGTGCTGAATACGGTGCCGCCAGGGAGATGACAATAACTGGCATTTATTTATGTGTCTTGATGGTTTTGCCAGGGTGTAAACATAGTTTGCTTATGGAGGAGTTTGCTAGTTGCACTGTACTTTTTTTCTCATTCCTGAAAGATTTTAACAATTTTTTCCTTGACTCTACTAATACGACCCCACTTTACAATGGCTACCATTATAAAGGGTTTATAAAGAAGTTATAACAGTTATTATACACTGATACTGTCTCACTATTTGGGAGACCTCAAATCTTGCTGGTTGAGAGTTTATCTCGTCTCTTTCGGGGGGCGACGCAGGGGGCGACGCAGGGGGCGACGCAGGGCGCGACGCAGGGGGCGACGCAGGGGGCGTGGAAGGTCCCGACAAGTGGATTCGACCCGGAATATTTTTCATATTTGCGGACTGAAATATTAAAAAATGCCTCATCTTTAAAGGCATCCTATCATGGCCAGATGTGCTTTCCTTGCTTTTTAAATTTAAATTTAAATTTGTTTTTAATTTTGAATTTGTAATACTATGTGAACACTGCATGATGATTCTGTGCAGTTTCTGTACAGAAACTAACCTTCATAAGCAGCCTGTCTTGAAATCAGGGCTTTTATGAAGTAACAAGATTCAGATCATTTACATATGTTTGTTTAGCCCCACCCATTTTCACATATATATATATATATATATTCATTATTTTTGTTATAAAGAAACAAGTTGAGCCTGGTGAAAAATGGAAAAATGCAGTACAGGGTGAGTGCAGGGTGATGGGCCTCTAAGTCTCTCTGCTTCTTATTTATAATTTTCACACGTTTAATATAGTGGTGAAACTTACGCTGGCTGAGCGCTAGGTGTGCTCGTCACGGTGAGAGATTTTCGTATAAAAGCCGAGTTCAGCGAGGAGTTCTGACCTTTCCCCTGTGCAGGATCTTCCCCTGTGCAGGATCTTCCCCTGTGCAGGATCTTCCCCTGTGCAGGATCTTCCCCAGGCCGGGAGAGTAAATATCATTTCTGATATGGGGGATTACTGTACAAAAAAAGAGCCCAGCCCGGCCTACGCGTTATGAAACGCATTCAAAACCGCTGCACAAAAATAACGTCCGCAATTCAGTGCTGCCAGAACCTTTGATCTCCAGCGAAGGCTCTGACTATTAAACCGGTGGAATGTGCTGCCTTGAGTGCTGCCAGCACCCCCAAAAAAACAAAAATACATTCATTTCATGTAGGCACAGCTACATCATTTTCTCCCAAGTCCACAGTGTGTCATCTCACACCAGTATGATATTTTTGTTGCTTGTTTACACAGAAATAGACTCGCACTGAAGCCCTGTGTGCTTATGTAAATGCTTGACTTTTGTTATGCTAAACACCCCCCCCATCATTTTTCCAACAGCAGCCTCGCTGTAAAACCTCTCACACCTGAATGTCTCCGTTGTATAATAGAGAGCATGCAAGTCAATACGACTCGATTTTTATCTCCAGTACGTGGGCTGTTTACTGCCTTTTCTGAGCCGTCCAGGATGTCTTGATGAAAAAAAGAGAGAAAAGAGCCCAGGGATGATCTACAGATGGAGGAAAGCGGCTCGGAGGGGAAGAGTTCCTTGATATGGGGAATTAGAAAGAACAAAAGTGCAGCGTGACTCCTCACCCCTTAATTAAATGTTTGATTTCCACTTATAGGTTCTCCCTGCTTCCAATAAGGGTGGTAATTAAATTCTCTGCCTGTTTTGGGTGCAGCGTCGTTTCCCTGCTAAGCTTAACCAGAAGTGAGCAGCAGCAGGCGGAACACGCCCCCCCCCCCCAGTCTAAAAGCTGAGGCATTCAAGGTCAAAGGAAATGTTAATACCTGAAAAGGCTGAAAGTGCTCCCCGTAAACCTTCTCTAAATTTCGAAATACTGAGCCCTTTTGGTTGCCTTTAATGAAATGTTAATAATAAACTGGGATTTCCACTGCACTTTAACCGCTAACACTGCTGGAGAACTCCAAAAGCAAAATAAGGGGCAGACCTGATGATAAATGGCTTCCAAATCAAAGTCATTATTTAATGAAGGTTTTGGAACAGCGCTGGATAACACGCTTCGCTCTGTCAGTGCTCACGCATTCTATATTTAATTTTATTAAGATCACACGTTGCCTCCACACTTGAGCGTGCCGCTAAATGAAGAGGGCCTTGCATAACCATTCCGCCCCATTGCAGGAACCAATATAACTGCAGTGGAGTGTGCCTGGACTAAAACAGCCTTTATAGGTGTGTGCAGGGCTTTTATTACTCCTGGTCTCAGTTAGAGTGTGCAGTTAGATCAGGTCGTTTAGGCTTGGACTGTTTAATGTGGGCTTCATGTCCACTTGAAGTTTGGCCTACCTGGCGCAGTGCATACAGCATGAAGTGTTCGACTGTTAAATAACTCGAGTATTTATATTACCGCTGAAAATAAAGGTGCCAAAGTGATTAATTAGAGTGATGCTGTTTAAGAGCCATTTTTAATGTCAATGAGTGTATGATTCTTTTAAGAACCCTTTTTGTGAAAGACTGAAAAACATTTAAACTTTAATGGCAATGTTTTAAAATCAAAATAGATAATTTTACATTGTTAGTTCATTCCCTTGTTCATATTAAACACATAATTCCACACAAAATTCAGAACTCCTAACCACACCCCCCACCCCTAATGACCAATCAGAACTCCTAAACCACACCCCCCACGGCACGTTTTGGTGATTTCCCTGCTCAGAAACACCTGATTCACCTCCCAGTTGATTGTCAGGTTTAGTGAATGTGTTTGAGGAGAACCACCATCAAACTGTGCTGGACACCGACCCTCCAGGACCGGAGTTGGTATGCCCTGCCCTAGATGCTCCATCAGATTGAGATCTGGGGATTTACTGGCCAAGTCAATGCCTGTTGGCCAACGGTTCCAGAACAATGTTTGCAGTTTTGCAGAACTCATTATTCTACTGATGGAGGCCACTGGCTTTAGGGAATACCAGTGCCATGAAGGGGTGACCACCTTCTTCCACTGCTTCATGGTCCAGTTCTGATACCCTCATGGCCTTTGAAGTCACTTTCAGTGGTAGACAGAGGTCCATGGGTACTCTGTTGTTTTGTAGCACCATGCTACACATTGTATGTTCCTTAACCTTTTTATCACAGCCAACATTAACGTTTTTTAGCAATTTGTGCTACAGTAGATGGTCTTTGGGATCAAACTAGACAGGCTAGTCTTTACTTTCCATGTGCATGAATGAGTCTTGAGCGCCTATGACCTTGTCTCATGGCCAGTTGTCCTTCCTCGGGCCACTTTTCATAGGTTCGAACCATTAGATAACAAAAATCCCCCACAAGATCTGCCATTCTGGAGACGTTCTGACCCAGTCATCCAGTCACAACAATTTTCTTGTCAAACTTACTCAGATCCTCACACTTGCCCATTTTCCCTGCTTTCAACCCATTTACTTTAAAATCTTCTTGCTCGCTGCCTAATAAATCCCACAGTTTGATATGCACCACTGTAACAAGAGAATCAATGTTATTCACTTTGTCTGTCAGAGGTTTTAATGTACTGGTCGATCAGTGTATATGAGTATAAAAACCAACAAAACATGAAGCAAATGGCAATTTTTATACACCGTAAAGTGCTTAAAATGCACCAATTATAGTAATAGTTCTTATTTAGAATAGTATTAAAACACCACTTTCATTTAAGACTTTCAAGCCAACTGCCAAGACACAACTCAATGAAATGGAGAAGCCCATTAAAAGATTGAATGGTGCCGGGTAGTAGACCTTAGACTTCACAGTGATGCAATGCAGTTTCGATACAGTGATACAATGCAGTCAATTATTCATTTTCTTGGCCCCATTTCAATATTTCCAAGCCTATTTGGGGGATACCATTCCTCGGTAATGTGCGATCGATATGATCAGTGCCTTCAACAAAGGAGTTTCACATTTCTGTTTAGTTCAAAACAAACCTCGCCAAAATTAGGCTGACATTTATGAAGCTCTGCTTGAGTGAAAACCCTAAAATGAGCAGTGTTGCCTTTCAACTTGGACCAGAGAACTCTATGGAGAAAAAGGGCCATTTTAAACTCTTTATCTCTGATCTGCTTTTCGTCGTTGCTATGAAACATGGATATATTACAAAAGAGCGGTTTGCAAAAGCATGTATAAAAAGATATGACTCAGTATGACTCTAAAAAAGGCGTAATGATAAATACATAAATACATAAATATGAACAAATCTCTAAATAGCCTGCTGTCGTAGTTCCGTTCCCAGTCAAGAGTCTGCACTCAAGATACTGCACATTGTATCTCAGTGCAGCATTTGCATATCTGGTTCTTTTAAGTTTCTCGTTTGATGGTCTGTGACCTCTTTGATCTAGTCTAAGGAGCAGAAGCCAGTCTCTGTAGTTACACTTACATTCCAGCAGAGTTTCAGTAAATCGATCATTGTTTGGATGAGAAGAATCGCGTTGAGACTTTCAGCGTTGGGTTAATGATTGCACACCTTTTTTTTTCACCTGATCTAAGTGGTGCGTCTATTGTTACTGATTACTGGGAGTAATGAAGATAGCATTGAAAAAGGGAGAGAAAGAACAGAAAATAATGTGTTTACCACTCATTTATACAAACATGACAAACGCGCACACAGACGCGGAGGAGTAGGCTCTGCGTCTCGTCTCATTTCCAGATGATATTGTTTCTAATAAGAGTCGTCGTCGTCGCCCTCACATAGCAGGAAATGAAGAGAGATCCTATCCATTGCTCAGCAACACCCCACCTCTCTCTCTCTCTCTCTCTCTCTCTCTCTGTGTCTGAGGAGCTGATAGGAGGAGAGGGGTTGGGAGACTGAAAACACTCTTTCAGATGACAGAGATGAGAGAGAGAGAGAGAGAGAGAGCGTGAGAGAACACTAGTGTGAGTGAAATATGAAACGTGGAAAATAAAGTGACAGAGAAAAATGCAGGTGTCCGTGTTTTGATTCATCAGCTGCGTATCAGGGCAAATCTGCCTTCAGCACACGTGTCACCCTGATGCCTGCACACTTCAGGAAGCGGCCTGCTCATGTCTTCGTGTGTGTTTAGACTTCAAATGCATGAAGCCCGGCTGCGGAATTATCCATATGATTACTTTTTTCCTTCTGTTTGTTTTGGCCTTATTATATGCTTTTGTGACAGCCCTTTATCTTTCTATAATGGATGGTTTGGAGGAGGTATTGGGGAAGGCTTTAAAAGTCAGAGCTAGACTCAGTGAGACATCGACAGCATCCGGATTTAAAACTGAGTGTGTGTGTGTATATGTATAAATCTATATGTATACAGGAAAGGAGTCACAGGTCTTTATCATTGGTCCATTTATTTCTGCAGAATGTTGTTGATGTTGAGTGGTTTGATTAAACAACTCTTATTGAAAATATTAATGCTGGCTGATAAATAAGTTTCCTTTTTAAGATGAAAGAATAAGAAAATGTATCAGTGCAAGTCTGATATTCTATTAATAATTAAATATAAACTTACATATATATTAGGGGTGTATCATAATGACATTGCTTGATTTTAAAAATCTAGTTAAAAAGTGGCACTGCAGAATGTTTTGTTTTTGAAGACTGACCATATTCATTGAAGATGTAGGCCAGGCCTGCACTACTTATTCTGGTTACAATTTAATGCTATGGGCACAATTTCTGTTTACGTTTTGATGAGCTATGTCTATATTCTTTATTTCTGTTGACAATTTAGTGCAATGGTCACAATTTTTGTTCACATTTTCCGTTTTTTTTTTTTTTCTTTTATAAAACTGGGAGCTTACATCTCACTGCATCGTAATCGAATCAAATCATGAGGCCTGTGAAGGTTCACACTTCTATTACTGAATTGATGAAAGTAAACACATTTAGATCTATCTATTTACACAGCCTACAGAAGTTCAGTCCCACTCAGCCACACTGAATTTATACGTAATGTTTCAAAGCAGACAACTTTTAGAGGCACAACACAAGGCAGCCCATCAGAATGTCAGAATGAAGAGGCCATTTAATAATATCAGTTTTAAAGGTACAGTAACACATCAATGGCACATGTGGACCAATTAATGTCAGGGAAAATGTAATTTATATGGGATCCTTAAGGGCAGCACATTTCTAGAAGGTGGTCCACAATATCATGACATCAGAGAAGAGCAGTTCTCCAGTGCTCCCTCAACACAGATTAAAAAACCTCCTCCAGCGTTATTCATTTCCTGTTTTTCCTCACACGATTCATAAGGGACGATACATCTTAGCCCATCTGTAGGCCCCCGATTACTCGCAAATGCTTCCGATTTAGAGACCTGCTCAAGGGACTCGTCCACCAGGAGTATTTATACCAGTCCTGATTTGAATTTAAAGACAGACGCAGACACAGCTCCTTTAGAGCAAAAGCTGACCTACAAATAATGTCCAGACACAGTTGACTGTAAACTGTGCACAAGATAAATCATTACTGGGCGTCTGGTCGAGCCTTTAAGGTTGACCTTAACTGCAGTGGAAGGAACAACATTCCTGGTATCTTTGGTCAGTCTCGTAAAAAACTAAAAGCAATTTAAGTCACAGTTAGTGCCAACAAAACCATGTTGCAATCTGACGTCTCTCTACTCTCTACTAAAACCGTCTTCAGATTTTTGCCACGTGCTCGTCATCTGAAAGAACCCAAAGAAGTTGGAAGTTCAGGCTCAAATCAACTGATCCAGAATGTTCATCAGTTCATTAGATAACTATACAATTAACCACTGAACTGTGTGATTATTAATGTCATCAAAATTAAGGTTAGTCAAAAATTTAATTGAAAGCAAACATGTTCTCTAGGTCAGATAATTGCATGCAGATAGTCTGCATGACTGGACAAAATATGCATCGTCCGAATGTATTTACAACTATTGCAAATTCAATAAACACTACTTTCATTATGTGAGGGCAGCATTCACATTAACCTCAATATGGAAATTATTAATTATTGATTTTAATCACATCCAGTGAGAACAACAGTGGCTGCACGTTCCAAAGAATAAGTGTACATATATTTATAATACACTGATCGGCCACAACATAAAACCCGCTGACAGGTGAAGTGAATAGCATCAATTATCTCGTTACAATGGTACCTGTCAGTGGGTGAGATATATTTGGCTATTAAGGGAACAATCAATTCTTGAAGTTCATGTGTTCTTGAAGCAAGATAAATGGGCGAGCATAAAGATCTGAGTGACTTTGACAAGGACCAAATTGTAATGACTGGAGGACTTGGGCAGAGAATCTCCAAAACAGCAGGTCTTATGGGCTGTTCCCAGTCGGCAGTGGTCAGTAGCTACCAAACGTGGTCCAAATTTGGAGAGCCGGTGAACCAGCAACGAAGTCATGGACACCCAAGACTCAGTGATGCATGTGGGTTGTGATGGCAAGCCCATCTGGTCCAAGCCCACAGATTACTGTAGTACAAACAAACAAATGATAAATGAGGAAAAGGTTGTCAGGACACAGTGCTGACACTGCTGACCCCTGTCCATGGCCTGAAGAGCCTATAATGGGAATATGAACATCAGAACTTAATCATAGAGGTGGTCTGGCCGGACACTGCCAACATTCTTCACAAATGGTTTGAGGCACATGGCAACTAGACCTCCAAACTCTGAAGGTATCAATCCAGGCAAACATCTGTGGGAAATGCTGGACAAACTATTCCAGCCTGTGGAGCCCCCACCTTGTAATGTAAAATAATCTGCTTCTAAGATCTTGGTACCACCTACCACAGAACATCTTCAAAGGTCTTGCAGAGTCCATGCTTCGAGCTGTTTTGGTGTCATGAGAAATGTACAAAATACTAGGCAGGTGGTTTTAATGTTATGGCTGATCAGTGTATATACAGCTCTAAGTTCTCAATGATTGTAGAGCACAGCTCTGGTTGATACAGCTTGTAGACTCTTGGTTAAATTAAAAGTATTTGAAAGGAACCAGAGCTTTCCATTCTGCCATTGCTTTTGTTAGTTTGCTGCTTGTTGGTTCATCCATAGGTCGAGAAGGCCACAAGCGTACCAGCACATAGTGTGTGAGCAGCTGGGCTTCAGCCTGGACTATTACAGATAAAAACGTGTTAAACGTTCTATGCTGTTAATTTATGGTATTAATGCATTATTAAGACTAGAGATGCACCAATAACGATACCAGTATCGGGCCAGATACCATGCTCACTTGCTGTTACTCGTACTCGACCAAATTTCACCAATACCTACTACCGATGCCACAAGAGGTAAATATGATGTAGTTACATTCACTTGGCAAGTGGGGGCAATGGAAATACTTTAAAATCAATGATGATAACAACTGCAAAGCAGACTGTAAGCTCTGTTCTGTCATCTTATCACGATGCCAGTTACTTTTAATACTAGTAACCTGATAAAACACTTAAAACACCAGCATAAAGAAGAATACAGACGACTTTACAAAGGTGCTTGCAGCTTTTCTAGGCGGGGCAACCACCAATCTCTGTGAAATTTCACAGTTAGGGCTCGATGAGACCTTTCCAAAGACCCCTTGTTTGCCATAATAGCCTCCGGAGATCCGGAGTTATTAGCAGAAAACCGTTCTCCTTGCCCGGGTGTCCCATTACTTTTGTCCGAGGTGAACGGTTTTCGTCATCTACCTACGGCAAGCCTAGAGGGTGAAAACAGCCGAAGTGAACCCGAAGCGCTTTGTGTTCATAATGCGCGAGTTTAACCGAACCGTGCTGTGGATTTAAAGCAAACCGAACCGAGACCACCTACCGAGTTTATTTTTGCCTTGGAATAGCCTTCGATTAATACTTTTTATATTTAACTTTATCATAGGCTTGCCATAATCTGTATAAGGGAAAACAAAACCTATCTCCAAATTACTTGCACTTGCATAGACACCATTCTAAGAAATATCGGTATCCGTACTCGGTATCGGCAAGTATACAAATAAAAATACTCGTACTCGTATCGGTCTGTAAAAAAAAAAGTGGTATTGGTGCATCCCTAATTAAGACATAACTGACAAAACACTAGTTTTAATAGTATAGCAAAACAACAACACATCTAAAGTCCTAAGGGTTACTTGTACTTTACATATTAAACCCATTAGTGCTTCTCTAGTGTTGTGCTGTTGATTAAGAACAAGGTGACGCCTGAAAGTTTACATAAATGTGTTTGAGCAAGAGCACAATAGGCCCTACTTTTCATTGCAAGTGCTCTAATGTGTTTGCGAGAGAAGGCAGTACATCCAGTGAGAATACTCTCCATAAAAAATGGTTTTACAGAGAAAGCCTGAGGGCAGCCTCCATTAAGAATTTATCAAATCTTTCTAACGTCACTACTCTTCAAAACAAGCAGAGAGCCAAAATCGACATGCTGTAGTGAATAAAGAAAGCTACTTTATGCTTCTAACGGAAATGTTCATAAATGATTACGCAGGCGAATTACAATGATGTTGTTAAGCACACAACAACAGATACACATGGAAATTAGGCTTAGCCATTAGCCAAAGAGTCCACAGTCCACAGACGATATTATACAGGCACACTGGCGTCCCTAATGAATGCATTACAACACACAAAAGACTGCGACTGCTGGAATATGTAATCCTATGAGTCTGGTAAGTTCTAGTTCTTGCCACTCAAACTTTGTCTGCTAATGCTCATCTGGCCTGAGGCGCAAGCTGTTCTTCAGCATTGGTTCTGAGAATTGCTACAGCGAACCCTGAAGGATCTTCTCTCCCAGACATGTAACTGCACTCTGTGCGTCTTCACACTCATTGACATGTAGCTTAACAGTATATTCAGGCTTGAGGCTTGGAGCTGGAGTCAGCTTAAGTTAATTAGTTGCCATCGCAGTAAGAACCCAGAGCCACGTCTAAATCATGTCACCCTCATGCAGAGTGTGGGGGCCACTTATGCTAGGGGTCCTCAGAACAGGCCACAGTGTTCCAGGTCTTTACCTTATAAGCTCTGTTCAGGAATATATCAAAATAAATCTCTGCAGTGGCAAAACACTGGGACGTTTAGAGCTCCAAATGACCAGCCAGCTGGTGCACTGTGGACTGAAAGAGACAAATGGAAGCGAGGAAGTGCCAGACAGGTTTGTACACCTCTCCAGATGAACCAACTGCAGAATCCAGTTAAAGCAATACAAAAGAGCCAGTGTAGAAACTAAAGCATCAAGACGTTTCTTTGCTTTTTAAAACCTTCCCAGTGCACCATCAGGAGCACCTGATTTAATTCAATGAAGGTTGCTGATATTTTCAGACAGTGTTTAAAAAACATACATACATATATTTTTTTCATGAATTAAACATATATATTTTCCTTTCATTCATAACGAAAACGTTTAAAAAGTAATACACAATGAAAAATCTTACAATTTTGAGATAAGGGACCTAGAAACCAGGCTGAATAGTGAACAGGAGCTTTTTAAATGACAACAATGTGGGTGTTTGTGTCTTCCAAGTGGAGCGAAGGGAGAAGGCGGAAGGTGGAGGACACGCAATGACAGAACGGAGGCTTGTTTATCTGAGATGGAGCAGAAAAAGTGGACTTTAGACTTTTTTTCCCCATCCAAAATCTTATTTGGAGGAGAATTTCACGAGACACTGTCAACAATGTAAATGCACCTGGAAACCTGGCCCACACCTGGCTCTGCTGATAATGGTTCCTCCTGATGTGTATTTAAGGCTGTAGGAGTGGACAAAACTAGACAATCAGACACTGACTGGTCAGGATACCTAAAACTAAGCTAACAGCAACACCTGCGCTTATTGATTTAAAGAGGCAGCCTCTCGATTTGGCTCTGGGTCAAAACGTCAATCACATTAGGACAGATTAGGTTTTGGTTACCTGATGCTGTTCTAGAGTTTGTCATGCTCGCAACCACCTGCCTCGATATCGACCTTTTCATTTTGGCAATTTTCAAACAGCAAGGCACAATTTCGCTCCCTTTCGAGGGCTCCATTTAGCTGGGATCTGACGAGGCAGCACTAAACCAACACCCACTGATAGGGAACATCAACCGCCTACTGAGGGGAATCCAACAGAGTCGTAAATGGCTGCGAACTCCAGTAAAACCTCAGTGTTCTGTTACACAATGTGAAAGGAATAGAATGTATTTGGCACCAGCAAACCTACAGGACGGTTGCACCGAACATTGCTAGTCTGGCCAACACCAAAAAGAGGATAAAGTTACAACTGCGTTCATTCAGTGTTATCTGCATTAACATTAACTCAGCTCTCTTGGTACATCACGAGATAAACAACATTTGGATGGAGCCATGTTCCACCATCTCAACAGATGCTTTAGGAAGGCTCTGCTGTTCACACTGGCACATTAGAACCGATATTACTCCATTTCTGACCGAGTCTGACAGCCAGTAAACATGCATTTCTTCTTGTCTTAGGGGCAGAAATCCAAACAGCTGATGAGTGAATAACCAAAATCATGAAGAGCTTGTGCTAATTATAACTAAAGAATATTTAAAAAATGGTGTTTTAATCCTCTCAGTAGCTCGGGATCTGTGTGGCGTACGATAATGTTCTTGGAATAGAAGTCATTAACTGAGTAATACAACTCATTACTCGGGTCTCACAAACTAATACAGTACATCTAATGAACATGATTAAGCTAACAGTCATTCTTGATTTCAGAAATAAGAATAAAGACAAAAAAAAAATAGGACTTTCCTGAAGGAAATAAATCCTACTCCATATACACAACCGTTCAAAAGTTAAAATTATTCAAAAGCAATTTGCTGATTCTACCGTGATATAATATACTATAGGTTTCTAACTATTTAATATCCTTGCAAGTAAAAGGAATTTACTTGCATAATTTACTATATATATAATTTACTATATATATGTATTATATAACATACACATTTTATTTTATTATTATTAATATTATTGTTATTGTTAGTAGTAGCAATACTCACAGTATTTTTTTTGTTGTTTTTTGTTAGCCAAATCCGTGAATAAATCACTTTGTGTACCTAGTTTTTACTGTACACTGTAGATTAATACTGAACAATAATTATTAATATGATAAGTGATTTTAAATGTTAGAACCAGGCCTTGATGGGGTTACTAATGTGTGTAAACTAGGAGGCCACTCAATCTAATCTTCTGTCAATCTACAGAAGATGTCAAGTCCTTTAAGTGATTTCAAATCGTTTAAAAGAGTTGTTTTGCACGATTCAGTCATGTTCTTCTCAAAGAGAGTCTGCGGGGTGTGTTTTTTTTTTCTTCCCAGACAAGATATTTCACAAAAGGACAAATCCACTGGCTGGAATATGGCATATCTGTGTGCCCATAAATATAATAAATACTGCTTTAAGGGCCACGGGCAAAAGGTCTTACGGTTATAGAGCACAGTCTGCTCTTGGGTTTTATGTTTAACGGTCAGAATTGCGCAAAACAAGGAACAACCAGTGAGCATGGCAGTGCTTTCTCAGCATTCGGACTCCTAACACTTCTCTATCACCTAAAAGGACAGCCACTTCACTACCGGTAACATGTAAAGATCAAAGCTGTCACTCTTAGCAAGTGACAGAGCTGCTCAGATGGTTACAAATACTAATTTGCAAGTGTGCGCTAGTACAAAACTCGTCCCGGGCAAGAAACGGCCTCCTTCAAAAGAAACGAGGTGTCCCTGTTTCCGAAGATGGGCTGTGCTGTGTCGAGAACAATGGCTTGGGTTCCAAGGACACAGTGACAGAGGTGCACTGGAGATAAAGCGCGAAAGATACGGCCACGTTTTGTGATAAGCGTCTTGTACCCTCCCCCTCTGTTGCTCTTTCTATTTTCTCTCTCTTTTCCCTCTCTATTCTCCAGGTGTGTCAATCCTCCCTCGGGGTCGGCAATCACTCCCTGGCGCCTGACGTATGGACCACGCTTTCATCTCCACAATGACTCGAGAGGACAGGACGACACAAACCTGTCTCGGCCCCGATCTCCTCAACAGCTCAAGCATCTTTCAGCACCTCCAGCACCTCCAGCACCTCCACACACCCCGGAGCTCCGGAGAGGTTCTCCCCATTCGCAAGCCCCACTAATCCCTCTCCCGATAAACAATGAATTTATTTCACTTTTTCAAACACAACAGATGGAAAGGACTCTACCCACGCTTTGCACACTGGCAAGAAAAAAAAAAAAAAAAACAAGCCATTCGCAAGACGCTGAGGAAAAATGGGGATGCTGGAGGCTACTGGTTGGAACCAGAGGTTCATAAATACCTAATTTAAAGCAATGCTGAATGAAATAACGTAGCCTAGTTGAGAAAGAATGAATAGCTCTTAGTGTTAGCGTTCACACTTAGCTGCGGTGTCAGGAGTGTGTCATAAATGTGTGTGTGTGTGTGTATTGAAAAAGGCACTGGCAACTAATAAATTGACCAATACTATCCCCTGCTGTTGGACGTACATGTTTTTTTTTTTTTGTCATTTTCTGGACAGAAGAGATCTGTCATGCTCCTTATTGAAGCAAACCTTATCAAAACTTGACGTCGTGATTCAGGGCAAGTCAAAGCAAGGCGGTCTGATGGAACGCACTGAGCATCCCTTCAAATAACGAAGACGAATAGATGCCAGAGATGAGGGATGCGGGAGGAGCATGATGGGAGGCAGACGGCTCAATTCGGGGGGCTGCGTGAGCCAGTGATGGCTTTTCAACGGGACGCAAATCAACGGTGATGTATTTCCCAGCAGAGCGGATCAATCCGTGAAATTGCGTCCAGCACAGCGGGCATTAATGGAGTTTACTGCTCGTCAATCATCAGAGCGGTCACACAAACACCGGGAAGAACAACAGACCACACCGTCAGCAAAAAAAAAAAGTCATACCACTAAAGATTACAAAAAAAATAAAGTGACAGGTCAGAATTGGCAGAATTCATGAGGCAACATGCCACTGATGTAAACCTACATAAAGCTTTTATAAAGGCTTATTCCAACATGCATCACTTCAGAACTCACTAAAGCAATCTTCAGAGTGTCTTTATCAACTTCTGGTCAATTGAAACCCAGGAAAACTACATTTTTTTATTCTTTGTTATTTATACTGTTAAATCATATTCGCTTGGCCAAAAATGGATAAATGACATGATCTGGAAAAAAAAAAACCACTAAAAAGTACATTTCTCAAGTGTTTAGAATGAAAGCATTTGAACCTAAATTGCATGATTTAAGAGAGTAAATAACAAGGAATTTTCATGGGTTTCAATTGGCCAAAAGTGGCCACGAGGGAGTCGTGACTTAAAACTGGATGTGTGGAGTTTATTATTGATATATTTACCGAGTTGAAGTTAAAAACGTAAAGATCTGAAAAAAGTTTCACTCCATATGTATTACCGCAGATGACATGGTCAAAAAAAAGAGAGTGAAGTGGACAAAATGTCCCACAGGAGGCCCAGAGGGTTAATGTTCATGTAGGTTTATATCAGTTGTCATAAGAGGTTTATGTAGCTGTCAGTAAAAGAACTGCCAAAATGAAATGGGGCAACATAGACGTGTCATTTTTTTATTCCAAGTGCAATTTGGTTAGTAAATAATTTCAGTAAGCATTCGTTATGTGACACTAAACCAAAGAGGAGTTCTTAAAAAAATCTCTTAGTCTCTTAAGATGTAAACAAAGTCATTCAGAGTGGTTTAATGTGAACTGCACCACTCTATAGAAACCTAATGAAGTGTTTAATACCCCTAAAAGCTCCCTCACAGAACATTATTACTTAAAATGGCTTTACACTGATGTCCGAGACCCCAGGGAGCGAAGAGATGTTTTGATACCACACCGACTTTTTTTCAATACCGAAACTCTGAGCTTCATTATATATTGACCTGATTATTGTTCCCTTAAAAATGACTAAAAATGAGCTGTTTTTTAATTGAAGCACTTTACGTAAGAGCATTTAAAAATCAGCTTTTGTGCTCTACTCAACCACTCTATGTCCCACAGGAAGGAATAAACAGATAACACCATGACTGAGAGAGGGTGCGGTTTCAGAGTAGATTGGTTTCATGACGGGATCCGTTCTTTTTTCTCCTCTGATGTTCTCATGATCTGCTGATATCAGTCCCGTATCAATAGATAAGATGATCCAGACAAAGAGTAAAGCACATAAACTAGAGCCATCCTTAACCAGACTGACCCTGCATCACTTCACAAGCAAGCACTACTGAAAGAGTCCAGATCAGCTTTCCTCCCTCTCTTCTGCTGAATGTAAAAACACCTCTCACTTTAGCCATCAGTGCAGACAGCTGCAAGGGGAACAGCCTCAAAGTACACGAAGCAATCGATAGAGCAGCTGAATCAACTTCTGCATGAGTCATCAGGCTGGACCTCCATCAATACACAACCTGATATGTGACTAGGTATCAAACGTGAGCGCGTGTAACTCATCATTCTCATTAGGGGTGGGCTGATGGTCATCGTGATATTAAGCCCAACATCGAGACCCCCCCCACACACACACAGACGCTCATTGAAGTACACACTGACAGAGAGACAGATGGAGACCCATTTGCACAACTGTGTCTTTCTATATTGATATCACAGCACCCGATTCCATTTTACTAACACATACTTGTTTGTTTAATGGTGGGTGGCAAACAGCTTTAAGGTGTATTACCACTGCCTTATGCTTACAACCGCCCCACCATCATCATCCCTCCCAACATTTCATTGTTGATATTGACAAAGCGATTCTGTAGACATTAGGGCTGTAACGGTACATGTATTGTTACTGAAACGTCACGGTACCTGGGTGACAGTTCGGTACATGATGTGGTACGGAGAATACACGGTACGACGGAGAAGACGTGATTAAAGTAAAGCGGAACTAAATTTACAAGAGTGAGTTTTGTTGCCTTCTCGCCTCGGTGTTAGCGGCTGCTAACCAGGCGTCGTTCGCTCGGCAGGTCCAAAAATGA
>JBBPCY010000018.1:10050292-10064292 GCA_037974405.1 Brachyalestes nurse
AGAGGGAGGGAAGGAGAAAGAAACAGAGAGAGGGAGGGAAGGAGAAAGAAACAGAGAGAGGGAGGGAAGGAGAAAGAGAGAGAAAGAGGGAGGGAAGGAGAAAGAAAGAGAGAGAGGGAGGGAAGGAGAAAGAGGGAGGGAAGGAGAAATAAGAGAGAGAGGGAGACAGGGAGAGAGAGAGGGAGACAGAGAGAGAGACAGAGACGGAGAGAGGGAGACAGAGAGAGAGAGGGCGACAGGGAGAGAGAGAGGGAGACAGAGAGAGAGGGAGAGAGAGAGAGAGAGGGAGAGAGGGAGACAGAGAGAGACGGAGAGAGAGAGGGAGAGATGGAGAAAGAAAGAGATACAGAGAGAGAGAGAGAGAGACAAAGAGAGAGAGAGGGAGACAGAGAGAGAGACAAAGAGAGAGAGGGAGAGATGGAGAAAGAGAGAGAGAGAGGGAGAGATGGAGAAAGAGAGAGAGAGAGAGAGAGAGAGAGGGAGAGAGAGAGGGAGAGATGGAGAAAGAAAGAAATACAGAGAGAGAATGCTGCTGCCGACAGTGTCTCTCTGCACAGGTCTGAGGGCTCACAGATGAAATTTGTATTCTGGAATCCTCCTGCACACCGAGGGCTTCCTCTGAGCTCCACGTTGGAAAAGTCACGCTCGCGTTTTCAAAAGCGTCCGACAAACCGACAATGACATTGAGCCAAAATTATTTATGGGAGGGAGATAGAGGAGCAAAGTTTGTCTTCAGAGAAGAGAGTTTTCACAGAGGTGACTCAACATCCACAGATGTCAGCCTCTACACGCCTCTCCCCTCTGAGACACACACACACACACACACACACACACACACACCATTGTGGCTTCTTAATGCCAGTCATGTCATATGGATGAAACTAGTTCAGACCAGTAGCTTAGAAGAAGACAGTCCTGTCAGAGATGTTTCTACTCCAGCTATATGAACAGTGGGCTGTACTGTAGTCTTCACCACGAGCCTCTTCATGTCTGTAGGGTTTTTGTCCCACTATCACTGTGTCTTACTGTCCTCTACCACCAGTGAGCCCACGCATCTCTTCTGAGTTTCCGTCTGCAGTACTGACGATGGCAAAATAGTGGAAATTCTGAACAATTTGAAGTTTTCTTTGGGGTTCATGATTTTAAAAAACATTCTAGGCCAGAAGGATCAATGCTCCATATTTCTGTTATTTTCTTTGAACTTTTCGGATGTCTGGTTCATTTCACCACCACTGTGAGCGATTCTGATTCGTCTTGTTCTTCTAGAACACAGCATGTCACATTAAACCCACTCTGACCGACTTCGACCTTTGATCTTAATACTTTCATTTCACTGTGTTTTTAAAAAAGTGGAATTTCCCACTTTAATGTATGTTAATGCATTCAGCTTGTCTTCCTCGTATAATATTGACCGTTTCTATTGGCCTGGTCATTATGAAACCAGTCACACAGTGTAGAGGGCAGTTGGCATTTTCATGGAGTGCAGAGCAAATACCAGGTTGTGATATAAGAGTGGTGCTGTGGTGCACTAGAACAGTGGTTCTCTACTCTGCTCTGCTCTGCCCTGCCCTGAGCTTCCACACCCACTTCAGCGCAGGAAGTGCCTGTTAATGAGCTGATTAGGTGGATCAGGTGTGTTGAGAGCATGAAATACTAAAATGTGCAGAACAAGGAGCCCCCAGTACTCAGAATTACTATAAATGATGAAAGATGTCTAATGCGCGTCTGTGCGCGTGACAGTGATGCATTCTTGTTTACAAAAAGATTCAAAATTGATTCCCATATCAAATCCCCGTGGCATGCTAAACTGATCTTTAATGAGGGAGAAACGCGCCTCCTATTGATTACAACCTGACAACTTTTGTTAAAGCTTCCTCAGGTAACAGGCGGAATGGTAGAATTATTATAGTAAAAGAGAAATACAAATGTGATGGAAGCCGATGCCTCCCCACAGATGTTTTTTCTGACATAACTAGGAGATTAATGAACCGTCCCCATGAGTGTCAACTCTGTAAATCCAAATCCAAAGTGATTCCAGCTTCATTGCAGAAACAGCTTCCAGAATACCCTCAGCACCCGTTTATTCTTTTCTATTATTGCAGCAACAAAGCCATCTCCTTTCATTTCTGTGTTCCACATCCTTTTCATAGGTTTGACATGAGTTACATCTACCTTTGGGTGCTGTTTTTTAAAGTGGGAAAACTTCGCCACTTTTCCACCGGCGCAACCGCGCCGCACCGCAAACAAATGTTTTTCCATTACAGATAAAGTGACCCGTACCCGAGCCATACCCACGCCGTAGCTGTGCCATACAAGGGCTGATGGTAGCTCAGTGGGTAGGATACTTGCCTCTGGACCAAGAGGTCATGTTGGAGAATTGAAGTGACTTTGGATAAAAGCGTCAGATAAATGCCGTAAATGTAAATGTACCCGCGCCGTACCCGAGCCCACCCCGTGCCCGCGCCGTCCCAGCTCGACGGCAGAGCCAGAATCACGCCGCAGCCGAGCTGACTGCATCCCTGCTTCCTGATTGGTCAGAATGTCATCACAACATGGAAAGAGGCCACTGTTTGTTTTTTTTTTTACTCCGAGCTGTGATGCTCTTGTTCTGAAACCTTTCTGCCATTGCCAGCGTAATGTAACCATTTTCAGCTCTTTGTGCTACAGTGTCTTGGACCAGGTTCACTAGCCTCCTGAAGCACGTTTATGATGAATAAATCCCACCCCTTGATAAGTGCCTGTCGGTGGTTCTAATGTTGTGGCTGTTTGGAGGAAATGTGCACTAGTGCACTTGTTTTTTTTTTGGTGGTAAGCACCTTTGACTGTGGTAACAAATGTTTGGACAGGTGAGGCGCTGGAACTTAAAAGGTTGCAGCAAATATTAAATGAGGAAAAGGTGCCAAACTGTGATTTAGCAGAACAGCCCCGAGGGGCGGCCGCGGCCGGTGAGGATGGATGGGGGAAGGAGAGGGCATCCATTTCTCAGCTTTTTCCCATCTTGTTTTTTCCTTTTTCCATTCTCTCTCGTATTGGACTCCTTTCCCCTTAAGCACAAACATCTCTGGGGGAAACAGTACATTACACTGCTACCTGCCACCAGCCTCAGACATATTGATAATCAGTGATTAATTAAAACATTAATTACAGATATCAGTGGATAAGTGACAGCGTTATGGGAGCCACTGACGTACACCTCGTTTTCTGGTTGATTGCATTGATTCTGGAAGTTATGAGAAAACCTGGCTTTCTGTTTCTCTCCTGTGTCTGTTTGGCCGGTGTTGGTGGAGAAGCTATTGATTTGTTTCAAGTGACCCATCCATTTAGAGCCCAACAACTCATTAGACCCCTTAGAACAACCGCGCAGACTAATAAAGGCTTTAACCTCTGTGTGTGCGCCGCTGGTGGCAGTGATGGAGGGCGCTGTATCTAGTTAGCTCCTGAATGGGGGCCAGAGATCAAAGAACCAGAGAACATGTTCGTTTCTCTGAATGCTCAGGTAATTCACTGTAAAGTGTCGAATGAAGACTCCTTTAGTAGCGTTCCAGGTCCCTTTAGAATGCAGATAACTTACAGAACCTATAGAGCTCCATTTTACGGTTTTTGTCACTCTTATGAATGTTAATAGCCTTTCAGCTTTCAGAAGTTATATTTCCTTGTTATTTACATGAAAATGCACTTTTAGAGTGAATCAGGTGCCAATTTTAGGTTTACACGATTTCTGAATACAGATATTTTGAGAAGTAAATACATACGGAAACGGAAAAGTTGATGAAGTTGTCAACTAAACAAATACAGAAGCAGATATTCATCGTGACACTGTATTACATCCTGGCCAATTATTACATCCTGGCCAATTATTACATCCTGGCCACATTTTTTTGCATATATTTAAATGTATATAGATGTGTGTTTGTATATGTGCAAATAGATTGATAAATAGATAATATATAATATGCGAAGAAAATAAAATAATAAAATATCGCTTTCCATTTACACCACACCCACACACTAAATAAATAAATAAATGAAAATATATATAATAATGTACACATACAGTAACAGACAGTGCGTCCCTAATTGAGACCCTTGTTGCGAGGGCTAACAGTTAGCCCCCCCTTCCCACAAAATCAATCTGTTGCTTCATGCTGAGACTCTGATGAATATAACAGCCTGAGTTCACTCAGACTCTCGCTGAATAAAACATGACGGCTGTGTGCGTTCTCCCGGGATAATATAATCCCTGCACGCCCCCCTCCCTCCCCTGTGGAAGTGACTCACAGTTCAGGTACTCGTGTTTGAAGCCTTGAAGTCTTAACCAGATTTTCTGAAAGGCCCCGGCGACGTGCTCCTGCCGCCGGTTTCTGAAACGCGCCGGTTTGAGTGAGGCACTCAGGTGAGGTGAGGTTCTCCGCTGGGGAACGTATATGAGGCCCGACTGCAGAGAAGGGCTCTTTGAAAGGAGCGCTACAGTAAAACGCTCCAGTAATTACACTGTTGTTTTAGAACAATACAGAGACTGATTGCGTTCTAGTGAAGACCTGAAGATGTGGTGGGAAGGTAAGTGACATTGTCTCAAGTTTGACTGTTCTTTTAAAAAACAAATGCAATGCAGGAGCCTCAGATGCGGCACGTAGTTTAGATCCCAGGATCTGAAGCGCTCAGGGCGTAACGAAGACATCCCTCCGCGCACCAGAGAGTGATGGAGCTCTCCGCTGGAAACATGTGCATGACTCTGCCTCGATTAATTTATTCAGTTCCGTGGCACCAGGTGAGCTGAGCAGGTCTAAACAGCCCAGTGCATTTATTTACTTACACCACTGGCGGGAGAATATTTATTTTCTGCACAGGCCGAAGTGAATATGAAGTAATTTCCTCTCAGGAATCCCGGAGAACCTGCAGAATGGCCGGTACACTCAAATACCACGCGTCTGTCCGATTGAAAATAAGGGGACATCCTCGACACAGAACACACTTCCTCACATTTTAATGTCAAATTCTACATATCAGAGAAAATAAAACATAATAAACGTGACTTGCGCAAACATTATGGCCCTTTATTATGGACCTTTATTGATCCTTGAATTTGTTTAATCATTATTGTAATTATATTTAGGTTTTATTTTTTGCAGTCTGGTAAAGAAATAAATACAAACGGTGCTTTAAATTTGCAGGAAACTGCCATAATTATATATCTTCTGGAGGATGTGTACCATCACGTCCACTTATTTTCACAGAAAGACATAAAAGCTTGTCAGGTAATGGGGATATACACACTTTTGCACTAGAACTCACCACACAAAACTGAAAACAGACTTCAGTAGTATTTATGTATCAGTGAAAAGATTTTTTTTGAACATTGTTAGTATAGAATTCACTATGAAGCCCACAGTGTCTTTAAAATACAGCTTAAAAACTGCTGAGATAAAGTAAAAGATCTGTGACCTTTAAGCTGCTTTGCCTCTCTGGATGATCTTCACATCGTACAAATCAACTAACATCAAACATCTTTTTAGCCTGGACTTCCACACACTGCTGTTTTGGTCCCTCGCTTCAGTCCAGTGTCACTGCATGCTTGTGCAGGAGGGTGTTTTTGAAGGGAAGGCATCCTGGGAACACTTACCGAGACACAAATAGAGGAGAGATACAAATATTCAGCGTGAAGTATCTCGAGGACGCTAGCACTGAATATAAATTTGGAAATATGTAACATATAGCGAAATGTTGCAGGTCCGCCGCTGAAGCCGTGGATTCTCGAGTGAAACTTCCACAAGACTCTTAAGGTGTTAGTGTAGGAGAGGCTTCGCCTGTCTGTCAGCTTTGAGGTCTATTTCACAGTATGATATATGACACCACAGATGTGACTGCCATCAGTGTGGTCATGAAGCAAGTCAATATGTCAGAGTATTGTCTGGAACACCACCTCTGGGAATAAAGCAATTCCTCTCCCCCACGGTAATGTGCAGTAGCCTCATATAACCTTTCCCCCGCCTCTATATCAGCGTTTCTCGTGTGTTTGTTTACTGGAGAGAGGCGATCTCAGGGGACGCCATGGTTTACCCAGCAGCCACGTTAAGATTGCACTGCCTTCCGCGGTGCTTCCTCCACTGGAGCCAGATCAGGAACGTCTGGCCACTCTGTGAACCCTCAATTACCAAATCAGCATCAGGACCCGGCTAATTTGGCTGATTGGTGAAGATAAAAGCTAGTAATAGTGGCGAGTGGAGGAGATGGTCTGGTCATTCTGGTGATTGGTGGAGCTCCTCGCTCGAGTGCGCAGCGAAGGCGAGCGCCGTATTGCCGAGCGACTCCGGGGCGCTGGATTAATCCGAATAATTGTCAGCGAGGCCGATGGTACATTGCTGAGGCCTTGTGGCTTTTATTATTGGCGCCGAGGTCCGTTATTGCCGGGCTCTGACCTAAGTGCGTTCCACTGGTAATTTCTTCATTAGTGGGCTGTGATTCAGTGCTCGCCTTCACAAATAACCCCTGTTTTCTTAGCAGGAGAGGGAGGCCCACTTAAATTGACATGAAGATTCTAATGCCAGGGTGAGTATCCTGAACCCAGGAGACCCGCGCTGCATATCTTTTCCATAAAACATCTGATTAAGCTAATCGAGTCCCAGGGCGGCTTCCTTTTAGCACTAGGAGATACTTCAGAACGGGCTGGTGGATATTCTTGCAGGGCTACAGCCGTTTACCAGGGGGTTTATCTGCTTTGGGTGTAGGAGAAGAAAGCCGAAAAGATCTCGGTTCACTTGTTTAACCCCGTCAGCTATGTCTTTAATCATAACATCATGTGCTCCTCTGGAGGCTCAGCCACAGTTTATAGGAAGGATTTTTAGGGTTAGAGCTCCAGCAGAGAGGAACTCAGAACGTTTCTGACCTCCTGAGGAGGCGAAGCCTGGAGCCCCTGCTGGTCTGGAGCCGGGGGTTAACAGTAAAGAAATTCCCACTTGAGGAGAAAGCCAGATCAAACAGGGCGAGGCACAGTTTCTCAGCTTTCCCTCTCAGAACTCGAGACGCTCGGTTTGCCTGCCAAATGAAGGCTATTTTTTACTCCCCCAACCCCCCCTCCCTCTTTTTTTTTTTTGTTGGTTTGCACGGTCACAGAAATGCAAGCCCTGAGGGCGTGGACAGAGTCTCTGGAAACAAAAGGCGCCCTGACTGTACGTCCGTGCTCTCCATGTGAATCATCATAACAATAGCTCACTCGCATCGACTTGACAACATGGCATTAGCTACCGTGACTCAGGCCTGATCCCACGACTGCTTTAATCAGACACTCAGATTCGCATCAGTGCTTGACCCGCACACTAATCACGGCACGAGGCGGGACCACTCTGTCGCATCCGGACCGGCCTCTTCTGCTGCTCACTGTCCAGCGCTGCAAATCTCCGGCTCCCGCTACTGACAGTGGCAGCGCTCTTTAATATTAATCCATATTTTTGCAGAGTGTGAATTGAATATGAACATGAATTATTCAACAGGGGCAGCTTTGGTCCACAACTGGAGCAATACAAATGAATGATTAGCTACAAAACTGCAGTCATAAATCAGAAGGGCCGAGTCAGTGAGTTTGCCTTCTCGCAGTTCTCTAAACGTCCCATATTAGTCAGTTATACAGGATCTAGCACCTTACAGTTGCTCTGTATAATAAACATGATCCGCATGACAAGAGGTGTAGCTTGTCTGGAGGGGCTTTGGGTATATTTTAAAGAGGAGCGTGCTAGCAGATAGTAGTATTCACCCACAGTTTCACACAGAGCTCAGAAAGGACATGAACATTGAGCGTTTTTTGTTCAAATGCTGCATTGGCTTCTGGCTTCTAGCAA
The DNA here is from genome assembly GCA_037974405.1 of Brachyalestes nurse. Lineage (NCBI taxonomy): Eukaryota > Metazoa > Chordata > Actinopteri > Characiformes > Alestidae > Brachyalestes > Brachyalestes nurse. The sequence continues at coordinate 10,058,125 of JBBPCY010000018.1, forward strand.
CAAGCTACTAATGAAATCGTTTGTGGGTGGAAGGTTAAGACTAGTTAAGTAGTACAAATGAATAGTCAACATCTAGTAAAAGGTCATTATTGTACCACATTTCACTTTTTTCCTTAATGAAAATAAAACAGATCAGTCCTTTAATTCCAGATGGGCCTAAGTTACAGCACTGATCTCTGAATATACTGGAACTGAGATAAATATAAGCACTGAAATAAAATACATTAAAGATAAAAGGCAGGTCTGATTTAGCGTTTGTTGAGAACGTGTATTGGATGTTTGCCTTTTGTGCAGATAAGGCCAGCAAAATGTTTAATCAAAGGATCAACCTGCTTAAGGAACATCTGCTCCCTCTCAAGTGCTCAGAGACGGAAGATGTTTTGTGGTAAATGAGGAACAATCTGCTCTTATGCTGAGATTCTTATTAAGCTGTTAAATTTTACTAAACACTGAGTCAGTCTGAAGCAGAAATCCCCACTGCGATGTTTCGTAATGAAAGGTTTTCTTGTCCATGGTTACAATCTCAAGGACTTTATGATGGACATCCAAGGCAATCTTTAAAAGCAGGCCTGCATACCTGGAGCCCTAGCGTGTCAGTTTCACTTTCTATTTGTCCCATTACTAGACATAAGCACGAGATGGTATTTCCTATATGTAAGGGTCGCAGTCAAATGGAGCTGAGGGAGGTGCACTGATCTTATGATGGCCGTTGTTGTAGAAACAATTCATCACATAATCTTCATAATAGGCTCTGAATTCCCAGGCTTATTGGTATTCATGAATATTGGAGAGAAAGCGCTCTTTGTGCTGAATATACTACATGTTTATTGGACTGGGGATACATAAGAGCCCTTCATGAACTCTTTCTTTTAACCAGTTTCTCGCTGCAGTGTGTATAAACAGTCATTTATCAAAAGGCACGCATTTGTTGTTCTCTTAATTGCATTTGTCAGAACTACTGAATGCAGCTTGACAGTGACATCAGACAAAATGATTAGCCTTTTTTTCCATTTGGGAAGATCTACATCATGTCGTTATGTGCTTTAATATGGAGAGAGGCGACAATATGCACATTTAACTGGCAGCAAAACAATGATACTGCCGCTAGTCAGGACGAGCAATATATGCCACTCTCATGGACAAAATTGTCTTTTACATTTTACATTTACAGCATTTAGCAGATGCTTTTATCCAAAGCCACTTTCATTCCCTAACTACAGTCTCTCTGGACCAACTTGGGGTTAAGGGTCTTGCTCAGGAACCCAGTGGTGGTGAGCTGAAGGTGGGATTCAAACCCATGACCTCTTGGTCCAGAGGCAAGTATCCTCCCCACTAGACCACACCCACCGTTGGATCTCTAGTGATGACACAGCTGTCTGTGGGCTTTTCTTTCTGCAGTAGGACCCCCCCCCCATGCCAGGCCATGCATTTGTCTGTCAGCTGAGGTAACAGAGTTGGTGGCTAGTGTTCTCTAAGTGTTGGTGCATTTGCAGCAGTTTTAAAAGATGCAGTGAAGCTTTACGTGACTGAGAGGGCGTGACATGCTCCCAGTGTTGGTGGTATCGTGTTGCTGGGGCACTCCTGGCTAGTGGGTGGAATATGAATAGTTTGGGGAGAAAATTGGTAAAAAGATATAACGCGTAATGTATGTAACAGAAAGTTGTCACGTCATGCTCAATCTACTTGTTTTTCAATGGCAAAATATATCAATAAAACTTGAAATAGACATTCAAGCATCCCCCTAACACAAACAGGCATAGACCTGTGCTACACTTAAATAATAGAAAGTTCAGATCTGCGTGATCTGTGCTAACAGGTCTTGACTAAAATACAAAAAGTCTTGTTTTACAGTTGAATAAGGTTTCGTTTATGTGGTCGTGTTAGATCGGGTAACTAGGCTACAGGAGCTATTATAGTGCTCATTGAAATTGACATTGGAATAAAAGACTGTGGCTGGAGGAGCAAGGTTCTGTTCTGTACTGTTCTTTAATTATTACTGAGTCACTACTGATCTCACAGAAGTGTGCGGTATAAGAACAGACCTCTAACTGAACTGACTAATCATAGATGCAGGCGAAATAAGACATTCGCATTATGCTCACATATGTAGATTAATTATTTTGGTCAAAGCATTATACAGGCTAACATTTAACCACAAACTCATTTAATGTACTGGATGGAATACAGCAACGGAAGATTACAGGGATATTACATGATGCTATTTTATTATTTCATCCCTAAAAACACTTTTTCCTTTTGTCCATCTATAGCTTTTTCTGTAAGTGGTGTTTTTTTATGCCGTCACAACATTCTAAAATATCACTGTTTTACTTTGTACCCCGTATTGTTTAGCCCTGCGCCCCAGATTCTTAAACATGCTGCGTATATAAACCCACACAGTCGTGTGCCATCGCAGAACTGATGACTCCATCCTCTCCACGTTAATCGGCGTCTCGTTTCTCAGCAGGCTGTTTTGGCCCGGGCGAGTTTTATAGCGGGGCTCACTGCTGCTCTAAACGCACTTACTCTCCTCTCATCCATGCTTTTCTACATATGTTCCCACCAAATGGAAAGTTCATTATCGGTTTAAGTCTGTGTGGGGAGAGCTGCGATCTGTGTGTAATCTGACACTTCGTAATTAAAGACATCAATCACGTGGGTTCTGACGCGCCGTGATTAGTGGACTGGGTGTTTTGGGTGGTGGGGGGCTGTTAGGGGACTCACCAAGGCGGTGCACTCCAGTACGCTTATAAAATTTGTAGCGTCCGAATGAGGATTGTGGGTAGCACTTTATATAAGACTTCCCCCATAAAGGCTATATTACTGACTTATAATCGGATTGATAATAAGGTTGTAGACAGTTCATAAGTCATTAATAAGCAGTTATAAACAAGTTATAACAGCTGTCAGACATTGATGCAGGATCATTATTTGGCAATATCAGGTGTTTTAATGGTAACAGCATGTTGACAAAGACCTATTTCTCTGCCTGAGAAAAAGTACAAGAGAAGCTCAGCAACGAGCCAAATCTGAGATCTTGCCAAATAGTGACCCTGCATCACTATATTATAACTCGTTTATAACTGCTTAGTAAAGATTCATAATCTGTCTACAACCTAATTAACATCCTGATTATAAATCATTTGAAAACCTTTTATAAAGGTAGTCTTATGGTAGAGTGGTACCGGATTGTATGATTGATTCAGAAAAAGGTTGTGGGTGTGTTGGAGCATCACATGGGGGTGGGCTAGAGAAGCACCTCACATCCTTCAGTGTAATTAACAGTGATCAGGACCACGGAGGCCACGGAGACGTAGAGCCTCAGTCATGTTGTGTGACAGCCTTAGATGTTCTATGTCTGTTTTTAAAGGCTACTCTATTTGTGTTACTGTTCCTTTAAAACTGATATATGTAAATAGTCTCTGTTCTGATTGGCTGTCTTGGGCGGACTGTGCTGAAACATTCCTATTTACTTAAACATAAATGGTTTGGGCTAAAAGGTGAGTATGTTTAAATGCATTGTCTTTTTGATGTCACCAAAGCAATTATTTCGAAACACTACTGTCCTTATATTAATTCACATTAACTGTAGACATGTTGCAATGTTCACTTGCTACATCAAACTCTTTTTATTAAAAAAAAAAAAAAACTTTTTTGAAATCAATGGTTTTATATCATAAGGGCCCTTTACTATTGTGAGTGTTTAAGTGAGAGATATTTGTTTATAGAGAGACACACTCTCACACTAACGCTAGTCGAGTTAGATAAAGTTCACTTTCATTCTTCAGGAAACAGCAGGAGCCGACCTAACACTGACCTTTAAAATTAAGTCCATTTATTGCCCATCTGCCACACACACACACACACACACACACACACAGACAAGGCAGGATAAACCTCAATCAAGCACTTAAATGCAGGTTAAAGCTCACACACAAACATTCACAAGCGAAAACTCAGTGCTTCATCATCTCTCGAGCTCTCTGGCCTTTCTTCTGGTTTCTGATGGGTCTCGGCGCTGCGGCTGCATCAGGATGACAAAACGAGATCTCACAGCGGTTTATGAAAATATCCAGCAGCAAACATATGAGACTGTGTGCATGTGTCATTTCCCGGAGTCACCACAGATTATGCTTTCTGTGAAATAAGTAAAGAGGCCTTTGGAAAGGTCACCAGTCTCAGCGCTGCAGCTGAGTCACAACAGCGAGTCTCGGGTCATTGGAGGAATTGTGGAGTTTTCTCCTATTTTAATGTGCAGTCTGATTGCATTTGCATTATCCTAATGAGCGGTCATAGCCAGGGGCTGGACTGGCTTTCGAACGTCTGAGTCAGGAGAGATCTCGGGTTTCACCCAGAAAACAAGGGGCACAGTCCTCAGGGACCCCTGGATACTCCACACACCAAAAACATCTCAACTCCGAGAAAAAGGTGGACCATCGAGGGTCCAGGACCGGACTGAGAACCACTGGTCTGGTATAAAGTAGTAACTGAATATTATGTGCATATATTGCTAATACAAGCTATATAGCCATAATACTCAGTACTTTAATACTCGTTTAAATCAGTCATACAGTTACAGTCTTACAGTGATGCAGTCCAAGTAACACTCATTCCTTTCTAGTTTTCTGCTTTTTAATACATTTGCAAATAATGAAAGAGTGACAGTACTGATCATACTGAACCCATAGCCAAGCATTTATTTCTGCTGAGGTTCAAACCACAAACTGCGTTAGGCTCCACCGTTAAACTAGAACTGGCAGAGGTAATACCAGGAGTCTGTGGAGTTTAGTTGTGATTGTGATTATGATTGTGATTATGATGTCAGATGCTAGCGTGTGGTTGCTTTTTGTAACATAGCAAATTGGGTTTTTGCTGATTTTTTTATTATTGGTTGATATGGGGGGGCATAGTGAGCACATCTGAATATACAGTATATATTATATATATATATATTATTATTATTATTATTCAGGCTGTGTGTTTTGTGTGTAGCCCAAAACCAAGCTAAGCTAACACATGCTAGTTGGCTCTCCGTTGTGTCATTGTGTTTTACTTCCTGAGCTTTAAATAACTTTTTGCGAGGTTTTGAGAGTTAGATGGCGTGACAAAGAGAAATAATGCCGGCTCGTTAATCGGATGAAGCCAGAGCGCCGTCCAGAATACCGATCCAAGGCTGTGGTGCTAATATTGTTTGCGCTGGAGATTTGGCCCAAATGGACTTGGGTTTTGACCAAGGGTGAGATGTTACAGCTGGAAGCCTCTGCTGTGTCCCCATGAAAGAGATTTCATATCCGCCCGTCTGCCCACGCAGAGATCAAGGACATCGCCTCACAATAACTTACTTCTATGGGCAGAGCGGAGGAGGCTGTTTGATTATAAACAATTCAAGATATGAGTTGGTTTTCTGCTGAGAATTGATTAAATTTCAATCAGTGCGAAGTTTCAGCGTGTTTGTTTACCAGCGTTTGTTTACCAAAGAGAGGGCTGTAAGTGATTTGCTTCAAATTTGGTGGGATGGTTTGATTTACAGTAAAGTCATAATCACTGTTAATGTACATTTTAAAGCTCCTACAGTAGCCGTGACTGTTATTCTGAGATCTCGAGGCCAGTGACGATTCGAGGACCATAAAAGTGGGCTGGCCAGGGCAACATGGGGGTCCAAAAGTGTGGAATTATCAAATATAATCAACACACACAAGCTAAAGGAATGATGTTCTTCCTGTTTTATAACAGTGACCTGAATGGGTAACACAAGAGGAGTATTTTCATACCCAACAAAGAGTCAAAATAATGAACACAATAGAGTATTACCTCAACCATGACATCTTAAAACAACAGTCATTAATACACTCTCCCACACACACACACACACACACACACACACTGCATGGTCCACGGGTCTTACATGCACTCACACTAATATTCTAGCTGGTGGAGGCTGGAAGTCCAACTCTACCTCTTTGGAATTGATTCTGTTTCCCACTCCCATGTTATTCTGCTGTCACAGCCTGCCTGAGTAATGCATGAGTATATATTTATACATATTCATTTAAGTTGGACACTCAGCCTCCACCAGCTAGAATATTAGTGAGAGAGTGCGTGTAAGACCCGTGGACCGTGCTGTGTGTGTGTGTGTGTGTGTGTGTGTATAGAGGTTTAATTATAGTA
>JBBPCY010000018.1:10160419-10172394 GCA_037974405.1 Brachyalestes nurse
TGTAGTTTCAGGGCTGTAGTTTCAGGGCTGTAGTTTCAGAGCTGTAGTTTCAGGGCTGTAGTTTCAGAGCTGTAGTTCCAGGGCTGTAGTTTCAGGGCTGTAGTTTCAGAGCCGTAGTTTCAGAGCTGTAGTTTCAGAGCTGTAGTTTCAGAGCTGTAGTTTCAGAGCCGCAGTTTCAGGCCAGCGCCGACACAGTCAGCGAGTGTGTATTTCTTCACTGTGTATGTTGAACTCCTGAGTGTCCTGCATCAGTCGGTCATCTCAGTGTAAGTGAGGTGTTTACGACCATGTGTCCAATATACCAATCTGCCTCAGTTACATAAACACCACGGGGGACCCTCCGGCCCTTCTGTGCCTTTCGAGAAAATCTAATGATTTCTGAGAGCTAAAAAGTATAAATCTGTACATTTTTGTGCATAGAATCACAATAACACTGAACAGATGATCCGATCAGACTTTTTTGGGGTTATCTAGATAGATATAACCAAAGGAGCTCTCCTATTGGTCAGGCCTTCAGGAGCTGGGTGGAAACCTGACTGAATGAAGTGACAGAATCAATCATGTTTGGATGCTTTTGGAAAGTTCTAGCTGTGTTACTGACCACGAATACCAGTGGCAGTTTGTAAAACAGCATCAGATCTCTGGCAGGACTCTTTACTGAAGGAGCTACTCTAGAAATGCAGCATTATGTCATTGTTATACCTAAAACAGTCATACTAACATTATTACTTTCCAACTCTTCTTTATTCCTTTAAATTAAACAGACTTGGTACTGTGGCTTTGTGACTGATGCATATGAGCTTGGTTCTGATTGGCCGCCCTGCATTACGCCTTATTCATGAAGCAGACTGAAATACATCACTTCAGCTTGATAAAGCTGGACTAAACTGATGTAGACTGAATAGCTGAATGTATGTAGATGTGTTGGGACATCACATATTCTATAATATTATAAAAGCAAGAAAAAAACCTGAAATTGTATTTATAAAGCTTTCCATGAAATTGACACTTTAACATGCCTTTTAGAGGCATTTAACCAGGATAAGGCTAGAAAATGGTGCAATGGTGTTAGCTTAATGCTAACATACTACTGGTCAAATAGGAACCCAAAGGGATGCAAGTTAGTGTGTTTTTCTCCTTGTTTTTTGACCATGTTCTAATACTTATGCCTCAAACTGAAGGCACTACTATAAGCATCCCATCCTAATGAACAGAGAATGAGGGCAATGCAGCAAGGCAACAGGTGAGATATGCTAAAACGTATCCCTTTTTAAATCCTTCATATATAATATAGTATGATGATTAAATAACATGGGCGAAATGTTTTATTCCACTGTAAAATTCCATAAAAGAATCAGGGTCCCACATCTGCAAGTCAAATGTTTAGTCTGTGCTGCAAAAATCAAGTCCACATGTAAAAAAAACTCATTACTGTTTTCTTGTTTGTTTAATTTGCATCTGCTAAATATTCCCTCGTAAAAAAAAAAGGAATGAGTCAGGAAAATATTCCGACACGAGTTATCGGCATCTCGTCTGCTGGCACTTCAGCGTCTGTGAGCAAACAAAAAGTCGCAGTGATGAGAATGCATCCGTTTTTTTTCTTCTTCTTCTTCTTTTTTTTCCGCAGCTAGCCGTAGAATTGAATTAGTGTTTCCATGGCAACCACAGCCTCTCTTTTCCCTCCCTACCCTCTCTCCTCTCTCTCTAATGTAAATGTCTTGCTTTTTTTCTGCTCCTCTCTTTTTGCCCATTTATTTGGACTCTGTGCAAAAGGAGAAGAAAAAAACAGCTCTGGTGTTCTAAAGCTTGCTCTACCCCTTTAGAATACTAAGAGGGAGACAGTGGAAGGGCTGAGGGGAAGAAAGTGTGAGTGAGTGTGTGAGTAAGAGAGAGAGAGAGAGAGAGAGTGTCAGGGTCCTTGTGTGTGTGAATGGTGATGTTGAAGAGGTAGAATGAGGCTGACATTTGCCATAATGGAGGAGAAGTGGTCTTCCTTCATCTTCCCTGATGTGGAAAAAGTGAGCGTGTCGCGGCGCGGGCCGATGGAGTGGACGCCGTGGCCTCGGAGCGGCCGGCTGAAGTGTTGGCAGCTTGTTCTTAGGCCATTTTCGCCTCTGGCCTCGACTTCTTTGGAGTGAAGGCATAGAAGAACCACTTTTGGTTCCCAAAAGAACCTTCCAATGGATTCTTATCTGAAAAAACATTCCAGCAAATGAGATGTGAGAGTAATTTTCCAGAGGTCTCCCCAGTTTAAAGAACCTCATACTGGAATGTTTTAATACCGAGTTTTTTGTTTTCCTAGAAGCGTTCCAGCATGCACAATCAAAAACAAGGACATTTTTAGGTATCACGTTTTCCATGATATGGACACTTTAATATGCCTTTTAAAAGCATTTAATCTAAAACAGACATGTGCAATGCTGTAAGCGTAATGCTAACATGCTATTGGTCATATAGGACCCCATAAAGAGCCCAGCTGGTGTGTTTTGCTCCTCCTTTTTTGACCATGTTCAGATATTTATGCCTCAAACTGAAGGCAGTACTATAATTATCCCATCCCAGAAATTGTAGAATGAAGGCAATGCAGCAAAATGTGCAGATTTACATCACAAAACATCTCATCTTGCAATTACTGACATAAGCTGTTCAGAAATAATAATATATTTCTACATTTTTAACATTATTCAGTGCTCATGCGTGTTACGTCTCTGCCTGTAATTGCAGCCTATGCCACTAATTGCAAGCCTGTAAATAAAGCGTTGTGATGTCACAAAAACCATAGCATTTATTTATCATACCATTTATAACTGCCTATTCATCCAGTACTGGGTAAGCTCTGCCGAATTAAACTGAATTTGAAAGGAGTTTTTTCAGTCTGGACTGAGTGAATGGAGTTCAATGGAAGGCCAAGGAGAACCTGAATGTGAAATTTACTGACCACAGCTCAGCAGATATTTGAGAAATGCCATAAGCTCTAGAGCCGAATGTCACATCTCTTTGTTGCATTTTCTCTCATTTTATCATTGCTCTGCTTCGGCTCTGAAGAGATTCCATTTTCCTAACAGTGGGACGCTCATTGTGCCATGTCGGATCTCATCAGTGACGCGGTCTCCTCCTTTTAACTCTCGCCGTGTTTTCAGTGGTCAAAAAGTCCCTTTTTTGCTGAAAGAAAAACACCCAGTTTGACATCAGCATGACAAACTCCGCAGAAACATCTAATAGCGGAGCCGCGGCGTCTTGTTTCTGCTGTCTTACGACGTGCCTAAATGCCTAAACTGTGCTATGATAATGATCCTGGCTTCGGCTGTCGTTTCCATGCATGTCTTCCAAAAAAATTAATTCTGCTACTCCTCACTGTTAGCACAGATGTGAGGTTTTCCGCCTTAGGTAGTTTGTTTTTCCCGGGTTGGCTGCGTCTTAACTTGGCTTGTTCTAGCTTCTTCAGAGAGAGTTTTGAGGAGAGGAAGGAAATCGTGGCCAAGAGGGAAGTAGAAAACTCTCAAGACTCCAAAGTTTTTTGTTTTTTGTTTTTTTGTTTTAGGCCTTGAGTGTGTAAACACGATACACTGCTTACTTTTTGTAGAACTATGCAAAATTTCTATTGAACCAGTGAAGTCTAACTTGAATAAAATCTGTAGTACAATAGATTCATGATCTGCCCCAAAAATGCATAGTGACTGTTGTAAAGTTAGGCAAGCTTTATAGAATCCTGTTCTAATCTCTATTTGGCAACAACTTGCAATACTATAGCAACCACCTAGAAACCCTAGCAACCACCAGGCAGGTCTCAACCACCCCCTCAGCCAGTGGCGGCCCTGGACTTCCTTTACCAGCTTGGCCGGGGAAAGGGAGGGGTTTGTGCGAATAGGTCTGCATCGCGGCCGTATTTCCTGGGGGAGGGGGAATGGGGTTGTTTGGGATGCACAGCCAAAACAGATCAAATTTTCAGCTGCATTTTCCTTTCCCTAGCAAAATTATTGGCATTTTAGTTTGTGGTCACTGAGCAGTTTATTCTGGATGGAAATGCATTTTGTCGTTCTCTAATTAGCACTAATAAGCTGAAGTCTTGGGTAGTTTGCTTGTCCACATCCAACCTTGGCTTCTTTGAAGACTTTTGAGTAGAAGAAGAAACTATGTGGAAAACTCTTGCCACCCAAGATGATTTTCATTATTTTTCTCTTCTCAAGCTGCACTTGCCACTTAAGTGTGTGAATATAAGAACTGTACTCTGCTTCCTTTCTCAGCGTAATTGTCATTTAATTAAACACAACAGCTTGCTTACCCCCGAAGTCCTCGGGCGGCAGGCTATCCCGTACAAAAGGGCTCACAGCCGCTGGGAGGCTGCCAGTCGCCAAATTGGATCACAGGCCCTTTTTAAATTGGAATCGGTGTTGAGGTATCAAAGAGATTGGAAAGCTGACAGGGAGCAGAATTAAGGCATTAAACATAGCATCTGTCCAGGTCCTGCTGAGGAGCAGGGAAAAGAGTCAGGCCATGAAGTGGTGGGATGGCAGAGAGACAGAGAGAGAGTGGGAGAGAGAGAGTGGCACATGTGTTCACACCACACCAGCTGTGTGAAGTGACTGGTGATTGCATGTGGATCTCTGCATATTTATCCAAAGCGACTCCCATTTCCTAACTGCAGGGGGCAGTCTCCTTGGGGCGACTTGGGGTTATGGGTCTTGCTCAGGAACCCAGAGTTGGTATACTGTAGGTAGGACTCAAACCAATGACCTCTCGGTCCAGAGGCAAGTATCCTACCTACTAGACCTCAACCACCGGTGGCAAACATTAGAAGGTTAGCCAGAATCAAGACTACAGCCCACCTGCCCCCTCTGCTGGTCAGCAGATCAGTGAAACGCTGGCCACCATTATCCTTTAATTACCTACCAAAATTGCATGATGTGCATAATATGCTCCTACATACATAATGTATAATAATAAGACATAGTCATGTTGTAAATCATGCATCAACTTTCTTCATATAGGCCCTCCATGTAAAAGGGTAGCAGATTGCAACAGACGCTAAAGTGATAGTTCATCAAAAAAATACACTCACTTTTCCCCTTAGCACTAATGTAGCCAACAGGTGATTGATGCCTGACAAGTATGAGGCAAACAAGTTATTTATAATAGAGGGTTTATGGGCTGGTTGAGTAGTAAATCCATAAGTTAGTGCTGTGGGCTGTTACATCAGTGATTAAAATACAGCGTCAGAAAAACAGCAGCGTGTACCCAGGAGAAACGTTCAGAAGGCAAAACAAAACCCAAGACTGCACGGGAAACTACTTTCACTGCAATCTGTTGTAAATCCAAGCAGAAAAATGGAGGGTCCTAAACCAGATCATGTTAGGTTTTTAAGAGCCTAACAGGAAAAAGCTAGCCGCAGCCCAACCAATGACAGAGCACGTTCAAGCTTAATTCTCAAGAAAATCTCAAAGGTCTTTACTGTGTGGGAATGAAATGCTCAATACTAGCATTTAATATGGTTGTTATCTCAATGTGGTTTCTGTCCATGTGGTTTCTGAAACATTGTTCTATAAACGTATCCATATCGTTGTGTATATACATACATATATGCACACACACACACACACACACACACACTGCAAAAACTCCTGATCTAACAAATCTGCTCTTATATAGTACATTATTCTCAAAATAAGATAAAGAAGACTTTTTAGGCTAAAAATAAGATATCAAGTCTTGGTTAGATCAGGAGTTTTTGCAGTGTGCTAGCATTCAATGGGGTTTCTAATAGTATGTTAGCACTGAGATAATAAAGGTACACATGAGCTGGGTCTCAAACTCCACACCTCTACAGCTCACATACTACATGACAAATGCATTTCTATTGGTTGTGTACTATTTTTACACAAATGTTGTAGTGCAGTTTAGTATACAGGCATGAACCAGTTTTGGTGCTTCCATTTGTTTTATTTAAAGCTGATCTTATAGTGTTTTTGTCTTAATATAATATTGTGCTAATATTGTAATGCATAATCAAAGATAATTATTTAATTATGATGTTAATTATGAAGTTTTCTATGCACTTTGTCTAGTGCTGCATACCCTATATTTACAGCCATGGCTGCGAGCTATAGAAAAGTGGGGGGAAAAAAAGAAATTATGGAAAAAGTTTTTATGAATGATTTATTCACCAATTTGTTCTGCTCTTGTTGCATGAGAGACCCACTGTGGTGCAAGTTGTAATCATATTTTCTCAGTTTCTAGAATTTTTAAACAGGGTTCCAAAAGGATCAACTCATGATTATTTTCTGTTTACATTATTTATCAGGAAGGTGGACCAAATATTTGAACCTGTAGCTCATGCTATATGATGATGGTAATTTATTGCTTTTGTCTGTCCCTATAATCCCTACCAGCCAACATACCTACCCTCCATACCAACATTATTAGAATCGCTACCAATCATCCCCAACACCCGTTCACACATCCCCACCATTCTTACCTACCAGTCATTCCCAACATCCCCACTAGTGTTGTCAAAAGACCCGGTACTTCGGTACCAAGTCAGTACTAAAAAAATTAAATGTTGCGGTACCAGGTTTTCTGAAGTACCGGTGGTACCGAGCGCCCGGTGGACCCGGTTCTTGCTGCGCTTCATTAAAGCACAGGGACATGGCGACCGGCGGTGCTGCTGATGAGGAGGCTCTGAAAAGAGCCACGTGTGGAAATATTTTGTTTTTGCGGCTGATGATAAGGACATCATTGATCACCAGAAACCCATTTGCAAGCGGTGTCATTTTTATGTCAAAAAGAGGAAATACATCGAACCTTATAAAACACCTCAAAGACCGTCATCAAGATTTATTAATGAAAGAATTCAAGCAGGTAAGTTTTAATTTTATTTTATATTTAGAGCTTTTGTTATAAAAAAATATACCCTATATTAATTTGAATGTCGGACTGAAATAAACATTGCCATTTGCTTAGTTAATCGTTAGCATAAGCGTGGCTAATGCTAATGCGAGTATCAGAAAAAAGTTTCTTTATTAACTATTTAATGCTCCTATAGCGTTTAAAGCAGGACATAATGGCGTTTTTACACACCAGTGATTGAATTTTATTTATATTTTACATTTATATTATATTTTATCTTGTTCTTGTCTTTGTTTGTTTGTGTGATTGCGCAGTGATAGCACAGGTAAGTATGTTTCCAAGTTTTTAATAAAACTGAGCATGTCTAGAAAAACAGAAATAAATATGAAAATTATATATATTTATTTATATTTATATTTCCACATTTCCACATCTATACATACCTTTGACACATTTGCTTTGACGCTTCTGTGCTTCTGTTTTTGACATTTTTCTCCTTCTAAAATGAGAAAAAGCCACTTATGGCTATCAGCCCTTCTCTTCGCCTCCCTCTGTGCTATATGACCGATCTTTCCAATCATACAGTTCTTCTGATTCCCTGTGTGATGTCTGTCAGAGCTTGGAGAGAGAATGTGGGCCTGCAGGATTGACCTGTCACAGATTTGTTGGGGTTTAACGTTTGTATGCTTGCTGTGGGCCTCACTGCATTACAACATGACTCTCTGATGCTCCGCTGTCCAGAAGCTGTCTGACAAGAACAAGATGCCTTTGCCTTTGCTGGATTTGCCACTGGTGTTACACATACACATACACACACAGACAGACACACACACACACACACACACATACATTGTTATGAATGCTGTTTTGTTAATATTGCTGATGGTCACTTTTTATGTATGACTGGATCACTAGTGCATCTGATATATATATTTTTACTTATTTTTATAATATATATTTTTTAACAATCCAGATCCTTATTTCCAACAGTGGAATATTGATATATTGTGCTTATCCCTGGAAGGCCCTGGAAGCTGTTATCAAATTACCCCACTGTTCTGGGTGCTAGCTGCTCAGCAGATAAGTTATCTTAAAAAAAAGGAGTTTCAATTAATCCATTTGAGATTCCATCTAAGCCAAATGCTTTGGTGAAAGATCTGGGTTTGGCTTTGGAAGACAGAAAACCGAATATCCAACTTAAATGACATGGCTTTGTGACAGTGATTGCTGCCATCTCTGGCTTATAATAGATAAATAAATAAATGTTACAGTGTACACAATACAAAAGAAATGAATAGTTTTGTGGCTTAAAAGCCAGAAGTGGTTCATCAGCCAGTGTATTTGCAATTTTGGAAAACTGAAACTCCTTGTACAAGTCACTGTATATCAAGTATATCAAGATTTATTGTTTAAACTGATGATTGCTATTCATCTTTATTTATAGTTATGACAATATGTTATTAGAGAAGAGAGGCAGTAATTGTGATCATGATATTTGTTCATTTGGCATAACAAAGACACTAAAACCTGCATAAACTAACAGCCTAAGGTAGATCAGATAATAAATCTGAATAAAGAATTGCATTAAATGAAGAAATATTAATGCTGTTTTCAGAGTTAACATCTGATCATATTAATTTTTTAGAAGTGATTAAACTACATAAATATTATTATCATTATTAATACATCTACTACTACTACTAATAATAATAATACAGCATTTATGTAGTGCTATTATAGCAACACACCACACAAGGATTGTCAGGTCAAAATGTCTCACCTTATTTTTACTTTACATTGTTCAAAACTGGCAGTTCCTCTTTGCTTTGGGTGAAAAATTATTGGGCCAGTAGATCTGGTCCAGTATTGCTTTGGGCAAAAATCTCATCTTATTCAGTGCAGCCTTATTGCTAATTTCACGCTCTTGGGTTTAGTTACAGGTAGCAGACTTCAAAGTGCAAAGACATTTTACAAAAAGAAAATTCTAAAATCAACACGCCTTGATTGTAAGGCAGCAGAATAGATGTGCTGAATTTCTGACTCAGCAGAAGTGCTAAATTTAGTAATATAATGGCAGGGTCAGACGTAATTATAGTCAGATGGTTAAAATCACACAGCAAACCAGCATGTTCAAGAATGGACAGAGTCATAAACCAAAGACACTCAACAATATCAGAAGACAAACAAATACTCAGACTGCACAAAGAACAATAAAAGTATTGCTGGGTATACTCACAGTAAGCTCCATAATTATTGCAAGCCTTGGTGGAGATATATACAATATAAAATTTGTATGCAATTGTACAGAAAAAACAATAACAAATGTGTGCTGTTAATTTGCTTGAATTTCTTATTAATATGAGATCAATCTAATCTTTAATTGAAATAATAATGTCTATCAGAATTCAATTCTGTCACAATTTTTGGGAACTCATTAAATACTTATGAATCAAATGTATCTGAGAATGGTTCCATTTGTGTGTTGTTTTATCTTGCTCTTGAGTTTTTAGATCCTTTTAAAAAGTTATCCATGACTTCACTGGGATATGGATATGAATATAAATTCTTTCAGTCATTCTTCAACATGGGGAAGACTAGAGCTGACGCAAATTAAAATACTGACCTTCGTAAATAGCTACATGCCTGAAAATTCCTATATACGTTACTAGGGTAATATTTATGTGCTTGGAAAAGGACATTTTTATTTGACCCCTCATACACAATAAAAAAGAATGGTAAGAGTGGCAAAAATTGCTTGAAGGACTGTGGTAACATTTTACGGTCACCAGGACACTACAGAAAATGTAGATGCCATCCCGAAGCCAGCAAATTATTTGGAAGGCATGCCTAGAAGAAAAATGTTTCTACAAACCTCAAACAGACATTACTGGATCTTTAATTAGAACATGCTTGTATTGTCATAGTAACAAACATTCAGGGTAGATTTGATGACAAATAAATAATGGTCTAACAGAATCTCATGTCAAGTAAACATGGTGGAAGATCTGTACTTTTTTAATCTTGTTAGGACACATGGACTCCATGAGAGGAGGACCAGGAGATTTTAAATGAAAATCTGACTGTTTCTGCCAAAACTGTAAAACTGGGTCATGGTTTAGATGATTAGATTCTTTTATCGGGGCAGTGATGAAAACTCTTACATCTAAGTGTGCAAACAAATGGTTCAGTGAATACAAAATGAAGCTTCTGATTTGGTTATCCCAGTCCTCTGCCGTAAACCCATTGATAACCTAAGGGGTGAGCTGAAGATAAGAGTCCGAAGAGAGGATCTAGGACTCTGGAGAATACAGAGCAAGAAATACGAGACTAGGTTCTTCTATCTCAAATGCTATAGAAAAGTTGTACCTATACAAGTGGGTTTAAAAAAAAAAATGTTGGATAAGAGTTTTATTTTCTGAGACCAAATTTGCATCAGTTAAAGGTTAAACGTGCTTTCTGATATTTTCAGTTTGATACTGAATTAATTAACCACGAGATATTTTTAAGGACCTTGACTTTGTACACAAGACTCTTAATGCCGTTTTTGATTGATTTGTTTATTTTTTTACCCATTTTCTCCAGGGGTGAAATATATACTGTTTAATAATCATGGAGCTGTCTGTTGGTTTCAGAAACCAGTGGCAATGGACAGCAGGTGAGAGACAGAAGTCCAATGACACCTAAGCTGGTAGGCAAGGGAGAAGTGTTGCAGGAGATATGAATATGCTTGCTGATTCAGTGCTACATATTTTATGGTAATTTCTAAATGGACAAAGAGCTTCAAATATGTCATTATTTTGCATGACACAGTGACCAACCATTTACTTAATAGAATTAAGCAGTATAAAATATTTAACTGTAGAAAATCATTCCTAGGGAAAAAGGCTTCCCATAATATTCGAAGGTAGCAACTTGAAGTGCTTGATGTAACTGCATATGTAAAAATAAAATCACTGGGAAAAAAGACCCATATTTGTGCAAGAACATTAAAAAAGAATAGTGCATATATTGATCTCCTAAGATATTTTGGACCCCTACATAGGCCTTTATGACTACTGACTTTAACCAACATTAAACCATTAGTGGCACTGCTTCACTTGGTGAATGAGTTAAATGCAGAGAAAGAATTTCACATTTGTTGTGCTGTAGTGTGTTCACACGAGACTATAAGGGGCTGTAAAAAAATAAAAAAAAACAAAACAAAAAAAATGCTGCCTTTATGACAAATGTTAATGTCAACTGTTGTAAAAGACTTCTGTAGGTTTCATTCAGCCTCCTGAATGCAGCCCTTCAGTAACATGCTACCAGTATTTTTAACAGCCATCATTAGGGCTGAACCACAATGCAAAAACAAAGAAAAGCATGGCAGCCTCCACAAGCCACTGTAGACTGAACTGTTAGGAGTCATGGAAACAAACTGTGATCACAACAAACATTTGAAGCTGAATTTTAAGCATGACATACAATGAATCGCACAATGCAAGGAATGCATGTAAAGCAAAAGATGTTGCACTAAATGAGAGCAGAAGGTTAATGGTCCGGGGCATAGCAGGGGGAACAAATGATGTCAATTAAGATATCCAGTGATCTCATTAGACAGCAGTGTACAATTACAGCCTGCATATAACTGAGCACCGCAGCCAAACAAATCCATAGAACAATTATTTAATAGCTCTGTCACTCAGATTGTGATTTTCAATCACAGTGGAGGAAGACAGATGGTTAAATATGGCTAATACATTAACACTAATACATTAATACAAAGCACAATCAGGGTTCTATGGATCAGTGGTCATGTATCCGAATATAATCTATAGAAACACATGAGGCTAAAAATGAAAGTACAGAATTGTAGATGAAAAGTCCTGACTTAATCAGTAATAGATATGTTAAGTATAAATATATATATATATGCTGTAACGGTACATGTATTTGTTCCGAACCATCACGGTACATGGGTCATGGTTCGGTACATACACGAGAATACACGGTGCGACGGAGAATACGCAATTAAAGTAATGTGGAACTAAATTTACAAGCGTGAGTTTCATACGGAAACATTAAACAGCGACCTTTAAAAAGTTTAGCTTCAAGCTGATTCGCATCTCATGAAAGCGCTCATAACATGGCTA
>JBBPCY010000018.1:10196117-10206246 GCA_037974405.1 Brachyalestes nurse
TCCATTCAAAACATTACACTTTCATAGATTATAGATTCAGGGCCCACAGCTTAAACGATTTCAAGTACTTAGTTGTTCATTTGTACATAATTTGGGCTTCCAGCTCATAAAACCCACAAAAACATTCAAAAAATTAGAATACTGTGACGACAACTAAGTACTTGAAATCATTTAAGTAGTGGACCCTGAATCTATAATCTATGAAAGTGTAAAGTTTTGAATGAAATGATGGAAATAAATCAACTTTTCCATGATATTCTATTTTTTTGGAAAGTGTCTGTATATATCAGAACAGCTTTCTGATATTTGAGAGAAATGTATTATTACCGTGTGTAACATATAGTTTCAGTCCAGAGTGCAGCCTGTCCAGTAACAATTTAGATTATTGGTCAATTGTGCATCGTATTAATTTGTAAAACACAAACAGTAAAACGATTTATGAATGATCATATAGCCTTGAAATATCTTCTGTGTGTAAAGTTCACTCCAAACACTATCACTTAGAAATGGCTTTCGGACGGTAAAAGGTACTGGTGGTCTTCAAAGCTTACAAAAAAAATAAAGAACGATAAGGATGTTACACTCTGCTACAGACTGCAACCCCCACCCCATTAAAAAGATTCTATCAATGGTATATGAAGCCTTGCAGACTCTAGGAAGCCTTTTCCTTAATAATTCTACAGAACATAAATGGCAACAATAAATAAATGAATTAATTAATAAGCAAATACATTATTATATTTCAAACTTGCACTATGTTTAGCATTATTACTTGTCATAAACCGCCAGCAATGGTTACATGCTTTTGCCTGTAGCTTCTGTCTATGACGGGCACCTCGTGTTATGTGTACGAAAGCAGGTTGATGTCATAAGAGCCATCCACCTGAAAGTGAGAAGAAAAGAAGAAGAGCATTCTTTCATAACACCTTCTGAATGAGGAATGGCTGTCACTGTGCAATAGGTATTTAGGGTTGCTTCACAAATTTTTGTCATTCATTTCAATGGAAAAAAGCCCAAAATTCATTTGTAAAACCAAAACAATGGAAAAATACTGTCATTTCCACAACATATACAAACTCAACATGGTACATATTAATGTGTTTTGGCTCTCGAGAGGTGCAATCATTAGCTCTAGGTCACCAGTTCGATCCTCACTGATGCTCCCACCATCTGCAGCCGGGAATCCAAGAGAGCACAATTTGTTTTCAGGTAAAAATAAGTCAACATTCTCGGCACTTAATAAACAATAATATTTTTCATACTATTTTTACTGCCCAATTTCGACATTTTGGAAAAAATGTGTTAACTGTATACTTACTTTCAGTTTTGAAAACCCCCATTTTCAGTATATTTGAGGATAGACACTACCTTACCTTTTTGGTATGGGTGAGGCAGATGGACCCAGTTTTTAGGTCCATTTAAACAATAACATACTTTCAAACACAGGTTTCACAAATTTTATGTGAAACACCAAAAATCAATGTATCAATGTTTCCATCGACCGCTGTCATGTGCAAATATGTCACACAAATGTGCCACAAGTCATGATATAATAGGAAAATGACCAACTGTGTGTGTGATGGAGGATTCGCTCATACGTTAGCCCTCAGTAGAGCATTTTTAACATCCCCCTGTCGGCTGTACGGGTCTGCAGTAAAGTTCAGAGATGCCAGGTGGAGGGAACGGAGGCCAGGGCTAAAGTCGCCCACCACCACCACAGCGTTTTCCCACACACAGCACGGAGAACTCATATTTGCTATTGCTGGGTGTAGCAGGAACACACCACCCTCATTCCCATATCATCATTTACTAGAAAAGCCAGTTTCCATCACTGTTTTCTTCTTCAGACATAAATCAACATATCATTCAAACTTTCTTTGCAATGTTTAGGCCTTTTTCAGACTGGCTGAATTTTCCATTCAGGCTTTTTTTTTTTTATTTATAGGCATCTTCAAACTTGAAGTGGATGGAACCGCCTATAATGTCTAATGGGACTATATGTGCCACTGGCATTCCGATACTCAGCTATGTGTCGAGTTTTATTTTGCTCAAGACAAACATTTCGACTGTCTAACAGTTTCAATCTGCGACATTTTTCTTCCCAACTTCTCTTTTTGTCTGGAACCCAATATTTTTCTGTATTTCAAGACTTTAAATGGTCATGTTAACCACTGCCACTTGTATTCAAGTCAAGTATGTTTGATGAGGCACATTTGTGAGAAAGAGAACTGTCCTAATGTTTTTATATGTGCAATTTTGTACTTAGTCGCCTCCACATTTCCTTCAGAGGTTGATCAAGCACATGATCGATGCTGAAACAGAGACTTACGTCAAAGCGGCCGATGGAGGCTGAGGTTTGGCTGGACTGCATGAGCTCAGTGAGTGCCCACATCTGCTGAATGCTGGACGACACTGCATCAGGATCTGGAAGTCCCTAACAGAACAGAAATTGAGTTGGAGCACTTCAATAGTGTATAAATAGTGTGTTCATAAGCTCCCAAATACAAAATGGACAAAGTACTAGTATTGCGACATATCTCTACATATTGTGATTGCGAAATGCTTTGCAATACATTTAAATTCACTGCACGTATCAATAATGTTATAAGACTGGCCTGTACTCTTTTGACTCTTTAATTTGAATTTTTAAGGCTGTTTTGCACACTGAATGGTAATTAAAAAAAAAAAAACTACACATGGTGACACACTACTGTCCAATGTCAGGTAATACCACCCAAAAAAATCCAGGCACTACATAATACAGTACAGCGGTGAAGGATATTGTGTATAGTGCCTGAATGAGAGATACACAATGTATCGCTACCTTCTACATCAATGCAACACAAACAGGAACAATAATTCTAATAACATGCGAGTATAAAGGAAGGCAGTAGAGGGCACTGGAGCTTAAGAATATGAAGAAAAAGAAACCAGCGCACATAATTTGGAATTTGGTGGTCGGTGATGGCTGCCAGAAGAATGGTAATGTAATGTAATAAATACAGTGACAGGTAGGACTGTAAAGAAAATGCAATTCTTTGCTTTAATCCAATTGACTAAAGCAGAGATGTGTTAGATGTAGGAGTCCACAGTGCGATTCTATGACAGCAGGTAGGGCTGGGTCTCAAATATGCTTTGTTACTAATATACAGTATATACCAACACTTTAGCTTCAATACTGACTCCTGAATGATACTTTCATTGACACCATTTATTATTACAAACTGAACATGTGCGGGACTTAAACTAAAATGGAAATGGGTGTATTTTAATTACATACATACATACATAATGCAATTTAGATCGCGACGCAGGAGTCTATAATTTGGAACAAGTTTATTGGCTCCCTGATGCTGATGTGACTGACTGCTTTGGTACTGATCATTTATAGTGAACGACAATTCTTCAGTACTTGGTAATATTGGAGTCAGTACTGGATTTCAAAATCCAGCCCTGGCAATGAGCACACTTACACACTTACATTCAAATCAAGAGGCTCTTCTACGGGTGTTACACTAGACAACCAGGGAGGAACATCTCTCTCAGAGTCCTGAGAAAGAAAGGAAGAAAACATTGTAAAATACTGTTTAAATAGCAAAGACTGATTAACCAAGCAATCTAAGAAGCGATTTTATCATGACATTTGTCATTATTTAACATCACGAACGCACACAATTTGACAAAAAACCCCAAAACGTTCCTTATCAGTCAACATGTATGGTGCCTGAACTTTGTCTCTTTACTTTTTACCAGAGCTAATCTAGCTTATCTAGCAAGCAAAGCAAATTCCAATAATCAATAATGTAAAACTACATAAAAACAACAATAATATGTAATGTGTGTAAAAGTTTCAGGCGAATAATTTTTTGGTAAGGTTTTAGAGCTTATTAATGGAGAACTGTCAAGACAAGATCAAGAAAAATCCTTGAAAACGACTGTAAGAAGAGCGGACAGGAATGCAAAGCAAAACTCCCACATCACTGTCAATAAGAAGATTAGGACAAAGCAGGAGTAGTGATGCACTGGCTGACTGTACAATGTTATTGCACAAACATTTTCCGAGGCAAGAGTGGTCTTCAAGACCAAAAAGTTTTCACTGAGACTATATTTGGAGTATGAGGAACACTCCTCATAGAGCGTGACTAAAACTTTATGAAACAGTCGGGAGGGAGTTTCTTATTCTATACTTACTTCAAGCGCAAGTGGATAGATTTTGATGTCCTCTATGTTGAAATTGATCCAGACTGAGGAGGGCTGCCTCTGTATGAGTCGCACCATAGTAACGTTGTCTGGCTGTGTCAGCATCTGTCAGCCGCATACAGAAAACAAAGAGGCTTTGGTAGAGAATAGAGAAGTTACTGCAATGGGATTTAAGGCTTTAAAGAACCTGTGCAGAATCTGTAAACCACAGCGGAAAATCGCTAATAAATATCAAATCAACAAAATCAAGAGTCAGATCATCTCCAACTGTAACACTCCACGAAAATGGTTACATACATTTGCCATTGAAAGAACTATACATTTTTTGAATGCATAGTGCAACCTTAAGTTGACAACTGTTTCTGATATTACGATACTTAAAGCTCTGGCAGCTACAAGCACATCACAGTTCTTTTTTTCTTGTTCACTTGTCAATAACTCAGCTCAGGGAGGACTGTTTTCACCCATTCATTTAATAAGTTGAGCTTGTTCTTGTCTGAGCATTCCACCACAAAAGCCCCTAGCAAAGACTGATGTGGTTTCAACCCTCTATGTTTGCTTTCTCTTTCACAGCAAGAAAAAATGATACGATTCTGTGGAGCCTTCAGCATGTACAGCAAAAATCACACTTGAAATGTACATAATACTAATACCAGGCACAAGCTTACTTGCAAATTCTGAGCGTGAAACTAGGTTGATACAGGTGTTGGAGGAGAACGGTGTGGCATTTTCTAAGGGTTTTTTTGGGATTTCCAATGTGTACCAGATAAACAGTAGCATCACAAATAAGCCTCTATAGAAGTGAGTTCTGTCATGTTGGGGCTTGGCTCATCCAGGCAGTAGGCACAGACGCAGACTAGCATTCTTTTAGCTTTCTTTTTCTTTATTTCCAAAACACAAAGCAAACTGGCACGATGGCCAAAACTGCAAACATAAGGTAACCTGGACGGCAAACTGACAACAAAACTCTGAAACAGTGAAACATAAATACTCTCACAAACAAAGGACACTCCCAATACTTCATTAACTAAACACAAAACATCTGATGTAAATAAAGCTGATCACCCCAGGTTCAACTTAAAAGTCCTTAAATCCAAAACTACACCACAGCGGCCTCTGGTGGCCGCTGACTGGGGATGTCACAAGTATAATGATTTCTTTGCCACAGAGCCCCATTGGTGACGGCCTTTGCTATTTAAAACAAAGCATGGTTTTACTAAGAATGAGATTTATTTAGTGATCTTGTTCCCACACCTTACTAATTCATGACCACTGCATGAGTGCACACTCATAACAGTTGCTGACTAAGTATAAGACAATTATTTTCAAAGTGGTATCAAGTCAGAAAAATCCAGAAACACGGTGTTCACGAATGTCATACTGCAGTGTCATCACAGTAATTTTTACACAGCTCGATACACATCGCAAATGAGAAATTTGCACCGATTGTGATGTATAAGCCATATGAATGCGCGTTTGATGTTAAAGATCAAAGACGGCTGGGTGTAAATCACAGGGATAAGGAGGCTCCAACCCAGCTGGGCTGCTGTATCAGTGTACATTTGATGAGTCAAACAGCTGCATGCAGCAAATCATCTCTCCTCATTCGACCACTTAACACAGAGATAATCTGGGGACATTGATACATTAGCATAGCATTAGGCAGCCTTTGAAACTGAACAAAACAGCATCAGGGGAGGCTGATCTCTGCAAATTAAGGGGATAATTGCAAAAAAAAACCTTCTGAGATCAAAGTCTGAGCAAATAGGGTCCCTAGAGATGTAAATGAACGGAGTAGCTGGAACGGCACAAAAAAAAGCCCCATCTTTGAACACTGTAGAGCTGCCATGATTTTAGAAGTTCTAAGGTTGCTTGGGATTTTCTTTGATGAGGGATCATAAATTTAAAATTCACTGCTCCAGTAATGTCCTAAAGGTGATTCCGAGGAACTTTTTTTATTTTGGAATTGCGCCAATAAGTTCTACATTAAGTGCCTTTCACTAAACTCAAACAAATTTCTCCATCACTGTTGGCCACATACTGCTACTGAAAAGTTTCTTGGTGCCGCACTCATTCTCTCATTTATTCTCTCATTAATTCTGTCTCTCTCACGACTTTCCCCTCACCCTGCCTCTCTCTCTCATCCCTCTCTCCCCATTATCCTCTCACCCTGCCGCTCTCTCTGACTCTTTTCCCTCTCTCCCCGCATTCCTCTCTCTCTGCCCCTGTCTCTCACTCTCTTTCTCTCTCCCCACTTTCCTCTCACCCTGCACCTCTCTCTCTCTCTCTCTCTCTCTTTTTCTCCTCCCACTTTCCTCTCATCCTCCACCTCTCTCCTTTCCTCCCTCTCTCTCTTAGTTTTACCTGATGTCTGGAAATTGAAAAGTAGTCTTGTGATCCTTCCTCTGTGTGTGGGTTGGCCATCAGACAGTGATGTCTGACACAGGTGACCCATTTAGCGGGGCCGTCCTCGCTCCCCGCCTCCTTCTTTAACACGCGCACTGTCAAATAGGCGGTGTAGTAATTCTTGAAAGAAATCTCCTGAATCTAGATGACCAGAGACAAAGAGAGGAAAAAAAGGCATGCAGTCTTAGAGAACAGTATAACTGGACTAGAAGAACTATTCATAAAAAGAGTCTACGATAAAACTGCAGCTAAAAAATATATTCCCATATTTATAAATTCTATTGTCTTTAACTTGAATAACTGATTAATCAGAGCATCATGGTAGTGGTTATCAACCCACTTTCTGCAGAAATTAGCTCCAACCTCTTTGATGTCTGGGGTCTGTCTCATAAAACAAGGTTTATTGCTTAGCCAGCTAACTTTAAGCTTAGTTTGATCAATTTCTGGATTCTGTGTTTCATGTGACACTATTGTGATGCTAATCATATACAGTAATCCCCCAGTTTTACGCAGATCAGGAGTCGTGGATTCAGTCACACGTGGATTTTTTTTGAGAACCAAACTCATAAGCTGTGTCCGAAAAGTGCACTCGTTCACTCGTTCACTACATAGTGTTTGCTATATAGGGGGCTAGCTAGTGAACAGGGGGAGGTGGCGTTTAGTAAATTTTGGACACTCGGGATGTTACGTTTTTACTAACTGTTGCTTAAATAGTGCGCCGGATCCTGGCAGTTTATCTCTGTGGCATAAACACACGTCTCGTATATGTGTGTTCATGTAGTGTACAGTGTCTGTGCACTAGATTTTGTCAGGCGGTGATTCTGTAGTGCACTGACTAGTGGGTGAAATTGACGGTTGGAATTTCGGGCACCACTACAAAATGGCTGATTCACTACATAGTGCCTTATATAGTGAACGAGTGCACATTTCGGACACAGCTCATGTGTTTGACTTTATGTACCCATTAGCATTGAATACAGTTCCTGAACTCAATAATCAGGAGGGTACTTCTGGCCATGAGTGTATGAAATTAATGAATTTAAAGTAACGTCTGTCTGTCTTGTTCTTCCTTTCTCTCTGCAGCGTGTGAGTTGATGAACAGGGGTATCCTGGCTCTGGTCAGCTCCATCGGCTGCATGTCTGCGGGCTCGTTGCAGTCTCTGGCCGATGCCATGCACATCCCCCATCTGTTTATCCAGCGGGCACCGGCGGGCACCCCTCGCTCCAGCTGCCCCCCCACCACCCCCGGCCAGCCTGACGACTACACGCTCTTCGTCCGGCCGCCCGTCTACCTGAACGATGTCATCTTCCACGTGGTGATGGAGTACACCTGGCAGAAGTTCATCATCTTCTACGACCAGGACTATGGTAAGACTCGATGCCCGTTGGTCGTGACATTGGTCCGTTGAGTCATCCTGACTCCTCATAATCACACACTTTATTTTTAACCACTCTGAATGACCCCCTCTGTCAACACCCTCTCATCAGCTCTGGAGAAATTGTACGGAATTATTTCCACCATGGCTGGTTTAGGGTCTGCAGCAGTGTTTTTCTGCACGCTGTGGGAATTTGAGAGAAAAATAGAATGGTAAAAGGTTATCTTTGCATGTGTGTTTTGTATCAGATGGAAAAAAAACACTCGAAGTGTGGAGCTCGTCCACATGTCAGCCACAGAGAGGAGAAAATAGAGAGAGAGCAGAGGTGCGAGTGTACTTGTCTTGTCTGAGTGTGTTAGTGTGGGACAGAGAGAGGCAGGGTGGAGCACGGCTGTGTGGAAAGAGGAACTCCATCTTCCCCTGGAAGTCCCTTTGGAGGATAAAGCCGGGACAAATCAGTGACCGTCCCTGAAAAGGAACATATCCACTTGTGGCAATGTCAGGGGACCAAGCATCACACCGCCTCCCTGCCTTAAGCCTGGCTGATATCCTCCCCATCTCCCTGCCTTAAGCCTGCTGAGAGCTTGACCACTGACTCAGAAGATGAATCTCCTGGGCATTAATGAAGCTTTGTATCCATGGTTCCTCTCTGAAGGAACGATATACCCCACAATTTTTAAAATAGCTTTTTTGGACAATGGAATGTGCGTTGCAAAATTGATTTCCCTCCCCACTGACCATTATTTTCAGCTTTAGTCGTGCTGGCAGAAAACTCTGCGAGAATTCCCAGCACTCGCTCTCCGTGGTCTCGGGTTGTCTTCTGCAGCGCTGGCCAGCTTCTGCCAGTCCACTGATTTATAAACCTCCTATTACATTATGTACTGTAACTGGTGACCTGGGATGTACCTGATTCGATAGGGTGCATTTTTTGACCAGCCAATCTCTCTCTCCGTATAATCACGCTGATACGGCAGGTTCCTCCTGGGAAATGTGTGCAAATGCATGATTTTGGGGCAGGAGGTGATTGGAATTCATCTGAAGAGCTGTATGAGCTGATCCAGCCCAGGCCTGGAATCCACAGCGGAGGACGGGTCAAAACATGGAGAAAGGAGAAATGAAGCTGCCAGAATGGAAGCTCCTCATCAAGATTCATGGGACTTTACTCCTAAGTCTGCAAATGCCCAAAGGAAGCCCATATTTACACAGAGCACTTAATAAATAAATAAACAAGATTCATTTCTGCGAGAAAATGCAAAGTGTGATTGGGTGGCTGGTAGGAAACCAGTGTTTGGAGACATAGACTTTGGTTTTATGGGCAATAAAACAAAAACCCATTCTAACTGGCGCTCTTCTGATTCTCACCACGGGGCGTCGCCCTCGCTGGCTCTGTTAAAAAACTATTAATGATGAACGGCTGAGCGCGTAGCTGCATTCACAGACTGATTATACTTAATTAAACCACAACAAAGGGTTTAAAACATGTCACGACGTCACAGACTCTTGCTCTGAGACACATTTTGAAAGCGACGCGACCATTTGCTTTCTCTCCCCACATATTACAATTTAAATGGACAAAAATTTCTTCAAATATGGCCTAGTTATGAGAAAACTTAAAATGCATTAACTGATGAGCTTTTTGGTGAAATAAAAATATTATTCCAGGTCATTTCCAAGTTCAGTTCTACACCATGTGCACCCAGTTCCACTCTGAAACAAAACCACAGAAGGGATCCTCAAATGTAATAAATTAAACAAATCATTTGTAAACCAAATAATTTGAAACAAAGCTCTTTGTTGATGTGAATTTTTGTAGATCAAGCTGGGGATGGTTGTTTATGTGGGTTCCAGAGGGAACACCAGTGCATAACCTAAACTAGAAGAAATAGGACACACAGGGCAGCAAAACAGAGGTCCTAAAAAGAGTATAAACCATCAGAATTAAAGATATAATTTAAGACATGAATATTTTTATCTGACCAAGGACAAGTACAAATCAAATAGGAAAGGATTTGTGAAATTTGCATTTAAACCCAAAAACTTGCAAATCTGTTTCAGTACATACACAGAGCATGTGTTTACCCTCAGAACTCAGAGTGTATCAGTAAACTCTGATTTCAGTAAATATAAACAGTGTAAAACAGTCTAGA
>JBBPCY010000018.1:10251747-10263341 GCA_037974405.1 Brachyalestes nurse
AGGGACAGTCTTACAGTCATTAGTTACAGGGACAGTCTTACAGTCATTAGTTACAGAGACAGTCTTAGTCATTAGTTGGAAGTCACGCTGGATAAGCGTGTCTCTCTCCGTGTCTCTTAAGTTGCCTAAATGAAGGCCGGGGACAACTAAGGGGATAACCAGGATATAGGGCAACAAAACCAAACCAAAGATTTTGTGGAGGGGGACTAAGGGCACTATGGCCAAATGTATAAGCTTCCTCACTATTTCCAGAATAAGAAAAGCCTGAGGTTTCATTCGGCCGGAGTTTTCAACCCGAGCTCCAATTAAGTGGAAACATCTGGCAAGTCAGAGGGAGCTGTGAGAGACTGGGTGTTAACATATAGGGCAGGTTGAGCCATAGGCACACACACACACACACACACACACACACACACACACACACACACACACACAAATATACACTTTCTCATAGCAGGCAGTGAAGCATTAATCCCAACTAGCCTCTGCATGTTGACTGCCACTCCACCCACACAGCTGCCTGGCCACACTTATAACTTACCAAGCATAAAATATCCACGTCACATGCATGAAGCAACAATATAAAGTTCAATTGATGTCTGGCTCCATCTATTGTTTGTTTTAGGGGGGTCTGGTGTAATGCATTTCATTCCATGTGGGTGTTTCTAGGTCAGGTTTGTTATAGCAGTTTATCACATAAAAGTCAAGCGTGCGGTTTGTGTTCAGTCCAGCAGACACAGCTGTGTGTATCGTTTAGGAAGGTATAATGTAACTAAGAGCTCATCAGAAGGATTAATCTTCACAATTAACAAGTTAGAATATTGACAATTCAGAGACATCTGATAGAAGAACTCACCTGAATTGTACACAGTGGTGTGAATGGAACCAGATGTCTATCAATACCTGAGTGTATGAACCCTGGTTCCATTCACTGCCACTGTAAATAAATGAATGTCACTGAAAAATCTTTGGAATTCCCTTTAAAAGTGCACTGGTTTTGGAATGTCACAATAAAATGTAACAAAATCTGAACTAATTTTTGGCCAAAATAAGAAGTCTTAAGCACTTTTAGAATATAAAGATAAAAAACTTTGTTGTCTTTGTTCATAAATTGTTGATGAACTAAAAGAGAGTTTTACATGAATACATGCAAATGAGTTCTGTCCTGATTGGCTCCTAAAAATGTCTGTGTAAATGGCTGGGGCTAGTTTGTTGTGACATCACAAAACCAATGAATTTCCAAAAGCTGTTTTATTCAGGTCTAATATGAACCCATGAGTTTTGAAATGTTTAGATACAGCATACATTTCCATTTTAATAAAAAACATTCCATTATGTGGGCTCATAATAATCGTGTAAAGTAATGGAATCAATGGTGATTAATTTCAAGATTTTGTGAAGCATTGAGTTGTATCCTAAAGACTCATAATCAGATCTTTGTGAGATTTACGCCCCTAATATCAGCCTCAGCTGGACGTGTTCCATCATGCCGTGCGGAGAGAGGGGCGGCGGAGAGGCTCTAGAGCTCCGCTTTGCTTAATCCAACAGCCTCCACTCGCGTTCCAATTGATGGGATGCTTTATGCCTCTTGTCTCGGCTGTAATTATGAAGTTTTATTAGGTCTTTGTGGAAGATTAAAACACTATTAGCACTGCACCAACCATCATACTCTCCAGCTGTTGCCTTTGTTTATGAGCGGAGTGTTTTATGACACCCGCTTTTAGTCACCTCCACAATTACAGCTAATGGAAAGCAGCGCTGGTACGGTGGGCAGGAGAAACATTGGTGGGCTCGTGCTCGCGTGGGCATGGAGGGAGACGGAACGAGATAGAGCGAGATGAGAGGAGAAGCGAGGAGAGTGTGTCAGAAGTGAGGATGAGAAACAGCCCCATTGAAGGTGTTAATGGAGGGTGCAGAGGACTAAAGAACAGAGCGCAAAGGAGATGGGAGGGAAAGCGACAGTGTTAAGAATCCGTAAATCAGTGTCTGATCTACCCATACACTCACCTGTGTGTGAGACTGTGTGTGAGAAAAGTACTTCAGTGTTCGTGAGAAGATTTGGACACAACAGTTTGGACACATTTGACTGTTTTCAACAAATAATAAATTAGTAAAGACATCAAAATGATGAAACAGGGCACGTATGGAGGTACTACAGTCAGAAATCCTAGCCTTCCTCCAAATAGGGCAATTTAGGCTCCACCCCCTCTCTTCTCACAACATACCTGATTGGCTCAAAATGACTATTATTCCAAAAATGAACTTTTAAGAAGATAAGGACTCCTGATGCATGTTTGGTTACACTGGACTCTCACTAGCTCTCAGCCATTCAGTGTGTTGAGCAGTTACGCCTCCTGACTAACTGTAGCATCACACCGGTGTGTTTCGGAACATTCAGTGATAAACGTTCTAACATCCATTAACTACAGACCAACACTGCAAGGCAATGGAGATTCAAGATTACTGCTGATGTCACCATCTTGACATCTTTACATTTTTAAAAAATAACTCAGGCTGCCTATAAATAGTTGTCAGACCATTTGACGAACAGAGCGAGCGCCGTGCAGGAGTCTCTAGAGCTCAAAGAAGGAAGGCAGATTAGCAGTTTGACACTCAGTGCTCAGTAATAAATCTTTAAATCTGTGTGAATGCTTGATGTACATAAAAGCCACGCCAGCAAATGACCCTGCTGAGCTCTTGTTTTCATTACACACACTTATAAACCATCTTCATCGACTATTTATGTTCTCCCTTATTCATTCATTAGTACTTTGGCACTGTAACCATAGTAATGCGCTGTTGTACAACGGACATCATCATTCTGTCGAATGAGTTCCGAGTCAAAGTCAAACGAACAACATCAGCATCGAGGCGAACGCCGTCTCACTGACGAGGAGAGATTTAGAAAATTAACGTCTTTATTTTAAAAATGCAAAGACTTACCTCAAAGAGACGTCAGGCGGTCACTGTCTGGATCACCACCGACCTGAAACTGGCGCTCTGGAGTCAGGCGGCACAACCGGCACAATACATGAACAATCAAGAACACAAACACTGACACACAAGCAAACAACTCGTGCAGCAACGGGTAGAACTGTTAAAAAACTCCCACTGAAGTCTTAACTGACTCGAACTGGACTCTGGATTAAAGCAGAACTCGGCATTTTGTAAAAGCGTTTTGTTTCTGGCCTCACTATTGTGTGTCTGCTTCGTGCGGTCGTTTGCTGCGATGCCATCGCTCCCCGTGAAAACCTCCAAACTGATGCTCCAGGAACTGGCAAGGGGCATTTTTAAGGATGTAGTTTGATTCACGTAACAAAGCTAGAATATGTATAATTTATAATACGAGTTACTATCTGTAAAACAGATGTTTATTGAATAAATCAAAGTGAAAGTAAAACCTCACTCTGTACCTCAGAATGTACCCATGACACAAAACTGCATTACAAATGATATAAATATAACTGTCTCACCCTAATTGGTGAATAAAGCTCATGACTACAGATTTGTGACTTGACTCAGAGTCTCAATGTTGATTCACCCCCTGAAACTGAACTGACTTGCACCCAAGAGACCCGAGACTCATCTGTGACTCACCCCTCAGAGAACTGAGACTCATCTGTGACTTGCCTCTCAGAGAACTGAGACTCATCTGTGACTCGCCTCTCAAAAAACCGAGACTCATCTGTGACTCACCTCTCAGAGAACTGAGACTCATCTGTGACTCCCATCCCAAAGACTTGAAAGTTGACTCAGACTTGTGCCTCACGCTTTTGACTCAACTCAGATTTGTATAAAGTGGCAAGAGTCTTGATCACATGATTAGTAGGATAATTAACGTTTTTAACATTTTTCAACTCTTCACTCACACGGAAACCGACTAGATGGTGAACATTTTAAGTCATATTTACATTTACAGAATTCAAGCATTTAAGCCTTAGATCTTGTCTTCATGATCATGAAATGTATGTATGATGTCAATATTCTAATTGCTCGCTCTCTGTCTCTCTCTCTCTCTCTGTCTCTCTCTCTGTCTCTCTCTCTGCGTCTCTCTCTCTCTGTCTCTCTCTCTCTCTGTCTCTCAGGTGGTGGAAACCAACTTGGTAGCTTTTGATTGCCACTGGATCATCATTAATGAGGTGAGCGTCTCACTTTCATTCGATAACATTTTCCTCACGTTGTGGGCTGAAATGTTTTAAAATTAATATTTCATTTCAAAATGAGGCAGATGGGCTTTGCCGTTACACAAGACTTTTAGAAGATGAATCCAACATTTATAATTGATAATGTTCGCTTTCCGTGTGTGCAAATGAGTAGAATGCGTGTAAAGCGCCTGCTCTTGCCCGCCAAATAAGGACAATTTACCGTGTGCTGATTCAAATTAGGGCTGGCATGCTAGTGTGAGTGTCCCGTTCCAGGAGAATGAAATGGGCTTCATGGACAATAACGTGTTTTACAGAGCACTCGCCTGACAAGGAGAAATTGCAGAGAGGATTTGGGGTTTAAGGGTGGGTCCCCCTGGCTGTGTTCTTTTTTTTTAATGAACCAATAAGTCTTTCTCTAGGTTGGGAGCTATTCATCTTGCCAGGATTAGGGACGAAACTCGGTGCTGAAACTTTTTTAAGCCAGTGAGCGCTAGTGCTTTTAACTTGGGCTCTAGGAGAAATGAAGTCGTATCAGATCTACTTCTAAACTCAAGATTAGATCTGATAAATGTACTCTAACACTACGATTACACATGCTGGACAAAAAGGGCATTAATATTGTGTGTCTCCGCTTCATTATCTGTCCTAATTTGAGGTCAGCCTGTACAGAATCTCGGATCCTCCTGAGTCACGTTGCATAAATCTGGTTTTTGAAGGTCACAGCCCAGCCTAGCCTTTTTCCCTGTTCCACTTCTCCTGCTTCCCATCACGGAGGAGCTGCTAATTAACAGACGAGCTGAAGCAGGTGTAATGGAGCGAGGCGAAGCCTAATCCCCCGGGGCCAGATCTGAGAAATGGGGCCCCCGTAGATCAAGTGCCTCCTACAATCGAACCAGTTTCCGCTTGTTCTGAGACCTTTTTTTAAACGATATTTTACTCTGAGGTTTGGTGCTGTCCCGGACTGTCCCAGACTGTCCCAACTTTCCCTCCCACACTTTAGTTCTATCAAATATTTCTGAGTTAGAGACACCCAGGACCGTGAGGCATGGCACAAAACGCGACTGCAGCTGAAAGCCGAATTACACAGTCGCAGTAGAGTTGTAGCAACAATGTAAACAATCAGAAATTATCAGTAAAAATAATCTGTGTACAGTAGAGTGCTGGCAACACAAGTTATTGTGAGTTATTCATATAATTACTGCGTTTGATTATATGTTTCATTTACTATAATTCCACAAAATTGTGCTAAAACACTAAAGTAGTTGTACAGACAAAAAAATGGATATAAAATGTGTGTATATATATATACTCCATGTGTGTGTAATATATACGTATATATATATATATATGTTTTGCAATCATGCGAAGCATAGGCTGTGCATGAGAGGGCCCGCTGTGAGCCTCAAGGTTTAAAAGGTGCTGCAAACAGTGGAGATGTCAGCAAGCTCGAGACAAGCGAGAAAATGCAATTTCAAACATTTCTCAGCGGCGTAATTCTCTTCCGGCTCAAAAAAAAAAAATGTCAGAAACAATATGACAGAAAATCAATTCTGTAGGAGTCACTACAGGAACTCTGGGGGAGTTTCCAGAGCACGAATAATGTCATTATCTTGGCAAAGATATGTATTTTTGTAGCCTGCGCCTCAGACCAGCCAACTGTGATTGCTCCCATTGTTAAAGGCGTTTGAGAAACTACTGGTTGTTTAGGCCTGATTTTAAGAGGCGAAAAACATTCCATGCAGAACTGGCCATTGAAACTTTAGTCAGTTGAATGGAAAGTGGAATCAGCCTCTTTCAGATACGTCTCGGATACAGAGCTTTTCTGATCAGAATGTGTAAAAAAACATGCCTAGTACAAAAGGCCTCGCACATTTGGACCTCAGTCTTGAGGCAAGAATGTATCCATTTAACATGCATAAGAGTTACAACTGAGAGTCGCTGAGTGATTCAAAAGAGAGACCAAAATTAGATGGTGGAACATTTTCATTGTGAAGGACACTGCATGCCCCCCTCTGGCAGTGAGCACTGGGTTTTGTATCTCTCTAATTAGGGCTGGGATGATAAGCAAGTTTATATATGTAAACTTAGTACGTCTAATTGCATATTTAACATCAAAGCTCATCGTAGTTCATAGTTTAGTTTGCGTTTGCTGCATGAAGCGCCAAGTTAAAGCAGAGCTTCAAAGCCTAAACAGCACCGTGGCAGAGCTTAACCGACTTGCTAGACTATTTTAGCAGAATGGGCCGTTATGCAGTCTCTGCATCTTTAAGTTACATGTTCTACGAGAAAAAAAAAGTTTACTTTGTTGCTGTAATTTCTAGTTCTACTGCGTACAGTGAATTTCAGACCTGATGTGAAGGTTTTAGAATTGAAAACAGCATCTGCTGTTTTCATCTGAAAATATTGACTTGCTGTGAAAAGACTTCACAACAAACAAACATTACTGAAATTAAGATAGAAAATGCTGTTTCTGACGATGTGTTCCTCGCGCAACATTCACTCACTGCTCTGTGTATGAGGGAAAAAACAGAAACCAGGACAGGAGCTCCAATTTGCGAACTCACTCATTCGAAGCAGTAAGAAAAAATGATAAATTTCACCTCACTATTTTCACCTAAATGAAAAAGTGGTCCCAGCACTCCCTGGAATACAGAAACTGCTCCTCGTGATGACATCGTTGAACAGGAATGACTTTCTGTGTGTTTTCGAGGGTCTCGACAGCACTGCCAGAGAGTGATTTCCAGTGATAAGTAAACAGAAGAAGCTTTAAACGCATTAGACAGAACTGGGATACTCAGTGTTTACAGAGTTCTTGCTATGATGAGCTGATGAATGTGGAAAAGTGATGTATATGATTGTTGAACACCTAATGAATTAATAAGAACATTTAGTAAATATGCATGACCTCAGCCTGGGTTTGACTTTGTAGTTTGACATTTCCCATATCTTGACAGTGACATATTACTAATATCAGTGTCAGAAGCGCTGTGATATTGGGAGTCTTGGAAAATCACTAAAGCTACGATGTCCAAAAGTGTTACGTCTATAGATGGATGACATTATCTTTGCTTTGACCCCTTACATTGCTCATGCCTGGCCTGACATGACAGCAGTCTGAGCGGAGCAGTTGGGGAGTGGTGGGGGGGGGGTTAGAGGGGACTTGTGCCAGAACCCTAACCCTAAACTAGGCCATAACCCTGCAGGCTTCTATTTGTGTCATTCTGATTTAGCTCCACTAATTAAGCATCAAGGGCCTTTCGCATTCGTCAGCTAGAGGTACCAAAAAAGTAACTGGGCTGGGGCAATTTTCAGGTTCACGCGAGTGTGCCTGTCCTCTAGACCGCCATCAAAAAAGTTCTTGGAGGTTGGTTCAACCACACAGAGGGACTCACGCACCCTCTGTCCCACGTGCCACCCTGACGGCCATCGCTATTCTTAAAAGGTTAATTAACGGCTGTCAAAACACATTCCTTGTCTCGGTACAGTCACTGTCTAACACACGTTTGGGTTCCGCCCATCAGAAACATGCACATGACCTCTCCAGTGAGGTTTCTGAACAGTGTCTGGGACTGAGAACGAGTCGTTCAGCTCCAGTGCTGGAGAGAGAGTTTTTTCAAGGTCATTTTCACTTTCCGCCAACGTAGCGGACCACCCAGGACCGGTCTGGAGTCCACACTCTTCTTCCACTATAACAGTGGAGGTTAAACTGGAATCGGGTGGTGGAGGCCTAGTGGGTAGGATACTTGCCTGTGGACCAAGAGTAATGGGTTTGAATCCTATCGAAAGCATACCACCACTGGGTCCCTGAGCAAGACCCTTAACCCCAAGTTGCTCCAGATCAGCATTCATCTTCCTGAGGTGGTCTCCACTTGCTGCTCCACATTAATGAAGATCTAGATGTAGTTTGAGCAGGCTGAGAGAAGTTTTGTGGATTTGTTTGTAGAAAAGATTTGGGTGACTATTGGCTTCTAGAGTTGACTGCAGTGTTAGCTTTGCAACTCCAGTTCTAAACTAAACAAACATAATGAAAATAACAAGTGATCATTGGTGGACAGTAACCCCCCCCACAAAGGCGGCTGGGCGATCCTGAAGTGCACCTTCACTGGGGGGGGGGCGCACCACATCCGCTCCAATCACGTCATCCCCGCCCTGTCGGCTCTGCTCCGCCTGCCAGCTGAAAACTTGCCCCGGGCTAAAATTAGCAGCCATTCCTCTCCGGGTTGCACAAGGACGAGGCAGCATGAATGCGTGTCCCCCTTTTCCCCTCGCCGCTCTCCTTCCTGCATCATCGCTGCTCTCACCTTCCTCCCTCAGATCAGCCCGCGTCCCAGGAGTCACCACAGAACTGATGGCCGTTATAAATAGGTGGTCTACTTAGGCTCCGGTATAAATAGTTGCTCCCTTTGAAAAATGGGAGCCTGGTATGGAGGTGACCTCAGCCTGATGAGGAAAGGAGGACACTGACCTTGATGTGAGGGGAAAGTCGTTGTCTGTTTGTACACGCGAGAGTTGCGTACACCCGAGAGCTGTGTGCACGCGAGAGCTGTGTGCACGCGAGAGTTGTGTACACGCGAGAGTTGTGTGCACGCGAGAGCTGTGTGCACGCGAGAGTTGTGTACACGCGAGAGTTGTGTACACCCGAGAGTTGTGTACACCCGAGAGTTGCTTACACGCAAGAGTTGTGTGCACGCGAGAGTCGTTGTTTGAGGAGGGAGCGCTGTTGGCTCTCGGGCCGCTGAGAGCTCTTCTAATGGATACTCGGAAACCAAAAGTGTGTCAGCATCGGCGAAAGTGTCTACTTATCAAGATAGTTGCTCAGATGGGTAGAGTAGGCTCAAGTAGAGGTGTTCGTATTTCTAATGACACCCTGCGTCTGTCGGCATGGACGCTGAGGTTTCAGCTCTATTGTTCTCTTTTCGTATCCTTGTGGAGTATTATGGAATTATAAAGCAGTCCTGCTACGGTAACAGTGAATGAAATCAAACCCAAAAAGGTGATAGTCAGTCAGTATGAGTGGTTAAATTGAAACTGAGTAGATTTCCTCGTGATAGTAAAGGTCATCCATCCTCGGTGTTCACCTAGTTCTTTCCCATCTCGGATAGTGTGTATAGATGTCCATGATCCAAATAATAGCCCTGCATTTTCCTAACAGTTCAGTACATTCAGAGACTTTCTACCTCTGACTCAGAAGAGACATTTTTCGCTCAGAGACCCCCGATAATGTGTCGTTATGAAATGCACTATGGCCTAGAAAGAAAATAAGTGGTGATTTATGATGCTGAGTCATTGAAATCTGCCCCACTACAGTAAAATTTCTGAAAACTGGAGATTTCTGTGCCATACTATTTTTTTTATCACCAGGCCTGTCACATGTCATTAAATTTATTTATTGATTGATTGGGGGTGGGTGTGGCCTAGTGGGTAGGATACTTGCCACTGGACCAAGAGGTCATGAGTTAGAATCCTACCTTCAGCACCACCACTGGGTTCCTGAGCAAGACCCTTAACCCCCAGTTGCTCCAGGGAGACTGCCCCCTGTAGTTAGGAAATGGAGGTGACTTTGGATAAAACCGTCTGCTAAATGCTGTAGATGTAAATTTAACCCTCTGAGGTCCGAGGCCTTTCTGGCAGTTTGCTACACCTTTAGATGATTGTTTTGGAAAACTGAAAAGGATCCATTTTTGGATCCTCGGACCTCAGAGGGTTAAATAATTGCAGTTTACGATCCATTGGCAGTCACATGCTTGAATAAACAGCAGGACTCACCACTGCCCTCTAAAGGTAGATTAAGTTTGTTTGTTTTCCGATTTCTTTTATGGACATGCATATGTAAAAAAAAACTAAATGGAACTAAAGTGGAAAATGATTGTGACTGAAATTCTTGTGATCAACTTATTATTTATTTGATTTTAAAGAAGCAAAGTGTGATTTGTGATTGCTTCTCAAAATCATACTTTATACCCCAAAATGAAGTTTTTTTTTTAGATAATATTCTTTAATTACTTTAACAAAACAGTCAAAAATGATGGTGATAAAATACAAATGAAGAAGCTTCGCGGTGGCTACTAGACTCATCATCACATTAACAGACTCGGTCTAAGTTATATTTTCCTGCTACGTCCTTTGAGGTCCTTCAAGTTCTCATTGTGTGTTTCTGCTTCTTCTTTCTGTCTCTCTCTCACTGCACTCTGTCTCTCTCTCTGTCTCTATCTCCGTCTCTTTCTCTGTCTCTCTCTCTCTCTCTCTCTGCCTCTCTCTCTCTCTGTCTCTCTCTGTCTCTCTCTCTCTCTCTCTCTCTGTCTCTCTCTCTCTGTCTGTCTCTCTCTTTCTCTCTCTGTAGGAGATCTCTGATATGGATGTGCAGGAGTTGGTGATGAAGTCTATAGGGCGTCTGACTCTAATCAGGCAGACCTTCCCGATGCCTCAGAACACCAGCCAGCGCTGCGTCCGCAACAACCACCGCATCAACACCTCGCTCTGCGACCCCAAAGACCCCAAGGCTCAGACCCTGGAGGTATCCACTCCCCTTCCTCCATTACCACACTAGGAAAGAGTCTGAGGAGAAGACACTGAGAGGATTCAATTGGATCCTATGAGCACCACTGCTGCTCCACACCACAACCTGACAGCGCAGGACGAGTGTATGATGATTCACAGGGATGTGCTGATGCAGAGTTCCTTATAACGAGAACTCATTACTTATATGGCTGATTATACTTTCACACTAAAATCCACATATGAGGTACATAACATGGGTTAGGACACTTACGATGGGTGACTGATTACTCTTATATAGCCTGGACATGGCTAAATGAGGTATTATTAAATATGGTTGCACCAGTTTGGGGGTTGTGGGCCAATTAATTTTTACAGTTTAATTATGTTTTGCCTTTGTCAAACCCAAGGACACTTTACAGCAGTAACAGGTACATGATCAACAATAAATCAAACAACCCACTAAACACACACACACACACACACACACACACACACAGCCCTACTCGCTTCTCCCGCTGGCAGGGGAAAAACTCCACGGTTCACAGATTAAAGTCACTTTGCTTGCCTGGGAACAATCCTTAGCTGAAGGTGAAAGTCCCCATCAGGAGGTTTTGATGTAGCATAACATCATTCAAGCATCTGGTCCAGTGAGCCTCGCTGTTGTGGTCAAGTGGTCAGCCCATGGAAACCTAATGATCTCACTCTTAATCATCTTACTATATGAGTTATACAGTACTGGGCAAAGGTCTTCAGCCACCCCTTAATTTTTATATTTTGCTTTGAATCACTTTGTTGGTGAAAACTGTCCAAACTGTCTGATCTTAGTCACACTGAAGAGATTAAATGAAAGAAATGTGAACCAATGTTTTACTGACAGGAGCCTAGATAAAGGAGTTCCAACCACTCAGCATTCAGCACCACCAGTATACTGATCACCGCCTGATCATCTGG
>JBBPCY010000018.1:10305641-10316968 GCA_037974405.1 Brachyalestes nurse
ACATATCCCAGCATGCATGGTTCCTTAAAGGAACAGGCTCTGTAACAGTTTCATATGGAAACATTAAACAGCGACCTATAAAACATTTAGCCATCTCACTTACTATTAGATAAGACTAATATTTATTACTATTACTATTAACTATCTTATTAACACAAGATATTTAACTTGTTTTTTGTCATCTATACATGAAAATATAAGTAAGAGTGTGTTTACTGGTTAATACACTGCTGTTTATTTAAAATAAACAAAAACAAACCAAGCCTCATGCTTTAGACTTTTTGTTACTTAACTTCACTGTACCGAACCGAACCGTGACGTCAGAACTATAATGTGAACCGAACCGTGACCTTTCTGTACTGTTACAGCCCTAATAGATACTGACGTCATTCAAGGGCACAATGTTTTCGTAGTTATGTGGATGACACACACCTGTATGTATCTGCTGAAGCAAACAATGCAGCTATAAACTCTATTACCATCTGTCCTCTGGTGATAATTAACTGGATGATCAATCATTTATCAGCGTTAAACAAGGACAAAACTGAAATCCTGTGAGTCGGCCCTAAAGCACAGATAGAAACGCTGTTTAATAATCAGGGCAAATGAACTCCCCGGATTCAATCTGAGGTAACAAGTCTTGGGGTTATCTCAGATTCAGATCTGAGCTTCAGGGCCCACTTTAACGAGGTGATAAAAACATTTTACCCCCCTTAGAAACATTGCTGAAGTATTGTACGACCACGTATAAATCAAGAATATGCTGATAGACCGATGCGTGTTTTTCTTTCAGGCAGGCTTGATTACTGTAATGCACTTTTTACTGGCCTCTCGGAAACAAAAGAGAAAAGAGGAGAGCACTTCAGTCCAGTTTTAGATGCTCTGCACTGGCTGCCATTTTAACAGGCCAGGACAAAAAAAAATAGTGTTCTCTTGCTTTGAAGGGGCAATTATCTTTACATTCATTCTGCATCTTCAGTCCGCTGCTTGGATGATCCCCTGGCTATTGAGCACAACACACGCAGACGTTTGAAGAATCACGTCATTTATTTTGCACTGGATAGATGGATGAATGGATGGATAATGGATGGATGGATGAACAGATGGAGGGATGGAGGAGTAGACAGATATGTGTCATATACATGTTTCCATACATATTTATATGCAGAGGCATGTATATACCTATGATGCATTACTCCTGTAATTCCAGTAAATGAGTTCCTTTAATAGTGTTAATGAATTACCATGTTGCTCACATACTGCGTGGCTGCTGTTGTCACGACAACCTGTAAGGAACTTGCACTGAACTTGGGGGTTGAGCTCAACTTCCCCTTGAAACAGGTCATCTGTAATCTGTCCACACACATCTGATTGTGTTTATTATCATGAAAGGTCTTAGATGTATTCTGAAAAGTTTGATCCATCCAGTCCTGAGGTTATATTATGTCCAGAACTCAACTCGCCCAGAACAAAAGCAGCGCAGATTCCTTTTCCTTCATTACTGTTGATTGGAAGTGACATAGCAGTAATGCCCTCATGACTTTGCTCAGAATAGCGTCAGAGCTCATAAAACCAGGTTAAGATGAAGTGACATTAAGCCTTTAGGTTTCATGCACCAGTCTCACCTCATGCTGCAAAACGAAACTGAATTATGAACTCTAACTAAAGAATTGAGGACAATTTGGTTCAGTTCCAGATATAGACGCGCCGGCCCTTCCGACGTATATGGAGTTCTCATCATCCCGACTGTCAAGCTGTGTTTACAACCTGCAAGTTAATGTTCTACAACTGAAATGCTTCTAAATCATTTACACTGTGTGTCTGAAATACTGCAGTCCGTCCTTAATGTTCCTGCCATTGTTTTCTGCAGGAGGAGCCGTTCGTCATGGTGTCAGAAAATGTGCTGGGGAAGCCGAAGAAGTACCAGGGATTCTCCATCGATGTCCTCGACGCTCTGGCCAACTACCTGGGCTTCAAGTATGAAATCTACGTGGCACCTGATCACAAATATGGCAGCCAGCAAGCTGATGGCACATGGAACGGTCTGATCGGGGAGCTGGTCTTCAAGGTGAGGCACTGCTCATGTCAGTACATCTGGAAAACGTTTTGATTTGATTTGATTTGTTTTTTTTTTTATTATGTGCAGTTCTATTACTGTGTGACTAATCTAGGGCTGCCCAAATGTTCTGTTTTTGGGAACCAAAGTACAATGTTTGAGGTCAACCAAGGGCCAAAACCTCCATGTCACAATGCATTTATGAAAAAAATACATTTACGCAATAAAAAAACTACAGTTACAGTGAAATGAACAGGTTTGGGCGCCTAGTCAAATTCCATGTTTAGCTGATTTCTTGGATTTCTACATTTCATGTTTGATTTTTTCCTGTAAGTTGAATTTTTTAGCAAATAAATTACTCTGTGAGTAAAATGTCTAGGAATAATCTTCAAATAATTCTCACAACAGTCTCATGGTGAGAAATATTACATATATTTTATTCGATTATCTATTTTTGTACATTAGATATATGATATGTTTCTATATATTCACTTGCCGGCGTATGCCTTCTGTTTGATGTGTTCTGCTGGCTGCTGCTGATGTCAGCAGTGCCGGGTTCTCTCTAAAGAACCGCACCGTTCTCCTGAACACGATTGCTGAAATGTTCAGATGAACTCAGAGCTGAATCATTTTTCACAGCCCGGCAAACAAAAAGGAGAAAAAATATTTTGGCAGTCAGAGGTCAGCCAAGCATTTTCAGGGCCATTACCCAGAACCCCATGCTGCTTTCCATTCCAAAGCTTTTTACAGTAGCCCTACACACCCCACCCCTTCTGCCGCGCCCCCATGGCGAGCCTGCCTCTCAACCGGACGGGCAGGGAACCGCTCCACCAGCTTATCATTTCCACAGAGAGTGGAGAAATCTAATCCACTGCTCCGCGCTTCTGCTGGCACGCGGTTTTGTGGAGATTTCAGATAAACGTGCTTGCATTATACATCAACCTTTAGTTTTATTGAACCGCTTTGACTTCACTCGAGTTTAAAAAATGATCGATTAAAACTTTCTTGAAGAATCAGCAGCGATTAGAAGTGCATCATATTTGACCCACT
Organism: Brachyalestes nurse; assembly: GCA_037974405.1. Classification (NCBI taxonomy): domain Eukaryota; kingdom Metazoa; phylum Chordata; class Actinopteri; order Characiformes; family Alestidae; genus Brachyalestes; species Brachyalestes nurse. The sequence continues at coordinate 10,308,748 of JBBPCY010000018.1, forward strand.
GATCTCTCTGACAGTGAGAACCGGACATGTGTGTGCATGAGCGTGGGCAACTCAGGGGTGGTGGTGGCTCAGTGGGTAGACCTCTGGATCAAGAGCTCACCACCACTGAGCAAGTCCCTTAACCCCAAGTTGCTCCAGAGAGACTGCCCCCTGTAGTTAGAGAATGGAAGTCACTTTGGATAAAGGCGTCTGATAAATGACGTGAATGAAAAAGTAAAACACCCTCAAAATACACCTAAAAATGACCATAACCACTGAGTCACCAAGTCTGTGCAGAGAACAACAGACTGACTCTACCTACTAATAATGAGCCGTCGATGGGCTGAAGACTGAAGGGAAAATGAAAGTTCAGTGATGAAGAGATATAGGTGTTAATACATGAAGTTCTTCCCCTCCAGAGCGTTTGACAGGAGTGTAACTGTAATTTGCATAAAGAAAGCAAACTTTGTGAAACAGTAACACAGACTTTGAGGTTCTTCTCACACACATACGCCTCACTCTGAGAGCTGAAATAGAGTCATTCTGATGGTAAATATATTTTTAAGCAAGCAAGACTTGTGTCACAGTGACTGCTCCTAAAAGAAGCTTCCCGACACACTCTTTAAATACACTAACGCCTGGCAGAAAAGAAACCTACACAGAAGCAGCCCTTCCTAGCTGCTTGAACTGCAGTAAGAATATGTAATCCGAGTGGAATATATAATCAACCATAGTTCCAGTATCCCTGCTTTTTTGTTTCTGGGTACATGTCTGTCAGTTTTATTAATGCTTGTATTAAAATTCAGTTTACTCTAGAATGGCCAAAATTTGTTCACTTTCAATCCTGTTAGCTTAGTGCTAACATACTTCTGGAATCCCATAGGGGCGCTAGTAATTAGCTGTGATTTTTTTCCTTATTTTTTGAAAGCGTTTTTTACTGTCATAGTGCATGAGTTTAAAGCTAGGCCTTCAGTTTGAGCTACAGCTATACAGTAAAAATACGAGCAAAAATGAGCATGTTTGTAGAAGTGTGCTTTTTTCATTATTTTTTGTTTTTTGCCAGATATTTATAATTCAAACTGAAGGTTTAGCCCTAAAAGCCATGCACTATTATAACTGTACATGTAAAGGTCTGGGATATGTTAGTCCTGGAGGGCCGTTGTCCAGCACAGTTTGATGGTTCTCCTACTCAAACACTTAAACTAAACCAGACAATTAACTGGCGACGTGAACCAGGTGTTTCTGAGCAGAGAAATCACCAAACTGTGCCGGACCACGACCCTCCAGGGCCGGAGTTCCACACCCCTGTGTTAGACGGTGAGTGAGCAGTTCGCACAGTCAGTGTGTTGGATGCTGGAGAAAAGGGTGGGCGTAAAACCTGCCATGGCAAGACATCTTGGTCAGATCATCTGATAAGTGGCCGTGGAGTGCTCCCAGTCGGTAGTTGTGGGACCTTCTGACAGTTGTCTGAGTGACAAATATACTGACAAAGCTGAAACAAGGACAGAGTGTTGAGTACTTCAGTTCAAAACAGTTACTGTGTATCTTCAACATTGCTGCTCAAGTCTAACCTCTGTCCACCACTGAAGTGCTTACAATGGGCACATGAGCATCAGATCTGGACCATGGACCAATGGAAGAAGGTACATCTGGTTTCTTATTTTACATTTATGGCATTTATCAGATGCTTTTATCCAAAGCAACTTCCATTCCCTAACTGCAGGGGGCAGTCTCCCTGGGGCAACTTGGGGTTAAGGGTTTTGCTCAGGAACCCAGTGGTGGTTTGCTGAAGGTAGGATTCGAACCCATGACCTCTTGATACAGAGGCATCATGTGGATGGCTGGGTACATGTGCTGCCTTACCTGGAGATGGCATCAAGATCGGAAGAAGTCTAACCAGAGAAGGCAGTGTGGTGGTGGCGGCCTAATGGGTCCTCTGGACCAAGAGGTCATGGGTTCGAATCCTACCAGCACACCACCACTAGGTTCCTGAGCAAGACCCTTAAAAGCAACTTGCTCCAGGGAGACTGCCCTCTGTAGGTAGGGAATGGAAGTCGCTTTGGATAAAAGAATCTGATAAATGCCGTAAATGTTCTGGGTGATGTTCTGCTGGGAAAGTTTGAGTCCTGCTTTCATGTCGAAGTCAACTTGACAGGTGCCACCAATTTGACAGGAGCCTATATCACTGCAGACCAGGTACACTGCTTCTAGACACTCCTATTCCTCAATGGTGGCCTCTTTCAGCAAGATAATGTATCTGCCACCCTGCACCCATTGTTCGGGAATGCTGCAAGGTGTACAATACATACACATAATCGATAGTGACAGCCCTAATTACGACTGGATGGTACATTCACACTGTCCTGCTAATTATGCCCAGCGAATCAGAGAGGTTCCTTAAATTCCAGTCAGGAACGCTGAAACAGCTGCCCCTAATTGGAACAGGCGGAAAAGTAGCGAGAAGCTGGTACGGGAGTGTATGCTCCATACGGATCAACACACTCTCACACACACACACACACACACACACACACACACACACACACACACACACACACACACAGTGGCATTCCCCCATGCTAGGCTTGCATGCCGAGAGTGCCATGTCCATATATAGTTTTAATATGCCGCATAAATGACCATTTATGGCCGTTTAAGCATTTTGTTTCCCAAGCAGACCGTGAAATTAGCAGGTTTAGTCAGCTGTGAATTAATTGTGTGTGGAGGGGTAAAATAACATCGGCCTGCTCGACTTACATTATGCGAGAAAATTCTCCACTTTATGTTTTTGTTTTCTCTTTTTTTTCTTCTTCTTCCTTCACACAAGCTTTAGAGAGAAAGCAATTTGTTAGTGATAGGTCTGAGCCAGCTCACAAAATCATTATGTTCTCGCAGCTCCGACCAGATGTTCACAGATGTGCTTGCTGAGCTCAGGAGAAAAAGTCTGCAGTCTTCTGGTTCTGCATGCCACATAATAAAACAGCAAACGCTCTGACAAAGAAAGTCGGTGGAAGTTTCTTCCCGGAGCAAAAGCAGTGAAACAGGCTGCATTGCTGTGAGATGGAAGGAGGACGGTTTTACAGGGTTCTTCATATCAGTGTATTGTCAGTTTCGGGAGCAAACGAGCTCCTGCTTGCAGGTGGGGTTGGGACAGTACCAGTTTAACTTTACTTCACTTAAATTTGACCTTATTTTACCATTTACACTCGCAGTGTTCCCACGCCGGCGCAACACAAGAAAAAAATCAACCCTTTTTGTTGTGATGGCTTAATTAATGTCACTGACTTTCATCTTCAGTCTCTTTTATGAATGGAAAACTTGAATTAGCGTTAAATAAATCAGAGCAGCCTCTCAGTTATTTAGACATGAGCTCTTTCAGCCTGTTGTGAAGGGAGCAGTCACACTGTGTTTAAAGCAAACGTAGAGTGGGTTATACTTCATACAAGGGTCACATGCAAACGGAGGTCAAAGTTTAAACAAAATCAGACACTTTATTGCAAAAATAAGACTTTTATACAGTTTTTACATTTTTAAAAGATTGTCTGCCCAATTTAGTCGTCTCTAGTTCCACCCACTAGCAAGAACTCCACCAATCAAGCAATGCGACCAACACCGGGAGGGTGAATGTGAATATGTGCTTCCTAATGAAGCTTCAGTGCATCTTTTCGAACTGCTGCCAGTGCAGCATCACTGGACACATCAACACGCTTGGAGGAGAACACTAACCCCCAATTCTATTACTTCAACTGCCAGATTGTGCTGGTATTAAGTGACGGGGAGGGAAGGCCATCCTGCCCTCCCAGAGACCATCACTCAGAGCAGTTCTGTGGTCTTTTAGTCGAGAACTGTCCTCACCAGCCCTCCTCCTAGAGATCCGCTTTCCTGCTGCGTTCTGCTCCAACCTGCACCTAACATGCTGCCTTTATTTACCTCTCACTGTTCTAGAGTCCGTTTTTCTCTTTAACGGTATGAAAGTTAACAGTATAAAATTAGTCCCATGTGTCTCCGGTGTGTAAAGAAATGAGTGTTGTGTCAATATTTTATTATTTTTTCTCTTCCACATTTCTTTTAGCTACAAACATCAAGTGTAGCCATGTTTCATTCTTCAAGTTTGCATAAAAGGACTTTTTTATACACTTACTCTGTATATTTAGCACTACCCTGTGTGTGTATATATATATATGTATATATATATATATATATATATATACAGTTGCAGTCAGAAATATTATAAGTAATGTGGATGAAAGATAATGACAATAAAACAACTCATTAAACAACAAAAAAACATCTATTGATACATATTGGAATTAATTTGACAACAGAACTTGACTTAACTATGAAGATCAAATGAAAAACCTACATCTTTTCACACATTATTCTATTATGTTTCTCTTTTTTTGCTGTTGTGTGAAAGGACTTCACTTTTAACTTGATAAAATAATTAATGGATGTTCCAAAGATTCCCATCAATTATTGATTGGGGTTCGTGTGAATAGTTTTGCGTCACACTTCCTGGATTTGTGTAACGAAGCTAGAAGGTGGGCTGCGTGGTTTTCCAGAGTTAACGCTAAATCCTTTAGTTCATCAGCTCGTGATATAAAGCGGGCAAATTCTATGTTAGAAAAATTGATGGCGCTTGGCGGCACTTGAGCTATGAGTGGGCATTAACCCGGGGGGGCACACGGGTCTTCCAGCGCCACCCTCTTCTCCGAAGGTGGCCATGCAGGCTAATGGGAGTTCGCTAGGTGAGGCTACGCTCTGGCCCAGCGATAATGAAAATGGACACTCGTGCACATTAGCAAGCCGCTAATGCTTCCTGACAGGGCCTCTCACCAGACAGGCCGGGTTGGTGCCCCCCCACCACCCCCGTCTGCGCACCTGGCAACCCGGAAAGTTCTGAAACAAGAAAAAGAAAAACAAACAAACATGAAAGCGGATGCTGCCGTGCACCAGAGTGCTTGAGAAACAATTTCCATTCAGCGACAGACAATACAGCCTCCAGCCGAAGTACAGGCTGTTCTTTTCCTCCCCACGTCTGTTTGCTTGCTTTTCAATCTGATATTGTGTTATTTATTGTGGTGGAGGGAAATAAGGAGTCTCGCGTCTCGACACGTCTCCTGATTCCGCATCATGGAAATATGAATGAATATAATCATAAAGGAAAAAGTAAACATCACGGGATGGGAAGGGGATGCAGTTTACACTGATTGCACTTTTAATGCCTGGCAGCGACACGAGCGGCGCCTGCACTGTTCCAGCTCCCACAGAAGTGCTCAGGACTGTCTCCTGACAGAATGCAGACTTAGAATCTCTAAACTAGACAAAAAATAACTTTAGCCAATACTTATAGCCAAAAAAGGGTTGAAGTTTTTATTGAATCAGTATAAAGTATTTTAGCAGCAACTGTAAGAACAATATACTGTAATCATCTAATATCTGTGGATCATTCTTGAAATATCTATCAAACATTTCCTAACTTTTTATGTCTAATTATTTTTGATTACATAAAGTTGCTAACTTGCTTCCAACTGGAAACACTAGATATATATATATATAATGTAAATTTTAAAAAATAGTATTATTCAGATAATTTGCATGAACTATTTTTTGGAGGTGAAGTCAGAAATTAGGTCTTATACTTCTATTTTTTTCTGATCTGCATTAACAGTACATATTTTAAAATATGTACTCAAGGGACCTTGTGCCTTGTGGTTCAGGACCCCTAAGGAACTGCACAAAGCAAGAACTGGCCCTGGTTTTGGATAAATTCTCTCCTGATTAGTAACAATGATGAAAAATAAAACTGGCTGAGCTGCAAAGTTGTTGTAAAAATGCACAACCACATGGAAATATCAGTCAAACAAGAGATTCTGCAGTTAGACTTATTCTGCATTAATGCATTAAATGGGGAGGGGGGTGTTCGTCACACCGAGGAACATTAAACATTAAACTGCACTAAATATACCGACTGCATCTTACTGTTTTGTGTAACACTTTCATTCATAAAGCTGCAACACCTACATAAGTCTGTTATTAGAGTTTACATAAACCTGCAATGACGTTTAGGTTTAATTGGTTTATTCTTACTCATCATTAACACTTTCATCAGTTTCAGCCCAGAAAGTGGAATGAAAGTGGACACTTGTTGGAATAAGCCTTTATTAATGTCTATATTGGTTAATGTCAGTGATTATAAAAGGCCTTATGGATGTCTACAGCCTTATGAACCCTGCAGTAAAGAACCTTTTTTTATGCCAAGTCAAGAAAAATTCCACTTTCAGGAGACGACAGATCCTCAAACTCATGAGCTGTGTGCATGAATTATTCTGAGCGTATACAGTCGCATGCAAAAGTCTGAACGTTCCGCTGTCAGAGTATATTTACATTCACACACTTGGCAGACACTCCTCTCCACAGCGACTTACATTTTAATCCTGTTACAGATGTAGGGGGATGTTTAGCATTAGGACTGGTGTGTAGCGCCGCTGCCATCGAACCCCAGGTTCTACCCACCGCACCAGCGGTTATCAACTTCGCTGAGTTCCAGAGTAAAAATAAGTTTAACATATTAGAAAAAGTGAAACATGTAAAATTTTCCGTGACTTTTGCGTAAACATTTTATTTTTCTCAATATGTAAAATTCAGCAAATGTTCGGTGAGTGTTTGGAACAGGAGATACAGGACAGAGGTGTGAGAAAATGAATCAGTTGTGTTCAAATGAAACAAAATAAGGAACAGAAACACAAATGTAACACAAAAAAGCTACTGATGATAAACAAGGATATGTGAGATAACAGCATTAAGGGACTGTTATCAGAGACCAGACAAACACGCAGATATTTCTATACACTAACATAAAACAGGGAAGAGCTGAGAGAGCACACAGCTGAGACGTCCACGAGGAGGCGGGGCCGAGGACAGGCCAGAGATGTTAAATGACATTAATAACACAAAGAAAATGCACAAAGAGCACATAAACAATACCATACACAGCACACACAGGGCGAAACAGGACGGAGACCCGGAGGCACGGATAAACTCCAGTAGTCCCTGTTCACTCACTTTCACTGAGGAAATTAACAAAATGTGTCATTTGACCAGAGGCCAACAAATGTTTACATATAAATGTGTTTTTTGTATTTATGTGTTTTTTGTTTTACAGTTTTTACACACACACACACACATATATATATATATATGATAGATATGTGTAGAAAATGTGTAATTTGATCAAGGCGCCCAAACTTTTGTATCTGGGTATTTCTGTGTATATGCACCTATACATGCACATGGATCTATTCATGGATGTGTTGAGATGTGTATTCTTTCCCCTTGTGGATAAATACAGTTTCTATCTATCTATAAATGTATATATAAGCCAGGTTGTGTCCTGTGTTAGGCCAGGTGTCCCTGCAGTGTGTGTAAAGTCCATCTTGGGGAGTTTTTCCTTGCCACAGTTGCCGTCACCCTTGGCTTGCTCATCAGAGATTTACTTAGTTATTTATTTATTTATTTATTTATTTATTTTCTTCTCCCTCACACACACTCACACACATAATTTTCTCTCATTTGTGAAGCAGCTTTGTGACAATGACCATTGTTAGAAGCGCTATATAAATAAAATTGAATTGAATTGAATTATGATTGTGATGCTGTTCATGACTTTAAAGGGCCCATAACTTCACCTTAAAGGACTTAAAAAGGCTTCATGTCTTTAAATTTTGTTTCAAATGATAAATTTCAGCTACTCCCCCATACAGTCCATGTATAGAAAATAAGCCACAAAAACACAGGTCATTTTCAAGTTATAGTTTTTGTGATGTCACAAAACAAATATATTGAAATATATCTTCTTATTCTGGCTGTAGTAGTGTAGCCCGGCCTAAAAATGGGACCTTAAATGGTTAAAAATTTGTCTTTTGATGGATTACGTGAAGACCTCGATTTGTCAGAACACTAAGCAGCTCACTTGGAGCTGTGATTGGTTGCCCTGTCAGAAATACTGTACTGTAATTGGTCAGAGGCTCATTTATATATTGCAGCTTCTGTGATATTAGTGTTGCAGAGACTGATATTGAGAACTAGTGCTGTCAAGCGATTAATTTTTGATCTAATTAATTACATGGTGTGGCGATTAATTAATCTAATTCATCGCATTTAATCACATACATACAGACATTACAAGAAGCAGTTTTTTACCATTTATTATTGAATACAAGCCTACAACTCTCATACACAC
>JBBPCY010000018.1:10398821-10408876 GCA_037974405.1 Brachyalestes nurse
GTAAACACCGGTTCTAGACTGTTTTACACTGTTTATATTTACTGAAATCAGAGTTTACTGATACACTCTGAGTTCTGCTCTGCTTCCTCTGCATGAGAGACCTCTGGCCATCGGTTCCAGCTCTGAAGAGTCCAGAGAGCTGAACCCCTCCCAAACTCTCCAAACGTTAATGAGCGATTATGCATAATTGCAGAAAATGATCCCTTGACTCGTGTGTGTGTGTGTGTGTGTGTGTGTGTGTGTGTGTGTACAGCTGTCCCTCTCTATTAGGAGAGACCGTTTTGGCGCCTCTGCAACATTCTAATTCGATCTGTCGGCTGCGAAAACCACCGCTGTCTTTTTTTTTCTTTGATTTTCTATTTTGTCTTTGATTTTTTTCTCCCTTTTTTCTTTTTCTTCTCCTCTCTTTCTTTCTCCCTCGCTCATATCAAGTAGTTTGTCTGCCTGCAGTCAGAGACATCTAATAACATGTGATCATTTCTGCCGCAGCTGGTTGCCATGGCAACAGCTCGGGCTAGTCCAACACTCTAATCGGAGCGCAGGGCCCAGGAGGAAGGATAGCCGAGCGAGGAGGACTGCATGACAGACAAGACCGAAAGGAGAGAGAGAGAGAGAGACTCAAATCCCTGCCCGCAACACACCTCCAAGAAGGGAGAAATGAGTTTTGCAGTAGACGTACATCCAAAACACCTCACTCCGGAACTCCAGAGCAGCTTTTTTTGGAGTCATCTGGGGTCTCGGCCCAGAGCTCGTCACATTTAAGGGGATGCTCCAGCACTTTCTGGCTCTAATCTCTATACCGGCAGACACTCGTTGCATTTTGCTCGTAAAAACCGAGCTTGAAGCAGCCAACAGGCGGATGCTGAAGCAACACACTTATAAAAGAAGCCTGTGGGCGGACGCTGAAGCAGCTGCCCATTGGGTTCCATTGTAAGAGATTCCTGAGTCGACAGGTTGAGTGCAGGGGTGGCACTGAAATTATTTGGCGTTCTGGTGCACCTTTAAACGTGTCTAACAGTGGCCCAAGACCCCACATGACTCCCAAAAGCCTGGAGTATTCCTTCAAACCGGATTAGACCCATCTGAGCCCATTTAACCATGAGTAGAGCCCAGCATTTGCGATCAGCCCCTGCAAATGGACGTGGTTGCAGGCCGGCTCGGTCCACGTCTATGTGTTCTGTGCAGTGTTTTCCGAGCGGTGGCTCGCAGCAGAGTAGTGCATTTGCAGCCTGTTAGATGTCTTCACAGGCCCATCAATCAAGAGCAGCTGCTGTAATAAGCGTACGGGGCACACTGCTGTTCTCTGTGGATCTCTCTCACTCTCCCTCACCCCCCATCCTCCTCTCCCAAAGCTGTGCATTAGCATGCATACATGTTCCTCAAGCACCTGATGCATAGTCTCCATGCGACTTGCTGTACCCAGAACCCAAATTAAGGAACTGTCAGAGTGCGAGGTGTGGAGAAAATGTAATAAATAAATAAAATGTAGACTGTTGCAAATTAGCAAGCTGTTGTTTTTGCTGCTGGATCTTTGGGTGAAGGCACAAGGGGAGATGGAGAGGAGGAGGAGGAGGAGGAGGAGACAGAGAGAAGGAGAGGGAGACAGAGAGAAGGAGGAGGAGGAGACAGAGAGAAGGAGAGGGAGACGAGGAGGAGAGAGAGAAGGAGAGGAAGACGGAGAGAAGAAGAGGGAGACAGGGAGAAAGAGAGGAAGACGGGGAGAGGGAGAAGGAGATGGGGAGAAGAAGAGGAAGAGCGAGAGGGAGAGAGAGAGGGAGAGAGAGGGAGAGGGAGAGAGACAGAGAGAGAGAGAGAGAGGGAGAGGGAGAGGGAGAGAGAGAGAGGGAGAGAGAGAGAGAGGGCGAGAGAGAGAGAGAGAGAGGGAGAGAGAGAAAGAGATAGGGAGAGTGAGATTTAGTTCTGTTTATATTTACTGAAATCAGAGTTTACTGATACACTCTGAGTTCTGAGAGTAAACACCGGTTCTAGACTGTTTTACACCGTTTATATTTACTGAAATCAGAGTCTATTGTTAGTTCTGAGGTTAAACAACCTCCAAACAATACAAGAGAACCTTTTTTCTTGCTATAAAATAATTTATTTCTGTGGTGGACTTTCTAATTCGTCCATCTCTAAATCTTGTTCAGTCAGGTCTGAAGTAGGGACTTGTTCAGGTTGGAACTGGACTGTTGATCCTCAGTGGTGGGCCTGGTGTTAAAGCCCTGAGGATCACACCATCCTCTGTTTGCTGAAAGCGTCAGGGTGTTAATTCATTAGCCGCCGGGGTGTTAATTTGCTCTGGACCAGCTGCTAGAAACCCGCAAGGTCGTTACCGAGCTCCCCTGATCCAGCTCTTCAGAACATGTCGTTTATTTCCTTGACAACTTGGTTTTTATGGAGACTCTTGAAAGCCACGTCTGGAGAGAAAGGCTGATTTGCGGAGTCATTAATGTTACAATGCTTGTTCGACACATTATGGTGAGCCGTGCCTTTGTGGGCTCTCCTGAACAGGCAGGTGATCAATAAGGGAGGGAGAAAAAAAAGAAACGGTGGTGCCGAGGTAACAATGAGCTGTGGTTCGCCGCTACATTCTATCGTGCTTGTATCGCTCAGTTTTCAAGTGATTAATTATATAGGGACCCTCACCGCACAGAATTGATTTTCACTTTGAAAAGAGTGTTCCAAGAAGACATGGAGACACATATAGTTTGACAGGGAAGTGTCTGTTTTTCTCCTGCTTCTGCGATTCATAACAGCATCTCAACAAGGAGGAAAAGAAAGTTGTGCCTCACTACTTTAACTCTTTGAAAAAATAGAATAAGGATAGAATGAAAGGAGAATATATTGGAATAGAATAACAAGAGGACAGAAGGGAAGAGTAGGAGAGAATAGAGTTGAATAAGGTGAGGTTAGAAGAGATGAGAATGAGATAGAATAGAGAACAGTACAATACAAATACAAGATGACAGAACCGACATAGAATAGAATAGAATAGAATGAGTATATGATAGAATAACCTAAGGATAGGATATTGTAAAATATAACAACATGAAGACATAAAGGGAAGTATACAATATAATTTAAAAGAAAACAATAGAATAGAATTGATGGACAACAGAGTAGAATAGAGGACAGAAAATGGACTGAGGATATGATAGAACAGAATAGAAAAACATGAGCATAGAATAGAATAGAATGCGGAAGTTGGAATGGAATATAATAATAAGAGGATATAACTACATAGAAGGAGAACTGAGTAAAATAGAATAGGGAGAGGAGACAAAAGCATAGCATCAGGATATTTCAGAACAGAATAGAATAAAATGAGGAGAACGGAAGGCTAGTAGAACATTAGCACAGAATATAAAAGAATTAGGATAATTTAGAATAGAACTGAACATTTAGAGGACAGAACAGAATGAGAATAGAACAGATTTCACAGAGGAACCGTGATTAATTTGTGCAGTTCAGTGGAAAGACAGTAGAACAGGAGTATCACATGCTGTGAACATGTAACACTCAGATAAAATAATTTAGAAGCTCATAATGCGAGAAACTGCAGCACAGAGTCGTTTTTAAAGACTTCTGTGTCGTCCTCTTCAGACGCCTTTAATTAGCTGATTAGCCCGATGCTATGGAGCGCTATAGTATGTTGGGGTGTGCAGTGATGGGCTGTTTCAGAGGTGAATTCTTCGGAGAGTGTCGGTCCTGCCTCTCTGACAGGCCTGTATACTGAGTGACCTTCCACAGGTGGAAGGTTACTTTCTGTCATAAGAAATATCAGAGCCGCCACACTGCACTGCGGAATACCGAGCGCCTCCGGCAGTAAACCATTTACCGAGGCGATATTACACCGTGTAAATAGGGGGTGTTGGAATGTGGACCACAGGAGATAGAAATGACCATCCAGGACACTGGGTGTAGCCGTTTATGAGCATCTAAATGCAAAGCAAACATGTCTTGGACGTGTAAAAAAAGGTTTACTGTATATTGCAAGGCTGGAAACACTTTACAAAGGGTTTATAAAAGGTTTATAAATTTACATTTACGGCATTTATCAGACGCTTTTCTCCAAAGCGACTTCCATTCCCGAACTACAGGGGGCAGTCTCCCTGGAGCAGCTTGGGGTTAAGGGTCTTGCTCAGGAACCCAGTGGTGGAGTGTTGAAGGTAGGATTCTAACGCATGACTCATGACCAGGTATCACAACTGTTATGACTTGGTTATAACTGCTTATTAATGATTTATAAACTGTCTACAGCCTAATTAACAGCCTGACAACTAATGGGTTGGGAACCCTTGATAAGCGTAGTCTTATTGTGAAGTGGTAGCGCGAGGCCTGTGTTTCAGGACGTCCCTGCTATGTTCTCACTCACTTTCCGCGGCCTCTCGTAACATTCGTGTGCAACGTTGTGTGGCTAAGTGTTCTTGGCACAATCCGTAAGTGATCTTTAAAAATCTCAACAGAGCCCCTCCGACGCCCCCCCCACCCACACACCCCCCCACCCCCCCAGTGGTGTCAGCAGTGTCAAGTGTGTTAGCACAATCAAAAACATAGCACTCAATATTAATAAAAGTGTCACATCGCCTGACCTCCGTGTAACCTCTCCAGATGGGACTTCAAACAGAGGACAGTGGCGTTGTGCTACAAAAGAACTGCTGGTTTATACCAGAGCATGCAAAGTAAAAATAGCTATTCTCAACAACAACAACAACAACAACAACAACAACAATAATAATAATAACCCAGCAGCTTAACGGAAAGTACACTTATGATATTTTTTCTATTTCTATTTATTTGCTGAGTTTCACACACACACACACACACACACACACACACACACACAGGTATGTGGCACAACCTTTACGCAGGCCTTACATGTTAAATTCAACAGGTATACAGTAAGTTTGCAGAAGGGTAATAACCCTGTACACTTGCCGTTTGATCAAATGTTTGCATGCAACTGTATGAATGTAATTAGAAACATAAATGGGTGTTAATTAGCTGTATATATGATTATAAATAAACACATTAATGGGATCCACACATTCACGTATAAGTGTAAGAATGCACTGTATGCTTTAGGGGAAATATAGAGTACAGTGTGTATCAGAGCAGTAACACAAGAACATGTTCTCACGCTCACTGACCCATTTAGTGCTTTAAGTGAATGTTCTGAATGATCATGAATCATGTATTTGTGGTTTTGCTGAAGACATGCAGGCCTGGGAAACTTCTGGCACAGCGGGTTCTGTTTCAGATCACAGATATCCTGCAAAGAACTGCAATCAGTAACGTAAGCTGACTTTATACACCCCCACCACCACGACACCGAACGAAGCAGGAGAAAAATGATGCAAAACGTTGGAAAAAATGCACCCAAACAGTTTGTCCAGCAATTTAGGCATCACTGTAATGGAAATAGTGAAAAGCAGACTGAGTGTTTAGCATGCGTCACGAGGCCCTGTAAATAACACTCATCAGGCCTAGGCTGCACTTTTTAAATCAGTTGTCGAGTCTACTGGGCCCAGTGGAACCAGTATTTACTTTTGCTTGATTTGCGTTCTACATAATGAAGCATAAACTGAAATACTGTGCTTGTTTTCCATCTACCGAAGGCATTCAAATCAAATGTCATTCTGAAAGCTTTTTGCCGTTATTTCTTATTTTCCATCATTATGCTTTTGATGTACATTTATAATAAAGGAATACGACACGGGAGGCAGCGCGTTGGGTAAACCCTCTTACCTGTGATAAAATCACTGCCTCGAGTGGCTGCTTTCATGAGACATCAGACAACAGTCATTCATTCATCCATCATCTGAGCCACTTATCCTGGAGACTGTCCCAGCACTCATAGGGCGAAAGGCAGAGAAACAACCCGGACAGGCCCCTAGTCCAACACAACATTAACAAACACACTCACACACAAACACACACAAACACACCTAGAAGTCATTTAGCATCTCCAGGTCACCTGATGTTCTAGTTTTTTAACTGTGGGAGGAAACCAGAGATCCTGACAGAAACCAATGAAAACAGAAAAACCCTCAGCTGCCCCGGCTAGGAATCAAACCCAGGACCTTCTTGCTCTGACCACTGTGCCACCCCATCAAACAACATATAACAAGATCAAACACTAAACTGAAACAAATCATTTAATCTATAATACATTATACTCATGGTAGATATCTTTCTGCAAAGAATTACAGTTGATGTAAAGTATGTAACTGTTGCCTATATTCATAAATCGAATGTTACAGTCATTTTGTAAACTGTCATGTAAAAAACATATCAGTATTTAATATAAAAATCTTTGCCTAGGTAGCTCACCAAATAACCACTGTGATGGCAATGCTAATTTCCATTAGCACTTCTATGCCATTTCCAGTCTTATGGTAGCACCAAGCTAATGGTGTCATCTGGCCTACTCTTTCTATCTACAGCCCATCTTGGACATTGATCTTCAGTTCAAATCAGTTTTGATGCAGTTTTACTGTTGTCATTGTGAACTGTCTAAACTTGCGCTTTCTTGAAAAAGACATTATAAAACATTCATTCTGGCTTTTCTGAGGACGTCTTTTCAACATCGAAAAATCTTTTGGATGTGACCTTCCTCAGTGGGTTTCTTCATCCATCCATTCATTTGGTGGTCCATGCAAACTCAGTCGAAGACAGTCCTGTTATTACATTCAGAAAACACTGTTCTACTGACTCTGTGCATTAATACATAATTCAGTTGTTCTAAAGAGGTCCCATGTGTGCGAGTATTGATTGTTTTACGTCGACTTTGAATGCGGGTCGGCCTGTCAGATTTTAGGATCAGAAATAAGCATTTTATAACACGTCTTATACAGTATTTCATTACTGTGTTTTTTGTTGGTCGAGGAGCTAACATTTAACATTATTTGTGCATATATGTTTGTGAGAGTTAGTATAAATGCCTTCTCACATGCATAAGCATATGTTCCAGGATTCATGTGTGTGTGTGTGTGTGTGTGTGTGTGTGTGTGTGTGTGTGTGTGTGTGTGTGCACAGAGTGAGTCTGAATGCAGACACTTGCCAGGTCCCTGTTTTCTCCTTCAGGGAGTTCCTGCATGGTGCCAGTCTCCTCTGGAGGCAGTCAGACCAGAGAGACCTCTGCAATGCAAAACACTCGATCGATGTGAAGAGCTCTCGTAAAATCCCCGCTCTGTGTTCATCATCATTCACATCCAGTCACACGGCTGGCATTATTGCAAACTGTCCCTCTCTACATTAAAAACACGCTCATTTTTTTATGACTGGTGCAGAAGACAGAATGCTGTCACCTGCCTGTGTATGCATGAGGGGAGACTGCCCTCTGGTGTTGGCAAGTGGAAATTTGTCCACTGAAGCAACAGATGCCATTGGTCAGAACAGAGAACAGAACAAAGCAGGGGGTTTTAAGAGAATAAAGTGTGTGTTTCTCTTTTATATTCTAACAATGTCTAGATTTTATTCACAAACACATCCATAGACTCTTTAGTTCAGGGCTGTGAGAGCATTTGCTTAGGCCCACGAGAAACATAGTTTTACCTTGTATAACATTTTCTTCTTTTTTTATTGTTAATAATTTAACTCAATTTTAAATCCACCTTACCTTTGTATTTTTAAACCTGTTTGGATCTAGGCCCCGAGACAGAATGTTTTTTTTTTCGTCGTTTTTCTCCAGCCATGAGCCTTTCTGGTCGAGCATGACCTCAGCTGTGTGCAGTCTGGTCACCACCGGCCAAATAACATGATCTGGTGATTTTCGCATGGAAAAGAAGTTACCACAACCTCTGTGGTGACTGCAAAATAAAAATACTCTTCTGCATTTTGAAAAAAAAATTAAATGTCATTTCAATTTACATTAGATTTTATTAAATTGTTGTGCTATATGCAAACATTTGGATGCTCTTCTAATTATACAGTCAAAACGTAATTAACTCGTTTGGCCTTAATTTACTTAATTAGATCTGGTTTGGCTGGTCAAGAAGCTGATTCATTGACTCTTCAAACACGAGTCTTGTTGTGTTTAAGAATAGTGTGTGTCCGTTCTGTGTTCAGGATCCTGGAGCTGCAGCAGAATGGAGATATGGACATCCTGAAGTTGAAGTGGTGGCCCCGGGACAGCCCCTGTGATCTGTACTCAGCCGTGGGCACCAAGAAAAACGGCAATGCCTTGGACATCCACAGCTTCGCCGGCGTGTTCTTCGTGCTGGCGGCTGGCGTGGTGCTGTCCTGCCTCATCGCCACCGTGGAGACCTGGTGGACGAGGCGGAAGGGCTCCAGAGTGCCCTCCAAGGAGGTGAGAACTGAAGGCCAGTGGAGCTTCGCCACAACTGGTGTGCACGAAAAACTACTAGCAAACAAAGTGATCACTCTAATGGGGCGTATATCAACCCTGAGAGGGCAAACGTCGACCTCTTCTGACTCTAGCACTGCTATTAGCTGAATTAAACCCTGTTCTCATTGTTTAGTGGAGTTGAGTATAATGTCCTCTCTAAATTCTCTTTATGGTAAAATGGTGAAACGGCCAAAAAAGAAAATTTGAGACAGCCAGGCTAGCAAAGAGCACGTAGATCTTTCTGAGGCCACGCTCACGTCAAGACAGAGACATAAACACAGACTCTTCAGAAACAAAAACAAGCACTTGCCAAACTTTCACTGATCGTAATGGAGCTCTGTTCTGAAAATCTCTTAAAAGAACCAAACAGCTGTTATAAAACCAGTGTCCTTGATAACGCTACAAAATAATCAAATTTTCATCATTTCTATCAAAGCAAGCAGCGTCTGGAAGACTGGGTTTAATATTTTGCCCGGCTTTAGACTGGTATTATGAGAACTTGCTTGTTTCACTAAAGCATCCTTGATGTCATTTTGATGCGTTGCTTGTTAACGCATGAAAAAATTAATTGGCAAAACAAGCAGAATGTAATTCTTCTCGGCAGCTCAGCTTTGGCGATTATGATGAAACCGTCTCGCACTAAATGGGAACGTTTGGAGGGTCTAAATGCCAGGATCCATTTTGATTCACTGTCCACTTAAAACACCAAATGCAAGCCAATTAGTCCAAATTAAAGCAAGACGGAGGAAAAGGCTTTCGCCGTTAAAAGCCCACCTGAACAGTTTCTGCCTGAAGGAATGATTTAACCCTAATGGCTCGTCATCATCCTCTCAGATGTCAAACTGCAGTCATTTGTATCTTCCAGCCAAAGCAACCACACACATCACGTCCTGCTTCCTTCCACACACACTACCTTCCTCCTGCCTCAGCGTCAGAACGAGCCCGACCTCAGACGCCCTGCGCGTTAATGTGAGGGAACAAGCACCTAAAGTCACGCCTGTGTAAAAGTGACAGTAAAAGTGATTTCATTTTCATCACACACCGCACTTTTTTCACAACTCCAGACAAAAACAATGGTATTAAAAAACCAGCCCCCCTCCAAGTTGCTTTTTGATCACCAAGCAAGTTCTGGGTCCAGCCTTGACCAACACCCCCCAAACCCCCACCCCCGGCACCCCCCCGGCACCATCCCAACAGCTTTCATCTGCCAGTAGGCGCAGCAGGCCGCACACAACCGCACCGCACGCAGCAGCACCCCCTGCCATCTCTGTGATGGCCCTTTCCTCGAGCCACTGACCACTCACTACACCACAGGCACAGTTAGAGCATCTGGAGCACGTCTGAGAATGTATTTGCATGTTTGAAAGTGGAGTTTTGTGTTTGAAAAAAATATATTAACAAATAAGAAAAACAGTACGGCAAATTTACATGCTTCCTGACCATTCTGTACTTAGACCTCTAAATCCCATAATATGAAGATTTATAGGATACCATACACAGTGTGATACTTTAGAATATAGGATACCATACACAGTGTGATACTTTAGGATATAGGATACTATACACAGTGTGATACTTTAGAATATAGGATACCATACACAGTGTGATACTTTAGGATATAGGATACTATACACAGTGTGATACTTTAGAATATAGGATACCATACACAGTGTGATACTTTAGGATATAGGATACTATACACAGT
>JBBPCY010000018.1:10467527-10478016 GCA_037974405.1 Brachyalestes nurse
AGATCTTTAAGTCCATCTCATGAAAAATCGGAGCAGAAACAAAGGTGTTGCGTTTATATTTTTGTTGAGTGTATGTGTGTATATATGTATATATGTAGCGATGATGCACATGCGATGATGGCTTTGTTTGCATTTTAATCTTTAAATTAAACTGTGGTTTCCCATTTGATGATGTCAGAAGTACTACAATGTGGCAGTGGTTTATATTATTGTTTTTTTTTTTCCACTGGTGAAGACTCCAGTCCTAAAGGAGCTCCTGAGAAAAAGCCAAACGCCTCCAAGAATTTGAAGCCAAACAGGAGCAGCCAAGAGAGCGACGAAGACAAGAAACCCAAGTCAAATTCTGGTCTTTCAAGATGGTTCTCAGCTGTATCAAGCAAATCCACACAAAACGCCTCTAATAGATCGACATCCACTGACCCCAAATCGGTCAGTCATAACCCTAAAAGAGCAAAAGCAGAAATGTTGGAATCAGCGCAGAACAGTGACTCAGATGATGAAGACCTTGAGAGTGAAGCTGAGAGTGGTTCTGATGACTTCGACTCGGAGGGCGAAGGCGATAGCTTTGATGACCGTGTCAAGGAACAGATATTACAGTTTCTCCAAGAGGCTTCATTAGATGAACTGACTTTGATATCCGGTTGCTCTCAGAAGAAAGCGCAGAAGATTATCTTACTGAGGCCATTTAACACGTGGAAGGATGTGGTAAGGAACTGCTGTACTCTCAGCTCTCCTGTATTTATCTTTAAACGCTTAAATGTGATTCAGATATGACCTTATGAATGCAGGGTTTCACTAGTCTTGTCTCAAAATGATAAGGTTTTATGTAAAAAATGGGTTTGAACCTGAGACTTTTGGTCCTCAGGTTCACAGCTGAGTGATTTACACTAAGCTGCTACCACACTGTGGTAAAAGTGACCTTGTTGGATAATTAACTGCTGTGTCTTGGTGTTTGTGTCTCTGTCCTTCTCCAGAGTGAGCAGTTCTGTAAGGATAACAGTCTGTCTCTGGAACTGGTGCACGGCTGTAAGATGGTGCTGAAAGAGCGACAGGTGCTGAAGCAGCTCATGGGCCGGTGTGAGAGCATCGCCACCAAGATGACCAGAGACGTCAGCCAGGTCATCCAGAACGGCATGGGCTCCATGAAGCAGCCCGCCATTCTCAACAGCAAGTGAGGAATTCGTTTTTTCTAATCACTGTGGAAATATCTCCTAAAATTAGACATTATTCTTATATTTTTACATGGCACATAAAGTTCTAGCATGAATGAGGCCTTTCTCCACACTGTATGATGCTGAGAAACGGAGACTGACCACAGTGGACCGACTCAAAGGAGAACAACAACATATAACACCATTAATGTCAATTGATTAGCACCTTCATATATCAGGATGCCTGACCAGTTTACTTCAAAACATACTTAAGATCATGAGTTGCTGACCTTCCTCTTCGTTGTGAGAGTTGCTGACCTTCCTCTTCGTTGTGAAGCAGTATAAGCTTCATCAGTAGAAGCTTATATTTCATAAGTATAAGTCTGAGAAGTACCATGTAAAAAAAGTTATTTGTTTTTAATTACGTCCTACTCTTTATTTTCAAATGAGTCATGAAATCTGTGGTTGTGAACTTCAAGTAATTGTTTTCTTTTGGCTTTCCTTTAGTTTCAAATTGCAGCCATACCAGCTGATAGGCTTGAAATGGCTTATTCTCCTCCACCAGCACAAACTCAGTGGGATCCTTGCTGATGAGATGGTGAGTGTCTGGGGTTTTTTTTCTTTTCTTTAAGTTTGCTGTAAATGCAGTATACAAATAATCATTTTTGAGAAGTCATGCTCTCTCAACTTTACCCACATTCAGTGGAAATGGAAGGCCTGTTTATCACGTTAAATCACATCTGTTGCGGTGTGTCTGCACTACAATCAAGAACCTGAATACTAGTGATGTGCAGGGAACCGTGGGTGCGGGCGGTTTTGGGGCAGACATTTTTAAAATATTGTGGGTGCGGGCAGGCGGGTCAAAAAGTTACAAAATTCACATTTCATTATCGATCAAAGCGTGTTGTAAACGGGGTTCGAGATTATTATTTTTTCCTCGGGTCCGGTCGGGGTTCGGGTCATTATCCATGCATATTTTTAAGGTTGGGCGGGTGTTTAAAAAAAAGCCGACCTGCACAACACTACTGAATACCGTATGACCGTATCCCATGATATCATGAAACGCCCAATAAAGTAAAGTGGTCCCATATAGTTACACATGTGAACACAGCACAGTGTGAACAGTGTGAAATTCTTTTCTCTGCATTTAACCCATTCACCCATTTAACCCATGCATTCAATTGAAACAGGGGGCTGCCACCAACAGGGGGCGCCAAGAGAGCAATGTTTGGGCACGGTACCTTGCTCAAGGGAACCCTAGTGATGGCACTGCCTGTGCTGGGATTCAGACCCACAACCATCTGATGGCAGGGGCAATTCTCTAACCACTAGGCCATCAGCTGCCCCAGTAAACCGCAAGCAGGCACCTAAAAAACACCAGGCTGAACAGCTTAAATAGCTCTTATAAACTCAACAAAAGATGCTTGCAGTACTCTCCAATGTTACACATTCTTTTGCACATAAAGCGTTTTTAATGTTTGCCGTGTGCCGCCTGCCATTCCACTTTACCTGCCATGACATGCTGAGGCAGATTATTTTACAGTGGTTTCTTTTTTCACTAATTCATGACCGTCTTTTGGGCAAAACATGTAATGAACTGTTGGGCAAGTTGAAGAAAGACTTTATTTGGGGAGATTGGTAAATTTTGCCCTCGTGAAACAGCAAGATGCCTTTATTCCATACAACGAACAGTAAAATATTTTAGAGAGGAGGAGGTAGGAGAGAGACAGAAAACGGAAAGAAAGTACTTAGAGAAAAGCAAAGTTTGGAGTTTACATTGAGTCATGGTTTATTTTGTTAAAATAAAAATAGGAAAAGCTTTACAAGTTATAAGTGATGAAATGGATAACAAAATTGTCAAAACAGCATATATATATCTATACGCACACAATATAGATTAAAAGTGGGAAAGAGTGTTTTTATTTGTTTTTATGTGAAATAGGTGTTTTATCATGTGTTCTGGCAATGTTTATTGGTACTAATGCAGACTAATTTCTCTTTTGCCTTCAGGGTTTAGGGAAGACCATTCAGGCCATTTCTTTCCTTGCGTATCTGTATCAGAAAGGGATTAAGGGTCCGCATCTCATCACTGTACCTTCTTCCACACTGGGTAAGACACGGAGTGCTGAGGCCCTTATGGTGGTAAAGTTGTTTCTGTACGTTCTTCTTAAACCTCTCTTTCCCCTCTAGATAACTGGGTGAGAGAGTTGAGGCTGTGGTGCCCAAGTCTGAAGGTCCTCATTTACTATGGTGAGTAAAGTGCTGTCATTGTGGATATTTGTGCTTTTAGTGTGCCTAGTGGGGAGGATACTTGCCTATGGACCAAGAGGTCATGGGTTTGAATCCTACCAGCAAACCACCACTGGGTTCCTGAGCAAGACCCTTAACCCTAAGTTGCACTAAGGAGACTGCCCCCTGTAGTTAGGGAATGGAATTCTCTTATGATTGAAGCTAAATGCTTTTAATCAGCGTTTCTCATACTATGGGCCGGATCAAAATTCTATCAGATCAGCTCTGATCTCAACGCTGCTGTCACTGTGTGCCCCGCCCCTCGACTTCACACCCCGCCCCCTTTGTCTTGTTCACTCTAAACTTTTCACGAACAAACGCGTTACGAGAGCAATAAATCAATAAATCATGCCGTGTCTTGATTTTTTCTTTCGGAAGCATCCAGGATTAAATGATGCCCTTCCGCTCCACGTATCTGTGCGAGAGGCTTTTTCTCAACGGACAGCCACGAAAACAAAGAACAGAAACAGGCTGAACTCAGAAACTCGCTCTGAGCGGCTGTGTCAGCGTGCCTTCCTCCTTTCAACCAGTTAGTGTCGAGAAAGCAGACACACCCATCACATTAAAATGTTGATTTAAATTTTTTGCTGCCAAAAAATCCCTGTGGGTGACTAGACCTGTAATTGAATTTTTGTTAAAAGTCAGTTTGTACGTTCAGCACCATTTGGCAGTGTTCAAAAGTGTAGTTTAAAAGAAACCTTCCCCCCCAAAAAACCCATAAAACAAAATGCAGCCCCAGAGCCTGACATGACAAATAAGTTTGAGAAACACTGCTGTAAATTATTATTTTTTTTGTCGATTTTTAACTCAAATATGGGCACACTACATTTAATACATGACCGCAGGTTCATCATAATGATGTAGATTGAATTTGTAAATGTAATTGAAAGATTACTTTCCCTGTGTAGGTAATGTCCTCTTTTACAAAGTGTATTTTGTAATTTCTGCACCGTTGCAGGCTCTGTGGAGGACCGTAAATACCTCCGGCATGACATTCTCAACAACCAAGTGGAATTCAACGTCATAGTGTCAACGTAAGACCAGAAAGTGCATTAGTGTGATTCACTTCATCATCCAAGTACTGAGACCTCCAACAGAAAATGTTCTGTTTTATAGCTTTTTGTTTTTTTTTGGCAGATATAACCTAACAATAGGGAACGAAAATGACCGCAGTCTCTTCCGCAAGCTGAAGATGAAGTATGCTGTGTTTGATGAAGGTCACATGCTGAAGAACATGAACTCTCTGCGCTACCGCCATCTCATGGCCATTAATGTTGGTGCACTCAGTTTATGTCTTTAGACCGTAAACTTGAAATAATTTTAATGCAACCTTTAATTGTCAAGCAGAAAATATAATTGTTACTTTATTTGGCTCTGATTCCTGCAGGCTGAACACAGACTGCTCTTGACTGGCACCCCTCTTCAGAACAACCTGCTGGAGCTGATCTCTCTCCTCAACTTCATCATGCCTTCAATGTTCGCCAGCAGTACCTCCCAGATCTCCAAGATGTTTTCCACGGTAATTCAGCAATATTAAGTGGGCCTGCAGGAATTATTTATTTCTTTTTAAAAAGAGAATCAGTCTTACCTCTTCAAGTTGAAGTAAGCAGGTTGATAGGGGCTTTTTTTTCTCTCCAAAAATGGGACGTGAAGGGTGGATTTTTGCCAGCAGAACATACTTATTAGTTATCATTAAGAACTAAAATAACTTAGATTTTGTATGATATCATTCCCCCACATAAGTGTTTTTACCTTGACTGTTTGTTTTTGTCTCACCGTATGTGTTAGAAATCCTCATCAGAGGAAAGTACATTCCACAAGGAGAGAATTGCTCAAGCCAAGCTCATCATGAAGCCCTTCATCCTGAGACGAGTCAAGAGTGAGGTAATGATTACATCTTCCACAGAGTAACCTGTACTCACAGGGAAATTGTATGGTTTATTAAAAAAACATGTCATTGGAGGTTCATGTTTACTCTTTTTAAGTATGTTCTGAATGAAGTACGCTGGGATAGTTATGTTTGAGAGGTGATCTTGTCTTTATAGGTCCTGAAACAACTACCACCCAAGGTGGAGAAGATTGAAATGTGTCCCATGAGTGATGCCCAACAGCAACTCTATGATAAACTTTTCCGTAAGCTCAAGAACACCAGAAGTGGAGAGAGTATGTATTCAGAACCTGCTTGCTTTTGTACTGTAACTTTGTCCAAACTTAGACACTCAAGATTGTAGTGTCTGTCAGTGTAGATAGATATAAGTCTTTTTTTGGTTTGTAGAGTATATTAATATAACACACACATACATACATACATACACACACACACATACATACACACATACATACATATACATCCCCGTTGTTCTGTCCACTTCCTGCCGTAGCAATGCAAATTTCCCACTGTGGGACTAATAAAGGCTTATCTTATCTTTTTATCTCATTATGGGGAAGATCAGGGGTTGTATTTTTGTCAATAGTCTGTTGCTCTGTGCAAGAATAAATAGACCAGGACAGATCATGCATATATGGTTTGTCTGTCTGTCTGTTTATTGTTCTCGCTTTTCATCTGTGCATCTTCAGAGCGTGAGCTCAGTAACGTCATGATGCAACTGAGGAAGATGGCCAATCACCCGCTGCTGCATCGGCAATACTACACCACTGAGAAACTCGCAGCCATGAGTCAAGCCATGTTGAAGGTCAGTACTGGGGTATTTCAGTGAATTATGTTTGGGGTATTGGAGCACTGATGAACTTTGATGTAGTAGGTTTGTGCAGACTGTGCAGAGATGAATAGAAAATGTCTTTTTTATGGTTTACTCATTTTATTTAGTTTGCAATTTTTAGGGTTTGCATGGGGCTGATTATGGGTGTTACATTTTAAGATTTCTAAACAAAAACAAAACCTCAAGCAAGGCTGCAGACAGTTACATTATGTTAAACGTTCACACGGTCTTCCCTGAGCTCCTCCACTTTACATTTTTATTCATAAAGTATGAAAAAGACAACAAGGCACAGCATTGATTCAGACAGAGGCTGTGAATTAACCAAATACGTCACATGAAGTAACACCATAGTGACCAAATTGATTGATTAATATGGTTAATTTAACTGTCCATTATATTTCAGGTGTGTTGCTTAGGGTGGACCCGCCTTGTTCTCAGGGAGTTTTGTGCTGTAGTTTAGCCTCTCGTTGTCCGGATTCATCATGTTGCTTTTTTAATGCTGAGTCATTTTTTCCCCCAATTAGGAACCAACACATTTTGACGCTGATCCTGCCCTGATCCAGGAAGACATGGAAGTCATGTCAGATTTTGAGCTACATAACCTGTGCAAGGAGTACAGCTCCATTAGTAAATTCCAACTGGAAAAGGAGCTCCTCCTAGACTCTGGAAAATTCTCATTGCTCACCAAGTTATTGGCCAAGCTCAAAGAGAAGGTAATGAAGGGCTTTGAGACGTAATTGAAGGGTTGACTTTTTTGAGCTTCTCTGTTTGCTTTTATTTAGTCTCCTCTGTGGCATGATGTTCTCCTTAGGGTGACAGGGTGGTGCTCTTCAGCCAGTTTACTATGATGCTGGACATTGTGGAGATTCTGCTGAAACACCATGGACATGAATACGTTCGGCTGGACGGCTCCACTCCTATGGCAGAGAGGTTAGCTTGCGTCTCGCTTACAGACGGGTGTGCTGCGTTCTTTATTTAAGCTTTAATGATGGTAACGTCTTGTTTGCTCACACTGTCTCTTCTAGAATTGGCCTCATAGACAAATACAACACAGACCCAGAGATATTTGTCTTCCTTCTGTCGACTCGTGCTGGTGGCCAGGGAATCAACCTCGCCACTGCTAACACGGTCATCCTCCATGATATCGACTGCAACCCTTTCAACGACAAGCAAGCAGAAGACCGCTGTCATCGAATGGGTCAGACCAGGTTAGTGTAGTAACAAGAGGTCATGCGTTAGAATCCTACCTTCAGCACCACCACTGGGTTCCTGAGCAAGACCCTTAACCCAAAGTGGCTCCAAGGAGAGTGCCCCCTGTAGTTAGGGAATGGAAGTTGCTTTGGTTAAAAGCATCTGATAAATGCTGTAAATGTAATTACAAAAAGAATGATGGAGCCCGGTTGCATTGAGAATGCTGAATCTAGCAGATAAGGGGTTTCCTAACCCAGAGAGGTGAAGACTTCTGTCTCATCCCATCTCATACATTGACATGTATTTCTTTCTCGGATCAATAAAAATCCCTCTAGCGATGCCAAAAAGTTAGTGTCATAGGTTTTAATGTTATAAAGGTTTAAAATTGGGTTCGTTTGCTGTGGTAATGAGGAGCACTGTATTTTACACACTGTCGTCTTACAGTAAATAGTCATTTTTAATACTTACTGCAAGCGTGAGGAACTCTGATCCTAGGGTCTTGCGTACTTTAGAGACTATTACTGCTCAAACACAGTTGTTATCAAAACAAAGAAATCAGCCGTGTTGGACACTGGCCCTCAGTACCCCACCCCTGGTTTAGGGAGTCCAGAGCTGAATTCTTGTGGCTTCTTAATCCTGTAACTGCAAAAATGCAAACTTAGTTGCTTAATTCTGACCTTGTTGCCTAAACATAGCCAGTGACTCAGATGTGTTGGTTTAAAGGAGGGCCAACTACATTAGCACTCCTTATTTCAGTGTGAAAAGGGTTTTTTTTTTCCAAATCTGTAAATCATCTTAAATTGATGTCAATGCATCTGTGCAAGTAAAGAGGAAGGGAGCTCTGACTTTTCACAGTAATGCCTAAACACACACATAACTATCTGTGTCTGCACTGAGCTGGTGCTATTGCTTTGCTTAGACAAGGCTCACAGGAAAGACTGGAAATCTCCGTTTGCCAGATACTTTAAAAACTCATTTGGCAAACCCTGTAGAGGCCATTTCGTCAGTGGAATGGAATATTGACTGCTTAGAGCTGCTGTGGTAGGTAAAAAGGCATGGGACATTCCCGTTGGACACTCCCTGCTTTTTTCAGGTTATCATATCACTGGGAAATTGTGAGCTTTCCACATTATCATAGCACTGTTAAGCCTAAATGAATAATACCTGTGCAGTGAAAGCATGATAATGTAATATCTGCTTGCAGGACTGTGCAGGTCATCAAAATGGTTAGTAAAGACTCCATAGAGGCCTGTATGCTTCGCGTAGGACAAGAAAAGCTGAAACTTGAACAAGATATGACTACTGATGAAGGTGAGGACAAGTCACAGGTCAACAACTCCCCAACTTTTACTTTTGCTGCACTGAATCACTCCTTTACGTCTCACATGTTCTCCCAGCAGGTGAAGAGGGTGCCATGTCTGAGGATATGGCCGAGCTGCTGAAAGTGTCACTGGGGCTGTGACGGTCCCGTCTCGATGCTTTTGTCTCACTCCACTGTTCTGATATGAGTGGTTAGTACCCATATGGTCTAGACCAGATCTACTCAGTAGCTTATTCTTTGTTTTTTCTTTTGGATTTTTTTTGTTTATTTTAAATCAGAGTTAAACCACGCACAACTTTTAGGGTGAAACAGAGTTGCCAGGAGTGTCTGTAACATTTACATTTACGGCAGCTGTGCAGCTTCTGATTTCAGTGCAAAGCTCAGATTTTTAGGTCAGTACTGTAATGTGATGGTTACCTCAGCTTTCATATTCTCATATTTATCTCAGGCAGAAAGTACAAGACTCCCAGACTGAACTGTAATCCACAAAGAGTATTCACAAATGTCCTATTTGTGCCATTTTTCTGTCTTTTCGATGTGTTGTAGATATGTTCTTGTATTTATACAAACATGCCCTTGTCAAATAAAAATATTTTGTAGTCTTTATTAGGTTGCTTTCTTGACTGAGAGGTAAGTCTAAATTATGAACTTTTTATCACTAAAAGGTGCAAGAGTAAATTCTATGTAGATGTATAACAGCGTTTTGTAGACACTACCTATATACAGTGCATTCAGAAATCTTTGCTGTAAAACAGTCAAGTAGCCTAGGTAGCTTTGAGACACTCACTAATGAACAGACTTAGACTGATTGTATTGACTGTGTATGTACCCTTCATTGTCTTTTGAAGTTAACTATGATGTGTAGTCAATGAAAAACCGTTAAGTACATTGTATCAAAATGCAAATTGCAAGTAAAAAAAAAAGTAGTATTTTGAGGGCTCTTAAAAAAATTCGAGGGGTGATGGTCACAGGCATCCAAATGAATGGCAAAATTTTGATTGTAATGCCTTATAGAGCCTCTATGCTCTTGGGGAGTATCTTCCACATCTATGGCCGATCAGGTGAGCATCACATGTGGCGCTGTAGGTGAAGTAAAACACTCCAGTCTTCAGTTTACAGCTGTGTGAATGGACACCGCGTTCAGGATAGAGCACGCACCTTCCCACCATGTCATTGTACAGCACATCACTGTCCCACACTTCAAATGTCAACTCGTGGCCAAACTCTATTGAACCAAAATTATAACTAATGTTCCATTCTGGGTTGTTGTCGTCCAACACGACTTGGGTCTCCTCGTACATGTTATCGTACCATACTTTGACGTAGCCGTCTGTCCGAGTGAAGAGGTCTGCCTTCAGGCCTGCAGCCCGTTGCACTGCCACTCTCAGGGTTCCCCGGCCTGCTCTGAGAGGACAGCAGTTGTGGTCCAGATTTGGTGCTGGAATGCAGTCTTGGTTCTGCTTCTGCTCCGCAGGCAGCATGTTCTCTTCGATGTACTCCGTCACTGCCCTTCTCAGACTGGCACTCAGCTCTGGGTCAGTTACCAGATGGTGAAGAGGAAAAATGGCGTATGAAATTACATCTGGGCTGTCGTGCAAGCTCTGCATCCAGCTTGCGTACGCCTCAGCCGGACTTTGATGAAGCACGAGATCTGGAAAGTACCTTTCACCACCCAAGACCTCAATCTTATGGGTCATGAAACCCTGGTAGAAGCCCATGCTCATGTTGTCCTTGAGGATGTCCGAGCATTTATTAGAAATGGATGCGTTTGCAGGCAGAAATCCTAGAGTCATTTTTAACTCAAAGTTCAGACACTT
>JBBPCY010000018.1:10485297-10496428 GCA_037974405.1 Brachyalestes nurse
CAGGTGTTTTTGGTTTAGGTTAAGTAATTGTGTTAGTTCATTGGTTCTTTTGGGGTTTGTGTTTGTATTTAAGGGGTATGGTTGCAGGTTCACCGGCATATTAGGTCTTGGGATGGTTTAGAGATTTTGTATATTTTGAGAAAATGTTTTGTGTTATTGAATATAAACATAGAAAGCAAGATGGAAACTTGTCTCTTTGCCTCCTGCTTCACTTCCCGAGACCGAGACGTGACAGTAACGACATTTGTAACGCCCATCTCTAAAATGACTGATTATGTCACTATGGACCAGCAAATGAGAAAAATCATATGAACCAATAATATTATGTTTTACCCCTCTCTCTCTCTCTCTTTTTGCACTTTGTGCTTCGGACTACCATACAGAACGCTACAGTACTTTGTAACCAGTGTGTAGGTGCTTTAAATGGACACTCTAACCAAAATAAAAAGTTGAACCATCGCTACAGTTATTGAAAATAGGCTCACAGCAGAGTCACAGTGGTCCCTAAAGTGGAGTGGATGTAAATTTTGAGTGCTTTGGGTTAGATACTTAGGGTGGTCTGCCTAGCTAGAACCAACATATGTATTCATTAGCAGGCAGATTTTGTTAAATGCTGCAAGAATCCTCACTGATTGGGAAGTATTTGGATAATGCATGTTGTTATAGATAATTGAGACCGATGGCCAAAAGCATTTATTCTGTCAAACCAATGAGGCGTAATCCTACTCTATAGAATACTCTGTACTATTACAAATAACAAATTAAGCAACTGTTTAAGCCCCTTTAAATGTTAAATATGGTAATCATCTTTCTTATTATCCTTTTCGTTCTGAAACTTTCAGCTATCCAGTCTGAGCAAGCAACTTAATGTATTCTTTTCATTCTTCACTGTATTATCCCGTCTGTATATTTGGTACAGATGGAGCTGAAAGATCTAATCATGTGGTTCAGCATTCCTTTGACCTCAGAGGAGGAATAGAGAGTAAATCGTTCCTGGTATTGTTGTTAGAACAAAAGATAAAAAGGGCTTACATTTCCCACTTTCAAAGCAAGCATGCAACACGTGGCTAGTCTTTAGAGATCACTTTCATTGTACCTGACACTCCTGACCATGAAAACACAACTGTGAATTATACGTCAACAAAATAGTTCTTTTACATTTGTGGATAATGGTACAGGTGATTGTGTTCATGCACAATGCAGATTCTTTTTTCTTCTATGAAAATATTGGGCCCATATATTGAGAGAAGTTTTATTTTCAAAAATGAAAAACAAAGACTACCTTTGAAAGTTTTGCACCGCTGTGCAGTATCAGTGGACTTCTGGCCTCCATCCATCCCGACATTAATATAAAAAGACTACACCCTCATAGCCTGGTGCAGTGCTGGAAGACGTGTGCTGAATACTGAGCTGACAGTACGTGTCACTGCCTTTTATCACAGTACTGCACATTCGTAATTGTGGGTGAGAACAAAAAGAGCCTTGAAAGGCTAGCTTCTGTGTTCTTTGCAAAACGACTAGCTTTCTGTGTCCCTTTTGCAGACTTTTGGGGCATGTGACTTTTTAAGGTCAACAAAGAACCATGAAAAGTCTAAATTAAAAGCTGAGCTGATTCTGGATTAAGCCTTGGAGACAGATTGCATTATAATCAGAGATTGGGCTATGATGATTATTGAACATCACTGATGTTACTGAGACACACACACAAAATTATTGTCAATTATGTTCTTTATTGATTCATTCCATTAGGTTGTGGCCTCAGGGCCTTCTTCTGATTCTAATTCTAACAATTCTGAGAACTTAATAAATGAAGTACTTTTTAGTTGATCATGTTTCTATTTAAATGTAATTCATTTTGTTGAAAAGAGTGGAATTGAACTCTTAAAACATGCAAGCGACAATTGATCAATCTCATTTTTGAGATTTTTGTAGGTAAATTGAAGTCCGTCAGGGTAACAACCAGTATACTTAGGAGCTAAGTAAACAAACAGGTTTTGAGTTACAGTCATGAGGGAAAATGTGAGGGGTGGGAGCGAGAGAAGCCCTAAATAAGTTATGTGACTGGTATCAGTATTAGAATGTAGGTAGAAGCGGAGTTGAGTGAGTCACCTGACGTCTAAGCATCATGTGATGTGTGTAGGTAGATCAGTGCAGCCCATAAGTTAGGCCGACTCTGTTTGAAACCTAACGGCGCGATAGTGGGGTTGCCGTGTAGCTCCGGTCGGCGGTGATAGAACACCGAGTAAGTGAGGGAAATGTCTTTTAATACCGTCCCAATATTACGGAACACAGAAGGGAGGCTTACTTGTGGTTATATGCTTTGCAGTATTTAAGCGGGGACGGTTGCCTCGTGGCGTGTGGTAGAAGCCTGATTTATCCTCAGAGGTATTAAAATATGTCCATTGCAGCTTGCAATGTTTAGTAGAGCTTATTTTTTTGTTACTTGGGAGTATTTTAGCTTGTAGCTCCCAGGCTAACACTAAAGTGTAGAGAGCAGCTAACTAGAGGTAAGTAGTGGGGATTTTAAGAAAGGATGCTATGCTAATAAATGGTAATCTGTGAATGTAAATGGAGAATGTGTGAATGTTATGATGGTAAAATATGCATTTGTGTCTTGTAGCTAAAGGTGCCAAAAAGTATTTTCCTGCCTACATGGTATAATTCCAGTATGTGAAACCACCTCCAGTTTTGTTTATTTTGGTTTATTGTTTTACTGGTGTGTTTCTTTAGTGAGGTTTACTTATTTCTTTTTCTACTTTTTGTCAGCCGAGGTAGAGAAGGCTTAGTCTGGGTCTTTAGGGCTTGGTGAGTTGTCCAGTGTGCTGTGATTGCCACTCTTTGGGCGAGTGTGGTGTACGGTTAATCTACTACAACATTTGAGTGATATGGTGTGTGTAGTTGTGGTGAATATAGTGGTTTAGTAGGACAACTCAGGTTCTGCTGCATCCTGGTGGGTTTTTTCTCCGGCTGACTTCTCCTGTGTTTGTTTTTTTTTTTGTCTCGTTTTTATTTTTTTGGGTGCCCTTGTTGGGGGTGATTATTATTGGTTCTGCTTTTTTTTTTGGGTGTGTGTACTGGAGTAATTTGGTTTCGGTGCATAAGGCATATCATTCCAGCATCTTGGCTTCAGCCCATCGCAATGTTTTAATTCTAATCTGTTGCATATAGCGGAACTGAAAAGATATCAATGAATGAAGTGCTTTATTTTGGTACACAGCCTATTGTCTTATTCATTCAGTTGAATAGCCATAGTGGGGAATACTGAGTCTCTGTACCCATTGGTTCAATTGAGTTTGACCAAAGATGGCTTAAGGTCGTGGAGGTTACAAAAACATCACTCATCTGTGAGTGTTAAATACTCAATGTGAATCTGAGCAGCATTCGCACTGGAGATTTCAACAATGCAAATCCCAAGTTAGTTCTCCATACATTCCACCAGAATGTGGAGAGGGGCGAACACACTGGGGTGTGTTTAGCTCAGACCACATCTCTGTTATGGTGATCCAAGCATACAGACTGCTCATCAGACATGCCAGGTCTGTTCTGATTTCAGATGAAAACCTGGACCCCAGCAGCCATCTCGGCTCTTCAGAACATGTTTAGAAAGGCTGCAGCCTATGACACCTCTACACTGGTGACTGGCTACACAAACAAGTATATAGATGACGTTACTTCCTCCACGACAATCACCACACACCCCAACCAGAAGCCATGGATGACTGCAGAGGTGCACTGCTGAGAACCCATGATACTACTCTCAGGTCAGGCAATAAAGTTGCCCTGAGAACAGCAAGGGCCTGTTCTCAATTGTGCCACATCAGATTGCAAGGAACATTGTTTCATTTCATTTCTTATTGTTTAATGTCCAAACTGAAGGCCTAGCTTTAATAGTTATGGCTCGTTACTGAATTTAAGACCCCTGGAAAAAATATGCAAAAATATGATCATAAATTGAGAGCACATGCAATTTCTTCTTTTGTATACCTTTGCAGTCAAGCTCATGTGTGGTCAAAGAAATATGAGCGTAACATATTAATTACCTGAAAATGCTTGTTTTGTGGTTAAATGTTTTTTAAATTAAAATCAGCATTATCAATAACATCATCAGTAATAACAAAAAATAGTTTTTCATTTTAGTACTACTGATACAGTAATAAAATGCCAGAGGTTTTCTCCTACTATACTATGGAAGCCACCCTATGTACAGCAGCTATTTAGCATATTATACATCATTTTAGGAGAATGAAAGCACTATATACTTTCATCATTGTACCATCTTCAATAAAGCTATGACATTTAAGCAGTTAATATTTATTTATTTTGTATGTAGTTAAGTTATTTAAGATTTGGACAGTAGAGGAGAAGTTCACTTCCTCTTCCATGTGGACAATCAATGGACAATCTTTTACTGGGTCAGTATTAAAATATTTGTATGAATAATGCTACCTGTATATATACATGAGGGAAAACTGAGTAATGTCCTTTGCAGATGATACGCACATATGGCTCAATTCATGGACACTTATTCTACTATTTGATGTTGAGTTGTTTAGGGTGGTTAAATCTGCTCTCATTATTATGTACCTTTGATGAATATTCAAGTTGCAAATTATTGTTCTGAAAATGCGTAAATCCTGCTGTTATTCATGGAGTCTTTGCCTAAGTGGCAGTACTGTCAGATTTTACAGTGGATTTTTAAACCACACTGATGAAACCAGACAGCAATTTATGGCACATTTGCTGTTTAAAAGAGTTGCAATATCAACCCAAAACTGTTGACTGGCGTTCTATTTATGTGATACTAATGCAGTCTTTTAAACAGTCTAATGGAAATGTATCATTGAGGGTAAAATTATCTGTAAAAGCAAACTGACTCACAGCGTCATCAAGTAGATAAAGTTAATTAGAAAAGCTACAGGCTATTTAATTTTGAAAAATGAAGCTCTAGGCCTATGTGTTTGGGGTTGAAATGAACTTTCTGGAGTTGTTCATTTGATTACATATTAGACAGAACATATTTAGGTTTACAAAGTTTTTGAAACTTACTTATTACACCCTTCCCTGTCAGACTGGCATCACACTTGCACAGAATGAGATTCACTAATATGCAGGTAAAGCAATTAGAAAGTCTACTAAGCATATGATGAAGTTTTATCTTAGTTTGTGTAAAGTAGGACAATGGTCACCAACCCTCTTACTGAAGGTCTGCTTTCCTGCCATGTGTAGCTCATACCTGCATCTAACATGCTGTCGTCCCCCAACATACTTAATGCTCCAGCCAATCCGATCATTAGCCAGAGCAGGAGTTGCAGACTGTGGAAGCAGACTTCTTAGGAAGGTAGATCGTCACGCCAATATTTTGGAACATTCAGCAAGAAACATTCTAATGCGTTGAAACTGTTTACGTAACAATGCAAGTTAATGGCAATTCAAGATTACAGCTGATATGTCTTCGTTTTTACGCTTAAAACTTTACATTTATACTTTTTACATTTGACAGTTTTTCCATAAATCAATCATTCTAAACTCCGAACAGTTGTTGGACCAATTGGCAGACGGCGTAATTGCCGTTCAGGACACTCAAGAGCACAATTCATGCAACAAAAACTCACTGTTAGATAAGCAACGCTGTTTAACAGTTGTTTAGTGAAATACATTAATATACATGACGTGTCAAAATAATATCAGCAAATTACACTGTCAAGCAGTTGTTTTTGTTACACGCCTTCATAAACCACTTTTATGGAGTATTTATCATCCCCCCATATTCATTCATAACTGCTATGGAAACCATAGCAACCCCAAACATCGTCTCACTAATGAGGAGATATCTTGCTGCTTTGGAGTCATAAAGACTATTGTAGGTACTTAGGAGTGGTTAGCACTGTGACCTCACACTGAGAAGGCCCTAGGTTTGATTCCCGGCCTGGTGGGCCTTTCTGTGTGGAGTTTGTATATTCTTCCCACATCTGCATGTATTTCTGCTGAGTGCTCCAGTTTCCTCCCACAGTACAAAGATGTTTGTCAGGTGAATTAGAGATGCTAAATTGCCGCTGGGTGCGAGTGTGTGCGTGAGTCTGTTTGTCTATTTGTCTGCCCTAGGATGGACTGGTGACCTGTCTGGCATAATTCTCTCCCTTTTGCCCAGTGAATGATACGATTCTAGTTCTAGTGAGTTCTAGGTTCTAGTGCCCCTGCAACCCTGGTTAGAGATAACTGGCTGAGATAATTCAAGATTCAAGATTCAAGATTCTTTATTTGTCACATGCATAGTCATACAGGTACAACGTGCAGTGAAATGTATCCTGAACCGCTGCTTTTGACTGTGCAAACACTATAGACAATAAGTAAATTTTAAATAGAAGAACATAGAATTTTCTGAGACAAAAAAAATAAAGATTTGGGCATGTTCTGATTTGGACTGCTATGGGGGAGTGGGGGCATGTTATGATTCAGGACTCGGAAGGGCCTGAGGATAGAAACTCCTCTTGAGTCTCTCTGTTTTGGCCCTGATGGTGCGGAACCTTCTGCCTGATTGCAGAAGTTGAAATAGACCGTTACTGCGGTGGGATGAGTCTGTTAACCCTTTAAACACCAGGGTTTTTTTAAGAAATACTGGATTTTGACATCAATAATTCAAAAGCTTGTGGCTTAAAAGGGTAAAGATAGAGACATACTGTAAATTAGAAAAATGTTGGGCATGACCCAAAGTTTATGTGGGGTATAAATATACTTATGTAATTTGCATGTTATGAGTCATACTGACGTTTATACACCAACAGGTTTATCAAAGCGTTTGATCCAGTTCTGATACACCTCCATGTTTCTCAAATAAACCCAGCCACTATTATCATCACTATTTCCATCCCCATTCAGACCCAGATCACCCTGCCGCCTCTCCTACGTCTCCCAGCTCTCACACACACCACTGACGCGTGTAGTGCTGAGACTCCACCTCTAGGGAGGTCTGGATGGAGAGAGCTAATGCTACGGCTACTTCAAGCCCAATTTTCCCCCTCTCCTGCAACACCTCTCCTACAGACACTACGTCCACATTCACCACTGCCAAATATTCCCCTTCAGAGTCAGAATCGGCAAAAAACATTCACAAGACATCATCACGGGACAACCTTTTATTAGCCATTTGGCATTTTTTTCTTCCAAATCTCACATGCTTACTCACGCGCTGTGAGCTTAACTGCGCTCTCTGGCTGCTCACGCAGCAGTGCCTCGGGACTCGGTTCCCCTGCTGTTTACTCGAAACTTTGAACAAGAAGATGATGTATTTTTGGTCTTGAATTGAAGTACTACATGTCTGAGAACTAGTGGTAGGGAATACAAATGCTATTTCACATGATATTTGTAACTACAGTCTGTTTTATCCATGATGACGTCTTGTCGCAATTCTGCAACTTTGGCGCTTAAAGGGTTAACTCCTGAGATGAATAAAGTGTGTTTAAGTAAATCAACCCAGATCTGGACCCTTCAGATCTGGCTCTCCTGGCTTGGCTGGGCACCGGCTGGGCACCGGCTGGGGGGTCCCTGGGA
This sequence comes from Brachyalestes nurse, assembly GCA_037974405.1. NCBI lineage: Eukaryota > Metazoa > Chordata > Actinopteri > Characiformes > Alestidae > Brachyalestes > Brachyalestes nurse. Next base: position 10,492,846 of record JBBPCY010000018.1, read on the forward strand.
TCTCTGGACCCAGGGACCGGACTGCCTCCGAGTAGACGGCTGCCGGCGGAGCCTGCGGTCCTGTCGCCACGGCCCCCTGGGGCGTCTGCACTGTGGCTGCCGGATGACCCCCCTCCGGGCTCTCCTCTGCCCCTTTTGGGGTGGGAACTGCAGTTGTCCCTGCGATGGTTCTCCTGGGTCTCCCGGGCTCTGGGGGGCCTCTGGATGTCTGGGGCCCGTGTCTCCGCCATTTCTGCTCCATGCCTTGCGGGACGGGGCTGTGGTTCCACTATTAAACATTTACATGGAGGAACCTTACGAACACAAGCGCGCTCACACACACACACACACACACACACAGGTTTGCACACAAACATTCACGCAGGTGTACAATCAGGTGCTCACACACACTGTCTTTGCTGTTGCTTCAAAACTAAATGTTTATTTCAAAATATTTTATGATGTGTGCTGCTCAGCAGGTTTTAGGATTTAGGATTTATTGCGGTTCATACAGATGTTGGTTGTGGCTGCAATTTCTCTGCTGTTGTGTCTTCTGTTGTTCTCTCTTTTTTTCAGCAGGTACAGAAGCAGACTTTGTTTGTTTTCTCTCCCCCGCCTTCCCCCATTCTTTTCTTTCCTTTTTTTATTTTTGTTTTATTTATTTATTTATTTTTCTTCTCTTTTCTTCTTTTTTCTATTCTGTGGTTTTGTTTTGTTTTTTTGGGGTTTATTTTCTCTCTTTTTGTCCCCCGGCCTTGTCTGTCATAATATGGCAAAAAAAAAACATTAAACAGTTAATAGGGGAAAAAAAATTAAAATCAATACATTTCAAGAAAAAAAAAGAAAAAAAACAAAAAACTGTGTCATTAGCAAGTATGTACTTGAACTGCTGATTATTGTCTATGTAAAAGTTCATTAATAGCACATAGATGATAGCACATAAATTCTTATAATGCAGTGTTACATCCAATTTAGTTTTTTAAATATGACTTAAATATAGTTTTTTAAAGATCCTTTCAGTAACATTTTGTTGTGGTTCTCAAGACTGTCCGTGGCACCAATGGACAAATGGACTTATACTTTACTATTTTTTGTAATGTACTCGGACTGAACAGTTGAACAACCGAAATGTGTGTAGGACATTCATGTAGTATGTCTTGAATGAAATTCACTGGTCATTTTTGTACATTCTTATATGTTTATTTCTTTAAAGACAGCAATGACAAGATTTGTTATGTAGTTAGTAGAGAAGTAGATCAATATTGCTCTAGCTAATGAAGGTGCCATATCATTCTGATTGTATCTTTTAGGCACTGTAAATAAAACAAAATTTGCTCTTTATGTCAAGAGATTTTATATTTTTGCCTTTCACCTTCTGGCTCTTGGTCTGCTACAGTGTGCGAACTATACCCCTATACCAGCTCTCCCACGAGCGTGCAAGCAAGCTACGTTTTTTAATGAGTAATAAGCTCTAAATATAACTTTATTTTACTTATTTTACACCTGTGAAAAAGCCCATGCCCAAAATTTTATCATATCAATATTTTAGAGCTCCCCTAAAATTTCACAAATCATGTTTCCAGGGGAGCTCATGTCACCACTAGGGGAGCTATAGCCCGACCTTTTCCCCTGCTGGCCGGGGGGAATACCCAAGCGATCGGGAAATCTTGGCAATGTCTTCTGGCTTTGCCACCTTCCAGATTTTTGAGTCATTGACTCTCACCCAGGCGTGGTTACCTTTTGTCCACACAGCTACAGTTTTTGTGGCTATCATACTGATCAGTGGAGGTCTTGTAAAAGGAGGCAGGTGGATGGGCAGTAACTCTCCTCCAGTGAAAACACCTGACTGGACACAGTACAGTATCTGGCATCCATCGCTTATGGCAGCGAGATGTTGACTGAACTGTGGTGGGCACTGAGACTGACTCCCTGCAAGAGCATTGGTAGACTGGCAGCTAAAGAAACCTCCAAAAGGTACAGAGAACCTGGTTCCTCCCTCATAGTCATTGCTCAGACAGACCATGATTCCACTGGACAAGAATTTCAGTGCAAAGAAACTTGGAGGGCAAGATCTAGATTTGGTCAGTGGGTTTTGTAAAGATGGACCATATAAACCCCCAAAGAGGTACCCAGAGAATTCTGGAGCTTTTGCATTAGTGGAGCACCAGTAAGTGTCAATCTGTGCACGCCGAACATAATACGCATTTCCACAGACGTTGTTACAGCAGTCCAAAAAAACCCAACAGGAGTGACAACGTCTGTGGCACTCATAGTTATTGTACGGCCTTTCCTGAGTTTCAGAGCGCAGTAGAGTAGCAGTGTAAGGTTGCTGGCAGGAATATGAGCCAGTGGCTGGATTTTTCACACCAAGCTCCTGGCAGATTTCATCTCCATCCTGAGTAATGGGAGTGCACTGCTGGTAAACTCCACCAAAGCTAAGGTTGGTACTCGCACCTTCACAGGAATTGTCATCTACATTGGCTTGGAAGTTGAAATTTTTAGAATCAGGCTTCACACATCCAGGGCGGGTGTTAATTTTATAGTAGCGTTCTATGGCCTGACTGACTGACACCGCTACTTTGTTCACTGTTGGAAGTGGAAGGTCTGGAAACATTGAAGGATTGAGGAAATAATGGAGGGGCAGTCCACTACGATCTATAGCTACCAGATTATTGAGAGTGCTTTCTTGCCATTTCTGCAGAGTGATCCCAGGATAAAACAAAGCCCCTCCATGACTCTGTGTTATGGAGTACATAATGTTACTCTGGTAGGTCTGAGTTTCAGATGTTTGTTGAGATTCTTTACTACTAATTTTAAATTCAATCTTGTTGAAAAAGTTGGCGCCAGCTGATGCTGAGACAGAAGATTGGTAGGACTGTGTAGTAGAAACATAAGATGATTTTAAATAGTCCTCTTCCACCAAAGTGGCACCAGCATCAACACTTGTGATGACATGTGTTCCATAATCGAGCACCATCTTCTCCGAAAGATATTTTGCCAGGCGAGTCTGATTGTTCACAATGGCGTCTGCGATTTCCTCTGCCTGATGGGTAAAGCGGTTGTCCAGAGTGAAATCGGGGTAAACCTTTACTGTGTAGAGATGATTACGCACCTGGGAAAAGAAAATAGAAGGACGCTATCTGCAATGCTGTGTTTTTTTCCAGCAGTGTACATGTTTTGAATTTCTGTATGTAGAGTCCAAAATAAACATTTAGAAATGTGTAGACCCTTGCCAAAAAATTGTATATTATTTAAAAATTGATTTATTTACATAATTCCATTCAAAACGTTATACCTTCATAGATTATAGAGTCAGGGCCCACAACTTAAATGATTTCAAGTACTTAGTTGTTTATTTGTACATAATTTAGGCTTCTAGCTCATAGAACCCACGAAAACAGGAATTCAAACACAACTCATCTACTAAACTCAAAGCTCTGGGCTTCCAGAACTCCCAGGCAGTGCCACAGGCTGACTGCCTCGATGCCACGGTTCACAGATTATATTCACTTTACTCTCATATTATATTCACTTTACTCATATTATATTCACTTTACTCACAGATTATATTCACTTTACTCATATATTATATTCACTTTACTCA
>JBBPCY010000018.1:10723159-10733795 GCA_037974405.1 Brachyalestes nurse
AGTTAGATGCTCTTTGTTCTGCTTGAATGATTCATACGTAGATCACTGTGTGTCTTAACCAACAAAAACATTCCTCTGTACACAGTGAAGTACGTAAGAAGTTATACTGTGTATATATATGTTTAATTTGTGGAAGTTGCTCTGGTGTGGTGGGCTTCAGACGGCTACACCTCTTGGTGGTCTCCTCTAAACAAACACTCGTAACAACGTGCTCTGAAATACAGTGATAATACCCTTCTGTCAGACCCCCACACACACTCTGGGCTGTGTTAGGCATTCGAGACCCTCTCCAGCCACACGGAGCCCACAATACTCCCTGGATAATGCGGCTTATGAGAGGCCTGCCAGGCTGAACGGATTATGGAAGAAAATAAACATTTTTGAAATTACAGTAAATATTTGTCTCTATTCTGGCGGCAGGCAAGGCTCTGACGTACACTTTTCCGAAAGGGAAGCCACCGCCGGGAGCCCAACAGAAACATTCCTCAGACACTCCATATGTCCCGAGAAAGAAAAAACAGCCCTTTCTGAGGCTCATTTATTTAGAGATTTAGTTTAAACACCATAACCATAATGCAAATCAGACGCAGTGGAGGCACATTAAACCTTGGCTCGCTCCTTTAAATGTGGAAAATAAAAGGAAAAAATGCTGCTTTTTAACTTCAGAAACATTTTAGAAGAAAACAAATGGCACAAACAATACTTAACTGGGAGAGGTTCATGTAACTGGGACAGGGCCGTATTACTGGGAAAGGGCTTTATTACTGGGACAGGGCCGTATTACTGGGACAGGGCTTTATTACTGGGACAAAGCTGTATCACTGGGACAGGGCCGTATTACTGGGACAGGGCCGTATTACTGGGACAAAGCTGTATTACTGGGACAGGGCCGTATTACTGGGACAAAGCTGTATTACTGGGACAGGGCCGTATTACTGGGATTGGGCCGTATTACTGGGACTGGGCCGTATTACTGGGACAGGGCCGTATTACTGGGACTGGGCCGTATTACTGGGACAGGCCCGTATTACTGGGACTGGGCCGTATTACTGGGACTGGGCCGTATTACTGGGACTGGGCCGTATTACTGGGACTGGGCCGTATTACTGGGACAGGGCCGTATTACTTGGATAAGGCCGTATTACTGGGACAGGGCCGTATTACTGGGACTGGGCCGTATTACTGGGACAGGGCCATATTACTGGGATTGGGCTGTATTACTGGGATAAGGCCGTATTACTGGGATTTGGCCGTATTACTGGGACAGGGCTGTATTACTGGGATTTGGCCATATTACTGGGATAAGGCCGTATTACTGGGACAATGTAGAGTCAACAACCTGTAAAAAATGTCACTTGTTTGTATCTCTCTCTTATCTGAAATGCCACACTCACCGCAGGATGAACTCTTTGAAGCACAGGCGCAGCTTGTTGTGATGGCGGTAGAGTTTGGGGTCTGCTGGGATTTCATTCAAGAAGACCTGGGCCACCTCCAGCGGTCCCTGAAGGGGGGAGAGAGAGAAAGAGAAATAAAGAGGTCTCTCTCTCACTGTCGGTGCTGAAGGAGAAAACGAATGCTCCGTGCTTCGGAGGCCACGAGGTAAAGTCAACACATAAGGGAAAGATCGTGAATAGGTCTTTGTGTGAGCGATGTGGCGGCGGAGCCAGGCAGCGGAGGGGTCGCCGCACGCTTCCTATGTTGTCCCTCCAACTGGCATTCATCACGTAACCACAGGCCTCTCCTCAGGATTTCGGAGACGTTCGCTCCAGTAAACTCCTCGTGATTGGTGTTGTAAACTGTTGTGGCGCGGCCCCGGAAAAGCCAGAGGATCGCTTTAAAACCTCTCAGACTGACTTATGTGGCTTACATCACTCTAACACGCCGGGCTCAGGTTACCGCAGGCTTCTCCCCAGACGGAGAGATTTCCCGAGGAGACGGAAAGTTCTCAGCCGTGCAGAGACTGCGGGAGAGTGAGTGTGTAAACGAGCAGGTGAGACCGACAGACCTGGTTTACAGTGGCTGTTACAGAACCCTGCAGAACCATCTGCAGCATTTTCGCGTCTGGCTTCTCCTTGTGCGTGGCGATGGCCAGCTCGCGGGTCTTCTTCTGCATGTCCTCGATGGCCACCTCGATCGGGGTGAGGTCAAACTGCAGAAGAAATACAAAAACACTTAGGCGGGCCTTTACCCTGCGTCAAAAAAACACATTTAACCACATTTATCAGACACTTTCAACCGGAGCAACTTCCGTTTCCTAACTACAGGGGGCAGTCTCCCTGGAGCTACTTGGGGTTAAGGGTCTTGCTCAGGTGGTGCTGAAGGTAGGATTCAAATCCATGACCTCTGGGTCCAGAGTCAAGTATCCTACCCACTAGGCCTCAACCACCCCAGTATAGTACAAAGACCCCTCCTCTCCTCTCCTGATGAATCTATCTACCCTAAATCACACCGTCTTTCTGAACAGGCTCACATCTTCTCACACGGCTCCCTAATGAAAGATTCAGCACGTCAGTCTCTCCTCTGATTCTCACACTGTCCTGAAACTGGACTGTTTCCTCAAACATTAGTGTTGAATTATTGTTCACAGGTAATGCAGGGGTCAGGGTTTTTTATGAGCTACACCTGCAAAAAATAGCCTGCACTACTTTGCTTTCACAAATGTGCCATGTTTTGGTTGACATTGATAAAAGAGGAAAATGTCTAACCTGACGATACTGTATAACGCAAATATAAAAGTAAGTCAATCAATTATTATGTAAGCATAAATTAATAATTACTTAATGTAAAACAAATGCACAGGGCAATGATAATAGCTCTTGACGTATGAGCATTTAAAACAGTACAAACGAGCTGAAGCTCTCATGGAGATGTTCTCTTCTACCTCTTCCTTCTGAATGACGTTGATTCGCGTCTTCACGTAGGGAAAGGCATGCATGGTGGTGAGGATGGTCTTCCTCTTGTACTGCTCGTTCAGCTCCCCCCGAGGCCGGCCGCTCTTCGTGAACGGGGTGGTGTACATGAAGCGGCGCAGGTTGAAGTTCTTCTCGAAGTTGGTCATGCGATCTTTCATCTCATAGTCATCGAAGTACGGCTCCACATAGGTGATCTGAATGTAAGCCTGTTTCCAAAAAACAAAGTTTCAAATCAGCAGCGTACAAACGAGGAGGGAAAACTTCAGCGGCACTTAAGTACCGTTCACCAATCAAGGGTAGTGTCAGCGGCTAAACGAGTGCTTTGTTTGTTTATGTTGTAAGAGGAGGCTTCGCAGCTGATGAAACTCTGATTAGCTCTTGATTGTCTCGGCGGGGAAATTAGCATTACGTCTGGTGTTAAGTACCTTGTTGGGATTCAGTTTGTTTCTGTCTACAGGTGTGGAGTCTTTTATCATCTCCAGAACTCCGTCCCCCAAACACTGGCTGTAGAAGTTCTTCAGAAACAAGAGGCACACATGAGGGTATTAGCATATTTAAACACAGAGACAGAACTACATACAACACTACAGACATATAAACACTGAACTACAGACATACAAACACTGAAAGGCAAACATATAAATATAGAACTATAGACACACAAACACTGAACTACAGACATATAAACACTGATCTACAGACGTATAAATACTGAATTACAGACACACAAACAGTGAACTACAGACACATAAACACTGAATTACAGACGTATAAACACTGATCTACAGACGTATTAACACTTATCTACAGACGTATAAATACTGAACTACAGACATATAAACACTGACCTACAGACTTATCAATACTGATCTACAGGCGTGTAAACACTGAATTACAAATGTATAAATACCGAATTACAGATGATTAAACACTGATCTACAGACATATAAACGGTAAATTATAAATTTATACACTGAACTACAGACATATAAATACTGAACTACAGACATATAAACACTGAACTACAGACGTATAAACACTGAACTACAGACATATAAATACTGAACTACAGACGTATAAACACTGAACTACAGACGTATAAACACTGAACTACAGACATAAATACTGAACTACAGACGTATAAACACTGAACTACAGACGTATAAACACTGAACTACAGTAGATTAGTGTTTGTATGTTTGTTGATCAGTGTATTTTTAAAGCCTTTAGATCAATGTTATATGACAAACCCATAAACACTGATCTACAGAATTACAAACACTGAATTACAGACGTTTAAACACTGATCTACTGACATATAAACACTGTTGACTTATAAACACCACATTACAGGCCAAAGGTCTGGAAGCATCTCTAAAGACATTTTCACACCTCAAGGTCCAAACCACATTTTGGACCCGACCCACCTCCAGCCTGTGTGAGATCTCAGGCAGGTGCGTAATTCCCGGCTCTTTGTAAATGAACTCCCGCTCGTCCAGATCCCCAAACTTGGAGCCAAAAAAGGCCACCCGGAAATACGTCCCAAACATCCGCTTATGGCCCTGAAATAAGCCAGAAAACGTCTGGTTCAGCTCCGAGGGAGAAATTCACAAGAACATCTTGACAAAACCACGTCACTTCAGTTGGAGCCAGAAGTCCACGGCATCTGCGTCTGTTCTCTGGTTTACCTTCAGAACTATGTTGTCGAAGGCTCTCTTTAAGTTGTCGTGGGTGGTGGAGAGCTTCCGGAAGTCTCTGTGGGCCTCCAGTATGGGAATGATGATCTTATACACCTCATTCACCGCCTCGTATAAACCACCCTGCAATGAGCATCACATGACATCAGGGATCGGATCAGAACACCAGGCGTGCACCAGTATCCACCAGAGCCCAGGCACGTCTGGCTTACTTTTGTGGGTTCTAATGTACATCTAAAAACTGACAGTACAGACTGTATTCAGGCTTCAGGATTGCTGCTACTACTGAAGCCTGTTCAGAAACAACATAAGCATTTCTATTCAGATTTCAGTAAAACTGTGCAGGTGGAGAACAAGCTTCCGCTTCTTAGCTACATTAGTCTCGTAAATACAGCCATGGAAAAAACAAGAGACCCCTTTTCCCTTTTTTCTGTTCACAGTTTGTGTGTGTGTGTGTGTGTGTGTAGAGCAGTTTTTCTGTGTGCTGTATTCCAGCAGCTTCACTCCTGATTCAGTTTCTGATGGATGAAACAGTCTCACACACACACACACACACACACACACACTCTGCTCTTAACATCACTGTTTTAATTGTTGCAGTTGTAAAATAATGTAAGAGTGCTGTGGGTTTTTTTTGTTTGGATTTTTCTGCACTTTTTACACACACACACTCCCACACACTACACAATAACCAGAAAAAGTCTCTTTTTTGCTACATTTGGGGTAAAAGATATAATTCCACCTTTTTAAAACTTTATGTACGACAAAAAAAACTAAGACGTAAACAAAGTTGTCACAGTGGAGGTGAATGGAACCAGACGTCTGCTTCTAAAATCTCCTCACAGAAAGTTTTCCATCAAATGGTGGAGGGATACATGCAGGGCGTCGTGAGGTAAAATAGTCCCCAAAGAAAAGTGATTTAGATCAAATTCACCATTTTACATGATCAACATCCATATAAACACTCAGCTTCACTGGGGGGGTTGGGGGGTTTAGGGAATAAATTTGCTCTTGGACACTGTCTCAGAGTTTCTGCATTTTCACAGACTGTATATTTAACCACTGCTGATCTTTAGCACATATAAAACACAGTTACATTCAAGTTTTTGCACCATTTTATGGATGTAAAAAAATTACATCGTACCTAATTGCGCATTTAAAAAAATTTTTTTATAGTTATTATATTTCTGTGTATTGGTCTTTTTGTTCTCTGTAAAACTTCAGGCCACCCCATCTTGTCTCATGTATGAAGCTGAGATGACAATAAAGTTCACTTTGAATTGACTTTCAAATGAAAGAGGGACATTTGAGTTGTGGACGTCAGGACGCCTGGTTCCATCCACCTCCACTGTAAAGAAATCCCCTTTAAAACTGTAGGTTCAGGAAGCGGCTGCAGGTGTTAATTTAACGTACGTTGCTGAAGAGCTCGGCCGCCTGCTCCAGCAGCCCCACCAGGCCGCTCTCGGTGAAGTAGCGCCCCGAGCAGACCCCGTCCTCGTCTGGAGACAGGATGTCGTCGGACACGGCCGACTCCTCCAGCACGTTAGGAGAGATGTTCTGTCAGGAGGAAACCATCCTGATTACTTCTGCGGCTCAGAGATCGTTATTATTCTGCACCCACACAACACACAGCCCTGATAACTCCACACCTCCGAGGACCAGTGCATCCAATCACACCACACTGACCTCCTCACATCCAGCCTTCATCAGTTATTCACTTTTAAAACATCATTCATAAACTGCTAGTGCAGTATGAGAGCAACTCCTAGAAAACTGAACAGGGGGGTGGTAATTTACAGGATTATTTATTTATTTATTTATTTAATTAATCAAAGGAACGTACGTTGGTTTGTTCATTCATTCATTCATTCATTCATTTCTAACCCTGGTTAGACGAGTTACTTTCTGTTTCTGTTTCCTCAGAGCTCTCCGAATCTTCCCTCTCTGATGTTTGCTCTCACTTTCTCATCCGTTTGTCTGTTCGTCTTATTCCCCAGCCAGTAAATCCCTTTAGTTTGAGTGTAATAATGTAATAAGTCTGGATTATTAAAGGTCAGTTGTGTTTTTCCCCATTTCTGCAGAGCTTCTGACTCCACAGCGCCCTCCTCTGGCCGGGGCAGACACTCATTTGACAGACTTGTGCTGATCTCTATGCGCTGGATTCTGATTGATCATGGTTGTGTTACACTGTTACAAAAACCGCAGGGGTGGGGGTTGGTAGTGGGCCTGATTGGGGTGGAGGGTGTTTTCTTTATAGAAGAAAAAAAAACCAGAAATCGGATCGTGAGATCAACCAGAAGATCCAGAAGAAAACTTGGTTTCTTATAAATGAGGCTGAAATTTGTCTCAGTGATCAAATTCAAGTCTCGACTCCCAAAGTCAGACAGTTTTGATGCATAAGGAGTTAAAGAGAAGAAACTGAGAACCGATGAGAACAGCAGGAGAACTTCTGTCTTTTGCTCCTTATTTCTCCTAAAGGGGGGTTTAGGAGAAACAGGTCAGACTCAATAATCTCCAGATAAGAAGAAGATTTATTTCTGATCAGAAACACAAAAAAGATGGTTGTGAGCAGCCGAATCTTCCTCTAGGTTTCAGTCTTTATAACTTACTGTGTTTATTAGGAACCCATTATATAAAAGGCGAGTGATCATCATTTTAAAAACAATTTCATACAGCAAACACTTTCTAAACTCGTTTTGAATGGACTGCCTTTGTGATGTCACTACCACAACCTATCACATTTGCGTATTCAGCCTATGGCAGGTGAAGTTATAAACGTTTACTTATTGAATAGCCAATCAGAACAGCTCATTTGGATACATCTTAAAGGCATGATAACAAAACCAGGCTGTTTGGTTCTGAGAGATGAAGAGAGATATGAAAATGGTCTTTTTAGGAGAAAATAACTCTTTTTGGTACGTAAAAAGCACATTAATAATATAAACTAAAAGTAGAATGTACAGACAACAAACGTTGAGTTTAAATCTTGTAAGTTCAGATGTAAACTCAGCAGGACGACTAGACCAGGAGCTTCAGAGAGATTCGATGATGTTTTGATGGGGGTTTTAAATATATTGCAACATTCAAGAATGAATAGTTTAGTAAAATATCTGTCAGTTTTGTCTTTGGACATTTTTATGAATGATCTTTGGGAAAAAGGATATAAGGATATAAACTAAAAGTAGAATGTAGGGTACAGCCTCTTTAAAGGCTTATTTTAGAAAAGTGTCCTTTTATCGGCTATAATTAGACGCCTCTCTCTCCCTCTCCCACGTTTTCTCGGAGAATAAAGTAAACAGTGTTTTTGGGCAGCCGCCGTGTTCGCAGGCGCTGATTCGGATGCTTGGCTCTGACTGGAGCTCTTTGAAACTGATTAGAAAAGCACTTTTTCAAGCGCTGCCCTTCACCCATTCGTTCTGGGGCCTTTTACATGGCGGCTCCCGAGGCTCCGCTGGGACTCGAGTCCTCTCCGTGGCTGTGGAGATGTCAGAGATGATTATCTGGAACTCTGGGATGGAACTGTGTCTGCGTTTCGCCTGGAAGCGGCGCCTCTGCACGCCCGTCTGCACTCATGGGATTAGCGGTGAACTTCATTCCCTCTTCCCACTTCATGAAAGCGAAGGTTGAATCCAGTGCGAATCAAACGGGCCGTTCATTCTACCTAAAGTGACGGAACCCCCTGAGGAGGCATTCGGACCAGCCTTGTGAGAAGGACGGACCTTCTGTATGAGAAACCCCTCCAAAGTATCACTGCTTTACTCGCTGACACTGCTGACGTGGCATCGTTGCCATGGTGATGTTATTATCATGATAAATTAAGCCACAATACATTATTTAAAAAAAATAAAAACAAAATAAATAAAAAGCCAAAATTTACATATGGCAATTAACCAGTTCTTTATAGAGGAAATGTCAAATTCCTCCTGTTTGTTGCTTGTTGTGTGTAAATTAAGTTCTACAGGAACATCATTTAGTTTAAAAACACCTCCAGGAATCACTCATGCTGGCTGTCAGTATGGTGACGTGGTATCGTTGCTACGGTGATGTCATTATCATGATAAATTAAGCCACAATACACTATTTTGGCTGGTGAAAAAAACCCCAAAAAAGCCAAAATGTACATTTGACGGTTTACCTGTTCTCGTTACAGAAAATGCTGTTTGTTGTGTTTAAAGTTCAGATCCACAGTCACAGAAACAACATTCAGTTTGACCTCAACAGAGCAACTGGAGACGCTTTAATTGGATATTTTATGGTCCCAGAGTGTGTGATCTTGCTTCTGGGAGATTTAATGATGTTTTGTTGCTGGTTTTAAGTGTTTTGGAACATTCTGGAATTAGTAGTTTAGTAAAACGTACACAGTCGTGTGAGTCTCAGTTTTTTCTTTGTATATTTTTATGAAAGACTGTAAAGCTGCAGCTCCTGCAGGTCAGAAAGTTTAAGAGTGAGTAAGTTGAAAGTGTGTAGAAGTTTGTGTGGATTGAAGTGTCGCTTTGGTTTTGAACCAAAATTTGTAACCTATTGTATTTGTACGATGGTGTGTGGCCACTAGGGGGCGTACAGCAGAATGTTAATGGGCTAAAACTATTAGTAAGTTGAAATTTTGCAGCAAAAATCGTTTTATTTTACAAACACAGGGAAAGTATGATGGGAGGTTTAGTGTGGTTATTAGGGGCTGCTGCTTCAGATGAACCACTGCTAACACTAAAGCTAACGGGTGCAACATCAGACACTGATAAGGGCCTGTTATCTTTTACTCAAGGTTTTTTCTCCTCACTGGTCAGAGCATCAACATTTGACAAAGAAATCTCCTTTTAGACTTTGCTAACATCAGCTGGAGAAGAAAACCTGGTCAGCAGAAAGACTGACCCTTAGCAAAAAGTAGTACACTTGAAGTTAATTTTATTAAGTATGCTTGAGTATAATTATAAGTATAGCAAGTATACGGACCAAGTACTTGTAGTGTACTAGAAGGTATACTCATTTAATACCTCTTTGGACTAAATTGGAACATTTTTAAGTTTATAAAAGTATATACTTTATACTTTCTTTATACAGTCAGGACTGGACTGGAAATGAGAGTCTATGAAAGTCCTTCAGGAAGCCTGGAGAACTGTTCCTCAAGAACACATACAAGAAAGTCTGGATCTCTGGAAGCAGAATATGAAGAAATGAGGGGTGGTTTTCACTTCTGCTGATGTCTAATAACCAAATAAATGCAGGCTGATGGGCAAAAACTACATTTAAGAGTTTGGCAGACAATTGGCATATGATGATATTATTATTATTATTATAACACCATGTTTTTGTATCTACCCTTGTAGATAAGGGTGTAAAACTGCAAAACAGCGATAAAAGGGGTCCAGTAAAGAACATTAGAACACCCCCCACACACATCTGAAGCGTTTTTTTTAAGGGTTTTGCAAGAAAAAAGCATGCAAGAAAATGGAAATCTCTTCGGCGAGGCGATGCAGAGGCAGGCATGGCCCACAGATGGGGCTTGACAAGCGAGTTGCAAGATAAGGTTTCAGAAACAAAGTGCCGTCAGTGGTTGTCAGGCCTGCGAACTGCGCCGAAGCTGATCTGCGCAGTGCGGAATCAAAGACTTTCAGCATGAGCAAGACGCCTTGATTTTTACCAAAAGCTCTGGAACGATATTCTCCCGGTTCACACTGTGTTACTAAAGACTCTCGGGTCCCTGTTTTGTTCCCTTTGCTCGTCAGTGAAGAGATCTGCTGAGCAAATACTCCAGCATGTCCTTACATAACCCAGTCTTTCACTGGAAGGATCTTCGGTTCATTATCTATAAAACACAGCTCGGTTCAAGAGTCTACTGAATACATCCATCAGCAAAGCTCAGAAGACCAAGCAGCTCCAGAGGAAATTTAATGCTGGTGACGTGTATGGAGAACTGGTACTGAACTGGTCCTGAACTCGTCCTAAACTGGTTCTAAACTGGTCCCAGTTCCTGCCTGGTTCCTGCTGAACTCTGGAGAGTCTCCTGTTCAGACGCTGCTGCTGTGGGTG
>JBBPCY010000018.1:10746214-10779817 GCA_037974405.1 Brachyalestes nurse
GATAAAGGAGTTCCAACCACTCAGCATTCAGCACCACCAGTATACTGATCACCACCTGATCATCTGGAATCATCTGAGGTAACTAGTGTTAAAGATCTGAGATGGGGTTTATGGAAGAGCTGAATTAAGCTGAAAGGTTAATGTGAAGATTTGAAAAGGAGCAGCAAAAATCAACAAAATCTGTTTATATTCAGAACCGATATCAGCATTTATACACATTGAATTCGTTTTTTTTCAGCAGAACGTCCCACAAAAACTCTGAAACCATCACAAACTGGGCTTCTTTCCAGGAATGATTTTCATAAAATGTTTATTTCAATTGTTTCATTCAAGACCATTAACAAAAGTATAGAGGAGCATCTGTGGTTCAACAGGAACCCACCGACCTCCAGAGAAAATTCAGAACAGTAATATTTCGATTTTCAGTAAGAAGCACAGCAAATAGTCTCTATCCACATTAACTGAAATCTTGATCTTCATGATTTCAAATTGAGCCTTTTTGTATAGTTTTCCCCTTTTATTTCTCACATTACACAACTTTGTATTTTATTTTATTTTTTCTCAATCCTCCCACTAAGTAAAAAGCACACATTACATATAGCATTTTTCATCCACGGGTATTTTGGGATGCAGACCGGCATTAATTCTACTTGGAAGGGGAAAAAAGCCACCCTAAAATTGTTCTTATATTTTGGCAACCGGCCAGGGATAGAGTATATGTCTATTGTCTTGTTTTTTTTTTTTGGTGTTTTTTAAAATTATTTTATTTTTATTTTTTTTTAAACTTATTTCGTTTCATTTATAGACTTTAGGCACCTTATTTTCTCATTAGCAGACAGTGAGTTTAAATAAAATAAAAAAAGCAAAAAGTATTGTGTGCAAAGAGGAAAAAAAAACCAACAAAAACAAACAAAAAAAAAAAGTATAAAAGGACTGTGGGATACAAGATGCCATAAGGAATTCTGCACCTGAACACGAACACTGAAGGACTTTTTGCGAAATCAAGGTCAGCTGAAAAATAAACTAAAAATGAACTCAAATGTAATCGAAAAAAAATAAATCAAAAAACAAAAAAACAAATGTAATTCAAAACAAATTACACACAAAGTGTATCTGAGCCTAGAACAGTGTTTCAAACGCAAGCAGCTGCAAAAGCGGTTCTAAACAACGGAAAAGGAAAAGAGGAGGCGAAGCGTGTGAAATGCGCCGAAAGCCTCGAGCGAAAGGACTCGAACAGGGATGAGCAGGTTTCCAGGAAGATCAAAGAAAGGACAAAATCAGAGATGGGGACGAAAACTATGACTCTCCACGCATCTTACACAGCGCCACAACGGACAAAATAATAGAAACAGGCGCAGAATTCCAGACACTTTCACTTTGAGCCAAAACGGGATCAGATTAACCATCATTCAGTCTCCACACCCTCTCAGTCCCTCCGTTCAACACGAACACGCCCCGTTCCCTCAAACCTTTATTTTAAAAATACTGGATACAGAACTCACAGAAAAACACACAAACAGGGAATTCTCACTGATAAGCTCGCAAACACCACACGAACATGAAAGGTCAGGTGAGATGAGTGGGTTCTAGAACAGGGAGAGGGCGTGTGCATGCGGATGTGTGTGTGTGTGTGTGTGTGTGTGTGTGTGTGTGTGTGAGATTCCATGTCTTATTGGGGTTTAACAGTGCAAATCCCTTCCCTGTCCTTTAGTCTTGATTGCTTCTGTTCTGAGGTGCTGTTGTCATGGTGGAGAGGGAGGAGCAGCGAACAGTAATCACTCGATCACACTGGCCTTGCGAAGCTTCCTCTCCACGTTGAAGCCCTTCGGAAGGAGGAGAGAAATTCAGAGTCAGGTCACTGAAACACACTAATTTTATACAGAGAGCTGGAAAGGGGGACCGTCTCAATATTAAAGTCAATGGATTTGAATGCAGTGTCAATAAAGTCCCTGTTGGTGTAATAGTTAGGCATTTTTTGCCCATTTAATTACATTTTATGATATATATATATAGAGACACACACACACACACACGGAATGATCCATTGGAAGAACGGAGAAATTCATGCAATTTTCCCTCTAACCGCAGACGTAACCAGTCAAGACCTGTTAGTTTAGTGCTGGAGCTACAAGACACCCCAATCGTTGTCAAAAATACAGTCTTAAAATGTCTCAACCCACCAGCACTGCAACCAGTTGTAAATTAAAGTGGAACAGACACATGGATGTGGTTTAGGAGGCAGAATGACTTACTCTGAGCTTTTCTAGTGCTTGCAATATTAGCCCTATAGCTCCGGATCTAAACTAAAAGGAAATCTGGACTCCAGGCTTGTACTGGGCTACATTTGGCGCCATTTAAAATGTTTACTTTTACTGAGCATTTCTACTAATATCCACGTCCGCAGTCTTTAAACACGAGTTAAACCAAAACAAGTAAAACACGTCCAGTTTCCTGAGTTTACCTTTGAATTATCTGGACCCCGGGGTTGTCTAATGATCACCAGACGAGGGGCGCTGGCGTCATCCAGCGTGATGCTCTTCAGTCGATTCACCAGTCGGTCGGGTCGAGGGGTCGCCACTGGTTTAGGACACTCACTGGTTTGGACACAAAAACACACTTCGTGAACTTTCAAACTGATTTAAAAGACCTGCAAACACAGTTTCTGGCTCCATTATAATACCTTCAAAAATAATTATGTGAAATGGCGTGACACCATCAGTTACCACACTAAAGCTGGACCCCCCCCCACTTTAAATACAATAATGCAGCGTCAATTAAAAAGGAATGTAGTTTAAATACTAACTGCAGCATTAATTACTTTTCATGACATTGTCAGAACTAACAACTATTATAGGAATAAGGACAAAATCATCATCATCTGTTTGCCAAACTACAAAAGATATTGCTAATCTGCTTCTAGGAGTATTAAAACAAATATTAGAAGGCATTTTAAAAAGAGTTCTTCTGCAATTACGTTTATCATCCCAGACGCTCAAAACAGACCTGATACAGAGTAACAATTCAGTCGTCAATACCAAATAAAGATCACTGCCTGACCTGACTCTGCGGACGTTGCAGGCGCTGCACTTCCCCGTGCGCTGGTTCAGGATGACCGAGAACTCCACCTCATCTCCAGGCTGAAGCTCCAGGCCATCCTGGACCTCCTTCATGTGGAAGAACAGCTTCTTGCTCTCGCCAACCTCGTACGTGATGAAACCAAACTAGGAAAAACATGGTCAGAGCAGGTTATGAGACTGCAGGCCGTACAGAGAACGTTTAAATTACTGTCAGAAGGAGCCTGAAGGTACAGGCTGGTACTAAGGCAAGTACATTTCTGTAGTTCAGCATCATACACAGATCATTCACTTTGCAGGAGCAGAATAAAAATATTAAGCATAAAAATTAGTGATGGGCCGATCCACGTTTTTCCAGTTCCGATCCGATTCCGACACATGACTACACTGAATTTAAAAGCATTCCAAAGGAATTTATTTATGTCACACTTCACAAAAAGGGAGCAGCAACAGCTGTACAATTTTGTAAATATCAAAAACACAACAATCTTGGTTGAATCAAATACAGTTCAAGTATTATGTCCATTTTAGCAGCAACAACTGTGTAAAAAATGAAGTGCAAAACTAATACATTTAAAATAACGTGAATTCGGAGACACGGCATGAGCAGAGTGTAATCTAACCACTGCTGTATTTAAGGTGGACTGGCCGAGTTCAAGATGCCCAACTTTAGCCTCGTCGTGTTTTGAGAGAATCATCCAAACAGTATTATGTCCATTTTAGCAGATATCGGCTATATCTCTAATAAAAATAGTACAGAATAAATAATAAGTATTAAGGCTAATAAAAAGCCCAAAATGTTTCCGTACCTGATCTTTAACGCACTCCACCAGAGCCAGACGCTGCGGGACCACGTTGCAGGCCATCCTTTGTCCGGTCTGAGGCACGGTGCACAGCTGGAACTTAACCTGCTCCCCCTTCTGCAGGCAGTCACCTTTGTTGCCCATTCCCACAATGCCAAACGGGTAAGTCTGACCCTTACTGGAGCCTGGCCACGTCAGTCCGAAAGGGAAAGGAGAAAATTACACCACTGTAACAAGAACAGAGTCCTGGAAGCCTGATCAATACACAACTATCACTTCTGAGCTATAGGCAGGACACTTAACCCACAGAACCCGAATGATGAACATTACTGCTAAAAACATGATTGTGTACAAAAGTACGTCCTTATTTGGAGCTTCCGTGTGTTTGGGTCGACAATGGAGAATTCATACATCACAGGAAGCGGTTTTATGACTGTACATCGTGTAGAAGCAGAGATACCAACGATCAAAAACATGAATTTTATGGCTTTTGGAACATTTGAGGAAAAAAAAAAAAAACATTTTGAAGACAAAAAGTAACAGTATAAACAAACTCTACCTGGGACAGACTTTCTTGGGATTGTATGTATTTGCACACTGTTCAATATTTACACATTATTCAATGTTTGTTATTATAAATACTAATGCGTGTGTAAGCTGAAGATTTCCAAAAGCTATAATACATGTTTATGGATTTTTCAGTAAAAGGAGATTTCTGATTTATTTTTGTCAAGTTGTGTCCAAATGGTTAAATTAAAAACTATATAATCCATCACACAAAAAAAGGGACACGTGGACATTTTACATTGTGTAAAGCTTTAAAACATTAGAAAAGAAAGGAAAGATACCCTCAGGGATCTAAGGGTTAAGGACTTAAATGGCATGTGATTCCAAACCAGGAATAGACAGAACTGCTCACCTTCTTCTGTGACCTCAATTAACCCCTGATATTCGGTCTGAGAGGGGTCCACGCTGCGCAGAGGCCGCATCACCTTCCCAGTCAACACATTACTGCTAACATCCTCTCCCACTCCGTTTACTGAAACAAAAACACATTTACAGCATTTATCAGATGCTTTTATCCAGACATTCTGTTCCCTACCAACAGGGGGCAGTCTCCCTGGAGCAGCTTGGGATTAAGGGCGTTGCTCAGGAACCCAGTGGTGGTGAAAGTAGGATTCAAACCCATGACCTCTTGGTCCAGAGGCAGGTCTCCTACACACTAGGCCACCACCACCCCACACAATCTTTTAACACTAGAGCTGCAGAAAAAAGTCTTTGTATGATAACAGATATGGAGAGAGGGAGAGAAGCTCCATACCTGGTGGGACTTTGGTGACCTTCTCAGCACTGACTTTGTTCCCTTTGCCCTTTCCCAGAGTGTACTCCACTGCGTCTCCCAGCTCCAGGTTGTCCACGTTACCACACATCTCACTGCACAGCAACACACACAAAGTTAAAGAAAAAATTGAGCCAACAAAATAGGACCAGCATCTCAATAAGCAGCCTTGAGCTCCACCTCCTGGCCGGGAACAGCATTACCTGTAGTGAAAGAAAATCTCCTGGTCGTGATTGGCGGTCTCAATGAAGCCGAAGCTGTCTTTAAGCGTTGCGATGAAACCCAGAAGCCTCTTGGTGTTGGTGGTGCGGTTGAGGGTCTTAATGGAGACCGCACTCTGCTGGCCAGTCCTCTTCACTTCACTGATGGAAAACTCGACCTGAAGACCATTACACACCATTAAACAATCGATGCAAATGAATGGGAAGAATTTTAGAAAGAGTGCAGCTTAACTGACAAATCTCGTATTCTTTTATCATAAGCGACTTCCATTCTCTAACTACAGGGGGCAGTCTCCCTGGAGAAATTTAGGGTTAAGGGTCTTGCTCAGGAACCCAGTGGTGTGCTGAAGGTAGGATTCGAACCCATGACCTCTTGGTCCAGAGGGTTCCCTTAAGATAGTGGGGATCTTAACTGCTTTGTGCAACAGTATTATTTAAACATTTATGTCAAGTCTGACTATACCCTGTATGTAAGTTATAGTCACAGTCTATCTTTGTGAAACCGGCCCCGGATCTCCCGGGGCTATTATGGCGAGCGAGGGGTCATTGGAAAGGCATCACTGAGCCCTATCCGACTGTGAAGTTTCACATTTAGAGTGCGAGATATTTTACGTTTAACATTTAAATTTACGTTAATTTAAGGCAAATCCTCCATGTAGGTGAGGGCATATCACAGCAGGCAGTCCAGCCCCCTGCTAAGTAACAGCCAATTGTAATCACGGGGCGTGGCCAATAAGCATATCTCTCCATTTGTAAAAGTGGTACATTAAAATTCCACATTTAGAGTTGCCAATTTTAAAACTGCAACATTTATATTTAGAGCGCAACATTTACCTTTTTTTGTACGTATTTAGCTCTAAATATGTGAAAATTGCATTAAATGATGAAAAAATGACACCTCTAAATTTAAGCTGTTTTTACGGCACCCCATAGGGGACAGCTTACTATACCATGTGTTCTGTGCAATGTTTCTCCCTTATTATATCACAGTTATGATTTTTGTATTTGTGTGAAGGTATACAAAATGTATCTGGACATTTTTTGAAAGTATTATTTTTTGTTTTCTGTTTAAAAAAGACTCAGCAAGTATCGGATTTGTATCGTATCGGCAGATATCCAAATTTACAATATCGGTATCGGTATCGGACATAAAAAAGTGATATTGTGCCATGTCTAGTCAGAGCACTGGAACATCACCATAAAAGAACATGAAGGCTTCATTTGTAAGTTTGTGTTTAGGTATCTCACATTATAATGTCCCCAACGGATACATCCCTGTCTAACAGCCCTAAATTCAAACGTCATCCCAACCCTTGTGGTCCCATTAACAAGCCTAAGAATTTAATTCAACAGCTCATAAGTGTTGGTGGAGCAAATTGTCAAAGAAAAACAGTTTGATTGATGTCTAACTTGCCCGGGAGGCCAAATGACCTGTAGACCATGGACTTTCTCCAAGTGACCACCTGCCACTGCTGTTGGATGTTTAACTGATCAAGCACATGGTTCAAGGTTAATTCCTATAATGAGGTTGCTGTATAGTTATTGATCCGTGACTCACCTATTGAACAGGGGGCTGATCCATTGATCTGGAAGAAATCAATCATTCTAAACATCCGAATCCAGGGTGAATAAAGGTGACTCTCCGGCTGTTATGTAATTTCATAATTCCTTTTTTTAAAAAATTGGTCACTCATGAAATGCCTGACC
The DNA here is from genome assembly GCA_037974405.1 of Brachyalestes nurse. Taxonomy (NCBI): domain Eukaryota; kingdom Metazoa; phylum Chordata; class Actinopteri; order Characiformes; family Alestidae; genus Brachyalestes; species Brachyalestes nurse. Next base: position 10,753,359 of record JBBPCY010000018.1, read on the forward strand.
ATTGCATGACCTCAGCACTTCCATCAATCAGCTTTCTACCAGCTTTCTCCGAAGACAATATGCAAATCCCTCCTACAAAACTGGGTTATCCAGAACAGACAGTAAGAGCATTAGTCGTACACCAAATCTTTTTTGGCTCCCATTTGATCATGATACGTAAATCCAGCCGTGGTCAGAGGAAAAGCCGAGGTTCAGTTGGACATTGTCCATTACAGTGCCACGACCCATTAATGATATTTCTCTGTGAGTCATTTTGTAAATGGGCAGCAGTGCCCTGAAATCCATGCACGTCATGTGGCATCACGTTATGATCCCTGCCATTTGCTTCATCACTGGGCCAGATGCTGGCAGATGGGTGGCATGAAGTTGCCACCATGTCTCAGCGATAAGGCAGTATGGCTAATGACTGCAATTACGCTGGTTATATTTCCTTTGTCCCTTGGTGCACATACAATTGATCTCAGCTGGCCTAATGTCAGGGCCTGTCACTTAGGGGTGGGTTTGGACCTGACAGCCTGACAATGTGAATTGACAAGGCTGCAGCTTCCACTCTATTATTTAAACAAACAAGGCTTTTTCACACATCTCTCTGTATCTTTTCCTTGTGGCATGAAATGGTCTTTATCAGTGATGTTACAAACAAACTGAAGCATCAGGTCACCTTGGTGTGCTGAGGATGCACCTTGAGAGACATCTCATTTTTGGTCTCAGTAGTCTAGAATCCCCTTCACATTTACACAACATTAAATAGTATGAGAGAAATGCATTAATACTTTTAGTTCCAGATGTATAGTGTTGCAAGATTTCTGCATCTCTAAAAATGAGTTGATCTGTACTTTTTAAATTGTTTTACCTTTTCACTTTTTAATCAGCAAACGTAACGTAATTTATTCAGGTCAGGTTAGTTTTGCAGAGCACAATACATTTTTAATGTCTAAAAAATAATTTAAATAAATTGAAATAAACCATCTAATATTCTACATGTTTCAGTTAGTGTCAGAAGTGGAAATGGTGTCAAAAATATAGTTTATTGGCTGTTAAGTGGAGCAGTGGTTGACCTGGAGTTATGCTCAGCTTTAAAGAACATGTACTTAGCAACACACTGGAGGGACAAACCCACTCATTAACACTCTGTCTGCTCCAATGGCCACACATTTCCACCTCTTAAGCACAGCCCTCTGGGTATTCTCACATGTGGGAATTTCTGAATATGTGAATATGAATGAGTACACTGTAAAAACAAATAGTTCCGTCCATGCCATAAAATGGGTTCTTTGTCTCATCATTTTACTTTAGGTGCAATGAACAGAACCACTCGGATTCACAAAGACACACATTTAACGGAACCTGCCAAATGTTTAACCACTGACATATTTATCCTCTCAAACTTCAAAGAGTCGATCCCTGATAAAGATAAAATAAAGAACAAAACAGGACTCAATCAATCAATCAATTACTCACTCACTCAGTCAATCAATCAATCAGTCAACATTAATGTACTCAATCAGTTATTCAGTTAGTTTGTCAGACTGGGTCATGGAAGTCATGGAAGAAATAAAGATCAAATGTATCTTCCAAACTAAAATTTCAATTAATATTGATCTTATAATCAAAACTAATTATAATAAAGATTCACAGATGAAAACCAGGTTATTAGAAGCATTCTATGTTGACAAGACATAAGGTTTTGTATTATTTTCGAAAAAGAATTGAGGACGTGATGTAATTGTTCTTCACATATTTTCAATAGGCTAATTAATATAATTATCACTGTACATCATTTACAGACAGAGCACAGAATGTGAAAGAAATGAAAGAGAAAGAATGTTCAGTGTGTGGATTTCTTTGTGAAGATAACAACATGTTCTTAAACACTGTGCTTTTCATTTTTAGCTTAGTCCTGACCTGGGCAGGTTGCTGAGTTAGTTTTTGACTGACTTTCGTGTGGGTTTTGTCTGTTCTGTACCTGGTAACCCTGCCTTTGAGCGAGCTATTGAACATCAGAAAGCCGATAAGATTATGTAGACTAAAATTAGCATTCAAATAAACGAATACATAAATGAGCATGCAAACAAGTAACGACTCCTCTGCCCTTTTGCAGGCACTGTGTGCAACAAACGATCATTTCATAACTTTAGGCGATAAACCTTTGCCGGAAGCGAAATAAGCCTAGTGCACTATTTTTAGCTGGTATCTAGTTTTTTCTCCCGTCTGCTGCCAGCACATTTCTTCAACCGTTCTCTCTGTTTTGAAACTGTCCAAAAACAAAAACACCATTAGCTCCATTTAGGCATTTAGGCTGTCATAGCTGACAACGGGATAAAACGGAACCATATGGACAGTCTGTGTGTATCCATCCCAGAAATGACAGAACTTATCAATGACAAAAATCTGTGGATTCAGTCATCTCCTAAAACCAGCAAGCATCTATGAGGCAGCTTAGACTGAGGAGAGTAGATAAAGAGGATTTGGGGGCCCTCTCTGCATCTCTTTGTGCAAGGCCATAAATCTCTCTTGCTGTCAGAGCTCGTCTGGAAGCTGTGTAGACCTCAAGCATTAGCCTTCCCTGGAGGACCGCGGAGAGGTAAACAATCCCAGGAAGCCTCGGCTGAGTTTGGCTGGAAATTCTGAGGAGGATGCCGAAGCTTGCTTCTTTGTTGTCCTGAGCAAACCCCTCTGTTTTTCTGGCCTTTAGGATAAGGTCCTTGAATCCTGGCAAGGTTTCCTGTGCTATTGAACCACCTGAAACAGCTTTTCACACCACAGATATGTGCATGACAAGTGTTTTGACTTGCTAAGTTCTCCAAAAACTTTGGTTGGCCCTCTGCAGAGGGCAGGCTGAAGGAGGCCTGCTATAAGACCAATAAAATTACAGCACTAACATTAGGCTAACTTATGGAGTCTTATACTGGATGGGATGACACACTGTGTACTTTCCTCTTTCTGAGAAGAAAGGTGGAAAACAGTTGTGTATCCATTTGCAGAAATGGCAATATAAAGTGTAGTCCACTGAGTTCATAGTCTGCAAAATGAAGTTAAATAAAAGGAATGAACCAGATATGTTTAGGTAACCACCTTGTCTAACTCCTATCCCACACCAGCTCTGTTAAACAGTAGGTGGGACTAAATCTGTCATAAATAATCAGCCTTGAGTAACACAGTAATCAAGGCTAATTTGATTTGCATGGTTGAGAATGCTCCATGAGCACAGGCCTTCTCTAAACATACTGTAGACATTAATATGTCAAACAGTCAATTGAAAATTGAAATGATGAAGTATGAAGGATGACTCTGTGGCTTGCTTGGAAAACAAATGCAGAAATATCTTAATCTATTACCATTGGTAAGTGGCCTCCAGTCCTAAGAAGATTATCTTAAATTGGCACTGGATTTTCCCAAGGATAAAATCTGTTTCCCTACTAGTGACACAACTTTGACCGGTGCCTAGCCTGCAGAATATTAAAAGAACATTGATTCCAAGCTAGGTGCTGTCTTCCTTGTATTAGCACTAACTAAAATAAACATTCATGCAATCTTCATGGTTGCACGGGTTCAACACACAGTCACACACACTCACACCTAGTGGCAGTTTAGCATCTCCAATCATGACTGTGCATCTCCAGCATGATTGTGGGAGGAAACCAGAGAACCCTACGGGAACGCAACCATACACAAGGAAACCTGCAAACCGAACACTGAAAGGACTCTTAACTGTCCCAGCTGGGAATCTAACCTAGGACGGTCTTGCTTTGAAGCAACAGATGCATGAGAAGGTCTGTGGAAAAACTTTGAAAATCCAAGTTCACACAGTCCAACAAACCAGCTGATTGAGAGGCCAGCCAGCAGAGAGAAACTCATTTGGGATATTATTGACCTCAATCTCTTTTCAAAGTGGAAAGCAGCTAAAATTGATATTACAGTATCCTACTTTAATTTTCATTCTAATGGACTGAAACTGTGAGCAAATATACAACAGGTTTGGGTTGTGGGAGGTGGCCGCTGAGTAATGTTGATGTTACCTGTGGTGCATGTGCTTGTTTTCCAACCATGATGTTTGCAGAAGCAATTCACTCGGTTCACATGCCGAGTTCTCCACAGAGGACCATAAACACGCAGTGGGAGCTTTATTTCTGACAGTGCTGGATTCATCAGAGCGTGAGTGTTGGGTTAATATGCTCAGGACGTGGCCATTACCTGCTGATGGTTTCCTTCCTCATTAACAGAAGACAAACTCGTTATCATGAAACAGAGTCCGGATGGTTTATTTCCTCATACGTTAAAATTGGAAGCCAAACTGTAAACCACAGCTCACCAGTTGAGTTCATTTCAAAATGCCCATGCATTGTTCATATGCTGTCGTCATACCATACTATATTATGCTTCAAGGACACACATCAGGCCTTTTGTGAACTGTACAAGCTTGAAGTAAGGAAAAGAAAGAAAAAAAAGTATGGCAGCAGCATTCAGTGCCTATAACTGAAAATCCTTGCTAGACCCTTTTCAGGTGTTCTTCCATAGCTTATAGTCCTGGTTATAATGGCCTGGCCCCAGCTGCCCTTGCAGTCACAGAATCCTCAATTTGGCTGTTGGTCCACAATTCTGCGGCTGCAAGTAAAACGCTTCTTTCACTCATGAATACAACAGTTCCCAAGCATAAAAGTTATTTTTCAGCAGCAAAATCATTTAATACTTTGATGCAATGCTAAAAGAGATTCCAGCATTGAGAAAGGCTTTGAATGCAGCAGAGGTTGAAACCGGGTGGCAGATTTTTCAGGCAAGTAACAAGCAGGCAAAATCCAGGAGGATTACGGTAAATTTAACACTATGAGAAGCAAAGGTAGTCTCTGTATACTAGTGAAAGAGTATTTGGCATTGGCCTTAATTACATGCCTTTATCCTTGTCTTTTAATGTACAGTATGGTAACCAACATGATCAGAATCTTTTCAATGGCATTAATGGTACACATTTTACTCCAAATATACTCATAATGACCAAATTTGACCAATTTCTAACTGTTTTCTAACTGTTGCACTATACATTTGATGAGATAATGGCAGAGCAGAGACATTTAAAAAGCTTACACTTTATTTGGATGGTCCGCTGTAGATGTTTTGTAGATCAGCTTGTCTTTAACTAATGGTTAAGAAAATCTAATGAATGTAACTTAACATTAAATTAAATAATATAAAAGATTTTCATTAATCTAGCCCTCATTCAACCTAAACGTAGTATAATCAGTTTAATAATTAAATCTTCTGCTGGGGTCCAAAACAATGTGTGAGCAAAGTACCAAGTTCTTTAGTGATCAGGGTCAGTCAGTGACTTTAATTCCAATTAATATGTCAAAAAAAAGTTTCCATCTGCTATTTTAATTTTTTTCAGGGTGAAACATCATCCATACAAATAGAGTCATGACTGGGAGAATGTGGCAGAATCTATATCTATATACATATGATAGCTTGTCATTTATTCTATTCAGGGAGATCGTTTCTTCTTTTTTTACATGCTGTGAGTCATTCTCTCACACCTAGCACACTAAGCAGACTTTTTCATGTCAGGATAAGAGTGTCTTCAAAAAACGTTCGCTTCAAGGTTTGATCGAATCAGCGTCAAAAGTCAAGGCTGAGTCTTAGACCTTTCAGATCTGGCGCTTATCTTCCAAGAGTTCCGAGTTAAGCATGCTCTGTCTTCCATAATTAGCTAAAGTGCTGTCAGTTTAACTTTTTGTTACCTGGAGGTGAAAACCATAAATGTTAGATGGGTCAGCTGCAGAGAAAGATGGGCTATTAACTCTTTAAACCCTAAGGGTCCATACTTACGCCTATACTTCAGTATTTTTATACTAACATAATACGATTCCATAGCAGATACTGAATAATTCAAATAAGTTGCTTGATGATATAAAATGCATTATATGGGCAAAAATATTGCCTGACCATTACACCAACAGGGACTTTAATGACATTGCCTACAAATAAATAGACTTTAATATGTAGTTGGTCCCCCTTAGCAGTTTCTTGGAGTTTCTGTAGGAGTTTGTACCCATTCATTCAGAGCATTTATGAGGTCAGGCACTGATGTTGCACAAGAAGGCCTTTAACTAATATAATTAATACACGTTGTGCTATTTATGGAATATCTCTGTCAGAGCACTGCATGGTTTGGTGGAAAAATGTTTTTTTTGTGATTATTATTAATAATATAAGAGACATTTTGTAGACATTTTGTAGATTCCCAGCTTGTCTTTGACTAGTGTTGAACTGAACATTTATTAAACAGAAATTGATCCTTACGTTGAATATAAAAATTCTATTATTTATCTCTTAAACCTAACCTGAACTCTAATCTAAAATTTAAATCTAATCGTAATCCTAAACCTAATGTTGTTGTTAATCCACCATTCTAAATCAGATTATGTTGCTCAGCAGGTAATTTATTAGACATTAAAGTATCTGTAGATTGCTATTGAGGACCATCATCATAAACTGTGACCTCATTATTTATTAAATGTGTATTTTTTCATTAAATTTACATTTTTTATCTGAAAGCTGGGAAATCAGGAACCCTGTAAAGCCTAAGGACTCTAAAAACAGGGCACAAGTTCATGTGAAGTGTTTTGGTAAAATAGTTGCTTTGCATTCTTTCATTCAAACTATTTATTTGAGTTGAAGAAAACAAGAAGATTTCTTGTTAGAACATTAATGTACATGTATATATTTTTAGGTTTAACTGACAAACCCACTTTACTGAATATATATATATATACTACATAGTTGCTGAGAATTTCGGAATAATTCTTGAATAATTCAGAGTTTTTAAAATTATTAACTGAATAATAAGTCTGGAGTTCAAGGGGTGAAACCATAATGATAGTCTGAGAAAGGCTAGGAGTTTAGCTGAGAGTGCTATTTTTGGCCAAGTCTGGCCTAATCATCTCATTCTCAGCCTAATGAGTGCTTAGGCTTGGTTCCATAGTCCTTGTCACACAGAGTGAGCTCCCTCAATCCATCCAAATGTGTAGCGATGAGGCTCAGCCAGGACACTTCTTTCTCAGCTTCTTTCCTGAGTTTAGCTAACGAACCGAAACCTCGTCGCCTTGTGAGCAAGATGTAGTCCGAGAGCAATTTCCAGTATTTAGTCGAGAAGGGATAACTGCCTTGTCATGGAAGGTGGACATAAAAGACAGACATGAAAGCCCTAATAGTGGTCCTAATAAAACCTCATTGATGGGTGCTGACTCATACACAATCATTACATTTTGATATAACTGGTCAAATAAAATAAATGGAAGCACCAGAGATGAGCAAAAGGCTATTTCTGGTACTCTAATGCTATAAGTAAACATGTGGTAATCACACAAATTCCCCAGGAACTGGCATTATGGAACACATGGCCTTGGGTTTTTTGTGTTTGTTTGTTTTTAATCAGAGAGCTATAATAAAAGTCTAATGTCTTTGCTCTTTCTGTTCATGTGAAAGGCTCGCTAGACACCGAACTGCAGTGTTGATCTGCATAAAGCTCCTGATCTCCCATGCACTACATTCCATTTGAAGGAAATGCTAATCAATCACAGACTTCATAACTACCCAATTAGTCAGGCAGCAAGGTCACATGAGCCGTTCAATTAAATCAGTCCCTAAGCAAGCACATATTCTCTCAAAGCTAAGAGCATAATTTGGGTTGAATCAGTTGGCTAGTTATCAACAAATGTAGGATTAAATATTTTTTTGTTGCATGACAGACAACTCTGTCTCTCTCTCTGACTCTCTCTCTCTCGCTCTCCCTCTCTGTCTGTTTCTCTTTGTCTGTCTTTCAGTCTCTCTCTCTCTCTCTCTCTCTCTCTGTCACACACATTCACACAAATATACCCATTCCTATAAACCCATTCGGTCTTAGAGGGGACGTCCCTTCTATATTACTATACCATCCATGCCAGAAAGGCTCAATGATTGTGTCAACAGTATAGTTTATGCTGCAATATAATTTGTGCAATCCTGTAATTCTTTTTAACAATTAAAACCAGTGCCAGAAACTCTTTACCCATTATAGTCATTGCAATATTTGTGCCTACTGAATGCAACCAGTTTGCACGTTAAACAGAGCAGCACTACTGGTTGTTGTTAACAGGCTCTTATCTTTATTTTATATTCTCTGTAACAGGCTTCTCTGTCAGTATACATTCTGACCAGGCCAGCGGGTAGCTAACAGGCCGACAGGCTCCTGTGATTCAGACAAAGGATTCAAGCTCAAATATTTAACTCAGGACTTCAGTATACAAAATATAAAAGTTATCTCAACACATGTTAGAAGGTGGGAATGGTTCACCGTCACTAGCTTGGTGCTAACATAACATAGGAGGTTATGAAAATTTGGATTATGCTTGCAGTGGTAATAGAAAGGCTATTTATGCAGTAAAACCATCCATCCATTTTCTACCCCTTTGTCCCACACGCTGGGTTGGGTGGGGGGGTGGTTGGGGGTGGGGTGCTTGAGCCTATCCCAGCTGCTATGGGCGAAAGCAGGGTACACCATGGACAGTCGCCAGCACATTGCAACTTATGCATTAAAACTGCATAAATTTGTGATATGCAAGGATAATGTGATTTTTCAATTCATCTAGTTCACAGTGTGCACACAATTAAAAAAGTGAATGCAATGAATGGAGTGTCGTATGATTAATGCATAATCCTGGTTTTGATTCATTCCCATTCGAGCATGGCAGAAAATGCCATTTCTAACCAGTTTAAGTCAAACATGTTTGAGAAGCTGCTGCAGTGAGTGAGTGGGTCTTTTCCTTAACAGCACAAACTAATGGAATTCAGAGCAATGTGTCTTAGTGCCTTAGACTCTCTCAAAATGCAGGGAGCCCCCTAGCAGACAGCAGAAGAAGCTACAGGCTACAGACTAAAGAGAAAAAAATACAAGTGTATTCAGAGGAGTTCCTAGCATGTGGTAATTTATGATATTTTATGCTTATAAGATTAAAGGCACAGCAAGAAAAAGGAAGCATTTCTTTTTAAAAGTCTAAAATAAAAGGTTTTTGGTCTCTGCATAATGCCTTTTTTGTTATTACTCAGAGTTAATGATTCACCATTATTGTAAAATATGGAAGACAATAAATATAAGAAAAATCCCTTTATGAGTGGATGTGTCCAGCTTTTGGTAGTGCATAAAGCTTGCTTTTTCTGAAGCACCCATTAAAATATTTAAAGAATGTAGCTTTTTCACATAAAGGTAAAAAAAATGACACTATGTTCATGTTTTCTATTATACTATGGTGTCCACACAGGAGAACATAGATATACAGACACATGCATTAATGAGATACATTTTTGCTCTAAAAAGACTGTAAGGTTCTTTCTCATTAGTGGCATTGCCAAGGATTGTGCTCTTATTGTTGTCTTGCTCAAGCAAAATCTGCGAACACTTATAGCCTGAGCACAAGGATGTGGCTGAAAAGCACAAGAAGTTCTGAACTCGATGTGCTTTACAATGATTCTGATCTTTTGTGAAGATGTCCTCCTGGGCAACCAGCCGCCTTGCGCCTAATACAGAAACTGTTTACCAAGCGATGGAGAGCACAAAGCCTCCTGCTCTTGACCGGAGGGAGCGGTCAAAGCCGAGCGCTCAAAATCGGGCCTGTGATTGAGCACGGAGCTGATAAGAAATGAGGTCTGTCTTTTATTTTGTGGGTCGCTCGCTCGATTCTCTGCAGTGCCCCTGTGAAATCTGTCCTTAAGGGTGGCGCGAGCATGCGGCATCCCAAGGTTAACCAACCGAAGGGCAGGCTGGAGACAGCAAGTCTTCTCAGAAGCACCTGACAAACAAGCATGGCATCAGGGCTGACGTGGCACTCGGGCAGAGTTTCCAAGAGCAACTTTCAAGCAGCGGGGTGCACTGAGACATCCTTGTCAAACTCCTGGGCATGTCTCTTTTGATTTCTACCTTCTTTAGAGGGCTACTAACGAGAATCGTGACTTGGTGCTGAAACAAAAAAGGGACGAGTGAAAACAAGAGCAGCTTTTCTGAAGGTGATGAAAAGTAATGGATGAACTTGTTATCTATCCATTCATCCCCCTTATTCCATAGAGGTTTAAAGGCGCAGGAGGCTTAAGCTTCTTTTGAGTGGCTTTGAATCAAGAGCAGTGTTAGCAAGATGCACTTTAGCCTCTACTAAATAAACTACCTGAACATTTCAGACTGATATGATGATAATGTCTAAGAGGGGCTTTCATTAAAGCAAAAGCCAAAAACGAGCTGCTTTGTTACTGTGTGGTGTGTGAGAGTGCGCATGTGTGTGTGTGTGTGTAGGTGGCTGGACGGATCAGTGGATATATTTGGAAGGCAAAGCGTGATATAATAGGACAGACTTTCCCGTAACAAGTTCATTTTCTTCAAAGCATTCTATTGTTGCTTATATCTTATGTAAGAATTGGCTTTTCTGTACAAAAGTTCTTTGTTTCCTTGAATTAATTTCGGCTAAGGGGCAATGCATGAGTTTCTGAGACGTGTTTTGACACTTCAAACACAACTCAAACCTTTCACTTAAGTCACAGTTACTCTGCGGTTCAATAAAGGTTCAATAAAGCCTATGTTATGTCAGGTCAAAACCTTCAAGGAGATCTTGTATGGATTCAGACTCTGCAAGGTGAGCCTGGGTGATTCTTTCATCTATTTACTCATTGGACTAAATAAAAAAGAGGCCAATAAAAAAGTGGGCCTCAACTATTCATGATGAGGTCTCAAGGACAGCATGATTTGTCTGTTCAGAACATGAATGCTTTGCTCCAAAATAACATGGCTGAAGGTCTCTTGGGGGCATCTGTGTAAAGGCTTTTTGTAACCATAGTTTGATCTAGGATGCCACAAAGTGAAACCTTTCTGTCAGTGTTGTGAGCAAAACTAGAGTCTCCAACCTTGCTAGAAAAGGATACTAACAGTACTTGTATTCAACATTAGGGCCAAATCCCTTCAGAGGCTTTAAAATATAAAATAGTCAGTGTGCATGAAGGTACTAGTTTTCAGTGTATGGCATAAAAGTGCAAGCAAGGATGGCATAGCATTCGAAAGACAGCAATAACATTCAGGTATTATTTTTACACTCATGTTACCTGAATATCTAAGGATATTTGTCCACAAGGATGTTTGATTAGAAGATTAGAACTGAGATTTGTTTAGTAGCTAAAGGAAATTTTTATATGGTAACTTTTATATTAAATTTGTATAATTTTAACAGTTTTATATGATCAAGATTATTCCTAATGGTACTGGAGTTTGGGGCTGATGATACTCGATGGTGTTCTCCTCTGTATGTGACAATGACACTTTAGTGAATGCTTTACTCTTTTAGGAAAGGATAAAGTCACAAGGCACTATTACATCACTAGTACAAAAACAGCACGAAATTGATTGTACATTCTATTGACGATCTCTCTAAAGAGTAAAATGAGGACAAAATACAAGATGTTGTTTTCTTACAACTGACTCAGGTCCTAGACCTAATTTTTGTATGTTAGCCTGCTGACATGTGGACAAATGCTCTTAAAACATGGCTCTTGATTGACCATATTAAGTGTTTGTGATAAAAAGCCTCCATTCGGATCTTCCAGTTAGTGAATTCAGCTACTTTAAGATGCAGCGACTGCTGACACAGGTTCAACTGAGCACACTTAGCTAAAATTTCCATAGAAAAGCACTGTCAGTGGATTGGGAGCAGCCAAACGTCATCATGCCAAAGGCCACCTGCCTAATGCTAAACGTTGGCTAGAGGGACATTAAGCCCTCTAGCATGGTACTCTCTGGAGTGATGAAGCTCCATACATTATCTTTGGGATGAGCTGGAATGGTGTTTGTGACCTAGAACTAATCTGTATTGATGTCTGTTTATTCAACATTTCTTCTGAAGTCAGGGATTTTTCTTCTGAGTTTGGTGCAGTAAAGCCCTCAGTTTTGTACATATAGTTTCTATAATTGATACTCTGTAAGTTTTAACATATCAATAGTCCATTTAATTTTCCTCTGAGAATTCACTTTTCTAAATGTGCAACTACTATTCATTTGCTGAATCTGACATTGGAAAGGCACATTTTTCAATTTATCAAATGAATAAGACATTGTGCATAAAAAATACCACCTTTAAGTTTGCTATCTATAGTGGCTGTGTTAACTTATTTTCACCCACAAAACCCACACCTGTGATTTGATAGGGTTTTCAAATGCTTGGATGGTCAATCCATGGTTTCTACCAAGAATTTTGTTTGAATTCTCTAGCCTCATATCAGTCAAAGACCTAACAATGTCATTATATATACAGTAGCTTTGTGTTATGTTTACGTGTTAGCTTAAGTGAGTAGTGGACATTTTTTAAAGATGCTAAAAGAGCAAAGTCTAGTCAAGATGTGGTTGTGGGATGGTAGTTTTGCCAAAGGACCAGAAACCCAGATGTAATCTTGTAATTGAAACATGACACATTTACAAGAAAATGGAAAAAAGACTTTAGCACATCGAACTCAGAGTTATCACAGTCCTTTAACTACTGAAAGCAAAGGGTGTAAAGTGAATTAGCAAATCCAGCTCATGAATTAATAATAAGAAGGCTTCTCTTATTTACTCAGTTATCCAGCTGTGTCTTTAAAGTAGGGGTGATAATGTGGCCTCAGTGCAAGGCATGCCACTGAGAGGGGGATAAACTCATGAACTATGCAACGTAATTTATTTCCAGAGCCACATCACCACAGTTTCAGTACAGCACCTTCAGGACATCTGCCCTATTGATGATGGTAATACTTCAAGATAAGTGATATACACAGACTATGAGAGAGGGAAAGACCAACAAATAAAAATATTATAGACAAAACAGTCTAGTATTGTAGTAATCAGTACGCAAATGAGTTTTTCATGTTGCAAAAACCACACCTAAGAACACACCTAATCTCATTTATTCTACATTTTCACTGTTATATAAGTCCTATTTCATAGGACTAGATGGTTGCATCCCTAACTGCATACTTGACCTGCATCTTAAACTCTGTAGGATGGTCAAATGAATAATATTGCATCAAGTGGGTGCCCCCATGAAGCACATGAAAACAAAATGTAGTCTAGCTCATATGACATTGTGGGGCAGCTGGTGGCCTTGTGATTAGGGGGTTAGGGGGTTGCCCCTGCAATCACAAGGTTGTGGGATCAAATCTCACCACTGCTAGTGACATCACTGAGGTCCCCTTGAGCAAGGTACTGTCCCCACACACTGCTCCCTGGGCACCCCCCCCCCCCCCCTTTGATGGTAGTCCCCTGCTTCACTTGGTGAATGGGTTAAATGCAAAGAAAGAATTTTGCATTGTTCACACTGTGTGCTGTGGTGAGTTCACGCGTGACTATAAAGGGCCTTTTTACTTTACTAACACTATAGTAATTAAAGTGATGGAAGCAAATGCTTGGTTGATGTACTGTATATACTGTATGTAGGTATCCATTTTTCTGCAGTCCCCACATTCATTTACATCTGCATGCAATACATCTGTATAACAATAAATCAAATAACAACAAATCTGTAATGTATGGTGGGGAAATTATCACTGCCATGAGAAAGTCTCCTTATTTCTTTTTTGTGCCTTTCTCCTGTCTTCATAGTAAGAAGTAAGAAGACTTAATGACAAACAGAGCAAGAAAAGCAATATCACTTTAAATGAAATCTCATTCCATTAATAAATATTACATTAAAGTTTTTCTTTTCTCCCACACAGTTAGCATTTCAGAATGTTTCTTACGTTTCAGAGGTCTATCTTCTTACAGCAGCGAAAGGAATGTTATCTTAAGCTTCTTCAGGGATGGGAGGGTGTGGTAGAAAGTGATGAATCCCTGACTCTGTATTGCGCAATGCACGTGGCCTCGCCCGCCATCCCTTTCCGCACCTATCGCGTGCTTCCTCTTAGATCTGCTTGCTGACACTTCTCGTAGCGGGGGGAGAAGTACCTACTTTTTCTGGCTGGCTCGGCTGGGTGCCGTGAGCTGATTAGGGTCTTTCGCGCTGCCGCGTTGGCTACAGACGTGCATGGAGTGCATGCGGAATGAGGACGGGTGCTCCTGCCGAGAGGGGCGGGGAAGCTTCTTCACACGAATGCGGCCTGGCTACGCTAATGAATTCCTCACATCAGTCCAAATGTGGGGCAGGTGGCAATGATACATATCAAAAGGGCCTCATTCCGTGGCTGATAGTCGATGCGGCAGGCCACAGGTGCTCCCCTCTTGAGCCTCGTTTTGAAATGCAGGGTGGGGTGAGCCCTTCAGAGGCATGAGTGCTTGTGGCTAGATCAGTCATGTTTCATTGGAACCACTCTCTTCTTGTTTCACAGTGACAGAAGCCTTCTGATACTCCGCTTAACTTTTGTCGACATTCTTGCAAGACGGGCCTTGATTGATGAGCCTTGAAGGTGCCTGTAATGGAAATTTTTGTGGCTCTGGTTGAGACCACATGGATCTACTGACTCAGTAAGACCTTCTTATAGTGAGAAGAATTTTAACCACTGCTCTGCTCTAACAAGTGAAGTTCTGAGGGAAATGTTTGGATTTTCATTCCCATTGATTTTGCTGTTCTCCTTTTTTTCCCCTTATTTGCCCAGTCTGAAGCTGTTTGAACCCTCTGAACCCTCCTAATCCCTCAGCTATGAGGCAACCCAGGCTCTTGCATCTAGCAGTCATTACCTTATCTAATTAAATGTGTGAGTTCCCCAATTAGTGTTGAGCTCCTTCTCAGATGTTATGGGTAAGCAAAGCATAAAGTATAGCATGCCTCGGCTCTTTGAAATTAGAGTAAAGTGTGCTCACTGAATCACCTCAGTTCTGATGAAGGATTTGAAGTTTGAATTTGATTCAGGGGTTTTTCTCTGACCAGCCTTCATAATCAGGCAGGGCACAATGGAATGCAAGGTAACATGCATCATGGATATTTAATGGGGTTGTAGAGGTTTGAATAGAACATGCCTTTGGTATTCGCATCTAGTATTCTCATAAAATTTTCACAAGAATTGAACAGATTCAAACTGAAGAGTTTTTTGGGCTATACAGGTATCTTTTCTTCATTATTTTAATAACTCTCTTGGTGTCCATACTATAGCACCATTTGGAGCATGTAAACTGTAAAATACAATCCTCCAAAAACAATTAAGAAAGTCCATATTTCTCCATATCTATTCAAAACAGTTAAAACATTTGGGCAAATGTATTTGTAAGTGATTTTCTACACATTTTCATTGTCAAAAAACATCCAGTGAAGTTCATTCTCAACAGAATTAGGTTAGAAGTGTAGGTTAGATTTTAATATAATGTTTTACATTCAAATGAATGTTTAATTGCATTTAATGGATATTTAATTGAATGTTAAAACGCAAGCAGTATGGACCCATGCCGGGAGCGAAATTAATGGTAAATTGTCGTAATTGATGCTCGATATGTCAGATGTCATTCTGAGTTTTGTTTAGATACAAAAAACTAACAAACAAAAAAAAAAACACAAGATCTTTGAAACCGGGAGGAAGTTTTGGATAGTTTCTGCCCACAAGTGCAAACCGCAGCAAACAGTGAACATGTAGGACAGCAAACACCAGTTTAGAGTGTTTTACATTACTGTTTTTATTTGTTGAAATCAGATTTTGCTAATACACTCTTAAGTTCTATAGGATTAAACACAGTGTGAACATCTGGAGAACATCTCCTGAGGCCACTCACAATAACGTGTTACCATAATTTTACTTCACAGATTTCTCAGAAACATTTTACAGATATAATGTAAATAATGTTGATTGCAGTGTTGTGCGGATAGTGCTTATAGGTTTCTCCTTCTGCTTGGACACCTTCCTGCTTGGAAGTGGTCTCTGCCCCTTACTGGGCACCTGCCTACAGGATGTGTTTATATACACATGGACTGATACACAGGACATGTATGCATGCATGTACGCAGATCAAATCGGAGGCTGCTCTGGAGGAGCAGGTGTAAAACATTACCTCTAGCACATTTTCAAAAACAGCTTGGTTTCCATTTTTCTTTTAAATAAGCATGCCCCCCAACTTTTCTCACTCACAGGAAGGAAATGAAATTCAGCAGGTAGTAAATATTACAAAGGGTTCATATTTTTACTGAAGATATGATATATTAGAAATGTGATCAGCTCAGTTCTTTCTGCCAGTCCACTTAGGGGCAAAACTCAAGCACCATATTACATGTGAATTGAATTTACAAGAGAAAATGAGTTGGCAGAGGTAGGGCCAATTACTGTATGCTAAGCCCAGGTGCGTCTGTTAAAATGAGAAACCACAAGCATAATGCCGAGACTTATCTTTTCAATTTGGACTGCAAACTCTTTCCATCTGCAGTTTGTGTTCAATGCCCCATCAGAAAGAAAACATTCATTTATTCTGTATTATCATGGAAATAAGATAAATCAATGCATGGCGCTTGCGAATTTGAGGAGGTGTAGGGATGTTAATAACTGGTTCCCCTCAGGATACTCCCACTGTGTCTTGGAGAGGAAAAAACATCAGAAACATGACGATGTTGCTAGCCAAATTGTCAGCTATGGTGTAGATAGTCATGCTCATACTGACACTTCTCTGTCCCGTTCTATCCCTTACAAGGTCCAGTTGCAAACATTTGCTTTGCCACATATCTTTCAGCTAAGAATGCAGCTGGAGGCCAAAAAACACTCACCTTTAAATGTTCCATTTGCATCAGAACCTTTTCTTTCTAATTTTCTGCCTGTTCATTTCATTGTACTTTGGGAAAAAGGCCAATGAGTGAAATCTAAGTAATGCAGGAACTGTCCAGAGACTGTCTAATTGCTGACCTGAAACTTCAGTCCAACTTTAAACAAAAGAGCTTCTCAGAGTTTAGATCATTTTACATTTTCTCCTATTTTCTGGGCATTTTCATAAAATAATTTTCCATTGCTTTACCCACTTGTTTTTCAGATAATGAGCAGGATAATGAGCAGACTTAATTGAACTTCTTATAGCAGAATAACAGAACTTCAATTTAAAGGTTACTGACCTTAAATAAAATTAAAACTCGAATGAACTGTGTTGGTATATTGGTAGTGTATAGCATGTGTGAAGTACAAATGAATCAATTAATCTATTACAATTAATCAATGAATGCCTTAAATGACTAGAACTCTCATAGGATCGTAGCAAAATAGTGCCAAATGACCTTCTAAATAGCACCAGAATGGGACCAAAGAACACTTTTTATAAAGTAAATAAAATAAAAAAAAAACAAACAACAATGAAGGTCAGTTTTCAAGCTTGTCATCAATATAAACATTTATAAAGACTTATCCAAACAGCCATTGGTTATCGTAACAATTTCTGAGGAGAAATAGCATTCAAATAGACAGGGCACCCTTTAAGACAACTGTCAGAAATAAGCATGTATAAATGTTTTTTATAGATTTGACTTTCACTGCAGTGTTACCACTTTTCCCCATTTAAACAGATGATTTACACAGCAGTCAATATAGCTACTGAATAAAAAGCTTTAGGATTAGTACTCCTGGTTATTTAAGTTGACCTAATAGTGAAGGAGCGTAAATTGACTGTCCATTCTTTAAAAAAAATGCTCATATAATGCTTGATTTAGAAAAAAGTGTAGAATAGTACTGGCATTGTGGGGCAGCTGGTGGTCTAGTTGTTAGGTTTGCCCTGTGATCGGGAAATTGTGGGCTCAACTCCCAAGACTGCTAGTGGCACCTCTGAGGTGCTCATGAGTAAGGTACCATCCCCGGGCGCTGTGTTCCTGGCTGCCTGCTGCTTCACTTGGTGAATGGGTTAAATGCAGAGGAAGAATTTCACACTGTTCACACTGTGCTGTAGCGTGTGGGCACGTATGACAGAATGGTCACTTCTGTATGTTAATTTTAATGGTCTTACAACAGCATAGACGTGTTCCAGCTCATTACTTATACTGACATTGTAACC
This sequence comes from Brachyalestes nurse, assembly GCA_037974405.1. Classification (NCBI taxonomy): domain Eukaryota; kingdom Metazoa; phylum Chordata; class Actinopteri; order Characiformes; family Alestidae; genus Brachyalestes; species Brachyalestes nurse. Next base: position 10,771,330 of record JBBPCY010000018.1, read on the forward strand.
AGTAATCAGTGTTGGGAAGGTTACTTTTAAAATGTGTTTGGGGTGTGTTTAGTATGCGCATCTCGAGAAATACAGGCCGACGCCTGTGGTTCCAGGGGCAGGGGGCGGTGTTTTGCGCATCTACGGCCATTCTGGACTTTTCCAGAACGTACAGATTGCCAGTCCGCTCCTGTCTGTTGTGCTGGCTCCGGGTACATTGTGCAACTGACGCCACCAACATTAACACTAGAACCACCAACATTCCAGTTGCCCTAGAACCGCCAAGCGGGGTCATCGCAATGGTGTTAGCGATGCTAAGATGTCATTTCCAGAAGCTGTGAAGTGGCTCATTCCCCTTTTCTTTTTTAAATAATAATGGAGACTTGACAAAATAAGTGTTTAAAATACAGATTTTTTTACATCCACAGTGATCTCTCCTCCTTCCGACTCTCCCTCGCTCAGATCCTGGTACAACAGCCAGGCTTCTTTGGCCGTCATATATATTTTGTACGGGTCAATGTCTTAAATTTCGCAGTATTTTAATCAATGGTGCGCTGTCAAAGTCGGATGACGTCACAAGCATCTAGTGTTGCTAAGCAACCGGGCCGGTGGGAGGGGCGTGGCACAAAAAGTGACAGCTGTGATCTAAATGAGGGGGTAAAAATGACTCCTCGGCGGTTCTAGGTATAAATGGTCGTATTTAGTTTTCTTTTTAGCACACACTGACCAAAATCCACAAGATAAGTAATAAAGCCATTTTTGGAAACATCATGAACTTACAGATGTATTGGTTTTATTTTAACAGACCTACAAGCCCTTAAAAATGCCAGGGGGTTAAATTGACCCCCTTGGCGGTTCTAGTGTTAAAAGGAAGCTTATGTTAGAGGTTCTTATGGCGTGCTTTGTTTGGGTTACTGGCAATGCATGGAATTACCGAAAGTAGAGAGGGGATAGCCTAACATGGAACAGGAAAATACCGCCGTGTAATCCATTTATTTCAACAAAGTAACTGTAATCTGATTATCACCTATTTAAATGGTAACTGTAATGGAATACAGTTACTCATCATTTATATTCTAAATACGGAACACCAGTACATGTACTCCATTACTCCCCAACACTGCCAGTAATTAACTTAAATAGCAACAACGTCCTAATACACAGACACAGTCTGTATTATTTATTTACTGCAGAAACAAACAACCCACACCGTATCCATCTGAGCTGTTTATTCCAACCAGAGGTGATCCTGGAGCCTGTCCCAGAGTTCACAGGGCCAAAGGCCATGACAGGCCAGGAGGACATATTCATACCTAGGGGCAATTTAGTATCTCCAATTCACCTGAAATGCCCTGGTCGTTCAAGCTGGGAATCAAATTCAGGGCTGCCTTGCTGCACCTCCTTGCACCCCCAGCACTACCTACACCCATGCTTAGGATAAGGGTCTCAAACAAAAAATCGATAATTTCTCTGAAAAAATTCTCATTTTCATTCTTGTTTGTCCAGTTAATCTCATGATTTCATGCTGTACCCTATCCAACATACACTTATGTGCAAAAGAGTGCCCCCTTTTTTTTTGATTTCATGAAAACAAGTCTCTGCAAATTAAATATCCTGCAAATTCATTAAGCCTGACATTTTGAAAAAAGATCATACAAAACATGCCATAGCTTTTGCACAGACCACCTTTTTTGTTAAATTCAGCAATTACTTTAGTGAACATGATTCATTAACAGGGCTTCACTGCTGAGGACGTGTACTTATTTTGCACAAAGAATCAACAACTGAGATGTAATGCTGAGGTGCATTCAACTGTCCAGTATACATCATATCTGCTACATCTGCATCATAGTTGCACCAACCTGATCCCTGAAGCACAGGCAGCGCAGGACCCTAATTGAATTTGAAGCGCTCATTAAACAAAAGACAGACTCCAGTAGCAGGGAGGTGGAACCCGCTGCAGATTGGTGGGATCAGCACAGAAATAGAAAGTTTAATTGAGTTAAATTACAAGTCTTCCAGCAGCTTAACTTTTCTGTCGTGAAGTAAGGAGCAGCTCCGAGCGATATCTCTAAAAGTGTCTCAGTCATTGTGGGCACGAGCCGGTGGGATTGGCCGGTGTATTTCCGTTTCAATTAAGTGCAAATTAAAATAAAACAATATTAAAATTAGATTCGGGGCTGGGGTAGGAATCATTAAAGCTTTGGAGTGTGTGCCGCTGCAGAGACGAATATGCTCACCAGAGTCTTTCCCTAATTAATATTATGTGTTCAGGGAGCAGCCGTGTTGCAGCGGGAGGCTCAGGGAAGATTTTCTGATTTTTATTCCGTGCCTCCACATGGTTCCACTGGATGGTGGGACTCTGAGAGGGGACAGTGCATGCGTGTGTGCCTCAGAGGGGCTTAGAGAATAAGGGGAACAGAGGTGAGAGTCTTATCTTCGTTGCATATTCCTATATCCCCCACGTCTCAGATCTGTGAAGGTCACGATAGACAACGCAATCCGTGGAAATAAATCCCACCAGTCTCTTTTTGTCCGTAATCAACAATGTCTCCAAAAGGTGAATTGATTCTGGCGTGACCAATAATAACTGACTCTGTGCACCATGTTATTGACTCAAAGCTGTTTTTAAGCACTCATAATGGATACCTTAAAGTCTTTCAGATTCGTCAAAAGACAGAGGACATCGATTGCTGATCTATGCATGAGTACTCAATAGCTTCGCCCTCTGTTTGAGGCTTCGGAGCCATACAATTCAGAAACGTTTTAGAAGAAAATGAACATCTATTGACATGATAAGGGTCTGTGATCATTCGTGGACGTCACTGGTCCACCGGTCAGTGTGTGTCTCGGCCTAAATGTGTCTCGGCCCACGTGTGTACGTGGGACTGGTGTGATCTAAATGCAGGAATCAATGAATAGACAGATAATGTTTAATCCAAAAGGTTCGGCCAGGAAACAGGAAAACAAAACTAAAACATACTCACAGACTCAAGAAGAGGTTCGCTACAGCTGAAACAGATTAAAAGCTGTGATACAAATGAACTGAACTCAACAGTAAAACTTTAACTTAACCTGGAGTACAAACACAAAGGACATCACCAAACCTATGCAAGGTAGAGATTAATGTCAAAAGTCAAGACAGAAATCCGCTAAGGGAAATCTGGAAAAGAGAAAAAAGATGGTGACTGGACAAAAACATCCGGGAAAGGTGTAACTAATCTAATCTAATGAAACAAGGCAATGGACAATCCAAACCAGCCATCTAATGGAACGATAGATCAACGAAACATGTAATCTAAGGAGAATCAAACACAGGTGATAACCGTAATGAATGTTAAACTGAATCTAATGATCACAAAGAGGAATAGGTTCAGTAGTCCAGTGACAGGGACCACCAGAGGTGGCGAGGCAGTAGGTAGTCCTCAAAAAACAATGCCATGCTCTTGTTCTATCAGAGAGGTAGGTGGAACCACACAGGCCGCGGAAGAAGGTAGACATTTTAAAAGTGTATAAATGTGTGGGAAGGAATGGAACGGAAGAGGAGCCCTGAGAGATCGAGTTCCCTTTTTCATGAAAGATTCATTTGCTTTTCAAGCTTATGATCTAAAATGCTATGGCTCACTTCCTGCTTTATGCCAGATTACCCTGGTTTGTTTCTTCTTAAGAGGATAAAGGCACAAATGCTCTGCTGCTGAAGACTGTTGAGGATGCTGGAGAAATATGCAGTATTTTTCCCTTTCTCTATGGCTTAATAAATCAAGTTAATAAAAAATAATAGATGTCTGTCATATCATCACTGTTGGATTAAAACTTTGTATCTGCAACATTTTACAGGACAAGAAAAACTTTTAGTGTAGATTAATTTGATTAGATTTTCTTGGCAAGCGATTTCAGAGCCTTTCTATCGATCCATTTATCATGAAATATGAACACTGAGTAAATCGCTGCCTTTTACAGAAATATAATAAAAAAGTTAAAAAAATGAGATAAATTCAATGGAGATTCAACAGTGATTATATTAAGAACATACAAGTGATAATAAATTAAGAGTTAGTTATTAGTTATTATCCATAGTCAGTCCTTTTGCTCATATTTAATATATTTTTTTTTAACCCAAAGGTTTGTTATAGTAGTATATTCCCATGGTTCACAAAGTGCAACCTGGATACATGTATCATTTTAAAAGATGTAATAAATAACAATATATAGGATTATATCTGCCATGGCTAGTTGATTAACATACTTCAGGGACTGCTCTGCCTCTAATCACCTTTTTCACTTTCAGTTTTACATTTTGGGCATTATCTATATATCAGTTGGCTAGCATGGTAACTGATATAATAACTCACATTAAGTATATCAGTTTTTTATGAATTTTATTTATATTTAATCCAATTGAAGTCAAATATCTAACAGTATTTGTGCTGTTTTGGAAGCTTTTTGTTGTAAAACCTAACTTTTGTCTGATATTTTTTACATTACTGACTTTTCTGTAAATCACACACTGTATGGGGTCTCAAGCTGAAAAAAGGTTTGAGAACCCCTGGTATATTCTTACTGTTAAATTTTTGGCGATAAGAATGGTGTCCTATTTTTACCTTTCATATGGAGCCAAACCAACAGGGTGAAACAACTGCAAGATGTCCTACATAAAGGAGTTCCCTGAACGTAACACGCTCCGTGACTCATTACTGATTGTAAGGGCGGCCTTCAAGTTCAACGAATCCTTCGAGAATCTCCTATTTAAGATAAGATAAGATAAACCTTTATTATTCCCAAGTGGGAAGTTTGCATTGGCAAAGTGGACAGTACAAAGGCAAGAGCAGCAAAAATTAAAAACAAAAGAATTAAAAACTCTACCAACAGTACAGTATAAAAAGTATACTATACAAACAATATTGTATTGAATATATTGTACTGAAAAATAAATAAATAAATATATATATATATTTGCTTGATCCGCTTAGTGGACTGAACAATTAGGAGCGTGAGCCATAGCTGTGAAAGGTTTGTTGACAAGACAGAGCATCTGGTGTCACTTGGAGCTTTTGTTGGAGCAATCCCTGCATGGCGGAGAAAGGTTGCTCTGCTTAGGGTAGGTGTGAAAGTGCGTGCAACACGGGTCAGTGCTTAATTAATCGCGGTGTTTTCCAAGGGAGGCTGCGTTCAATCAACCGTGTGCCACATGACAGTTTTAGCATGCAGCAGCCACTATCAAGGACAAACATGTGGTTCTGTTTGCCCAGCACACGCCGCACGCACAGCTCTCTCAGCAAGACAGCTGAGCACAATGCCCCCCGGGTGGAGCACACTCTCGCTCTCGTTTGCCTAGTCTGAGGATTCTGGAATACATTCTCCCTTAGAAATCAAGGAGTGGAGGGGTGGAGGTGGGCTGCAAAATATGGTATCTCCCTTTATCTCGCATGCTGACAGATTTACACCACTGCTGGAGTTATCTCCGAAGGAAGAAGGGGAAAGGAGGAATTTGATTTAATTTCACATCACTCAGTGGCCAAGAAAGGGGAAAAAAGGAAAAAGATTAGAGGACTAAGACTATCTCCCTGACCCTGCTGCTTCCAGTCTCGACAAGTTGCCTGCAAACAGGGCGATAATATTACAGTCCCCTTCACTTAAGAAAAGGGCTGGCCAGGGGTTTAGAGCCGGGGGATTTGAGATTCATCTGCTGGGCCCTCAACAAGCTGAGCCTGGAGAAAATTGACTGTTACTCCAGGTCACCTAAGAGCTCTTCTGACTATACCCAGGGAGATGGGGCTTAAAAGAGAGGGGTTGTGGTGACAGGGGGTGAGCGCCGGGAGAAAAAGAGAAATAGTCTCTCCTTGTGAGCGCGGAGCTCATGTCCTCCGGTTGAAACCATGTTGCGACAGGGAGTGGGGGGCGGGTGTGCTCCATGCTGAAAGCTTGATGGAACCCTGCCATATGGCAATAATGTGGACTCAGGCCCCACCGGAGAGCCAGGTGTGGACTGCAGCAGAACGAGCTAATGCACGCCATAGCACTCGGTTTCGCTGCGCTGGCTCCAACAGCTGTGGAGTGGCGAGGCAGCCGCGAGGAGACTGCCGCGGGGACACGAGTGTTTGATTAGAGAAACTCAAGGCAGTCCACTTAACCACCACATTTAGGGGGGAAGATTTACACTTCACTTTGGGCAAGAGCTTGCTGGTGGGCAAGAGAGTGGAGTTGCACTTCACATGTGGCCAAATGGATCAGGCTCAAATGAACATTGATGCAGGTGCCCTACAAGTGGAGAACTGGAACTGGCGGAGTTTCATTAGATCGCTGCTGAATGGAGAAAAGTAGAATCTGGCAGACAGACAAGTGCTACAGGCTCTTCTTGGTAATAAGAAAAATAAATCTGTCCTTAAAACTATCCATTCTCCACATCTGCATAGTGTTTTGGTATTATATTGCAATTAATTAACTACTATGCAGTGGGTAAATCATTTCCATAAGTGAAGAGTGCAAATATTAATATCTAGAAGGCCCAACACTTATCTCAGCTGTCTGCGGGAGTAACGTATAAATCTGTTCATTTATTTTGTTACTCTTCCTCAAAGGGTCTATGACCTCAGAATCTAAGTGTGATGGGGAAAAAAGAACCCAAGGCACCAGTGAGTGTAGCAAAATACGAGATCAAAACCCTGTGAACAAGGGGCCGCAGTGTGACAATCCCATTATGCCCCACCTGCAGAGAAGGACAATGTTTTACGCAGCAACTGAGCAACCACCTCCCTCTTTGCACATCTGGTGTGGTGCACTGAGCGGAAACCCAGAGCACAGCTTGGTAGTGTTACAGCCACAGCCAATGATCTTCTCACCGATAAGAGTGGTGTGTGCAAACGTGGCGACACTGGTAGCCTTTAGGCCTAGCAAGTGATCGCCAAGCCCTAGAATCTGAATGTTATTGTAGTCATACATTCCTCAAGAAACACATTTACATTCTGTATTGAAGGGTTTGAGTCTGCACTTCCAACTCTGTTCCCTTCATTTCTTTCAGCAAAAGTGCACAGTAATTTTCCATAATAAAACTCTAATAAAACATCTCCTCTTCTACTTATGAACACAAATGCGCTAATGACTGAACATTTAGAATCTGCACTTCTGACAGAATTTCTCGGCTCGCTTTAATGAGTCAAAAACTGTTCATATTAAATTATACTAGACTTTTGATAACTGCAGTGGTGAATTCCAGCAAACAGCCAAAAAGCTGAAATAAAAAAGGAACTGGAATTCAGCTTCAGGGGATGTTTCTGTATACGCTTCTGTATGGGACGAATCAAACTAGTCTTGACCTCAGGTCTAACAGATTATGGATACATGGCTCTTAGTGAAGCACAGGTCAGTGTTTAATATGACCCGCACTTGCTCGTCCTGTTAGGAAAACCAACCCGCTCTGCCCAGCCCGCAAAAACATTCATTAATCAATGACCTAAACCCGACCCACCCTGCAATTCTATAAGTTATTTATAACTTCGTCAAAAGGCTACTTTGTCACTTTTTGACCCGCCTTGCCTGCATCCAAGAAACTCTCTAATAAGCTGCCCTGAACTTGGGACCTGTGGGTTACTGGTCAACCCACCCAATGCTAATGGCTCTTATATAGCTGTGTTCTACAGCCCGATGCTAATGAGACTGAAGACAACATTTAAGCACTGGATTTGTGGTGACCAAATATCATTTGATCTTTGAGAAGATGAAGGAAAAACAAGTCTTACATCACGCATGACGGAATACTGGTCCCTCATGTTCATCAATAAATGCCGAAACTTGACAGTGGTAGTAATGACTTGCAGGATGTGAAAGTGACATGATGAGTAAATCAAGGGCTTCACACTCAGGGTCGGTTTTCTAAACACATCTGTGCAAAGTTAAAGGCCAGCTCCACACAATAGCATTTTCAGCAAATGTGTGTGTGCAATGTCCAATATTTTGTTTAGATATAATAAAGAAATACATTTTATGACAGTGCTTTTACTGATTTCCATTACAAACGCGCTAGTAATGTGTGTCCAGCATTCACATATGCAGCGCATTTAAAAACACTTTCATTCCTATACAATATCATCATGTCATGCTTTTTTTCCTCTCCACCACAAAAGAATTGTGAAGGAACTGGTGACCCCAGGTTCAGGTTTAGGACTAGGATTAAATGTAAGTTTTGGGTAAAGGTCCCAGAAACTTGATACGTACATTTATCTGTATAAATTATTAATACATGCCAGAGAAATTATGTGACCCCAAAATGACATTCCTCTCCTATGCTCTGTCTCTTTGAATCTCCTGTTTCTCTGTTACCAGGTATTTGTCTTTCTCATTTAACAATGCAATGAAGGAAAAAAACAAAAAATTGAAAATGTATTAGAAATAAATTAACAAAGAATTTACAGCATCAACAGTGCTTATCAGTGGCAGGGTCTAATCTGAACACAATCTACGTAAAAACAATCCCAGAAATAAAAATGTTAGTCATCTGTATCATTAAAAAAAT
>JBBPCY010000018.1:10791906-10804280 GCA_037974405.1 Brachyalestes nurse
AGCAGTGTTTTTATACTTTTCCTCATTAAATAAGATGTGATTCAGGTGATCACTAATCAGTCCATCATAAAGCAGAAAGAGGTGCTTGTGTAGGAATTTAACAGACACTGGACTGGAATGGTTGTCAAACTCATAGAGATGCAGATTTCAAAATAAACTGCAGTGGTCTTTTGTTTTTTCCAGAGCTGTACATACATAATATCCCCAGAGCCAGCAGGGATATTTGAGTTAGCCCTTAAAATCTCATTTTAACAAATAAAACCGCTATTTATACTCCTACACTCACTTAAAATGCTAAAAAGGCACACTTTACATAGATAGTCCACAGAAACAAAGGTTATTACAGTATGTACCACTAAACATATAAAAAAATGTATTGATTTCACTGCAATCAAATGACCATGTATTCCAATCAAACCAAAAAATGGAAGCCCTACCTAAATCCTCCTTCAGTGATTTATTGCCCAGTGTTCTGGAGGTACTGAAGGTACTGACTACAGCAGTATATGCTGACAAAAGCTTCTCATAATTCATAAGGACAACGATAACATTTCATCATATCTCCCATCTCAATAGAGAGTCTTGCACGATCCTCAAGTTTTCTCATCACAACAATAACGAATCAAAACAAAAGGAAGAAAACTTTGACGATAGTTTTGGGCACTACGAGGTTTTACAGTTTTGGGAGAAACTACAAGAAAAAAAAGTGGGAGAACTATAAATAGTCTGTTTCCCACACTGGGAGCTTGTTAGTGCTCTCCGCGCACAAAGCCGTTGGAATTCTCCACAAGTAACAACAGCGTTTGCTGATGCCTCCCAGGGTTTTTACGAGGGGAGCGCTTTCAGATGCCGATCCATGTTCGCTCTTTTCGGAAATCCGAAATGAGTGGAGCAAATCTGAAAGTCTTTCTCCAGGCTCCAGGAGGGCGAGGCACCAACATGAAAAGTGCCAGCGTTTCTTAATCAAATCTGAATGAAGCACAAACGGAATTAGATCTGCATACAGCAGCTAAGGATTCAGTGACCCTTTATTAGGGCAATAATACACTAATCGAATGATAGATATGTTTGATTTGATTCTGAATGCTCCTTTGTGCTTGGTCTCCTCAGGCTATGGTTGGCCAATATGACCGTAATCATAATGGCCAACCCTGTGTGGCCCGTCTGAAACGTGACCAGCGGGAGCGAGGTATTGGTTCAATGTTTTAGGAAAGCACAAATTTGTAATTGTTTTCTTTTGTGTCTTTCGCTTATCACTTCCTGTGCATTTCATAAAACGTCCACCCCTACTGATTACTCAGAGGCTGTTTTCATTCATTAAGTTTGACATTAATGCTATTACCTGCCTTACAGGAGCTGTCAACTAGATGAACAGCAGAAAGCCATTAACCTGCCGTACATGCAGTACGTGTCCGAAAGTTTGCAGACACCCACTCATCTGTGTTTCTTACGAAATAAAGCATATTAATAGTGAATTTATCGAGCTTCTACGCTGCTGAGAAGTCTATACTAGATGGCGGAACCCCGCTGTGAGCTATGAGTTCATTAGTGAGGTCCGATAATGATACTGGATGATTGTTTATGGATCACAAACACCATTGCTACTCATCCAGAAGGTATTTGACAGAGCTCAATCCCTCCAGTCCTTGGGCCTGGTGACCTGAGGTTCATGGTGCTCGCTCCAGAGTGCACTCTTTTAATGACAACGCTTTTATATGTAGATTATACTGAATGTAACCGAATGCTTGTGGCACTTTGGGCACCAGTGCAAGTAAGTGAATGCACTAATTAGCAGCAATGTCCAGGCATATTCTAACGGATTGGCCTTCAGAATTTGAAAACTTTATTGATCCCTGAAGGAAATTGTCTGCACTCACACAGAGACATAGAGGCAAGAACAATATAAACTATAATATGTCAAAATAAAACTCTCTAAAAAGTACTAAATATACTATAATCTATACACAAAATGCTGTGGTCAGTAAGAGAGGTAGATAGAAATACTATATATTAATATTGCTGAAGTACTTTACTAGTTAAACAAACAGAAATAACTCTCTCAACCCTCATGAATACGAAATATAGAAAACTGCAGTAGTAAATAATACAAGAAAGTTCATAAACACTAAAATACAAAGACAAGACCCAGTTTCAGTCTTTTGTTCCTCGTCGTCTTGTGTTCTACTGACTCCACTGTCACAGAGGTGACGTAAACAAATTATCTACAACCTGCAGCAGTGAGGCGGCTATGCATAATATACATAGACATAGACATGATTCCCCCAAAGCCAGTGTTTCAGCTGTGTTTTAACTGTTATGCAGAATATGAGCGAGCAGTTATTGTGCTTTGAGTCTACTTTCCGCCACTTAGAGCGACGCGTACAAAATACAATCCTGCGACATTTTTCTCTCACCAGTCAATATCAGTTCTGCATTTTTCACTCAATATCAGTTCATCATTTCTGCATTACCAGCCGTTCCTGACCACTCCTGACTTCAAAACATAAATCACTAAACCACTAAAAAGGCTTACTTTACATAGTCCACAGAAACAAAATTCTAAGTATATGAGTTACAACATAAAAAAATACTGATTTTAATACACTCAAATCATCAGGTACTTCAATCGAAAGATAAACCATAATTAAACATTTTTATAAAATAGTCATTAAAAACCAAAATGTCATAATATGGTCATATGTCACTAAAATGACTGTTACTGTAATATTCATAAGAAGTGTAATGAATGCCGGGTTCATGATTTAATATTCTGGAGGGAAAATGATCATAATCACGTCACAGCTACAAAATGAATGGGGGTGTGAATGAGTGTAGGATACGACACGAATGTGCTGGAGTGAGCTGTCGTTTTGTAGCCGTTTCATCAAACAATGCGCTCGCATTAGATGTCATAATTAGAACACAATCAATGTTCTTCATGATTCACACTGTTGCACGTTTGCATTCTGATGTCACTGTGCTTTGTTATTTACATTGTTAGACTCTTAGTATTAATTGGCTGCCTAACACATCTAAATCTGTAAACCTCACATCTGCACTTCTACCTCGTTATCTGTAATTAAACAGGCAGGGCTAAAGTGTCAACAAGAGTCAAAATCCTGGTGAAATTGACACCGCAATGAAGCAGCAGGGGACGCAGTACAACACCTAGGTAATTACCAGGACGACTCATGTGTGAACCGAAGCTGGGAAACGGAACAAAGTCTAGCTTACATCTGGCAAAGCTGAATGTTTCAGTGATGATTTATTTTAACAGTTTAATTTTTTTACATTTTTTTAGTTTAGTGAAATCATCACGACAGTTTGTTTTCCTTCAGCATGATTATATACCCCTGCAAGGCTCCTTCTGCATCCTTTTTTACTTTTGTAGTCGGGTTTCCAGTTTTATTGCACGAAAACATGTTTTGTTCATGAGAAATGAAGCAGTGGTGTGTCATTCATGAAAAATTCCTTCATTTTGAATCTTTTGTACGGCTCGGGAGTAACAAATCATCTCAGTGAGAGATTCTTTCATGAGCGCCACACATTTTGTCCATCTGAATTGTGACAGAGAAGGTCTAGAAGACCCTGAGGGTCCCTTCTGGAAGGGCTCATGAAAACACAACTCTTTAATCAGAGTCGGTATCAGCTGATACTGAACATTAACCCTTAGAACCTGAGCAGCACCGATCTGTGCCAAAAGCACAACCAATGGTAAATTGTCGGCATACGGCAAAGCAACTTTTTACATGGAAGTTCCACCGATTTGTGTTGGTGCTCAAGGTGTCAGATGTCATGCTGAGCTTTGTTTTGTGTTCCTATGTGACGTAAAACCAAAGTCATTTAAAAACATGTAATGATAAACAGTGCTGGGAGTAACGCGTTACAAAAGTAATGAATGACTGTAATGCATTGCTTTTTGCTGTAACGCGGTAATGTAAGGCATTACAGAAAAATAATTGGTAATATTTTACTCAGTACAAATGTCAGTAATGTGTGTTTTTTCTTCATACAATTCGCCAAAATCACCACGAGATCAGCAGAGGAGAAACGTCCACGCAAAATGTTTCACTTCTTGTAGTTAGACAGAACAGAGCATGGGCGCATATGCGGGATGGGGACGGGGGCCAGGTGTGTCCCTCAGACCTTGACCTGTCCCCCCCGAAGCACAGATGATGTAGTGATGTGTAACTCATACTCCTGTTTTAGGGTCTAAAACATTTTATTTTGCACATCTTAATTCGAAAACCTGAACATCCCACTCCATTTACCGTTCTCTTTGAGCTCATAGTTCCTAGCAGCACGTCTTGTGTTATTGTTCTGGAGCGGTCTCATTGGTGCCCGCCCCCAAGCCGTGCCCCCAAGCCCCCGTCCCCAAAGTCCCGCCCCCACATTAAAAATGCTTTCTGCATGAACCTGCAACTGATCTAACATCGGATAGTATTGTTTTTAACCATAAGCCTAGCTCAGTCAGATACCACCTCACCTTCCACTGGCTGTGTAATGAGCTCATTGAGCGTCATGAGCTACATTTAGATTGCCAAATCCCTATTTCCAGTTATTTTGGTGAGATTAACTTAAATGTAATGCAATAGTAGTGTAATGCCTTACATTTTAAATACAGTAATGTTTATATACAGTAATGTTTAAATACAGTAATGTTTGTTAAAATATTGTAATGTAACGAATTACTTTGAAATGACAGTAACAAGTAATAAATAATGCATTACAGTTTTGAAGTAACTTGCCCAACACTGATCTTGGTAATATACTAGTTTTTGATTTCAGAGAAAACTTTTCTATCTATTGCGTTGAACTGAGGTAGTGTTCCCAGAAAGCTACATTAGAAAGTTCTACTGTAAGTGATTAGCAATAGGTAAATCTAGACATGCTGCACTGCAGTGTGTAAGTTGAAAGAATAAAAGAGTAACATTTGAATTATGCAACGTGGTCTTTTGTGTTTCTTGATGTGTGAGCTGTTTACAGAATGAGTTGTATTTAAAGTTTATTAACCACTTTTATGTAGATGGCCACTGTATCGAACAGGACAAGCTACCGAATGCTTTGAAGGAGCCACTAAATACAAACAGAACTGAGGATGAGAATGTTACAGTAACTAGTATTTATAATGTAACATCATTAATTAGTGATTAGAGTTTTGTAAAAGTACACTTAGTTAAAGCCAAATAAATCACTAACCTTATGAACAATGATGAACAATGCTTAACGTGTTCCCAGATTTGCAGCTGCATCAGACTTTTATACATAACGAGTGCTGTCATTTTCATTGTGCATTTATTATTTGTGCGTAGGTTATTACCTGTATGTGGAGAGTACGATGGGGAAGTGGGGATCCAGAGCTTTACTGCTCAGTGAGATATTCTTCCCAGACAGCATTGGGCAGTGTTTCACATTCTGGTACCACATATATGGCCAGAAAATTGGAACTCTCACTTTATACACTAATAACAGGTAAAACAAAACGCAAAAGAACAATAACATGAAATTGGAGTTTAGGCCTAATAACCAAACCAGTAACACTAAATCTCTCACAGGACCATGCATGGCAGTGGGAACAGTCTTGGACGTCTGATGTGGACTGAGTCAGGAGATCAGGGAGATGTGTGGTGGCAAGGCAGAATCTTTGTTGATCACAAAGAGCCATTCTGGGTACCAGCCCTTGCTATATATTCATATTACTGATACTGTAAAACAGTCTGACTGGCTGAACTGTGATGTACCTTGAGCTATCACTGTGGATGATATTAAAAATTGGGTGATATTAAACATTCCTTGATTAATCGGGTAATAAATTTAAAAGATTCAGTAACCATGCATAGCTTTTCAAAATACGTAATTGGATATTTCAAACTAATTCCAACTGTTATATATACGACGAGAGCTTAGTTCAGTTTATGATAAAAGGATAATGATAACAATGGCTCCTCTAAGCAGCTGGAACTGTTTTTTGCTAGACAAAATAGCACATATTAAATGTTGGGGCCTTATTGCTTGAGTTTATTTGCTCAGTGTTGCATGTTATTAAATATAGTCATTTTTTGGTTGAAGACAAGCACAGAAGACTTATGTTGCAGTGGTTAATTAGTATGTCCATACAAACTCTCTCAAAACAAGAATTTCAAATTAGCGTGTAACACATTCCATTCCATCCCACAGTTTGTGTTTGAGTATCAGAAGGGTGAGGGCTTCATTGGAGACATAGCCATTGATGATCTTCACATTACCCCAGGGTCTTGTCATCCTGCTGTGGAACCTTCAATTACAGCACCTCCAAACCCTGATGGTAGGACGTACTCTCATTACCAATCAGCATTTTGTTGCAATAAAGCTTGACAAATGAGTAAATAAGTATCACCTTGGCAATTATTTAATGAGTTTTTTAAAGAGTAAACAATAAATATGAGATACTTACTAAGGTGACTTATCCCAGATACATCACAGAGATAAGGTACTCTTTAAGGAAAGGTACTCTTTGGTAACAAGGCAGGACATCGCTTCACACCAAGGCACACTTACAAATTATAAAACTTTAAACTGGCTTTTGTTTCCAAGGTAAAGCCATTTCAGAAGGTGACGGGTTTGGAAATTACATACTTACATAATTTTGAAGAATAAGATGTAGTCAAAGGAGTTCCAGCTTACCAAACTGCTTTATTTTCATACCAGCATTTTAATGGTCCGGGAGAGACAGCCCTCGGCCTGTGGACTCTCTCTGACTAACACAATCTCACAGACATTCTTATACCTTCAGTCTATACCCCGTGACCCCCCTTTCTGCGGGGGCCCTTCTCAGCCAATAACATTAAAGACACACAATGACACAAACAAGATTGCATCCCCAAATTTCTCTCATTTCCTCCTTTGTTTTCCTGACTCTTTGAAGTAAAAACCAGATGCCAACTCTTACCAGCTGCGTTTACATATGATCAGTCATGGCTAAACCATTTGCCCCTCTAACCTCACTTTATCTGATTACATAAGGGGGCAGAAAGTCTTTTATGGCCCTAGACTTCCCTCTTCTAGTTTTTACAACTAGCAGGTAATCACTGAATTGAGACCCACAAGTTAATGTTCACAACAGATGGCCCCTTTTCCCGCCAGACCTCAAAACCAGATCTGATTCTTCATTATTAATTAAAAAATCTACCACAAAGGCTGCAACAGAATGGTGAAAATTACCCAGGCATAGTGGCCATTGCTGTTTATTAGGGGGATCCCTGTAAGGTGCTTTAGTGAGAGTGAACTTTTAGCTGTAAAAGTGGATAATTATCAGAAATTGACATAGACTATCTAAATCTAAAGGTATGTTCAGACTTAGGTGTGGTTGGATTAAAATGAACCCTGCTGTGTTTGTCTGTTAGTGTTGTAGTGAGAATGCTGCCACACAAACCATGATTAGCACAAATTAGTGGCCCAAGACCCCATAGTTCCAAATTAATACTGGTGTGCTACCCTGAAGTATGAAAGTAAAAGTAGAACAAAGACATGTGAATGGACTAAACACTGCATGAACCATCCCTTCCCTGCTGACCAGCTTTGGTACATGCAAAAGGCAAACTTCTGACACTGTTCACACTAGGGCTGAGACATATGAAAAACCGGGTGGACCCGGAGTGCGGCAGGCAGCTGGAGCCGGAAGGAGACAGGTTTAATTTGATGAGTGATACTGAAGGGTCCAATGAAATGGGGGATGAGCTTCTTGGACTCTTGTAGAAAGCCAAACCCTGTCAACAAAATGGAACGTTGCATGATGTATCTCTCATTGGGCCGCTGGATGGCAGTACGGGCTTGCATCCAGGCCTTCGCAGTAGGGCTGGGCGATATGGCAAAAAAATTATCACAATATATTTTCCCATATTGAACGTTATCGATTTTTATCACAATTTTTTCCCCCTGATACTGCCAGTTTGAAAGCATCTGGACTGAAACTGGAAGAAACTAGTTCAACACTGTATTAAAGCAAATGGCATGCTTTAACAAGAGAGATTGAGAAAATATAAGTACAAACATGCACTTATTCCTATCCTTCCATTTCTAGAGGCAGTTAAATGTAAAAACTGCAGAACAATACAGTGCACAGAGGACTAAGCAAACAACTCAAAACCAAAGGACTGGTTATTATAATCTGTAGCCTTATATTTATGCCTAACTTGGCTAATATGCTTTGTGTGTTGATAAACCCTTTGGATTTAGTGTTTTTATGAGAAGCCTTATAATTGCCTAATTCTGTGTATTTGTTCTGTTACAAAAGCAGGCATTCTTACTTTGTTTCATATTATAATATTCACTTTTAATTTTAATTCAACGCTGCAAAGAAACTGAGACCAGAAACAAACTCAGTAAGCACACGGTGTGTCCAGATGCACTGTGGGATGGGCAGTTCTGATGTGTTTGTGCAGGTTTGTGGTGGAACCTGCACTTACTCATTTTCATTTTACAGTGACGGCACTCTGCTCTGCGATTCCCAAAATCTTTCAACTGCAGCCAGATGCTGCTTTGTTTATGGGTGTCAGTCATATTTGTTTGTGTGACACACTGGCACTGTCCTCACCGCTGTCTACTGTCTCACCCACTGACTGAGGGGACGGACAAAAGTTCTGCTGTGAGCAGATCTGAGCCACTGAGAGAGCAGCGAAAGAAGAAAAAAAAAAAAAGGGGGGAGTGGCGCTCACTCGATGGGAGTCGGCACAGTGGCCTGCATAATCTCCAAGTTGGTGTTAAAGTACAGTGACAGTACCGGCGTTCTGCACGGTCTCTGAATCGGCACCACTAGCTAACATGGCTAACGCTAGCACTGCAGAGAGTCGTCCAGAGTGGCTGCGCTGCTTAAAGACTTGTTTGGTCTGTGTCCGACGGCACAAAACCGAACCAATTCCATATTACAGACGTAGCAAGACCTTTCTTGGGCACAAACACTGTGTTTGAGTGCGCCGCGCTAATTTACCAGCGCAGAACGGTGCGTCGCATTAGCTCTGCTTTTGCCGCTCGCGTGTAAAATAAGTAATAAAATCAATTTATAAAAACACATCATCCTGAACTGTAAATTCGAATTAATCGATATGTCGCCCCACCTCTACTAGAAATAGGTGCATTAATATCGGCTGAAGCAATTTTATTTGACCAAAACGTTAAACAGCGCTTCTTTGATTGATCTGAGATTTGGATGCAGATCATGTTGGTGTTTTCTGCTCATGTTTAACATTTTAGCCTGTATCGAGTAATGAAGGTAATTCCTGTGTTAGTTTAGCAAACAAATGAACCCTTCAGATTCTTAGACAGCCTGTCCGTATCAGAGGCATCTGCTCATTCTTTTCTGTTCAAGGTTTTTCTATTATTGTTTACAATAAATATAAAAAGAATACCCACCCATCCCTCCCAGGCGTCTGTACATTTCAAATAAAACCCAGTGAAGATACAAGACACAATTTATACAATAGTTACCTTTTTTAGACAAGACAAAAATAAACTCAAAAGGGGAACAAACAACAAAAGTCACTTATTGCAGGAGCTGCCAGATACTATAAAACTTCAAAGGACAACCGAATTTTCTCCAATGTCTAACCCAGTGTCTAAAATTGAGAGTCTTCTTGCTATAAAAGTTGCAAATGCAACAACATGCCTCAAATAACGACTACGGGAAAGATCCTGAGGAGAAAGACCAAAAATTGCAGTGACCGCATCTGAATAAAATAAGCATGTTACCAATATAGGTGCCTTTGCACAAGATAAGAACGAACTTCATTTATCCCGAGGTACAGCCTTTTGTCATAAACATACTCATTGCAACAAGACAAATAGCGAGCAATAAAAGTAAAATAGTAATCGTGCAAATGGAATAAGTAAACCAGTTCAAAAACTAACAAGTAACTATAACAGAAATAATACAACAGACGAAGAATGCGAGTGGTTATAAAACGTGACTTGGTGTTTGTGCCATGAAAATATGATGAATGCAATAAAATGATACAGCGGCAGGTGAAGAGGGGATAAGACAACGTTCAATAACACACAGATAAATAAACATCGAGTTATAGTGCACAATCCCACACTTAAAAAAACAAAAACACCACCTACAGAACGAAAGCAGTTGTGTCCAGCTCCTCCAGCCACTCACCTCCGATCTTGAGCTCCTGCAGGTTGCCGTTGTACTGGGAGCAGTGGAAGAAGAGGCGAGCTTGCCTCTCTGAGCACTGGATGAATCCGTAGGAGGTGAGCAGTTTCTCCACCACGCCGGTCTCCCGCAGGCCCACTCCCGTGCCATTAGCAAAGCCATTGCTGTGCAGCAGGCTTGGGTCGAAACTCATCTATATGGAAATAACGGCCAAGGTAAGTACAAAACACAGGCTGGACATTTTTATGGCTCGTCAGACTTGAGATCTTTTAAAGACAAAAACTGCAAAACTACACAAGAACGGAGAGATTCCCGTGTTTGGCATGCGAATTAGGTTCATGTGCACCTGCTCAAAGTGGTTCAAATGTAATAAAGCGATCCTGAGCTGCTGCATTAAGCATATTCAGACGGCCAGGACAGACGTTTCCCAGTGTAACCTGGTGTTCTGGACAGACGGGGGACATTCAGACTTGGTCAGATGGGATTTGTAGGTATTAGTTCTTCAGCTGATACAGGATATTCTTCATCACACACAAAAAACACCGTCTGGCTGCTTCACTGAAACTCATGCATTAGAGAAGTGAACACACAATCAGTAAACACATGCAACACCTACGGGGCCTTTTTGTTATTCCAAGTGAAGACGCCAATTAAACACCAAACTTGAGGGGAAATCTAATGAGGCTATGAATCTGCTTAGGGCTGAACAGTGGGCATTTGATCAACTATTGCAAAAGACTAATCAATAAAGTAAAAACCCAGACCTGTATTTTGGCCAAGACAGACCAGTAAATCGCTCATGTAATAACGTGGTTAACCAGTCAAGAGTCATGGGTACAAAACCAGCTGTAAATCACAATCCAAAGCCATTTCCTCCAGAATCAAGTGTTCTGAATTTTTGGGTTCAAACGCTAGAACCAGTTGGTTGTGGTTGTAACTGGAAAACTCAAATTCCTGATTTTGATACCAAATCAAAATCTCTCAGCTTTGTTTTCAACTTCGTTATTTTCCGAATCCATTTCAAACCATGCTGTTAGTTTCACACCAGTCAGGCCGTCACGCCCACTTACAGATCTCTGATACAGGGGGGTCCGTTTATGCCTTTTCCCCGAAGCCGCACGAGAGGTGTGGCAGGACATGGAGGCGGAACGGGGGATTGGCTGGCTGAAAGCGGAGGGGGCGGGAGCAGGGGCGGGCTCTGGGGTGGCAACAGCTGGGGCGGGAGCAGGGGCGGGAGCGGGGGCGGGAGCTTCAGGGAACGGCCTCTCCATCTTCAAATGAACTTTTAGGGCTGGAGGAAACTGACAGAGGGGTGGAAAGCAGTTCAAAAACAGGACAACCAACAAAAACCCAATATCTTCACTTAGATTGTCGTAAACGGGGTGCGAAGCCATTGAAACAGCCTCAACTCTGACATCACAACAGCTCTGCCCATCTTTCAGACTCAGGAAAGGACGTGAACCTGTTGAACCCATGCCAAACACGAGGAAGGTCCAAAGCATCTTGGATTATCAATCGGTCATCCAGGGTGAAATCTTTTACTACAATATGCTTAATGTTCTCGAAACCCCGCCCCCAGAAATAACATCCATTTCACATGCATGGCTATTGGAGATGCACTGCTTTAGGAAAATGAGAAGCTGAACAGAATAAAATCCAAGTCGGCTACAGTCCTCTACTCATCGCTTGGTTCAACATGCTAGGGTAAGTCATAAGAACTAATTAGTGACAAGAGGAGGCCAACAGAGGTGCAAAATAAGATGGCAAATGGTTGGTTAAATGAAAAGGGCACAGACTGACCAGCCTCGACCACCGGGGTCACTCAGTGGCAAACCCTGAAGTGAGATACGAACCTCGGAAAATCTGATTTAAACCAAATGTCCCGGGAAAAAAAAAAAAATCAGCCTGAACAAA
This sequence comes from Brachyalestes nurse, assembly GCA_037974405.1. Lineage (NCBI taxonomy): Eukaryota > Metazoa > Chordata > Actinopteri > Characiformes > Alestidae > Brachyalestes > Brachyalestes nurse. The sequence continues at coordinate 10,803,953 of JBBPCY010000018.1, forward strand.
AATAGTCATAGGGAGCGTTTGTCATGACGAGCGTTTTTCCACTGCCAGAACCTCCACTGGTCAGCGAACCCCACCGCCGTCCTTTTACACCAAAACACTTTACTGCTTTAACCCTCAGAACCCAAACGAAGCGCGAGTGCGTCAGAACGGACTGCTGCTAAAACAGTCATTTACAGAACTGAGGCTTCACACATCACAGGACGCTTTGTTTCATGATCATCTTTCGTGTAGAACCGGAAATCTCAAACATGACATTTACGGCATTTATCAGACGCTTTTATCCAAAGCGACTTCCATTCCCTACCTACAGGGGGCAGTCTCCCTGGAG
>JBBPCY010000018.1:11004009-11027715 GCA_037974405.1 Brachyalestes nurse
CTACACACCTTCACACACACCATCATACATCTACACACCTTCACACACACCATCATACATCTACACACCTTCACAAAAGCATTAGGTAATCTTAGCATTGTTCACAGTGAACTTGAGTACAGTTGCTCAGCAATGGGAGCTCCAGATGCACAGTTTGTGTGCTGACATTGCTTCATTCAGCAATTTGGAATTATGTAGGTAGTGATGCAACAGATGAGCACTTGTTGGCCCTGCTCTGTGAGTTTGTGAAGCATGTCTACATGGTTCCATTTCACAATAACAGCCCTTACTGATGTTCCAGGGTAGATGTAGCATGGCAAACATTTCACAAATAGTCAGGCGGCAAAAGTGACATTCCATGACAGTGCCGAGTTTTAAGTGTCTGAGCGCTTCAACACGACCCATTCTACTGCTAGTGTCTGTTTGAGCAGGTATGGCTATGTGATGTCCACATACATTAGGGTGTACGTCCTCTGAAGGGCCTATTTTTTCACAGACTGCTCACAGGATACAAGACAATGCCCAATGTGCACATAGTCAATAAGAAAAATCAGAAGAACAGAAAAGACCACAAACACTGTTTTTCTTTTTTAATAAAAGTGTTTTTGAAGATGTCTAGGGGCATTGCGGATCTCAGTGTGGGGAACGAGTTCCAGAGAGTGGGGACAGCAGCATTGAAGGCTCTTTCCCCAAAAGACTTCAGTCTGGTGTGGAGTATGGAGAGTAGGCCCTTCAGGAATTTCCTCTGGGATCAGTAACGTTTTCTGATCCTGTGTGGCACAGGATCTGATATGGGGTGTAGGGGATAAGCAGGTCCGATAAGTACTGGACGTGAGAGCATGGAGTGATTTTTAGGGGGATTTTATATGAGATACGGGACTTATCCAGGAGCCAGGGGTGGTGCATGAGGGTAGGGGTGATCTGATGCCTGTGTGAAAATTCTGGCAGCTGAGTTCTGCACATACTGCAGCTTTGCAGCGCAAACTACAGTACTTCACTACAGTCATCCAGGCGGGAGGTCATGAAAGCATGGATTTGGGCTTCAGTTGAGTCAGAGAGTGACTGGAATGGCGAAGAATCCAGAAAAAACATCCAGGGTGGATGTGAAGACTAGCAGAATTTTAACATTACCGCTACTGAGAGTTAACTTATTGGTGAGTTGATGATTGGTGAGCTGAAAAACGACAGCAGTGTTGGCAAAACTGAAGCCTTTCTGTCTTGAGCAACCACGTATATTTGTCTGTACAAAAAGACTGTTTATGAAATGATAACTTTGCAAGAATGCTCTGTAGGAACCCATTCATTTTGGAGTGCAGTTTAGAGTCTAACCAAGCCGGACGACATTATTTCCTTACTAGAAATTGTCTTCCATAAGGTTGTTGTCCGACAATATTGATGAGCAAGCTGTCCCCACCTTCAGTGAACCCCACCTTTCTCATTCAGTTTGTTCCCAAACAAATAAGTCTACGCTCTCACCCACAATTAGACCTTTTCTAATGGCTGTCCCCAGATCTTGTTGTGCAACTATTCCATTCTTAGCAGGTCACAGCACTTGTGTTGTTGTTGTCTTCAACCCATCATTACCCAGCTGCTTTAGGTGTGACATAGAAGAAAAACACTCAGATAATAAGCCATCACTGCTGCAAGTCAAAGCGTTTTTAAACAGGCCTTAGCATTATATTAGTGATGAACAATCCTCACTATGGAGTGAATGAGTAGGCTGGAAGAGGCATTTGTAAAGGTATGGCTGAAATGTTCTGCAGGAAGGGTATCTGCTCAGTCCTGTTAAGAGACATGGGCCAACAAGCCGGCAGAACATTTACAAAACAGGTACGGTTACTACATGGATGGTCTGACGCTAACACACCCACCAACATACTCACAGGCCTGTCACCTCCACCCTTAATAGACCTAACACAGCTTTTATCTTTTATTCTTTAGAGATAACAGATGTCTTTGGAATGCTGAAGACCTGGTTCGGTAGTGTTGCAAGTTGCATTTAAAGATTATTTTTAAGGTGATTTTTTATAACACTCAAAGCTCACACCGCATGGGCTAAGTGAACACATGAAACATACCAACACATTTCCAGTGCTTTCTATTAGCCAAAGTTGCAAAATAAATAACATGATTAAATGTTTTAAGCCCAATCTGGCCTTTTAAATTCTTAAAAAACTTCCTATTTAGCATTAAACCACAGTGGTGCATCAAAAGTTTGAGGTGAGTAGCTACTTGATACTACTAAATCTTGGTAGATACACTATGACATATTGGTAGAGGCTTTACAGCATTAAAGCACAGCGCAAATGCACATTATTTATGTAAAAATAAATACAAATTGTTAAATAATAGTACATTACACATAAATTGCCAGATTCTGATGTAGGCTGTTTCCAATTGCACTAATAGTCTGGAGGACAATAATGAAATGTAAAAATGTAAATATAACAGCAGTATATTTAATACTATATAAAAAATATATAAATATAAAAAAATATAAATATATATAAAAAAATATATATATCAGTTTATAGGCCAAACAAATACCTAAGTAGGTGAGTGTGCAGTCAGATGTTTTGTAGCATTTGTGGCTAAAAACATTATAAGGAAAAATGTCAAAAGGTTACAAATTCAGCACAAAACGTGGCAGCAGCTGGCTAAATTTTCTCATACTTTCATGTTTACCATCCTGGACAAAAAATATGTGTATATTTAATAGTCTTGTCTTCTTTCCATCCTGACCAAAATAAAAACACAGCAAGTTAGCTTGTGGGCTAGGGAAGTGCCTCACCCGGGTGTGGCGGTACGATGGAATTCATTAGTCCGTTGCCAGGGGCCACGCCCACTAGCCAAAAAACAAATCTAGGCGACCCAAAAAATACCATTGGGACTTTTTTCTTTTCCCACCCGTTTTCCGCGCTGAACGAACTGGTAGCCAATCAGAGCGTAGATCGCTCGACGCTTGTAACCAATCAGAGTGTGGGAAAGGCGTGGACGGACGGAAAACGGGTGGAGAAAAAGTGAGACTGCGTGTATATATGACAGGGCTTCACTTTCCTCATTGTGCCTTCATCTTCTCTCAGAGTGCCTCTTGGTGAGTAAAGGTCTGAGGTTCTCGCAGCTGTAGCGTCAGAATTAGTGTAGTTTGTACTTTCTGAAGGTTGTTTTGTTTCTCTAAGCCAAGTTTAAGTTGCAAAATAGCGAGTCTACTTTTAAAAACGATCTGAAAAGAGTTAAAATGCCGTGCCAATGCTAATTTTTATGCAACACTTTGGGGGAAATACCATGGAGAAGTTCAGAAAAGCCAGATGTACATGCATGAGGACTGAAAGATGTGTTTTGTCCAATGAGTTTTTATCCTGGCAATGAGTCGAGAAAGTAATGTGGGATTTCTAACAGCATCACATCGCTGCATTAGCAGCCTGTGAGGGTGATAAACCCCCATCCCACCCCACCCCACCCGACCCCACCCCTGTGCAGTTTGTGCTATAGCCATAGGCTGCTGTCATTAAAGGGTTTACAATGCTGTGATGTTGACTGAGATTTTATTCCTGCAGATCCACCCAACATGTCCTTCATCCAGGAGTTTCTCAGTCAGACCATCTACATGGGCGCGCCCGATGACTTGGTGAGGAAGGAGTGACTCTTTCTTGCTATTTTTTCATTTCCTTCAGTGTGTGGAAAAAATGAGCAGGGGGAGAGTGTGTGAGAGAGTAACGGAGTTAAAGAGTGAGAGAGAGAGAGAGAGAGAGAGAGAGAGAGAGATCTAGTGAATCACTGAGAATAGAGGAGGAAGAAGGAGAGAGAGGAGGAAGGGAGGATTGGAGAATAAGAAGGAGAAGACGAAAGAAGGAGAAAAGTGGGGAGAGAGAGAGAGAGAGAGAGAGAGAGAGAGTGTGAGTGAGTGAGTGAGACCACAATCAGGAGCGTATGAGTCAGAGGTATGCCGAGCCCCTCCCTTTCTAACCCGTCCTCCTTTTTGGTGGGAGAGGAAAAGGCCTTAACTCTCTGTTTGCCTAAAACAGCATGTACACTTGTAAACAGGCTGTGAGCTATAGAGGGTGGGGTTATAGAGGGTGGGGTTATAGAGGGGGTGAGTTATAGAGGGTGGGGTCTGCGCCACCCAGTTAAGGACCTGTATAGATGTATGTGATTGTTATAAGTCATGGTGTCTAGAGGCTTATTTTCTTGGCAGATAGTTTTACTTGTTCCAAGAGATGATGGATATAATTTAGATTTTATTTTGATGTTCAGAAACAAACAAGGCAATTTCTATAGAATGAGCAAAGTTGGAATGCTGACCAGATTTTTTGCATTGAAAATATCAAAATCCTCAAACTCAGAGGTCACCAAACCCTGGTCCTGAAGATCTATCATTCTGAAAAATCCATCCTCCACACCCACTCCTGCTGCTTAATGTCCGAGACTTGCTGCATCAGATGGACAGACTTATGGCAGCTTGACTTGCTTTTGATTTTGAAGTCCTTAAAAACCTTTATATCAATGTGAATATTTTTGTATTTTGTGCTACTTAAAAATGAGCTGTTTCTGCCACTGACCTGTTATACCTCCAACTACATTTGCACCCATTCTGATTTGGTCTATAGACTCACGTCTTTCTTTCTGTTATGCTCTATGGGGTAAAATGCCCTTACAATCAAGTGTATAATGCTAATGTCCAAATTTAGTGGGAAATATTGCTATCACTGTCTTTTCGTACCGCTCACCCCTAGAGTGACCAGAGATGACCCTGTAGAGCCGCTTGGTCTCTGAGGAGTGTTTCATTTCTATAAAGCAGGGGTGTGTGTGTGATACCTTTAAAACATTCTTTGAAAAGTTCTCACACACTTGCTTTTGTTCTAGGGCATGTGCGGCCTGTTCACCTTCAGCAGGGTGTGGCTGAAATGTGTGTATAGGCTGTGTGTGTGTGTGTGTGTGTCTGTGTGTGTGTGTGTGTGAGAGAGAGAGAAGGGGATTTAATGGTGTGTTTGGTGTGTGCAGGGTGTCCAGGGAACAGTAACAGCTGCTCCTCAGTTCAGCGCCAGTGGAGATGCTGCTGTTCTGGATAAAGCCATCAAGGCGAAGGGTCAGTAGTACAGTAATACCTGTAATATACTTTACACTTTATACAGTAAACGTTCCAGAAGCACCTGCGTATAGTGAAAAACTACGATGCTGTGATGTGGTAATTTTTTTTTTTAAATGTCTATTTTTACAGTGTAAACCCTAAATATGCCCCCAAATATGCTCCTAAAACACTTTCATTTCATCCTAAACTCAGATTAATACATTACCCTTAATGAAACTGTAAAGGTAAACCCGTATCTGTACTGTACAGTTTACACTGAACTGCTGCAGTGCTAGAATGTAAATACTGATGTGACCCTTGTATAGACTGTACTGTAATTCATGCAGAGCGTTTTCTTTGGTATGCGCTGTCGATTTCTTTGGTATAAGCAGGTAAATACAGTAATAAAGTCATTTAATTTACAGTAATAAAAATACAGGGCTTTAAGAAGAACAAAACACTCGAGAAGCTCCACGGGGGAAATTCAGGACTGCAGATGCCACAAATGCATCATAGGGCACCAATCAGCAGCGAGGAGAAATAAATAACGCTCTCGGATTGGCTACTTTCTAAATGTTGCTCGGGCACGGTGCTCAGCAACCCAGCGCGAGGGGGCGAGGCGGACGAGGGCCAGATGTCACAATAGAAAAAAAAAAACTATGCGGAGGAACTCTGCATTTTCCGTGGTAGTGCGGGGGTTTCAGTGAACAATTATTAGTTCAGTTCTCAGGAAAAATCTACGATCTACTGAAACTTAAAGTGGGGCGGTACTGTTATGTATGTATGTATGTATGTATATAAATATATCCTTTGTGGTGTTTCAGGTGTGGATGAGGCCACCATCATTGAGGTTCTCGCTAAGAGGAGCAATGACCAGCGGCAGCAGATCAAAGCCGCATATCAGCAGGCCTCTGGCAAGGTGAACTCTCACTTCTGCCACTTGTGTGGAGGAGCTCTTTAAAGCAGACCCTTATTAATCTTCCATAAAAGTAAACTCTTCAAATCCTAAACGCTTGCGCAAGCTAATGCCGTGAGATGCTGCCAGCAAAGCCATGAAAGGCGCTCATTCACTAAAGCCATGGGACTCACTCTGTAATCATTACACTAAGATACACGCACCAACGTGTTCAAGAAAGGCAAAGAGACTCGCTCTCCTAAAGCCTACATAAAACTCCCTCACCGGTAAATGAAGCTGCAAAAGCCTCACACACCCACACACTCGCTCACTTTCACAACTACCTCACCTACTGCGTTGTCACCATGACGACTTTGTTTGATTCAATTATGATTTGAACACCTCAGCTTCAGAAGTGTCCAAACTATACTTCTGTTTTACTGTTTCATGGATAATAGCAAAGATGTTCTAATAATACAATAAGCCGCAAGAGCTACCATGAGCATATTTAATAGATAGAGGAAGGCAGTATATAGCCATATGCAGTATAATGTTCAGTAGATAATTTGATTTATTAAAAATATTCTTCTTATTAATAATAATCACAATAAGCAATTCTCCCACCAAAACATGCTCGTTTCCAAGCTAGCAAGTTACTCACCCCTCCCTATTTATTATTACAACTTTGGAAATAATCATATAAAATGGTGTTTAACCCTCTTTCATGCAGTTTGAATCTATATACGTTTGTTTTCGAAAAAATCTTTTTGAAAAATATTTTACATGATCATATTAATAGAAGTATGTATCTGCCACAAGGAATCATGATGTCATGCATTAGTATGGAAACCATCAGCCTATATGTGGCCTTTTCTGTAAATCCCCACCATAACGATGCTAGTGCGTCTCTGGGACTTCCTGTGGTGACCTAGTGTTGCCGTACATTCATTTTCCTCAGACTGGGTTTAATACTGCTTCTACCAGAGCTACCAAAAAACCTGGACATTTGAAGCTTGTTGGATATTCTATTAACTTATTCTGTACTTTGTGGCCTGGTTTCCCAAACAGGGATTAAGACTAATCCTAGACTATATTTCTCTTTCAATGGAAAATCTCCATTCATAATACTGTGTAGTGCAGGACTAGGCTTAATCCCTATCCAGGAAACCTGTATGTTGCAGTTCACCAGCAAAAAAACATCAGCTTAAAGCCCAACACTGTATACGAATAGAGGAGCTTGCTAGCCTGCTAGCTATCTGCCGAACTGATCAAAATGAACTATGTGAACTAAATGGTGTTTGTATGTAGACCATGTTTAGTACTGTTGCAGACAACTATCCTTTATTCCCATGCAGGCAACTAAGCTTTGCATTAATACAGATCTTACTTGTTGTGAGGAGGTCAACCTAAATGAGCCTTTAGATCCATATATCTTTAAAGTGTGAGACTAATCCTGTATGTCCTTTCTGCAGCCACTGGACGTGGCCTTGAAAGCCGCTCTGCAAGGTGAGCTGGAGGATGTGGTTCTGGCCATGCTGAGGACTCCCGCTCAGTACGACGCCCAGCAACTCAAACTGGCCATGAAGGTGAACGTCCGCTGATACATTTCATCCCACCTTTTATTAGCACCGTAAAATCAAAAAAACATGTAAAATCATGAGGTGGGATCAATCTGTGAAGAAACTGCAGAAGGTTGAAGCTTAAGTGTCTCTCTCTCTCGCTCTCTTTCTTTCTCTGTCTCTCAATGTTTAGGGCCTGGGGACAGATGAAGACACCCTGGTTGAGATTCTGGCCTCCAGAAACAACAGAGAGATCAGAGAGCTCAAAAAGGCCTACAAGGATGGTAAGCTTGGCCACTTTTGTCATTTTCCCACCGTGATGCAGCATGGCTGATGCCATTTTTAACCCCACTCATATATTCCAGCTTGGCATGTATAGCACCCTTGTTCTACACTGGTTCTATAGTATGGTGAAGTAACACAGGTGTTTGACCAGGGTACAGATATAGTAGCTCTGGAGTGGGTCAATGTGTGTCTGCCTGGTGAATCTCCTAATACAAGCTCTATTTCAGGGCTCTTATAAGGTCGGCTATATTAAATTAGGTTGGATATTATACTGTCCTCATACCTTAGAAAACACACTTCTGCACATGTTCATTCACACAAAGTTTATAATGCAAAGACATATGCCGTATTTTAATCTCCTTTTCATTGTTCAGTGTGCTAAGAAATAAGGCTCTAAGAAATAAGGCTCTAAATATAAGTGGATTTCTGCAGAATTCAAGAAGGAACTGGAGGACGACATCAAGTCAGACACAAGCGGAGACTTCAGGAATGCCCTTCTGGCCCTCTGCAAGGTGGGCTGTTGATTTCTCCACACAAGAGTTTCAGTAAACTTGTGTGTGCAAGGAATTGGAACATCACATCTGTTTGTCATTCACTCCTGCAGGCTGCCAGAAGTGAAGATCGGGTCGTGAATGAGGAACTGGCAGACAAGGATGCCAGGGTAAGAGAGAGTGTGTGTGTGTGTGTGTGTGTGTGATATTTCATTAAAAAGCATAAAAAAGCAAAATCAGTAAATTGAACCAAAAAAAGATGACAAAGTAATAGAATAATGCTGTGCAATAGTATAATAGAAAGAGTACACTATACAAATATACAGTGATATAAATATAGACATTTGTGCATGTATGTAAGATATTATATATATATATATATATATGTGTGTGTGTGTGTGTTTGTGTGTGTGTGTGTATAAGCTTGTATGTGTCTATGTACATAGTGGGTGTGTATATATAATGTGTGTGCATGAACACTGGAGATAAACAATACAATAGACAAACAATAAAGCACCAAAACATATTGCACAAAATGTTGCTCACTTGGAAAATGGCAAGGAATGTGAAATTGTAAAAAATAAAATGAATATATTTAGCTTGTGTAATATGTATGTGCTTGTAGCCTTGTGTGATGTCACATTCTTCACATTTCTCTCCAGGCAATATATGAGGCAGGAGAAAAGAGGAAAGGCACAGACTGCACTGTGTTCATTGACATCCTGACCAGCAGGAGCGCTCCTCAGCTCAGGAAAGGTAATGTCCAATTCACATAAACAGGGATCCCCTTGTAAAACTGGAAAAGTTAAGCAATGTATTATTGAGGCTTTTGAACTCGCGCACACATACAGATTAGGCTGAATTTGTGGTGAATGTGTACTGTTGAAGGCTATTCCCACCTGACCAAACCATTTATACCTTTTCTATATAATTGTGTGTGTCCCAAAGTTGGTGCATGTTCTGTTGATGTATGAAGATTTTTTTAATTGGATTTTTTTATATTTGATATGCACTATTCCAACAGAATTTTATCACATGCACTCATTAAACTGGTAAAAAATACTTTTTTGTGAAAGTTTATCAATTGAAAAAACATCCCCAGACCATTATTCCCCCTCCACCAAACTTTAAAGCTGGCACCGTGCATTCCCATAGAGATGTGCCAAACTCAGATTCACCCATCTGAATGCAAGATAGTGAAGCCTGATTCTTCTAGAGACCATGTTTCCACTGTTCCAGTGTCTGCTCCACCAGACATGTCCACTGTAAGATTGCCACAATCTTACATAAATTGCATAAAATTAACGAAAAAGGATAAATAAATGGCAGTTAGTTAAATGGCAAGTATATCATACTGTGTATAATATTGTATTTGTATGTCATATTGTATTGTTCATATGCTTTGTATACATTTTATATATGTATAAATATTATAAACATATGTACAAATAATATTTATATACATGTATTAATATTTATCTTTACATTTATAAATATATATCTATATTACGTATTCATATTGTAGATTGTATATTTTTCTTAAAAATTCCTTTTATGTGCCTGCTCATGTACCTGGCCAATAAACCCGATTCTGATTCTGAAGTAAACATGAAACTACGACTTCATGTTCAGGAAGCTGTCCAGTGTGCTTACCATCGCATTCTGTTTGCCCTCCAGTGTTTGAGCAGTATAAGAAGTACAGCAAGGTGGACGTGGCCAAAGCAATCGACCTGGAACTGAAGGGAGACATCGAGAACTGCTTGGTTGCTGTTGGTAAGAAATTTGACTTCCCAATTGTTCTTATCCCCTCAGCGCTGCTCTTATACAGCTACGGTGGATGATGCCATGGTTTCCCTGCTGATGGCTGTCACCTCTGTGGGTTGGAACAAGACACTTGACCCAAAATCACTGGTTAACTGCAGCACAAAGGGGAACTTTCTGTCCTTTATTTGCCACACCCTCTCAGACCTACTTGATTTCAGGAGCATGACGAGAATGAGGTGTTGCAACTTGCGGGGGCCGTGCTAAGCTAAACGCAATCACACTTGCGATTTTTCTGGAATGTTTTTGCAATGAATCTTTGTGTGAAGAGATTTGGGTTCATGCACACTGCTGAAGACTACACTACCAGAAAAGCGAGTCTTTTTTGAGATTAGATTAGATTTAGACATTGTTTACACTTCATGCATCTTGACAATTAGGATAATATCTGGATATGGTCATGCTAAATGCCTCCAAGATGCATTTAACAACCAGATCCCCACCCAGTCCTGTAAGACCTTACTGGTTTTGGTTCTCTATTCATCTGCTTCTGCCTTTGTGTGTCTTTTAGTGAAATGTGCTGGGAGCAAGCCTGCCTACTTCGCTGAAAAACTCAACCTGGCAATGAAGGTGAGTGTGTGCTTGAGTTTCAGCGATAATCAATTATATGTCGACTAACAAATGATGAAGCTGAATACATACAGGTCTAACTGCCGTTTGCATTCATAGGGCTCTGGCTACAAAGGAAAGATCCTCACTCGTATCATCGTGAGTCGCTCTGAGGTGGACCTGCTGCAGATCAAACAGGAGTACAAGAAGAAGTACGGCAAGACCCTCTACCAAGACATTCTGGTAGGTCCCCCATTCAAGCAGTGAAGTCACTAACATGGCTGTCTGCACTCATTAAATGTGCTGTAAAATATGCTGGGCTATTCCCTTTTTCCATTAAAAGGGTCTGTGTTTCATCAAATAGGCTAATAAATAACACCAGCTAGAAAAATGGATTACAGAATTTACTGTTACTTTACACCTCAAAACTTTAAGGCAGCCAGACAGAGAGCGCACCCTGGAGTATGCTTTTGTCCATAAAAGTAATTTTTTTTTTTCATCATTGTGCATGTTTTCATGTTGTGTATGTTTAGCACACAAGTCACTAGTCATAATTATTTGTATATTTAGGTTGGAAAGTTTATCTAACACAATGGCAATATATCCTGGTCCTGGAGGGCTGGCGTCCAGCACCGTTTTGTGATTTCCTTGCTCGGACACATCTGGTTCATTACAAGGTTTAGGGATTGTATTTGAAGAGCGCAACCATCACAATATGCTAGATACCACAGACGGACTGTAGAGGAACCATTATAGTTCCATTTAATACAGTTTGGTAAACGAGAAATGTGAGGGATAAGAACCTTTGAGTCATAAAGAACACAATGTAAAAGATTTCATTACAAATTTGAGGGTTCTTACTAGAATTATTAGAATGGCTCCATCCACCACACTGTGACTGATTAGTCTTGGAGGTGACAGCCCTACTATTGTGACCTTATTTGAATGGCTTCAGCGTCTGCTTTGTTGTTTCAGGATGAAACCAAAGGAGACTACGAGAAGATCCTGCTGGCTTTGGTTGGCAGCAATCAGTGAAGTGCCACGTTCTCTCTCGTTTCTTGACAAATATTGTAAACAACCCGGTTTTTGCAAGGTTTTTGCCAACCACGTGTCTTGGGGAGAAGAAGGAATGTAATCAAGACATCTGTAATGAATAAAACTTGTGTTCAGTGCCACTCAGAGAGTCCTGTGGTTTGTTGTAGTGCATCAGGCTACAAAACAGTAGTCAGAGACTCCCCTTCCACAAGTGCAAAATAGGTGCTAGTTCTGCATCACAGTTGGTTCAACTTGCAAACCTTCTAAGAACCGGTTTGGTTTTCCAGACGCTAGAGAGTCACGAAAGAGCCATTTCACCGTGTAAGTTACGTCTTCAAACATCCACAATGCTAAAGCCAACCACAACTGCGACAATGGAAGATGACATGTGTGGCTTCCAGTTCACATCCATCCTGAAGGTCTGGTTTTTCTTCTTCAGTAGACTACACTAGCTCTTTTTTCTCCTCAAAAAAGGTGGCTAATACGTTTTAACTGACCTTGTTGGTCAAGATAATCCCTTCCCCAGCGTATGACGTAAACGCGTCTTGGTTGTAGCTAAGCAACGCGTTGGAACAAGATTCTCCGGCCGAGAGCCTTTTCTTTGGCTGTCACAGTGCAAAGAACCGGTTCAAACTATGAATCGTCTCTTGAACCGTGGGGGTGGAGAAGTGGAGAAGGTGTGTGTCGTCCTAAAAACAAAAGCCGGCGGTAAAGGTGGAGCAGGTATATCAAGTACATGTTAACTGATAAATGATAGGATCTCAGGCTTTGATAAAAAGGGTTAGTATCTTGTGATTGAAAGCATAAGTGTTCACATTCCTTCCCTGCAATACTGAAGAATGCAGGCAACACCCTGCTGGCAGCGCACTATAAAAGAAGACCAAAGTTAGGAGAGGGTGTTAGCAGAGCCCGTTCATCTCTGGGCTACGAAAGTGAGATGTAGAGAAGGTTGCTTGTGAAACCAGGCAGCTGATGTAAGAGCGCCATTCAATTTCTAAAGCTGCAACATCTGCATTTATTACCGAAGTGCTCTGCAGTAAAAGTGTGATGTAAGCTGGTAACTGAACCCAGATGTGATTTCTAATAACACGGAATACAGAACATTCTATCAAATGGGCTTTTCCTTTCTCCCAGAAAAGTAGAGCCATCAAACGGCCACAATATTAACTTCAGCTCACCTTTTTGCAGTAATTGCTGGATTGAGCTGACTGTTGTTTTGCTGAATTCTATTGCGCCTTTCACAGCTTGTCTTACTTGACAAATAGTGTTCTTTTTGTTTCTTTAGCAAATGTGCTAAGCTGCTGGTCAATTCAAATGCTGGTTTGAGGCAACAACCAGTTGGGAATTGATGAGGACTTACATTTTTCTTCAGAATTAGACCAAACATTTTGCATATTAAATATCTTGTATTTGCTTAGTAGCACCATTTTTTTATATTTGTATACTAAATTAGACAGGTAACCATAGTTTTAGCTGCTAAGCTGCTAGCTGATCCAAAGGTTGGCTTGTGATGGCGTTTGATGTGGACTTGGACTCCTACTTTTATTCAGGCTTTGACCAGGTGTTTATAACAAAAAGGTGAAATTATTCATGAAATGATTGTAATATACAACGATGAAGTGGAACAAAGATTGTGAGCCAGGCCTTCTCATCCAACATCAGTGCCAGACCTCAGAAATGTTTGGCAGGAATAACTAGCAGTGAAGGAACCTCATTTCTTGGTGGAAGAATACTTTATCGCCACTAATTTTATTAATAATAAAGATGACTAATTATTGAATGTGTTGTAATTCATATTTTATGTTGTCTGCCATTTTATGAAACCATCAATCTGATGAATCTGACTAGCTAGCTAACAACTAACTTTGTTTGCTAACAGATGTTTTTAAGAGAGCTGTGATTTAAAAAATCATAAAGGTAAAAGCAATGCCCAATCAATAAAGAGTAAAGCCATGGTTTCATTTAATTAAAACTTTGTTTCTGATTTGTTTCTGTTGACTGATTGAGCTGAAGCTCAGTTAGTGCACAACTAAAGTAAAGTGGCCCCACAGAGTGAAATTCTGTCTCTGTATTTAACTCAAGTGAAGCAGTGGGCAGCCACCATCAGGGCATCCGGGTAGCAGTGTGTGGGGGCGATACCTTGCTCAAGGGTACCTCAGTGGTGCCACTAGTAGTCCTGGGATTTGAACCGAAGACTGTAGGGACATCTCCATAACCACCAGGCCACCAATTGCCCAAAAGGCCACTGCTGGTGTTTTTTAACTGGGAATGATTAAAGTGACTGTGGCATATACTTTCCTACAAACACTTCAGATCAAACCCATTGTGATTTTCCTTGTGGAATTAGAATTGAATGTCCTAACATTTATTTAATACATGGATTGAAATGCTTTAAAATTTGCTTTCAATTCAACGCACAAAACACTAAAATAATGCTGCAAGATGTAACACAGATGGTGGTTAGGAGTAGGTTATTGCACATAGTAGTGAGCAGTAGCATATAAGTGATATTGATATAAAAAGGGATCATCACGAAGCTGGCTTTTTAGGAGCGACAACATGGTACCCCTCCGACTTGTTCCTCGCTTTTCTGGCTGTTTCGTTGGCTGTGAGCTTGCTGCGTTTGTCTGCATTCAGATATCTTGATATTGGGCAAGATACATCTCTCATTGTCTTCCCACTGGGTTCTGCCCAACCTCCGATTTGTAGAGAGCGTATACGTTCACGGGCTCTTCTTTGTCCAATCAGAGACAGTGCCCAATCATTCCCAGGGCCGGTGGTCAGGAAATAAACACCTGTGCTGACTTTTTTTGCAAATGCATTACACAGGCACAGGGACCAAAGCGAAAATGGTGGTGTTTAAAGAGTCTTATGGGCCAGTCAAATCAATAAATAAATAAATAAATGAATACACGGTGTCGGCCCAAATAGCACATCGGCCCACCAGGAAAGTGCCCGATATGCCAGATGGTCAGTCCAGCCCTGCTCCTAACCACCATCTGTGTTACTAGTAATTCACTTCACCATTACTTATCTATGGCATTAATACCCAGCATTTGTGTATACAACTGCTGTTTTCTCTATAATAACCATGTTTTTATTGCAGATTTAATGACTTCTAAACTCCTCTTAGAAAGTGAAACCAAATGCTCTGTGTGTGTGTGTGTATAAAACATCTAGAAAACTGAATAACATATATAATATCAAACAGTAATCATAAATATATATAAAATTAGACACGTGTTCAGTTCAGCCTGCGAAGGCTCATCCCTCATCATGCTCTGTCATATCACAGAAAAGCTTAAGCAGAATATCCACAAGTGTCTATTTCCTTCGTACTAATGACAACATTCTCATAAGCATTTACTATCTCACTCGGTGCTGCAAAAAAACAGATCTAGAAATTCAGAAAACCTGCGTTCGTGGATTTTAACAAGTTCATCCCAAACCATATTCAGTAGGATTTTACAGGATTTCCTAATACATTGAACAGAGCTGGATGTCTGTTAGGTTTATACCTAAAACTGAATTCAAATATTTTATGATAACAGTGTGATCAGACTAATATGTTCAGTGTAATCCTCTTTCTGAAGTTTGTTGTCACAGTAAATTAGATCACTACAGGGGGTCCTCGAGTTATGCCACGGATCCTAACACAGCTGATCTTAACTCAACTCCCTCACTCATACGCCATGTATTCTTCCCCCACACGCAACCAAACTAATTCGCCTGCATAGTCAGTAAGTGCGAGGCTAGTGGTGTAAGCTGAGTGGGAGTGAGAGTGAGTGTGGTAAACTCGAATCATATGTTGAGACTGTAACTCCAGGACCTCCTGTAATATGGTCTATGATCGTCCGTAAGCACAAGGGCAATCCTTGGAATATGATCAAGCAGAATATTTTGGTGGTCTTACAGGCCTGTAAAGGTTCCCTAATGTCATGATCCTGGACACTTCCAAAAAAAAGGCATCCATAGTTTACTGGTGGCATCCTCATGACATTAGGATCAGAGGAATGTCATCTATGTTTGTTAAATAAAAGTGATGATCAGCATACAGGGATAACTCTCCTTTACAAGACCTGGGCTGGCAACACAGGCGAATAAGAGACCAACTTCAGCCTCGTCCTACGAACACCCTTACTTACTTAAGACTGTCATGGTGACCCATAGATGAATATTATAGTAAGGCAGAAAAATCTCTCATTACAAAGACGAACGACCGTCTGGGGTATATAAACCACCCGCACTGGTCTATAGAGTTGTGGAAGATAGTGATAGTGTCAGAGAAGTCACCCTTCACCACATTCACCACAAGTGGGTGAGTGCATGTGCAGTGTACAGCAAGAGACCAATACAGGCCTGTATGCAGTTTATGCTTTAGCCCCCTTTATCCTCTATCCTGATGGCAGTGGTTCCTTCCACAATGACAGTGCTCCCATTCACAGGGCACAAGGGGTGGAATAGAAAAGGTTTTCCCCCCAAACACTGTGTACACAAAGTTGGAAGCATGACGTTCAAAATATCATATGCTGAAGCATTTAGATTGACCTTCACTGGAAGTAAGGGGCCTAGCCCAAACCATGAAAAACAGTTGTGTCCCAATACTTTTGTCCATTTAATGCACAGTCCAGATGGAGGTGCTGTTGAGTTTTTTCAACTAGAGAACTGATTGGCTCTTGGGGACGTGACGTCACCGCGCCCTGACGTCCCTTGTAAACAGAGGCTGTGCAGAGAGGAGGCTACGGGTGGAGGTTGAATGAAACTCAGCTGCACGTTGCTTTTCCACAGGTTTAAAACAGCTAACAACGCATTTTGTGTAATAAATATATTCTCTGGGGAGCATAAGACTTGTGGGTAGGAAACATCTGCATTAGTGTGTGTGTGTGTGTGTGTACTAGCTTTAGCCTGTGCTGCTGCTTCACCTTGTCGTTTCTCCCTTAATATTTGCTCCTGTTTTAAAAACTGACACTCCAGTTTATGTGCTTTTACTTTTCTAGTGTGTTCCTAAAGTGTCAAAATATGGGCTGTGGGCCGTAGAAATGAGAAGCGAAGCTGAAAATGCCAGCTTTCATTTCTACTTCTCCGTTCCACCTTAAATGGTGCAGCAGTGACTGTCTGGCAACGCACGTGCCTGCGTGCAGTGGCTGCACTTTTTAAGGTGGAACGCAAAATTCCAGCAGGAAGCTACAAATCCTGCACATGCTGGACCTTTAGATAGGATTTCCAGAAACCTCTGTGTCGAAAAATGTGTCTGACCTTCAATAACTGCTTACTGTGGTTTGGCTTTATATTCTCATAGTCCATTCATGTTAAGCTCAAATTTATTTGTGTAGCACATTGTCATACCCAAAAGGTCATTCAGTGTGCTTTACAAGAATGGAATACAAAATAGAATAAAACGAGGGAAGAAATGAAAGAATACATAGAAAATCTATAAAAGAAGATTGAAAGTGCAGTGAGAGTGTCGATATTTAAAAGAAGGCGGAGGAGAATAGTGCAGATTTTAGCGGCATTTTAAAGTTACAGTTGATCTGATTTTTATGGCCAGTTGGTTGCACAGCATAGCGGATAAACACCATTTAACCATGTTTAATTTCAGCTCTTTTCACCACTAGCTAAACAGCCCCTGCAGATCTAAGAGACCTTGATTATAAGCATCAAACCTATCAGAGACGTATTTAGGGCCCAAACCGCTGAGGGACAATGTTGTAATTGTTGCAATATTATAATTGTTATAATAATGTTATAATTATTAATTGTATTGTCTTGATCGTTGTTAGTATTATTTCTTTGCCGTGTTGATTATTTAAGCCACCTTGTCTTGTGTAAACCCTAATTATTTGCTTTATTTGTTTGTCCAGATTAAGTACCATGAGGTGAAGGTCCTCCTTCTGTCCCGCCGGCCTTTTACCATGATGAACGACAAGATGGTGTTTCTCGGGCTGCTCTACTTTATCCAGGGCATC
The DNA here is from genome assembly GCA_037974405.1 of Brachyalestes nurse. Taxonomy (NCBI): domain Eukaryota; kingdom Metazoa; phylum Chordata; class Actinopteri; order Characiformes; family Alestidae; genus Brachyalestes; species Brachyalestes nurse. The sequence continues at coordinate 11,021,679 of JBBPCY010000018.1, forward strand.
CCGTACGGCCTGCAGTCGTCCCTGCTGCCCGTGTACCTGCGCGGCGCCGGCCACTCCCTCACCCGCATCAGCCTGACCAAGGTGCTCTACTTCCCCTGGGTGCTCAAGGTTCTCTGGGCACCTCTGGTGGACCGAACGGGCACCAAGCGATGCTGGCTGGTGGCCACTGTGGCTGGCCTGGCGTTCACGTGCCTGGCCAGTGCCACCGTGGCTCCGGAGTCGCAGTACGCGGCCGTGGCGGGTTCCCTGCTGGCCATGAACGTGCTTGCCTCGGTGCAGGACATCGCGGTGGACGGGGCGGCCGTGCGCCTGTTGCGGGGGCAGGGCGAGCTGGGCCTGGGGAACACTGCGCAGGTTGTGGGATACAAGGCCGGCTCCGTGTTTGCCGGAGGCGGGCTGCTGGCCGTCATCGATGTGGCTGGCTGGGGCTGGATGTTCACCCTGCTGGCCTGCGTGTACGGAGGCGTCGCCCTGTTCGTGTGGGGTGCCCCGTTGCTGGACGGCGAGGTGGGCCGGACGCAGAGTGACACACGCAGGGGGTCCCACGATGCTGTGCGGCCCTGGAGGGTCTGGAAGAAGCTGATGGCTGTGCCCGGGACGCCATGGACCGTGCTGTACGTGCTCACGTATAAGCTTGGTGAGTGAGTACGCATCTAAAGCAGAATCAACATTAGAGCTGCGGATAACGATCGTTTCCACAAACAATGAATATATTGAGTGCTTTGCTTGGGGTGATCACACCACCGCACCTTCTGTTGTTTCACTTTTCCTCCTCTCAGCAGCGCTGACAGTCAAATGAAGCCGTTTTCTTCAGCGTTTTTGCTCTTAGAGAAACGTCAACATCAACCTTTCATTTGAATTGAAATCAGTGATTTTGTTGACTGCAGTAATTATGTGTGACAGCAATATAAAGCATTCGGTTTTTGCCTGAGAAAGTTGTTTCCTTTTTAGAAAGATGAATTAAAAGTGCAGCACTTTGCAAGTAGAAATACTCTCCTTCATCCGTCACCCATGATATGTGAAAGGAACGGGTTGCAGGCAAAACCCTGTAACTCGAATTCTCCATTCCAAATCATGTGCCATTGAAGAGAGCAACTTTTAATAACAGTGGGGGGTTTTTTCATAGCTTTGTGGCATTCTAAAGTTTAAGGCAAAAGATTAAGACAGTCAAATAATAAGAATATACATTTAATTAGACAGTTTTTAGCAGCCTTCAACCCAGCATGGCCTGAATTTCAGCTTTACTTTTGGCGGAGGCCTTTTCATTAAGGGGGCGTCTCCTGCTAAGTTTAATTCTAGAGCTGCTTTCTAGCTTGGCTTTGTCAGTGCATTTGCATCCTTGGCTTTTATACACAGTCAGCAGTGGAAGCCCTTATAAAGGACATAGAGATTCTGCAGAGATCCGTAAATTAAGAGAAGGTTTTAGTCAGCAGCTCATAGTCCAACCCACTTCCGGAAACAAACCAATATCAGTTTCTTATAGTTTATGGCATATTCTATGTCCAGGAGCCGGATAGGTGCTATCACCAGAGGTTGCTGAAATCTGACCCTGAACCTATAATTCTTCACTTAAAAGTAGCATTATGAGCTTAACCTTACTATAGCACTGATACACACAGAAAACTTTCATACTTATAAAGTTTTACGTTTGGGGACCCGTAACTGCACATTTTCAGGTGAGAGACATAAGTCTCTCAATTTAAGTCATAAAAATGATTAAAAAAAAAACACCCCAGATCTGTTTATCTGTCAGTGTACCATTGCTTGTTGCTCACAGTATGATTAAATAAGGAATAAATAAATAAATAGATAACAAGGTTTAATATATTTCCTGTAAAGAGGCACGCATGCGTAAAAAATCACTGCATCAATATACTGCTATAATAACATCTTAATTGTTATTGTTACAAATATAATTGATGTTATTATTGCAGTAACTGTCATTTATTCTTACTCCTAAATACAAAAACAGCCGTGACAGTGATCAGAAGTTGTGCGCCTTGCATTTGTGACTCTGTAATAGTTTCTGTGTTCCGTAATAATTTCTGCTTATTAGTGGGTGTATGTGTGTTTGTAATATAATATGATGTGTATGTTTAATAATATAACATAATTTCTAATATAGTATCATACATATAATATATAGTGTAATATTATAATACAATAATAATACAAACAATATTAACAGCAGGATTTACTGCTTTCTTCCAGTCGCTGCTTCGTCCTACTCAGTTCCACCAATAAGTGGCGCTCTAACACCAAACTCTGAGCTGCTTCAGAGAAAATCTTGCCGTTTTTCTACATTTGTCCATAATGAAAGGTTCAAATGTAAACGAAACCATTCAGAGTTGGTTTGATGTAAAATGCTCAAAAAACCTTCAGAGTTGTTCTCAGTGGTGGAAAATGGAACCAGACGTCTCCCTCTAAAAGTTTGCTCACAGAAAGTTCTTACATGAGATGGTTATGAATGTGCTGCCTGATCCCTGAGATGTTGTTTTACCAGAGTTTTGAGAAGCTTTCGAGCCTAAACCCAAACCCATACATCCGTTTTAAAGATTGAAAGATTTTGGTTTCAGGAATCTTAAGCTTCTATGAGTCGTTTGGACGGCTCCCTTATTCTGACATCAGGAAGAAATTTGTATAGAACCGCCCCTCACCTGTCAAGCCCCGCCCACTAGATTAGTTGAAGATCATCCATTTTTGTCGGCTGGTTTTACGAGCATAAGGCGAAGGTGAGTCACATGAAGTGTGTGTTCATCTCACTCTGGGTCCGACTCATATAGGGAAAGTCTGTTTTCTGCCATTTTCACGTGTAGTAAACACGCAGCGTAAGCATGGGATGGGTGGGGCGTGGCCAGCAACAGCTTATTTGCATAAAAGTGACAGAGCCCTTAAATGGCTCATTTTGAAAGGGACTGAAACTGTCAAGGATAGAGCTAGTGAGTCCCTTTATGTGAGAGTGATTTTGTGCAAAGAACTTCATGAACATGTTTTGTAGCCCATAGACCTGTTATAACTTAAAAAGAGGTATAAATAATATTTCACCTTTAAAGCGTGAACCTTTAACATCTCACAGTGGATGTGGCCTGGTAAATTTCCACACTGGTAAAGGCTTTGTGGTTTGTGTCGCTCTTTGTTTTCTCCTCCTGCCTGTTCCCTGCATTTTTTACTGCTTGAGTGTCTCAAACACTGTCCTTCACCAGTCGACTGCTGCCCACAGCCCTGATTAGTGGATGTAATAGCGAAACAGTCGATGCGGCCCCTAATTTCAATGTAAGCGTCTTATTGGGATGCCCGTGCTGGCATCTGTGTTGGCCCAGTGGTAAAGGATACTAATCACTTTTAAATGGCCGTCGTTTAACGAGCTCTGTTTATGGCGTTGCGGGCGTGTCTGTGCGTTGGCCAATCACGGGGCTGCCTGAGATGAAATGATCCATCTTAATTACGAACAGAGCATAGAGCGGAACACTGCTATTACAAGAGAGAGAAAAAAAGAAAACTTTATTTCCCAGAGCCGTGGCTGCGTGAATGTTATCACCGTCACAGGGCATCGCTTGCCCAGTCAATGGGGAGAAGATATGTGTGTGTGTGTGTGTGTGTGTGAGTGTGTGTGTGTGTGTGTGTGAGTGTGTGTTCGTCCTTGTTGCCGTGCCAAGGAAATACATTCCTAACAAGCTTTGATACATGAGGCACCATATGCCACTCCAAAGCCTCCCCTCAGAATGCAGTTGCTCTTCTCTAGCGTTCTGTAATTTAATTAATTTTTCTTTTCTCTCTCCCTCTATTTCTCTCTCTCAGTTCCGCAACGGAGACTCGTACACCGTTTACCACACCAGTCCCACCCTGCCCAGTCTGTCCAGACCGGTGGTTCTGTGGTCCCAGCAGGACGTCTGCAGGTGGTTAAAGAAACACTGTCCCCACAACTACCTGACCTACGTGGAGGCCTTCTCCCACCACGCCATCACAGGTACTGTCTTCAGTCTTCACCAGAGGGGGGGGGGGTCCAAACGAAATGGTAACGAGTAACGAGAAACTTGATAGAAATGTAGTGAAGTGAAAAGTACGGTTTTGTCTTTCAAATGTAGTGAGGTGAAAGTTATACGTTTCCAAAAAAAAACTACTCAAGTGAAGTACAGATACTCCAAAACTGTACTTAAGTACAGTACTCAAGTAAATGTACTTCGTTACTGTCCACCTCTGGTCTTCACGCCATCACAGGTGCTGTCTTCAGCTTCTGAGCCTGTCTGCCTGGACGGCACGCTCTGGGGTCATTTTGTTCAACTGCACGGCCAAAAGGCTGAAAAAAAAATGAGCCCTTCGACGTCACATTTGGACGTAATCCAGTTATTATATAACTGCCGAATGCTGCCTGACATCACAGAAACACAATGTTTTGCAGTGGTGTGCTTCATTAGGTCTTCATGACCTAATGATGGGTCAAAATCTATCTGATGATGTAATTTTATACTGGTGAACGGCCAAAAATGAACATTGCACTCTCTGGGTATTTGCACTGATATCGACAAATATGTACCGTTCTGGGCATGGGAGGACGAGAGAGGACACAAATGCAAACACACACAGACTTTATTACGACAGACTTGCAAAGAAAATATACAGCCTTGGAAAACACGAAGAGACCACTTTTCCCTTTATACCCGTATGTCGGATATAAGGGCAGATAACACAACATACAAACAAACACACTAACATTATCCCGTTTAGCTGAATGGCTGAGTCAGACATCTTTCAGCAAACGTGTGTTCTGTGTAGTCAGCTTCAGTCTGAGACGCTGTTGGTACTGGTTGTTATCGAGGGACCAAACATTAGAGCAGTGGTTCCCAAACTGGGGGTGCGCCCCCTAGGGGGGCACAGAGGTTTTGCAGATGGGGTGCACCAATGGGATAGCCTACGCTCCACTCGAGCTCTGCTAGCAAAAACATGAACAATTTCGTGCACCCAGCCAAGCCTCCAGCAGAGGTTCAGGTGTGAGACTTGATATGATCCTCTGTTAAGTTTTTTTTCTGAATGGAACTGGTTAATTTTCTCAGCCATTTTTGTGGAGACAGTTGTTTATTCTTGTTTAGAACTCTTTATTTCTCCCACAGTGGTGAAATTGCACCATTTGTTATTGCATTTGTTTCGCTCAATTAGAAAAGGGGGTTGTATTTCAAATAAAATTTGTATCTGTACCTGTGTGGTTTGAATGTGGGGGCTCATTAATGTTCCTATCTAGAAAAGGGGGGCCCTGCAGAGAAAGCTTGGGAACTACTGCATTAGAGAGATATTTGGAAGGACAAACTAGTTTCTTGGTTAGCCTTTAGCATCGCAGTGCTGCGGTGCTGCCTGTCGGTAAGATGCAACTACTGCAGGCCTGGTTCACGCATCAAGCTGAGAATCCGACTGTTATATTTGCCAAATTCCAGCAATGTCTGGCAGTTGAAGCAGGAGTGTGTGTGGGGTGTATGTAAGAAGTGACTTGAGAAATTCAGATGTAAACAGCCTCCTGTGTACATGTTATGTGTTCACCAATAAATTGTCCAGTTTTTGGATTCAAAATAAAGTACTGTGCAAAAGTCTTGGATATCCATCACCAAAAATACTATTCTCTGTCTGCAGAACACCTGCAGAAGCTCTTTATCCGCAAAAGCCATAATCCCCTCAAAGATGATCACACTGGCACCATATACGTTTTTCTAGAGAAGATTAGGAGATAGGAGACAGTCTGCCATCACTCGGATCAGGTATATGATCATAATCATCAATAAATCATCAATAAAAGTAGCTCTAAACAAAGCAGCTCTGAATAATACCCATCTATGATGCTTCAGGGTTGTGAAATCTAACTGAATTTCATGTCTAATGTCCAAGTCAGTGAAGAAACTGTGGCTGAAAAGAGGTTGGATATTACAAAAGGCAATTAATTAAAACATATCTTATCTTTGTCATAAAGAGTAGACTAAATAAAAGAAATGTGAACAAATGTTTTACTGACAGGCTGCAAAGTGTGTAAAGATACAAGGAGCCTAGATAAAGG
>JBBPCY010000018.1:11065147-11079143 GCA_037974405.1 Brachyalestes nurse
ACACACACACACACATACACACACACACACACACACACACACACATACACACACATACACACACACACACACATACATACATACATACATACCTACATACACACACACATACATACATACACACACACATATACACATGCACACACACATACACACACACACGAGAAAAAAAACATTTGGATTTCAAAACTGAGCTGCTTTTCAATTGGTCCATTTGAGTAGGGGGCGTGTCCCGCTGTGCCTCCTCTAATAGACAGACACTTTGCTGCTATTCACACTTCGCCACGCTTTCTACAGCACGCTCTGAACCTGTTGACCTCATTCTTTAATTAAAACAGCGAATGCGTTTAATTCTTCTTTTATTTTCTGGTTGGTAAGACCAAAAGCTGCATAGGTGGCTAATTAAAAAGCAGAGACTCGCTGGTTGAGTCCCGCTCAGCTGCTACGCATTCTCACTCCACGCCGCCGAAGAATACTGTACCATACTGTCCACCCCAGACATTTGTGGGGGTTACCTTCCAAGAGCATCCATGCATTGTGAAAAACGTGATGTGATGTAGTAAAAAAAAATGTGATGTGGTAGAAATGCCTATGAATGCCTTTTTATAGTCTAAACCCTAAATATGCCCCCAAATATGCTCCCAAAACACTTTCATTTCATTTTAAACTCACCTTAATACATTTCCATTGAGTCTGCTAACAAGTCCACTGAGTCCACCTTGTCTACATATAGTCAACAAACATATTTATGTAAATCTTTTATAACACAGATGTCCATATTTCTATATCCCAGGATTGTATAGTGTACATTTAATACTGCACTGTTAGTATGGTACTTTATTTTTATTCTATTTTATCTATTTTATTCTGTTGTTTCTTCATTTTTAACTTTGCACTGTCCACTTTCTGCTGTAGCAAAACAAATTTCCCACTTGTGGCACTAATAAAGCCTTATCTTATCCCTTAGCTGTTATCTTATTGAACAATAGGTTATGATTTCTGCCACAATGTTTGCTTTTATAAGTTCTATAAAACTAAGTTATTATTATTATACACCCCCCACCACCACCCACCCAAAAAAAGGAGGCTGGATGGGTAGATGAGCCAAATGCCCACCCAGATGTGAAGTTCTGGTCTCGGCTGTAACTGTGTGTGACTCATGGGTGGTTTTGTCTCACAGCTGCTGGGGTTCGTGTTCGGCTGCTACGTGGTCAACGTCTACAGTGAAGACGAGGACACTTGTAAGTGAATGAAGTTAATAGAAACACCTGGACAGCTGTAAATCATCACTATTTTTCATACATTGCAGGTCATATTGCAATGGAAAAAACACAGAAATGTCAGTGATGTTTTCTCCATTCTGTGCAGTTCTAGTGTCTCTGGTGGCTATAAAATGCAGTTCCCTCCTGTTTTGAAGCATTGTAACATTTCTATGGAAATGTATGACGTATGAAACTGGAAGTCATTTTTAAAGGATTTTAATTGTGTTTTAAATGTTTTTTGTTGTGATTGTCATGAAAGCTGTGGTTTGTCTCAGTCACATACACAACAGTGTCCCTCTTAATCTGAGTTACAGGGACAAAACATTTTAACATTTTAAATTATGTTAAGCCATTAATAGTCTGGCCACTAGAGGGGGCTGCAGTAAGAGGCTATAGAATTAAAGGCTAAACCAAGAAATACAAAGAGAAGCTGAACACCAGGTTGGAGTAAGTGTTCTGTACGTGTTCTGTACGAGGTCTGGTGTATGATTTTCTGTTCTGTGTTCTCTTTTTATTTCAGATCTGTATAAGTGAGGAGTGTCTAGCAGACTTGGAAAGTAGGGAGCACGAGGATGGAGCTGTCTCTCAGAACCGTACAGTAACCGTTCTGGTGAACCGCCTGATTAACGACTCGCTTGTGTTGAAGACCCACTGTTTCTCTTCATTTTGGCAATAATGCTTGTGTATGTTCTAGACTCCCTCCAGACTCCTGTGCTCGTGTCTGAGGTCCCAGAGCAGCTTCTAGTGTGCGGTTGTTTTGTGTCAGTTGAACATGTGTGATGCAGTTCTTAACTCTTATAGACCCTGTTTACATCTCGTTACTTCATGTGTCTTGAATCTGGATTGTAGCCACAAATGCATGCAGGTGTGAACACGACACATTGAAACTAGATTTAAATCCAATCACTGAAACCACTTCAGGAGGCACAGTGTAATCACATCTTTGAGACACACTCAGCACCCAAAGCCCACTTCCAGTGCTGTCACAGCGCCCCCTGCTGTTCTGATTATGAAAAAAGCGCCCCCTCTGGACCTTTACCACTTATTGCAGCATCACTGCTCTTTCAGTTCTACTCCTGACGTGAGTTTCTCCACTGAGTTTGTTCCTTCTCCACTGCGGACAAGCCACTTGGCATAAATAAAGCTTCAGTTTAGTTTAACTTCTACGCCTCGTCGTTTTTCACCATCTCAGTTAAACACACTGTGTTTTAGTACATGATGGCGTTGACGCAGGAGATCATTATTCTAAAGAGGCTCTTCTTGTCACGGCAAAACGTCTTTTCTTCAGAACAGAACAGAAAAATGCTGATTTGCCTAGTATTTGGGTTTGACTAACTGGAGACGCATTTGAGGAATGAGTGTAAACAAATATAGACTTAAAATGTGATCCAGAAATAATCCAGATACAGAACACATGAAATGACCAGGTGTAAATAGTGTCTTATTCTTATATTGAATGTCTTTGGTCAGTTTTTTCCAGCGCTGGTCCTGAAGGTCCACTGCCCTGCTTTAACACGCCCACACCAGCACAGCTTCATTAAAAATTAACTTAGGATCTTAGGATAAACACTAAGAATAAGAATCTTCTTAATTGTAATTCTCAAATGAAACTTAGGAGGTTCTCAAAGATCTTATGGAATGTCAGTTATGTTCTTTACATGTTATTTATTCTTTTCATATGTAGGCTGTAGCTTAATTATCATGTGACGTTTCATGTTTCCTCTTAAGGCTTAACATGAGTAATTATCCTCTCTGTTCTCGGAATTTTCCTCTGAAACAGTCAACAGCAAGGCCATGTTTTCTTCATGTAGACTTCTGTACAACACATAGGCCTTATTTTCAGCAGTTAAATGTACAAGGAGACCGTAAGTTTACGGTAAAAACTGAGGATGCAATTGTTTCCAGAATACCATTTTTGCTTAGAATTATTCTTAAGAGGAAAATAAAGGGGAAAAATTGAGGCGTCTTAATAAGATTTTTGAAGAATAACAGTTTCTCTGAAGAATGAAGTAATTTAGGAGAATGTTCTCTCTTTTGTGTTGCGAGTAGGAAAAGCACTAAGACAGGTTCCTTCAGGATCAGGACTGAGAAACACTGTCTAATGTCACAAAGTCTCATCATTAGAGGATCATATATTTTTGGGGAAATTGTGAACATTATCTTTGTGTCTTTTTTTTGTCCACAAGTGGATTTGAAGGTGGAGGACTTTTTTTTATTAACATTTACAGAAAGCGTAGAAATAAAACTGTTGTGCACATTTCGAAGGAGGGGGTTGTATGTAGTCACAGTTTTTAGTCACATATTTTATTATATATGTTACTATACTATATATTGTTACTTCACAAATGTCTGTTGGTAAACACATGTTTTGGATTTAGTGCTGTTTTTTGCTTTTTAACACTATTAACACGTATAAACACACTCGTTTTGAAAAAGTGGTCTAACTGCAGGTTTTGTTCAGACATGCAGCTCAAATCAATTTTTTTTGCCATATCAGATCTGAGGAAGACGGAACTGTAATAATACTAATCTCATAGATTAAAGCTCATAAACATGCCAAGATGCAAAATTTAATGCAATGTGAATAGAGCCTGTGTGTGTGTGTGTGTGTGTGTGTGTGTGTGTGTGTGTGTGTGTGTGTGTGTGTGTGTCTTTATCTTTGTGTTTTTGGAGACCCCTAGTGGCCACAGTCTGAACGCTCAGGTTCCAGTTGTCTCAGATGGCCTGGTTTAGTGATGTCCATCTTTAATTTCACTATTTAGACAATTCAGCATTTAATTTTACAGTAAAGGACTCTACATGCAACCTTTGTAGCCGTTAATGTGAAAGTGTGATTGCTGTGTATCATTTGAACTTGCCAGTCATTGTTATTGTGTGTAGCTTTGGGTCTGTGATGTGAATTATATTCATTAAATTGGTCTAATTTGGTATTTTAAACCTCTGTACAGCTGTTATTTTGATCATCATCTGTACTCCAATCACAGATCATGCAGGTGTGTGTTCTTCATACACACTTCAAACCTTTTTTTAATAGTAATATTGCCTTGTAATTGATAACTGATGTGGCGTTTAATCCAGAAACTGCGTCCCTTTTTTAAACCCTGTTTCTCTCCCACACACACGAAGGCCGTAAGGACTCTGGAGGAATGAAACAGCGGGCGCTCTATGAGGAAGATAACTCTCCCGGGGGTTCATTATCTTTTACATCCTCTTCCTGGCTTTACATGGCCTGTTAAAGTGGCACGCTTTGGAAAAAGTGCTCGGCTCGGCAGCTTTCAGAGCGCCGGCAGCGGATAAACTCATATTAAACCGGCTCTCCTCTGTACACACAGGCTGTGCTGAATTATATTCAGTATGTTAGTCTGAGTAACTGTTCTGAGCCTGCTGTACCGTAGAATTCCAAAAATATCCTTGTTTAAAAACTCCTTGTTATGTGAAGTTGCTTATCCAGTCCTGTGCAAAAGTCTTCGGCATCTGTGGTTTGACTCGGTCGGTACTTTTCATCCATAGCTGGGGGTCTTCGCCCCCTTGGCGGTCCTGATACTAAATAAAAATCTGTTTCTGTTTCCAGAGCAGAATCAGAGCTTCAGTGCTTGTGTAGGATGTTAAAGACACTTCATTTTCTGCTCATTGTTTTTGTGCTGCGTCTGATCCTCCATCTCCATCTGTATTTCTACTCATACAGGTAATAAAGTGCACGTCCGTTACAGAGAAACACTTTAATACACACTTTTCTTCTCATTTTAGTTCATCTGTTTCTATAATAGCCAATGATGGGCGGATGGATGGAAAAGGGAGGGACAGGTGGAAGGGGTGGATGGATGGATGGATGGATGGATGGAAGGATTGAACAGGGATGATGCATGAATGGAAAAGGGAGGGATGGATGAATGGAAAGGGGATGGATGGATAAATAGATGGAATGAGGATGGATGGAAAAGGGAAGGATGGAAGGAGGGATGGAAATGGGATGGATGGAAAAGGGAGGGATCAAGGGATTGAAGGGGGCTGAATGGAAAAGGGATGGATGCATGAGTGGAAAGGGGAAGGATGTACGGAGGGATGTAAAGGGGATGGATAGAGGGATGTAAAGGGGATGGATGGATGAATGGAAAGGGGGTGGATTGATAAATAGATGGAAAGAGGATGGATGAGGGATGGAAAGAGGATGGATGGAAAAGGGAGGGATCAATGGATGGAAGGGGGATGAACAGGGATGGGAGGATGGCTGGATGGACGGAAAATGGGGTTGGAAAATGGGATGGATGGATGGATGGATAAATGGAAATGGCTTGGAAAACAAAAAAAGTCAAATGTCCTAGAAAATCTTGCCGTCCTGAAGAATTATTTTATCATTTTTTAAATTCTGCTCGAAGCTGAGAGTGATGATCTGTATGTAACACGCGTCTAAAACCGACCCACTAACACCCCAAACCACCCCAGGGCTTCTGAAATATCAGTCATTTCAAAACATGTTTTCATAATTTCCCCACCCCCTTTACGTGCATGCCTTTGTGTGTGTGTGTGTGTGTGTGTGTGTGATGGCCAGCTCATCAAAATTATTTACTGTTACTTATGTCATCCACTTACAGGAACACGTCTCACTTCCTACTGATAAAGGAAACAGACCAGGTTCATGCGTTTATATATTATAATATATTAGATTTTATAAAAGAAGAAGCAAATTTAAAGTCAGCATTAATTGGCCTCCTCCTTTCCCACCACCCTACTAAATATTAAGCTTAATTAATAATACATTTCAAACCCAAGGGTGACAAAAAACAAGAATACAAATATTAAAGTCACAATTTATTCTACACAACAACAGGACTAGACACACAGAGACACGACGCAGAGAGAAAAGGCGTGACTTACTTCTGCCTCCCATAGAGGATATTACCACATGTTGGTCTGATACAAAGATAAACATCAAAAGAAGAAAATATTTCCCAAGAAGGTACACAAAAAAAAACATCCATGACACACCCTCATACTTCTATTTATTCCCAATTTATTACGTAAACATGATTTCATTCAAGCAGAGCTACCCGATATGGACAAAGAATCATTATCGCGATTCTTTTCAATATATTAAAAGGCCCTCACTTTTCTGGAATTTAAAATGTTTGATATCTGCAAACATTTTTTTCAAATACAATTTTAAAATATCACCAAGGAGAGCATTTACATACATCAAAAACACAGAAAATGGTGATAAATTAATTGTGATTTTTGACACATTAAAGGAAAACAATGTGGAAAAAATGTGGAATACAGGGCCTTTAAAAACACCTCGAACAATCAGGGTCTTTGATAGTGAAAGACTGGCCAAAATAATTCCGCTTTTGTTGGATTACATCAAGCCCTGGTTTATAAGAACACTCAGCAACTCACCTGGAGCTGTGACTGGTCTCCCTGCCAGTTCAGTCTGAGTGTTTAGGTTAATGTTAGATGTGGGTGGAGTGAATTTGAGAGCATAACAATGTGTAAACTAGTAAACTACAATCAGTTTGGGGGGGGGGTTAAATTGTTTGTGCCTGTTCTCATTAATGCATGAAATATCACTTTATTCCAAGCATTGTTAGTATATATTATAGATTATACCATGTGTTCCAAAAAGTGCAGTAAGCATAGAGATAGATCGATAGATAGATATAGATAGATCGATAGATAGATAGATAGATAGATAGACAGACAGACAGACAGACAGATAGCTTGCATTTATAAATATGAATAAATGTACAACAGTTATTATAATATAAAGTATAAACTCTATCTTGCTCCTCGTGTCTGAGTTTAAAACTCTTCCTCCGCGTGGCCCCCGGTCTCCGTGACGTCAGCGGGCCGTGCTGAGGTCCCGGATGGAGCTGGGGGAAGTGAGCTGGGCTGCAGGGTGAAGATCCGGACAGAGCTCTCTCCGAGCACCGAACCGGGCCAGAATCCGAACCGCAGGACTTCACAGGAACCACAAGGGCCGCACAAACACCCGCCCGGCACGCGGCGCTGCCTTCCGGCCTCGGGATCGGGAGAATCTCGGCGTGGAAGAGGCAGAGGATCGAAAGAGAGAAAGAGAGAGAGAGAAGACCCGCACAGCAGCCCTGATAGAGGGAGAGGAAACACACGGGCTTTCTGGAGACTCCTTACTGAACCGGACACTTTCACTAGACTCTCGGTCCATCACAGGGGGCTCTGTTGATGAACTATGTCTACCACCAGTATTGATCCTCAGGTAGGCCCTCCTGTCCGCTCCGTGCTCCGGGGAGAGGCGCGGGGCTGTCCGCCCGTTTAACCCGGCTCCGAGGCCTCGTCTCCGCGGCTGCGAGAAACGGAGCCCCGCGGGTTCTCCAGGCTACCTTTAGCCATCAGCTACAGTTCATCTACCAGCTCAGAACCTGTGCTTTTCTTCACTATTGCTTAAAAATGAATAAATAACAATTATTTGCTTCTAAACGAGTTACAAAAAGACGCCCGTTTCATCGCCACAACTTCCATTTCCAGACAACTTAGCCAGCTAGCCCGGCTCCAGCTAAATGGCTTATATAAGAGAGCGTCGTTTTTCATTTCTCAACGGGCAAATTGGCCCATTAACTGCCTGTTTGGGTCTTTAAAAGCTGTAATTTGTTGTCGTCTGGAAACGAAGTGTTGATTTAGCCATTTTCCAGCTTTATTTTGGCCTGTTTTCGTACAAGAGGCGACAGGGCCGCCGCGTCGTCAGGGAAACGGGGGGCTTTTCAGTGTTTTGGTGTTTTTAACGTAAATAAATGCACAAAGCACGTCTATGATGCTGCGAACGAGTGTAATGTTAATAAAATGTATGTGTTTCTTTCTCTGTCTGCTGTGAAATCTGCTCCAAACGGGATATGAAGACGTCAAAAGGACAAGATGCTAAAGGTAAGCTAATGAAGCTAACAGCTCGTGTTGTCCAGGCTCGCGCCAGGCAGGAGAAGAGAGAGATGTTGTCAGGCCAGGAGAGGAGCGTGAAGGAGGGAAAAGATGGCTTTTAAAAGAAAAACAACGCTCTGTTCAGTCTAAAACGATGTGTTTCTCGTTTGGTCGTGGCCTAACGGGAATTTCCGAGCCCTGTCCAGTGTTGTGAAACTGCATCTCCTGCCTCGAAAGCTGCATCTTAACTGCTCTCGTGTGTACATGCATCATCTCCAGCCTGGAGAATATTACTGCACCACCTAGAGAGTGTCTTACACCGCACACAGATTGTCACCATCCTTCACACACATGGTCCTGTCTCAGCCACCAGGGCTCACTCCATTCAGAAGGTTTCTCTCAGGTGTCTTCTGTCACAACAGTCAGAAAGGACAGGGCTTGAGTGATTCACTAAGACATGAATGGAGTCACAAACACACGCTTAGAAAGTCAGTCACTGTGTCAGCTGACTCATTTCCAGGTAAAATCATGACTTCGCCTCTAAATCTGCTTATCTGAGAAAGCAGGAAGGCCACATGTGGGTCAGAATGATCACTGTTTAGGTTTTGTGTTGAATCACGTGTGTCTCACTCATGGTTCCATTCGAAATATGTATTTAATAACAAAGCAAGACTTCTTGTGGGTCTGTGCAATTTTATTATCACAGCCAGTGGTGTCAGAAAGCTACACATGACTTAATTATTGCGCGTCAAACAGGAAATCTAAGGTGAAGGTTTAGGTTGGTGTTAGATGTGGGTAGTATTCACACACACTTCCATACAGAATATGCATTTTATCACAGTCACAGCAAGGGTTACTTTGAACTTTATCGTAGCTCACCTGGACCTGTGATTGGTCGCCCTGTCAAACACTGTGATTGATTATAGGCTCCTTTGCATGTTGCAGCCCTTTGTGATGTCGGTTTTGCAGACACCGATATCGTGATGACTAAGTGACAGTATTTTGTGCAGCCCTTCATTCAATTAATATCTTATTAATTAATAAGGTGTGCATTTTATCACAACAAGGGTAACTGAATCTGTGCAACATTATCATGGTCAAATAATTTAAACAGGGAGTCTTAGGTGTGGGTAGACTGGCTTTAAGAGCATAAGAGTGAGTAAATTAGTATATTACATGTCAGTTTCATAAAAGGGTGGCGTGTTCAATTGTTTCTCTGTTCTTCATGCACAGTCATATTGGTCATGCAGTGAAATCACTTTATTCCTTACAGTATCATTTATTATAGGATACATGTTATTATAAGTGTTCTAAAAAGTGCAGTAAGCTTAAACAGACAGATGTGCAGATGTATAAAGTGAGTGAGTCTAGATTTGCATGTTTGAATCTCAGCTGTCAGGATGTTATGATAGAAGCTTTACCTCCCTTTTTAGTAATTGATGCCCCACAGTCATGCATTTGCCTGTGTTTGGAGGGAAGTTCATCACTACAGGGCTCAGACTGGTGCATCTGATGTGTAGTTTGGGGTGGGGGGGGGGGCAGGGGGGGTAAATTACTTAAATCTGTATAAAAAAGGGTGATATGTAATTGTAGCTTTGTGTTTGGTTTGTGACTGAGCTGTTGTTTCTGTTTTAGTGCAAAATGGCTCACTTCACCAAAAGGAAACGGTCCATGACAATGACTTTGAACCATACCTCACTGGCCAATCTAATCCGGTGAGAACATTCTGTGTTTATATTTTGTGCGTTTGTGTTTTTTTGTGTACAAATGTATATTGAAAAATGGTTGTTCAAAAGAATGTCGGGTGAGCATGATTTTTATTTTCTGATTTAATTTCTTTACACTCAAATTTGCCAATACAACGGCAGTTTTACTGTTTTTGATTTGTTTTTTTTTTCAAAGCTCACATTGTGTTGGCAGAGCTTAAACAAGAAACACATGTTAGCGATCCTGGTACTTAAATGATATTATTTGGTGTTTAATAAACCAGCGTTTAAAAATGTGAAAGTCCTGTAAAAATAAACAAAAAAAAACCTCTTGTTGCCTATTTAACTGACCTTAGTCAATTAAATCATTGCATTGAGAAAATGATTGGCAGGATATTTAGTTAAATGCATCTTGCATGTTATTACATTTGGTACAGGTGTGGTAGCAGCAGTCAAATGCAGCGCTATGGCACCATCCTCTCACACAATATTTGCTTTATAAAATCGCCATATTAAAAAATGTCATTCATAATCAGATCTAGGTTGTGTGCAAAGAAAACTCAAATCTTGTTTCGATATTGCATGTAATTTACAACCATTTTAGAGAGGATTGTATGAGTTTTGACGAGTTTTGTTTTCTTGTGTTTTTCTTGCTTTTCTGCGAATTTTTGATATGGGGTAACCTTAATTATAATATCTTAACAATCCTAACAAGAATTGTTTTCTATGATGTTCAAAGGGTTCTTTGATTTGTAGCAGTAGTGGCCTTTTTTGTGCTGTATAGAATCATGAACAGCAAGTTTCCTGTCAAAGAGAGGAACTGTTAACCTGGGAAAGAACCATTTATGTTTATTTGGGTTTTTTATTTGAGTCATCAGGATTCTATATATAACATTTGCCTTATAAAGGACCCATGAAGAGCTTAGGATCAGAAAACATCTAAAAGTATGGCTACTGAAATGATGACGTCTTCATTGGCTAAACATCTTTGATGGTTTTATGTAAAGTTCTAACAACCAAATTTCTTGTTGCAGAACAACAGCTACCAATCCATGACTGACCCCTACTTATCCAGCTACTATGCTCCATCCATTGGGTTCCCCTACCCCCTTAGCGAGGCTCCCTGGTCAACTGGCGGCGACCCTCCGATCCCCTATCTCACCCCTTATGCCCCCCTCAGCAATGGAGACCATCATTTTATGCACGACACTGTGTTTGGACAGCCGGGGGGGTTGGGCAGTAGCATCTATCCCCACCGCTTTAACTTTTTCCCAGAGAATCCTGCTTTCTCAGCCTGGAGCACAAGTGGCTCTCAGGGTCAGCAAACTCCGAGCTCTGCTTATGGGGGCAGCTACAGCTACCCACCCAGCTCTCTAGGCGGTACCCTGGTGCCTGATGGGCAGACGGGCTTCCACAGTGACACCCTGAGCAAGGCGCCAGGCATGAACAGTCTGGAGCAGGGCATGGTGGGGCTAAAGATCGGTGGTGACGTCACAGGCGGTGGCTCGGGTGTCAAGACCGTGGGTTCGGTGATAGGCGGCGGTGCAGTGGCGGCAGCGGTAGCCACGGGTAACGGTGGAACCCCTATAGGCATGCCACCCCCCAAACCCACATCCTGGGCAGCCATCGCAAGTAAGCCGGCGAAACCGCAGCAATTGAAGCTCAAAACCAAACCCGGGATGCCTATGGCTGGGGGTGCACTGCCACCGCCTCCCATCAAACACAACATGGACATCGGCACCTGGGACAACAAGGGGCCTGTGACCAAAGTGGCCTCACCGTTGCCTCCCCAGCACCAGCAGCAGCAACCACCGCTCTCTCATGGCCACCTGCCCCCTCACCCCCATGGACTCCCACCCCCTCCTCAGCCACCCATGCCCTCTGCCCAATCGCTCGCTCAGCAAATGGCCATGCCTGGCCCGCCTCCTCCGCAGCCTTACCAGAATCACAACCCGGTCCCGCCTCCTCAGACCAGGTGGGTTGCGCCACGTAACCGCAACCCGGGCTACGGTGGAGGCGGCAGTGTGGACAGCAGCGGCTCCTCCAGTGGGGGGGGTGTGGGCAATGGGGGTGGAGGCGGACCCCCAGGCTCTGGAGCAGGTGAGTCGCACCCGGTCCTGGAGAAGTTGCGTGCGGCGCACAGCTACAACCCCAAGGACTTTGACTGGAACTTAAAGAACGGCCGCGTGTTCATCATCAAGAGCTACTCGGAGGACGACATCCATCGCTCCATCAAGTACTCGATCTGGTGCAGCACAGAGCACGGCAACAAGCGGCTGGACGCGGCCTTCCGCGCCATCAACGGCAAGGGCCCCGTCTACCTGCTGTTCAGCGTCAACGGCAGCGGGCACTTCTGCGGCGTGGCCGAAATGCGCTCGCCCGTGGACTACGGTACCAGCGCCGGCGTCTGGGCGCAGGACAAGTGGAAGGGCAAGTTTGACGTGGACTGGCTGTTTGTTAAGGACGTGCCCAACAGCCAGCTCAGGCACATCCGGCTGGAGAACAACGACAACAAGCCGGTGACCAACTCTCGCGACACGCAGGAGGTTCCTCTGGAGAAGGCCAAGCAGGTGCTGAAGATCATCGCCACCTACAAACACACCACCTCCATCTTCGACGACTTCTCACACTACGAGAAACGGCAGGAGGAGGAGGAGGTGGTGAGAAAGGTAACACTTACAGCACGTCTGCTCTTGGTTCCTCATCCTCACTCTGTTACTTAAAATTTTAGGGGTGTAATAAGATGTTTCGACTACGACTTGATTCAAAGTACTGGGTTCACAGTTTGGGATTCTGCTATAAAAAATTGAGAAAATCCAGGTATCCATGTTCCTCAGCCTATTAATGACCGAGTCGAGAGATGGGAGGTCTGGAGCTGAGAGTGGAACTGTTAATACTGGTATGGGTTATATTTGACCTTTAGTGGTTTAACAGTGCGATAACAGAAGGTATAAGTATTATGCATCATGGTGCTTAACAGAGTTAGTATATCACCATGTTTTTGTCATGTATTGTTATACCCCCAAATCATTTGTTTGTATGTGCCTTCGATAACATAATGGGGGAAATGCCATCTAAGCTGTGTTTAAAAAAGAGCTACGCTAATAAACAGGTCTGCAGTTAATCACACAGATTGAAGATGCAGGAATTGTGATTACTTTTTAATTTACAGACTGTGGACCAGGAGTCATAGGGCCACAGTTCAGCACCTGATTCAGCTCCTCCTTTAAGCCTGTCTTATAAACCATGTTCACCATCAAAAGGGTTTCTGGCTTAATTTGCAGCTTCAGAATATCAACACAGCTGCAGTTAACCAGCTCATATAATGGTTAATTCTTGTGTGTGTGAAAATGAAAATGTTTTTATGAACATCTAGTCATGCAGCTTGATTTTCCAAAGGAAGGGGTGGTCATAAATAACTCTTGGTCAAATTTACAATTTCCTACTCACTCCTGTGTAATTGAACAGCCAAAATATGTTCAGAGTCCAAAAATTGGTTCTTTAGTTTAAACTCCAGGTCTTATGTTGCTAATAAGGTTGACGATAAGTTAATACCGAACTATTTTTTTGTCTGTAAACACACCTCCTAAACTTCTCAACACGCTCAAACTTCATTCAGACTTGGGGATGTGGTTTAGGGCGCAGCATGACTTACTGTGAATTATAAAAGCTGATTCTAGACCTTTTTCCTGAACAGGCTGCCCACAGCATTTTCATTTTATAGCCTCACAGTAAATCATACTCACCCCTGACGGAAGACTACACTGGCCGAAATGTTTTAGATATGCCCCATCCCTTCTCAAACTCAAGATGCATGAAATGACTGGGAGTAAATGGGGTCACTTCTAGTTTTAAAGTTTGGTTTCTAGCATTTATTGGCAACATTAGCCTTGTAGCCCCAGTCCTAAGCTGCGGAAGCAAAATTTGAACCCTTGATCATCTACAGCACTGTGCAAATGTCTTGAGCCCCCTCATTTCTCCATATTCTGCTACCAAAGATCCAGATGTTCTTGTATGTTAATGTGTTCTTGAGGAACAGTTCTCCAGGCTTCCTGAAGGACTTTCAAAATCTCTCATTTCCAGTCCAGTCCCTGAACCTGACCAGTTTCAGAGGAATGTTTTTGTTGGTTAAGACACACAGTGACC
>JBBPCY010000018.1:11122241-11135500 GCA_037974405.1 Brachyalestes nurse
GAGACAGTCTTACAGTCATTAGTGACAGAGACAGTCTTACAGTCATTAGTTACAGGGACAGTCTTACAGTCATTAGTGACAGAGACAGTCTTGCAGTTACATGGACGGTCCCCCTGGAGACACTGAGGGTTAAGTGTGTTGCTCCAGGACACAATTGTAAAAAGTGGGGGTGTTTGAACCTGCAACTTTGTGTTCATCGAGTTCACAGGCAAGTTTTTTACCCACTAGGCTACTGCCACCCTCTACTACCTTTGTATGAGTTGTATGGTGGCTGAAGTGAAGGCCGGGCGGTGTTTGTCCGAGCTCAGGTGAGCGAACAGGCTGGTGGAACAGCTGAAGGGATTGAGAGGTTAAACTGGCTCAGTGGCTTCTGATTACAGCGCCTTAGCCACGGGGGAGGTTTGTGAGAGAAGGCGAGTTAGAGTTTGTTTGTTTGTGTATGTATGTGTGTGTGTGTTTGTGTGTGTGTGTGTGTGTGTTATGAGCGCGTGAGAGAAGAAGCAGGTGCTCGCATGTGTCAGCTGTGGGCTTTCAGTTCTCCTGCCTTCCAGACAAGCTGCTTTCGCTGCGTACGCTCGGCTTTAGCAGGGATTTCTCACAGTTTCGGCCGATAAAAATAGCCCCTAACCTTGACTGCGATACCAATATTATAACTAGGACTGTTACAGTTATTGCGTAATCGCCTGATTGCAGTTATTAAATCATTTTCCACGGTTCTCACCTTCACAGTGGTGTGTTTACATCAGCAGAATGTGAACTGGGAGCTGGGTTGAGCCGAAAATGCATTTAATGATAGCCTTAATGAATGGCCTTAACGGAATTAAACGGCTAAACATCATATACACACAGTTTTCCAGATATAGTCGATTAGCAAACACATATTTAGAGCCAAAATGTTGCTCCTTTCTCCATTTAGAACTGGAGCTACGAGGCTAACATCACCAACACTGTAAGTCAGTAGTCACCCAAATATATTCCACAACCACTCAAAGCTCCTCACAAAGCTGGATTAGACTTGTGGACGTGGTTTAGGACACATTATGACTTAGTGTGAGCTGTGAAATGAGTTAAACTTCACTTGTAGCAGCCTTTTTTAGGCAACAGGGTCTGTTTTCACTGACCACCTCAGGAGTGCTGATCAGGAATTGTCTCTTGTTACAGAAAGTTCTTGAATATGAAGGAATCTGTTCCAGCTTTGTTAATTTGAAACGGATGGTCTACAGCTTGTAATTTTAAACTAAAAGAACATCTTTATGGTGTGTGGAGTTGATCAAATGGACAGTGAGTGAATATACAAGGTAGATGGAGTAAATGAAGTGGATGTTTAGAGTCCATCTGCCTTTTTGGTCTTTTCTTTGTCTAGATGTACTTTTGCTAGGAGACATGGTGCTGTATTTAAAATAGAAAAACAACATTCAGTGATGTTCTGCTCCCTTTACCCACATCACCTTTTTCTCTCTCTTACTTTATTAAGACCACTCTTCTTGCTGACTCAGAATCAGTACAGGCACGATCAGTACAATCTAAGATCAATTTCTCTACTTCAGTTTCTATACTGTATTTTAAGTGCATGTCTATGAAAGAAATCATTTAAAGTCTTAATCAGCCATAATGTGATCCTTAAAGTTAATTATGCATTAGCTGGATCACAAAAGAATTGTATTCCAAAAAGACTTGTTTAGACATAGTTGTCAGACCCTGCATGAGTGGCAGTCATTTGTTCTGGCTCACGCCTCTGATTAACCCAGAAGAGGCTGTTTATTGCACCTGCTGGAGTTTAAAATAGCATTTTTTTTGCAAAATCACATTCATCCTTGTTCCTGAAAGTGAGGAATGAAGAAATTCTCTCCTCCACCTCTTCTCTCTGCAGGTATAAGAAGACTCAGGAGACTCTCTCCCAGGCTGGTCAGATGACATCATCCGCTTTGTCCACAATGGGCTCAGCGATCAGAAACCGGTTTGGAGAAATGAGGTTACCTTTCAAAGTTTTTTCATTTCATGCCTTATTTTATTTTATTCTTTTTTTTCATTTGGTGCTGCTTCTCATCCAAGCCCGTGTTAATATCCGATGTATGTATTCAGATTTTTGATGGATTGGTCAGGTGCTTTTCCCACCTGTTTTCTTGCAAGAGTGGTTCGCTCCACCTGTTTTCAGCCGTCCTTAAC
Organism: Brachyalestes nurse; assembly: GCA_037974405.1. NCBI lineage: Eukaryota > Metazoa > Chordata > Actinopteri > Characiformes > Alestidae > Brachyalestes > Brachyalestes nurse. The sequence continues at coordinate 11,124,408 of JBBPCY010000018.1, forward strand.
CTTTAATGGCTTGGTAAGAGTTAACCCACTCCTTGGTGGTACAGTGGTAAAATGCAGCGCTGAAGCAAGAGTCATGTGCCGGTTTGATATAATACAGTGAGCAGAACTTTGTTTTTGAATACCAGTATTCAGTTTGGTTTGATAGCAATCACACAGTCACACTTCACATTTTCATATGGAAAAGCATCTCATTAAGACTCTTCATGCTCAGAATCGGTTCGGGTGTCATGTTTTGTTTCTGATAGGACTCGATTTACTCTTACTCATAGAAGAGTGGTTTAAAATGTGGAAAAAATAGCACCATTTATCATATTAACACATGTTCTGCAGTACCTTTATCACTCTTTATTCCACTTATAAGGTTCTAAGATCAATTTCTACACCTGCGTTAAAAGTTGTACTGCATTGATGAGCCTTGCTGGGGAATCCTGATCTAGATCTGGACTAGATGTAGTCTAGGGCTCTTTATCAAGCATAGATTGTGAATTTCTTGCTATTTCTTGCTGTATTTTTTTTCTGTTGTATGCTCTCAAGCAACAATCGTTTCAGCTTTTACTTATTTGACCCTTCACACTGACCCTTCACACTGACCCTTCACACTGACCCTTCACTGCTCCGGCTTTAACCCTGTAGTGTTGCCTTCTGTGTGATGAAAGACTTCTTTGTTCATGTTGTATTTTTTTTCCCTTATTGCTGCGTTTGGGCTGCCCAGGGCTTTGACTTACACTAACTCTGCTGGGTAAGAGTCTACTGAAGAATCGTAATTAACCTGCAATTGTCTTTTCATATATGTTTTAACTCTGTATACCTGCAAGAGTGATGCACTGCCTCTGTTTCTCAGTTCTCTTCTCTGTTTTCCAAATGTGAACTGGTTTACAAGAGCGCTCTTTTGAAATGAGAAACCAAACGATGTTAATCTGTGCTTTGCTCTCTGCTTGGCTGATGTCTGCTTACTCTAATGCTTCTGCTTCTGTGTCCTCGCTGCTCTCTGAAGTAACAACTACTCCATGCGCCACTCCTTAAGTATGCCTGCTATGAGGTAAAGTACCAGACCCAACAAGTCTCTCCCCAAACTCTTTCCTCTTGTTTTCCTCTTGTCAAACACTTTTTTCTGCTCCCACTCTGTTGAGCGTTCTCCTGGACTGCCCACTTTATTTCCCTTCTCTAATGCACCTGACTGGGTGTACAATCCTCATTTTGGCTTCAGTTTACAGAGGCTACGTTCACATGACATGCCTTCAGTTCCAGTTTTTTTTGTCCTTCCTGATGGTTCACGTTTGTGTGTGTATCTTTGGTCACACTGCAGTGCAAATCACACAGCTTTGAAAATAACCGGGATGTGTCCCATTTAAGGCAAAAAAACAATTCAGTAATGTGAACGCACCCTCAGAAATCCAGCTTTGGGAAACACCTTCCTGATACAGGCAGCACCCCAGTTTGAGTGGGGAATATTTTACATTACATTTACATTTAAGGAATTCGGCAGACCCTCTTATCCGGAGAGACCTACATTAGTGCTTTGTAGTATCATGAAGCTCCTCTTTGTGTCCCTGTGTTTGTATCATTTGACTCATTCTGGTTTGTTTAAGTTGATTTTTAATCAAATTTGACATGAAGCAGGAATTTTGTTTGTTGACTTTTCTTCGCTTTTCTTAGGAACTCGTCGACCTTCAAATCCTTCGAGGACAAAATGGTAAGAGTGCAAGTATAAGACTTTTGTGTTCTTGTTTTGGTGGTTGTTAGGGGTTCCGTTGATCCTTTAACTTTCCTTTAGCTATTTTAAATGATAGAATGATAGAAGGGAGAGAAATAAGGCAGCTGAGGTGTGTGTGTGTCGCTGCTTTTTTTAAAGGGGAGCATAAGGTCAGCAAGTGCTTTGAGATCAGCTGGACTGGAAGCATGGAGGAGATAAAGGGTGTAAAGGGTGCTCAGTATTGGAGGTTTCTGTATAATTTTCAGTTACGTATGTGTTTCTCCTGACCTAAAAATGAATATCTAGCTCTTAATGGCTGTTTCACTGGAAATTCAACGAAGAGGCTCAGATTTCAGCACAGTAATTTAGTTTCACTTCACAGAGTAGAGCTACTCTCTGCTGTTCCCACTGTGACCAGTGACGGGAATGTTTTGCCCAAATTTTAGCAGTTTCCCCACTGATGCCAGATGAGGTCGATCAGCCAGGTTAGAATTGGAGCTATGAGGCCAATGTCACTAACACTAGAAGTCAGTGGTCACCCAAATCCACTACAATAAACACATCCTCAAAATGTCTCTGGACCCTCAGACCTCACCTGGCTCTTCACTAAGGTGGATCAGACTTGTGGACGTGGTTTTGGACTGATGCGAACGTGGTATGACTTACTGCGAGCTGTAAAAAATGGAGGGAAAAAAAAATTCAGCTCCACTGTTTTGGACAACATTTATAATGTCACAGAAACTGACTCTAGATCAGCGCTTTTGCTCCCGAGGTGGTTTGGGAAAACAGACCCTGTTGTGTAAAAAAGGCGTTCAGGTACACGCTGAAGTTCAGGTCATTTTTACAGCTCACAGTAAGTCATACTGCGTCCTAAACCATGTCCAGAAGTCTGCTCCACCTTAATAAAGAGCTGAATGTGGTTTTAGAAGGTGGGAGAAGTTGTGGGAAGGTTTTTATGGAAAAGATTTGGGTGACTATTGACTTCTAGTGTTATAACATCAACCTTATAGCTCCAGTTCTGAATTAAGGCAACTTCTGGACTCCAGACACACTCGGCTGCATCTGAGATCAGTGGAAAACTGTGTTATTATTTTTTCAATTACTTGAATGTACCTTTTATTGGGGTTTACTGCTCTAAGTCCAAGGTCGTCGGAGGGGGACCTGGCGGCGAAGACTCGCACCCCCCACCGGGAGCAAACTAAACCTACTGAGACACCGGGACTGACCTCTGTGACCCGTACGACCATGTGACCCCCGATGCACTCCAATAAGAGCCAAGAGACGCCATACGAATCAACAAATAAGGACTGTACTAAAGTCCCAAAATGCTGTACTACTGCTACTTGGAAAAAGAGCCTTGTGTGTATGTATCTAAACCCCTCCCCCGACGCTGTGGACACGCATGAGGGACACTGACGGCTTCATGAATAATGTCCAGTGCACTATTTTGTTTCTGAATGTGTGAGAGGGCGTCCGAACTCCTCTTAGACGCTGTAGAAAACACACAGAGGCTTCCTTGGTAGTATCAGGCACTGTTTTTTTGCATATGATTGTTACATTCTTATTGTACTGCTTATTAAATGCTTATTACTCAGGGCGAAAGGTGCTACCGCTTACAGTAAAATGTGACTAATCAGACGCGTATATCACCGCCAGTTTGACCGCTTCAGGATATACGAGGTAACCCCTCCTGATCTTAACGGAAATCATTTCGCTTATTTGTAAACTGTACACTTTACTCGGCCCTCTTCATACTTCTCATATACCAGACACATTTTTCTAAAACAGCATAGCTGCGACGTTTATACACACATTTTGTTTTCTGGTACGAGGAAAGGTTGGTGTTTGGTTGAATGTGTTGTCTGATATGTTTCTCCTTTTGTTTATTCTGGTGAGACTGGTACAAAAACTTTTGACTTTAAACCTGATTCACAAGGGCTTACCAAGCTGACATGGAGCTGTGATTAAAAAACTGAGTAGTGGGAGAACTGGGCTGTAGCAATTAGGGAGGCAGAAGTTATTTATGACAAGTTGGAGGTAATAGGAATGAAACTGTGATTTCTCGTTTCTTTTTTCAATGTTATTTTCTTTGAGTTAGACTTGGTTACAGCGATCAGTTAAAACTTATATCAAACTATAACCTCCATGAACCTGACTGCTGTATTTATGCTCGAGGCTTTAAGGATGTAATGTATTACGGTTTTGGGATATTTAAAATTGTTACAGAAATGCTTAAATAAAGGTAGAGGTAGAAATGATTTGGATCTTCTTGTTTTGACTCTATAGACATACATGTTCCTGTGGAGAGCAGGTTGTCGGCCTGTGTGTGGTTCTTGTGCTTTATTTGAACAGCAGAGGGCGCCAGAGTACATCAAAAAATGGTAGAACATAAAAAGCTAAAATAATGGTTTAAAAGATGGAAGTGGCTATTAATACTGTTTATCATCATAAACAAGAAAAGGAAATAAATAATTGTGTTTCCTGACGGGGAATCGTGGGAGCAAAGTGGACAGAACAAGACAAGACAGTAGAAAACTACAACACAACAGTATAGTATAAAAAGTGCACTATATAGATGTATATGAATTAAAACCCAGTTTGTGTCTAAACGAGTGTCTTAGTTTTTACAGTTTATCCTAAACAGCCTTCAAAACCATATTGTTCACTCACTGCAGAAAAAACTAGTGTTTTAGGATTTATGGTCATATGTACAAAGTACAATGTACAATTTTTACTTCATTGCTTCTTTAACCATAAACAATGCAACATTACAATACCATACTATACAAAGTACATTCCAACATATCAATACAGTACTAAGTACATTTGTAGTGTATTTTATATTATTTTCTGCAGATTTTAATTGATTTATTTAGACTTTATATTTTCTATTGTTATTGTTTCTGTGTGTCATAACATAAGCAGGTTCCTTCAGGATCAATACATATTTCTGATTTTGATTACACAGTGCAACTTTACAATACCATAAGTACTAAGTACTAATGTCTATTAATGCATTATTACAATAAATACGAAGTACATCTAGATATTAGACAGTGCGTATACAACACTTAGTATATACAGTAATCCCCCAGTTTTACGAGGATGGGGGGTCGCGGATTCAGTCGCGGATTTTTTTTGAGAACCGAACTCATAGTTTTACACGGAAATACCCTCAATAACGCAGAAACTGTAAATGTCCTCCACCTTTTTTTTGCTTTTTTGTGGCAATAAATCTGGATGTTTTCACACAAGGGGACCCGTTCACCTCGCCGCGGTGTCCCAATACTTTTGTCTCGCGACCTTCCGAGTCGCATATCTCGGCACTCGGACACTTCAAAATCCACAGTTCTGTAGATCTCCAGGAGACCTTTCCAACAAGCCCTCATTTGAATACGGGTTTGCCTTTACATTTTCTTTTAAGGGTAATACATTAAACTGAAATTAAAGTGTTCTGGGAGCATGTTTGGGGAATGTTTAGGGTTTACACTATAAAAATAGGCATTTTTAGGCTTTTTTTTTTTTTTTAACCAAAACACAACAAAGCTGTTTTTCCGTTACGTGGGTAGTGGACATAAAGCTGCAACGCGGGTGCTCTTGGAACGTAACCCCCACGATAAACTAGGGATTACTGTATGTATGTGTATATATATATATATATGCACTAATGTCAAGATGTGCTTTTATATATGTATGTATAATAGTGCACTGGCAAGAGTAAGTATAAATATATTCATATATTACACATATATAGATCATTCATGTAGTATGTAGTTTACAGGTATGTAAGTAATTACTTTCAGGAATATATATATATATATATATATTTGGCCCGCAGTAATTCATCAGTGTGTGTCTGCTGATCTAAATATAATCGCTCACCTATAAGAAATCCAGACCCCTCCCTGGGGGAGGATCTCTGAGGGCAGCTCAGAGGATAAAAGCTCTGGAGGGTCAGCGTCAGACCAGAGCGGTGCAGAGGCAGCAGGAGGCCTTGGAGGGTTTAACCCAGACACCACGACCCAGATGGGCTCCGTCGCCTAGCGTTTACCCCACACACGCCCAGCCGGACCACCCGGACCACCCGCCGCACCCGGCAGACCCAGGTATCAGGTGAGGAGTTCATTTACCTGCCTTACAGTTTCACTACACTGAGGAACATGCTTTGCTTGTTAGGGTGGAACAGAAAAGTTGCCTGAACTCAGTCTTTTCCTCAGAAAGACGAGCTCACCTGCTCGGAGCTCACCTGTGTGAGAATCTGGTCTCTCCTCTCTCCTCTCTCTTCATCCGCACCCGGGCCACTGTGGCCGGCCTTGGCTTTGCTTCTCCACTCTAAAAAATAAGCTTAGATAAGATAAACCTTTATTAGTCCCACAAGTGGGAAATTTCCGTTGTTATGGCAAATGTGCACAGAACAAATGTAAGAGCTGCAAAAAAACCCAACAGAATAAAACTATACACAACAGTAAAGTATAAGAGGAGCACATTATACAAATAATACAAAACTATAAATATAGACATATATGTGTAGCATATATAAAGAAAATAAATAAATCAGTGATGATCACGGTGACTCTGCAGGGCGGTTTATGTAACCCGCTGGTGTGACTGCTCTATCCTTGGGATGTCTTAGTCACTCTATGTGGTACAGACTGGCATTAACTGAGAGCTTTAAATCCCAGAGCTCACCTGGAACACAAGCGTCTCCAGGTTCCTGCCGCTACATGTTGTCTATATGTGAGTACTGGATGGTTCAGTCAAACTTTAGTATACAGCACTGTCCAAAAGCCTTAAAATGATATTTAAAATCTCAAATCAAAAGCTCAAAAAAAAATACTTTTTTCCAGTGCCTTGCCTCTAATGCTCTCCTGCAGCTCTGTGTGTGTGTGTGTGTGTGTCCAAACGTTGTGGCCTCAAAATCCTGAAGTGATGAACGGCTATACTGCTCTAAGTCCTGCCCAAAATCATCCAAAAGCTCATCTAGTTAGTTAATAAAAGGAAAATGAGACGTAAAAGCCATAAAAGTACAACTCAGTGACGATTCATTTTCCTACTCCTGCTCCTGAGGCAGTTTATGAAAACAGACCCTGCTAAAAGACCATCCATAGCACTGAAGTTTACTTCATTTTTATTAAACCACACCCAGCCCTTAATTAAGGTGGATCAGAATTGTGGATGTGGTTTAGGACACAGTATGACTTACTGTGAGCTGTAAAAAGATGATTTTCTGCTGTTCACAAAGCAGGACTGATCTTGGATCAGATTCCTCTGTATTTATGACATCACGGAAACTCCCTCTGCTCCTGAGGCGGTTTGTGAAAACAGACCCTGTTGTGTAAAAATGCGCCACAGCCCCCCAGTCTGGATGCAGTTTGAGGGTCCAGAGAAGTTTTTAAAGGTGTGGGTGACTACTGTCTTTTAGCGTCAGCAACGTTATCCTCGTAGCTCCAGTTCTGAGCAGAATTCTGATTCCAAACTCGTCTCAGCTTATCAGTTACATCTAGCACAAGTGGAAAACCTTTTTTTTTTTAAGCTCTCACGAGGCTTAACTGTGGAGAGGTTCCCTGGTCCGTGTCCCGGCGACAGCGTGTTCTGAGGCCATGCTGGTTACGTGGCAGAGCGCCATGCAATGTGAGCCCAAACATGCACACGCACCGCAGCTTGGATGCTGGACTTCCCAGACTGTTTTAAGCGGATAGCTGGGCACGGAAACCCAAACTCTGCCCCCTGCAGCTGTCAGCACATGTCACTGCACTGCTGCGGTCCTTGGAAGGCATTTAGTTGGAATGGAGGCCAGAGAGGAGTCACGGCCTTACAGGTCCTGCTGAGAATTGATTTTTATGTTTCTCAGTGCTGTCACCCCGCCGAGAATTCACTGAGAACCAATTGTTGGCCATCCATCACTGACTGGTTACAACTTTTTCCTACACATGATATTTTAGGTGCACCAAGTTATGCATTAGACTGAAAATAGCACAGACATTTACTGAACCCAACCTTCGTGGAATGCTCTGTGAAATCTGCAGGGAGAGCCACCTTGTACTCTTTGCCACAGTGTAAAGGTTGGGCAGTGGAGGTGTACTTGTCACTGGATATCAAAAGTTACCAGTAATTATTCCCTAATGCTCAAGAACCCTGAAACGAAACAAAAGGCTTATTCTGGTTGGTCCACTTTGCCTTCTGATTTAAGAAAACCTCATCCTAGTACTGGAGATCCATCATAGAGAGTTCATATTCAAAAACCTTTAATAGTCAGGTGCTCTTGAAGGACTAAAGGGTGGTAGACCCTCAAAACCAGAACTCTGAACTCAGCCCATTCCACACTGCAGTTTGTGTGGCACATATTTTCCATCTTGTTCCATGACGTTCTTCAGAAATGTGTTCGTTTAGCGGTGACACCACTTGCTAACTGCATGCCATTACAAGTGAATGGCTAGACTTCTTCCCCTGGCACTTATGTTGCACACCCTGCAGTTCAGGCTTGCTAATACCAGATTGAGGGACTAAACAGTCTTTTTAATGTCAGTGAAAATATGAAAAAGGAGTGTTCAGTTCTAGTAATTATTGTTGCTGTAAGCTTCACACTATAACGTGGAACCATCCTTGGCTTCTGCAGGGATTCCATCTTTTCCACGGCTGACTTGAAGTTTGGAAAAAATGGCAGCAATTCCATCCAGCGGCTCCCTCGTTGCCACCCATGACTACTACCGAAGTGAGTTCTCATTTTTTCAGACCACCTTGGTTTTGCTTTGACTTGCACTTAAGAGACTATTTTTAAAATAAATGGTTAATTTAAACATTCCAGGGCGCATAGGATCCACTTCCAGCAACAGTTCCTGTGGCAGTTCGGAGTATATTGGGGAAGTCATTCCGCACCACCCAGGTATGAACTGTGGAGGAATTTTAACTCTTTAAATTAATGCTAACATAAACACTAAAAACAAAAACACTAAGGATCTCAGTTTAATCCACTGGTCTAAATCATGTTTGGTGCCGTTTCAGCTCTACCCAGGCAAGACTCGGGCCACTGGTGGTCCAGCTTCTTCTTCGGGAAGCAGAATCAGATTGGCACGCCCAATGGATTTGACGCCCAGCAGAAGTGAGTCTAGTTTGTGTTGGTCGAAAGACTTCTGCGTCTGAGATAAAGGACAAGTATCATAGAAAATCAAAGTTTCTTTACCTTTTAAAATAAGAATATAAAGTTGAAAATTCATTCACTTCCCAGCACATTCAGTCCATGTATCGCATAAGAGCCAAAGTTCTAAACAGTCAGAACAGAAAACTTTTACATGAATCAGTCTTAAAGGCACAGTGACAAAAACATTTTTTTAAAGTTAAATAAATCCATGATTGTTCCAAAGTCAATTAATCTTTAAATAATCATTAAATAATCTTTAATATCGACCAAAATAACTGATTTTTTTGGCCATAACCAAGCAGCCCTGTGTAAAGCCACATGAACATACAAAGACATCTTGAAACCCAAGAAAGATTACAGGAGAAATGTTGGATATGTCCCTTTAAAGTCATAAAAAAACTAGAAGCAGGGTGGAATAGGAGTATAAATCTCTGGCCAATTTGATTATGATTCTGTAGAAAATGATTAAAAGCATCAAGAAATCATTTGACTGAGTTCAGATAGTTTGGTATGATGGTGTAACTGTAAAAATGTGTTATTTTGTTATTTATTTGTTGAAAAATAGCCTTCAACTCCCGTAAGTGGCTAAAAACGACTGACTGTAATGAACTCCAACATGCTTTAAAGCTAAGACTCGAATGAATCATTCGGTGAATCAGAGCATTTCTAGTCAGCAAACACTTTCTCTTTTATTCCTCCTCCCTCGGTTCTGACCTGCTGTCTTTCCTCTGGACGGCAGGACTGGAACCTACACAGTGACTAACGGTCAGGTGACCTGCGTGGCTCAGAACATGGTGATGAAGAGGCAGCTCAGTGAGAGCAGCGAATCAGGCAAGCCGGAGCTGACCACGCCCCCCGCTTCATAACCCCGCCCACTCCTGAGGAACCACACCCCTCACCCCAACCCGGCATAGACGCAGGCGACGGAGGCTCCATCTTTTTTTTTGTTTGTTTGTTTTTTGTACTTTCTGTAGATTCAGGCTGCTTTTGCTTTGTGCTTCTAAAGCTGTTGTATAAACGACGACCAAAACAATTTCATAAAAGCCAAAAAACAGGCGCGTTATTCCCACGTGGCTCCGGCCACTTTGTTACTGTGTGCACTTTGTCATCTTATCGTTTCTTCTGCTCTCAAATAAAAGATTGCAGCCTATAGCCGTGTGTCCTCTGTTTTTTTTAATATAGTCACTTTAACCCATTTAACACATTCACCAAGTGAAGCAGGGGGCTGGCACCGATGGGGTGTGTGTGGGGGAGCAGTGTGTGTGGGGGAGCAGTGTGTGGGTTGCTCAAGGGTGCCTCAGTGGTGCCTTTGGCAGTCCTGGGATTCGAACCCACAACCTTCTCCCTAAACACTAGGCCACCAGCCACTACGGTGTCCCACTACGGTGCAAATATGTATTCAGTGTGATTTGACAGATCACTCAGTAATGTATTATTATTTAGAAGCTCCTGCGGAGGTTAGAGGAAGAGGAGCTGCAGCACGGGCCTCTGGACTGCTTCCCCAGAGCCAGGAGCCTAATCCCAGAACTTACAGAGGTGATTCATCACTGACGCTACAATTTCATCCCAAACCAGGCCTAATCCCAGCCGGCCTGTAGGGCTTAAGGGATTAATAAAGTTCGTAAAGGAAACATAAAGCCCACAGTGGATTCAAACCATCAGTTTTAGCGCTCAGACCTCGGAGTCTCCGCTGTTTTGCCGATGCCGGGCAAATTATCCCCTCTTTTCATCTCCCATGATCCTCGGGCCGACCCAGTTAGGCAGCTGCGGGCAGGGAGGTCAGGATTAGGCCGGTTCTGATTTAATCCGCTCGCTGGCTAAGAAGGACATCCACGGTTAAAGCTGCTTGTGTAACAACACACCTGTTTGGAAGACGGGGCAGGACAGACGCAGAACCTGAAACAAACACACACACACACACACACACCCCGTCCTGCAGACGGCTGGAGGATTCAGTCTTCTCCAGCTGGTTCTGCTGCAGGTGTTTCTGAATCACAGCCCATTTTCCACACTCCACATATTTTGCTTTGAAATGGACACTGTCCTGAAATAGACAGTACAATAGAGGCTGCACACACACACACAGCTCTGGAAAAAAATTAGAGACCACTGCAGTTTATTTTAAATCAGCGTCTCTCTGAGTGTGAAACCATTCCAGTCCAGAGTCTGTTAAATTCCTACACAAAGACTGATTAGTGATCACCTGAATCACATCTTATTTAATGAGGAAAAGTATAAAAACACTGCTGTAATCAACACTCT
>JBBPCY010000018.1:11180198-11190973 GCA_037974405.1 Brachyalestes nurse
AGAGAGAGAGAGAGAGAGAGAGAGAGAGAGAGAGAGAGAGAGATAGATAGAGAGAGAGAGAGAGAGAGAGAGAGAGACAGAGAGAGATAGATAGATAGAGAGAGAGAGAGAGGGAGAGAGAGAGAGATCTGACATGTCATTTGACACTCTACTTAAACACAGTGTGTATCTGAGTTGTTTGACAACAGAAACAGGAAATGAACATGCACACACACACACACACATACACACACACACACACATACACACATCAGCATGGACAGCTAATGCAAATTAGATTACCATTTCACAAATCTAAGTGCAGAATCAAACCCATCTCCTGCTTTACGTGGAGGAACGTGTTTTAAAGTGCGGTGTTTGCATGGAGAGCGCCGAGCTGACACTTCATAAGAGAAAACCTCGTCTCTGAGCGGCGCAACTTCATCGAGTTCCCTGTAGCTTTCCAATTACTCGCTTCTGTTTGATATCCTCTCTTTGTTTGTAGTTTAATGTGCTCACACGGAGCCGGCTGGGAGGGGTGGGTGGCTTCTGGTCTCCTACTGTTCCGGCTATCAATGAACTAATAAAAAATGATGTGAACAAAGTCTCACTCTGCGTGGACGGCTTTGCTGCCTCTGGTAGCGCCTACTTTGGGCCGCTCGCGCAGGCTGGTGTGGAAGATGCAGGGCCACGGCACGAGGCCGTAATAGAGGAAGTTGCCGCTGGGTCACTGCCAGGGCGCGTCTGCGGGCTTTCAGAGGAACATTCAGTTGAACTACCTCTTCACTGCTGCTTTTTGTAAGAGGAAGTGAATCACAAGCCTTCTGATTCCTGCTTTAGATGGGACAGTGGTTAAAAAGGAAGGTTTAGCGTTCGTGCACACACACACACACACACATACACACTCACACACACACACACACACAATTTACAAGGTTTTGTTCCAGTCACTACTGATCTTGCTGGTTTCTCATGTGACAAACTCACTCTGAAATGATCGACAGTATAATATATGCATATATATATATATATAAACATGTAAAAATTACAAAAAAATGGCACTAAAGAATCACATTTGGCTTCCTAAAGAATTAAATTAATCGGTATTTTCTGCATCTGTAGTGTACAGGTTAAAAACCACAGTTACACTTTTGTTTGCACATTTTGACCCAAAAACGTACTTAAACTGGGCCGCATGTTTAGTGTCAGCAACGTTGCTACAATTAACAAAATTAAAAGCAATTTATATTATATTCTTTTTTAACCTATATGTGATCTAATGATGGCCATCTGGCTCTATTCTGTGTTTGGACTGGAGCTATTCTGTTTTCTGACTGAAATTTGCTGAACTCGGGTCAGTTTTGGATGGAAAACTTGACGACGTGGTTTGGGTCACGTTGGGTCGGCATTAGGCCAGGTCGGACTATTTTACAGGTTGTATTTAAGTCTGGACCAAAGTTTCAGACCTGATTAAAGTTCTGGCCACAACACCAACAGGACGTGTGAAAACACTTCTGCAGTGTGTTGACTTATGGTGTACTATAGCGACTTCCCAGACTTTTAGTCCAGATTTAGGCCCTAGTTATGGAGTGCATGTGGAAATGGTGTGAGTCCACAGTGTGTGAACAGATGATACTGATCTTGTCTGTTTCTAATTTGACAAATTCACTCGTCTGAAATGATCGACAGTGGCTTTTCATGGCTCAGGTGTAGCTTATGCATCATCTGCTGACAGGACGGAGTATTAGAGCGCGTCACGCGGCGGCTCCGCGCCGGGACGGAATGATTGATGAAGTGTTAAACAAATTGGGGCATTAAGGAGGTCTCAGCGGTGCTACAACAATGCTGGTGAATGGCAGTTGTGTACACACAGCATTTGGATCAGAGATTCCAGTCGGGAGGTAGACAGACCAGTATGTGTGTGTTTTGTGTGTGTGTGTGTGTGTGTGTGTGTATTATATGGGTTCTTGTGGTTATACAAAAGGAACTGTATAAAGTGTGCACTCATTTTCAAGGGTTTATATTACGGAAAAACCTGTTTTTCTTCACTTTTTTAAAATTTAAAGTTTCAAAACAGACCATTCGCTCCACAGTCAAAACAGTTAACATGAGGAAACTAATTTTGAGCATATTTTGAAATTGCTGCGTTTACACATGAAACATTTACACATTAGGCCTATAGCAGTTTAGCCCATTAAAGCTGAAGGTATAAGGAGTGTTTCAGTCCTGTTGAATGAGGCACAACACAGATTGGCCAATCAGAACAGGGGCTGTTGACATATAACAGCCGTAAAGGCACAGTAACAAGATCTGTTAAATTCTAGCAGAGAGGTTAGAAAATGGGCATGGAAGAATGAATGAAAGTAAATAAACCCCCCCCCCCCATTTTTAATAAATGAACCTCAAGGAAAAAAATATCATGCAAGAAAAATGTAGGTTATGGATCCTTTAACACTCATTTGAGCCATACAGAGCGATTTGCATAAATCAAACGGTACTTCTAACCGTTTTACACCCTCCTTATCCGGCATCATCCCTTCAGACTGCAAGGATGGAGGCGGTTGGGATCAGTGGTTTGTGGTGAGTGAATGATTTGTGGTTGAGAGGAGCCGTGATCACAACTGCTCACTGCATCCTGCGGGCAGTTCGAATCCCCCACACGCATGCAGGGTTAACAGTTGTAGGAGATGTCACTATGTTCAGAGTTACGCCTCATTTCTCCTTAATAGTCCCTTATAAATTAAAATCACGTCTGGAGCCGCCTCTCTCAGGAGCTGTCAGACTGTTGCATGGCAATTATCTGCTAACGAGGATTTATCTGCACTAACGTAGTTTTGCGCGTTTTCCGAAAAGAGAAAGAGGAACGGCGATGGATTCGAGCGCTCGGTGAACAAAAGGAGTTTGCCCGCACGTATTTAGTCTTTATTTTGTACGCGCTTTGAACGCCACGTAGCGTTTATCCCCTTAGTAAAGCCGTTTCACTGCTCTCCCTCTCAGCCATTCAGCACTAGTTCTGCCGTTATTGTTCTGTGTGTTTATTTCTCAGGCAGGGTGTGTCGGGGGAGTTGGTCCCACCTGCTTTGCAGGATGAGGTCTGTTAGCAGGTCCCCCTCAGGGCACTAGGCTGCACAAAATGGTGGCTGAGGCAAACCGGACCGTTTGGCTTTGTGCACCACAGTGGAGGAGACCACCCCCTGAGTCGGGGGAGACGGAGGCCTAATTGTCTTCATTTGGATTAGTAAGGTGTGTAATAAAGGAACTTATTTGGGTTTGTTGTCTTTAAAATCAATCAGTCAATATCAGTCAATCAGTCAGTCAATTAATCAATAAATCTATATTCATCTACCCGTCTGTCTGTCTGTCTGTCTGTCTGTCTGTCCGTCTATCTATCTATCTATCTATCTACCATTCTTTTCTCCTAATACAGCAGCATATTTACACAACAGGGTCTGTTTTCACAAACCGCCTTAAAAGCAGGACCATTATAAACATCTTGGTCCTGGTGTCGTCTGTACCGCTGAAGTTTCCTAAACCACGTCCACAAGTCTGTTCCACCTTGATGAAGAGCTGCATGCGGTTTGAGTGGGCTGAGATACATTTCAGTGTATTCTTTATGTATTTTTGCTAAAACAAATTAGGTGATTTTTGACTTCTCGTGTTTGCTGGCAACATTAACACCAGTTCTGAACAAAAGAAGCAATGTTTGAACTCCAAACGTGTCTTGGATGATTGATTGCCAGGGAAGGGAAAAACTGTGTAAAGTTCATTTTTCAACTAGCAATTCCTTTAAGAAACATGCACCACAGTATCAAGCACTTAATAAAACATAAATATCCAGCACAGACTAATGTGTCACACCAGATATGGTCATACACCAAGATTCTCTTTAAGAAAATTACTTTTGCAATTCAAAAAATTACATTGGAAGGTTTATAAAATTGCTCTGCTACAACGTCATGGTGATATGATCCAATATGAAAAGATCTAATCTAATTTCATATAATATCAGTGCAGAACATCAGACTGCAATGCTATGCTTATTATTATAGTTGTTGCTGTTGTTATTACTGACATTATTAGATTTATAATAATGATGATGACCATTATATTACTGTTGTTACTGATATTATAAGATGTATTATTGGGGCAGCTGGTGGCCTGGTGGTTAGGGAGTTTTCCCTGTGATCAGAAGGTTATGGGTTCGAATCCCAGGACTGACAGTGAGGCACCACTGAGGTACCGTCCCCACACACTGCTGCCTGGGCGTTGTGTTGGTGAATGGGTTGAATGCGGAGGAAGAATTTCACACTGTTCATACTGTGTGCTGTGGTGTGTTCACACATGGCTATTATAAGACTATAGTAACATATTTATTAAAACAATGAAAATATGTACTACTACTACTTGACTGCTATGTCTACTACTAATAATAAAAATGTTAGTTGCTGTGTTATTATTGCTACAATAAAATACACATTATTATACACATTATTACAAGACTGAAGCCACTTCAGTACATGTTTTTTAAGCAGAAACAGGAGTGACTGAATAATAATAAAACAATAACTAACATTATTATTATTATTATTATTATGTAATGTTAGCTGGTGTGCTGTTATTGTTACACTTTATCCTCCTTATTAGGAGAGTGATCGCGTGTTTTGGAGGTTTAATCAGAGTCAGGAGTGGTTTAAACCCTTCAGTTGAATTCCTCCTCACTGAATGATCTTTCTCTGCTCCTGTATGGAAGATAACTTCTCTCCCGGTCCTGGGATGGGTGGGAGAAAGCCCCGCCCCCCCCCAGTAGAGCAGGTAGGTTACCAGGGCAACGGAGCCCCTCCGCGCGCAGGACAATGCCAGCTCGCGCTCCGGAGCCCCGCCTTTACCTGGGCGAGCGCGTGCACGAGGTCAGTGTATTAGTGGAGCAGCTTGTTGAATGACGGATGGAGGGGGCGCGCGCGACGCTCAGACTATTATGCCTTCACACACACACACACACACACACACACACACACCTAAATATATATATATAGTGAATGGCGCCCCCCCTCAAAAAAAATCACTGCGCGACCACCCACGAAACGGGTTAAACGCACAGGAGCGTGTCCCGGAGCGTTACTATGCGCGGCCCGGTACTGGCACGAGCGCGAGGCGCGCGTTGCTATGGCAGCTCGGTCTCGGAGACAGGGGGAGACGTGGCGCCCCGTTCTCAGATCAGACCTGACAGAGTTTACAGCACACACACACACACACAGGGCTGGTGATCTGCTGGTTAGGGAGTTGCCCCTGCGAACGGAAGGTCGTGGGTTCGGGTCCCAGGACTGCCAGTGGCGCAACTCAGATACCCGAGAGGAAGGAACCGTCCCCACACACTGATCATCACACACTGCTCCCCACACACACACTGATCAACACACACTACTCCCCACACACACACACACACACACTGATCATCACACACCGACCATCACACACTGCTCCCCACTGTTTCACTTGGTGAACGTGTTGTATGGGTTAAATGGGTAAGACGCAGATAACTATTTCGTGCTATCCATACTGTGTGCTGTGGTGTGCTCATGTATGGACACTTTACACACTTTACACTTAAAACACACACACACACACGGGAGCGCACTTTTACCGTGGTCTTGACGGGCACGTAGAGCACGGGCTTCCCCGGCGCCGTCCCTTTCTTGTTGTGCTCGCCCAGTACGCTGCCTCCTCCTCCTCCTCCTCCTCCTCCTCCACTGCTGCTGCTGCCCACCTGGAAGCCCTTGGACTTCACCCAGAACTTGAATTTGGCGTTGATGTGGCTGTTGTCCACGAACACGCCGCCGTCCACCTCGTCGCTCTGCAGCAGGGTCTGCATGATCTTGTTGTATTTCCTGCGCGTGACCGTCTTGGTCTTGCCCGAGTCTCCGTACGTCCGGAGGCACCACTCCTGGAACTCGGTGAACATCTCAGCCTCCAGCACCACGGGGCTCCGGCTCCTCCTGCCCGGCTCCGCGCAGCCCTTCTTCGCTGCCATGCCTGCTCCTGCTCCCTCTGCCTCTCCTTCTTCTCCTCCTGCTCCTCTCAGCTGTTCCCCTCCTTCTCCTGCTGCCGCTGCTTCACCTTCTCCTCCTGCTCCTCTACTGTTCTCCTCCTTCTCCTCTGTTGCTGTTGTGATCTTCTAGCTGTTGCTGGTGCTGCTGCCCTCTGCGCGCCCCTGTTCTCCAGAAACAAACCACAAATAACAATAAAAACAAACCCACCAACTCTGAGAGATGCCCCCTCGCTCTCTCTCTCTCTCTCCCTCTCTCCCTCCTCCTCTCCCGTCCCGCAGGCAGGACCAGACCGCTCTCGGTGTCCACCCTCTTCTGAGCAGCCTGTGTGTGTGAGAGAACGTGTGTGTGTGTGTGTGTGTGAGGGAAAGCCACACACCTGTTAGCAGAGAGCCGCCTCGCCTCGCCTCGCTCAGCTACTGTCCCAGACCGCCCCGACTGAAGACCCCCTCCCTCCTCTCCCTGTCACACACACACTATATACACACTAACACACACACACACACACACACACACACACACTGATCCGCGGAGAAGGGGCCGTCCCTTCTCTCCCACCTGGACGAAAGAACCCCAGGCAGACAAAGAAAGAATCAGAAAGAGAAGGAAAGAAACAGAAAGAGAAGGAAAATGACGGAGGTGAAGCAGGCAGAGCAGCCTGGAGGAGAAACGTCCAGAAGGAGCGGACCGTTAAAACCCGGCGCGAGCTGCTCTCTGAGGAGATTTAGCCTTTAGCTCCGTTAGCATCCCTCCACCTGTTTGAATTCACCCCAGGACGAGGCACACAAAAATAAAAATACAAGTTATACACACAAAAATATTTAAAAGAGTGATAATAGAGTTCACACAAGCAGGGAAGTCACGGACTAGGCGTTTTTTGGGTTTATTTGGACAAACTCAGCATTCCCGCTGCTTAGATTCATGAGTGGAGACCAACATTCCGGCTGGATTTGACAAAAACAAACTTTTTGTTGTCCTAATAAACAATATGTTTATGAAAATTATATAACAATATATAACAATAATATTTCTTATTATTAACAATACGTATTATACTGCGAACATGTCAAGATACATGTATCAGAATAGTCCGTTTTTTTAGATTTTATTAGAATAGACAAAATATCCTTCAGTAGCTAATGCACACTCCTTGCAAATAAACCATGTTATTTATAAACATTTTACAAATATTATCCACTATATGACAGCATATTCTGCCTTGTTCTGCCAAAACAGCTCTGTCCCATCTAGGCATGGACTCCACACGACCTCTGAAGGTGTGTTGTGATATCTCCATGAGGACATTAGCAGCAGATCCTAGTAGCAAGTCCTGTAAGTTGCGAAGTGGATCAGAGTAGTTTTGCTCCCATTTGTCAACCCTTCACAGTCTGCTCATTTGTCAGAGTGGCTCAGATCTTTACACTCCCCCATTTTTCAAAGGAAACACTGGAACCAGCTCATCACTGTTACTCACTTCTCCTGTCAGTGGGTTTAATGTTGTGACTTAAATATATATATATATATATATATATATATCCAACCACTCAGCATTCAGGACCACCAGTATACTGATCATCTGGAATCATCTGCTCCTGTTTCTTCACTGGTTCAGGACTTCGTTCTGCTTGCATGATTCATCCATACATCACTGTACTGAAAAATATTTTTATGTGAGTCTATATATATATACATATATATGTATTTATTATATCAAAAAAATCAAATTTGTTTCTTTTTGGTAACAATAGGACTTGTTTTGTATTTGATGCCATTGAATGAGGTCAGTTATTTATCCATTTGCTTTCAGGAAAAAGACAAGTCTAGTCATTTCGATGCCTTTTAAGTAGGTATATCCCAGGTGAAATCTCTGCGCACGTATTTGTCAGTGGATTTATTGGCTGACCCCTTGGTTTTCCTCAACTGTCAGTGAACGGAGGAGTCAATTTCCAAAGCGTGACGTCCGAGACACAGGACCCATTTTCAGACCCGCAGGAAACAATGGGCTGCTCACGCTGGGCCCTTTATGTTGCCATTCTTTGTGTAAGAGGTCTAATGCAGTGTGCTGGGTGGGTGTGATGGGATGTTTGTGTGGTCCTGTGTGTCCGTACGCCTGCAGGGTCTCTGTCTGACCTGCCTGAAGGAGATCTGCATATGAAACCCATCATACAAGAACCACATGATGGTTTATCATCATGCTTTTTCTGTGCTTTACTTGGACAATAGGTTACGGTGCTGTGTGTGTGTGTGTGTGTGTGTGTGTGGTGGTATGTGAGCGTGCTGTGTGTGTGTGCCGTGCAGTGTGACTGCTCCGGGGCTGTGTCGAGGACCATGCTGGGACTGCTGGTGATGTCGGCTGCTGTTGCTATGACAGCAGCTCTGTTCAGTCTCTTGCGGAGGGAGAGGCAGCGCAGGACAGTCCGGATGTGCCCCAGCCCAACTCCACATCTACTCCTCCGCTATTTCCAGAGTCCTCCTCATAGAACGGCATATTGTAGGATAACATAATATATGTTAGCATTGCTCGTATTGTCGCTGCCCGTCATGTTTATTTTATATGTGGAAAATCACTTGGAATAAACTCTCACTGCATTAATATACATTAACATTCAGAACGGTTCTTCTCCCACTTCAGTACAGAATTGATTTCAAAGCATTTCTGATCGTGTGCAAGTCATTCAATGGTTTGGGCCCTAAATCCATCTCTGATATGTTTGATGTTTATGATCCTGGTGGGTCTCTTAGATCTGCAGGAGCTGCTCAGCTAGTGGAGAAAAGATCTGAAACTAAACCAGGTGAAATGGTATTTATCCACTATGCTGTCCAACCAACTGGCCCTCAGAATCAGATCTGCACCGACTGGAGCTTTAAAAAGCTGCTAAGAACCGAAGTATTCTCCTCCGTCTTCTTTTCATTATTCGCACTTCCGTTGCACTTTTTAAAATTCTTGTGTTGATTTTCAATGCATTCTATTATTTCTTTATTTTCTCCTTTTATTCTTTACTTCCCTTGATTTTCGTGCTTCCTCTATTATTAATCTTTTCATTTTACTCCCATGCAATACAATATACCAAAATATTGGCTGATTCCTCTTCCTAAAGATGCTGGTGGTTAATCCGACATGATAGCACTTCAGTCTAGCTCCTGAAGGCCTGACCAATGGAAACACTCACTTAACCACATTATCCTAGACTCCTCATAGAGAAATACCCTGGGAAATATTTCCTGAGAGGAGTTTTAGTGGCATTTGTGATCCAGAATGAATCATTCAACATCACAGCCTGACCTTTTTTCTTTTCTTTTTTTCTTCAACCTTTATTTATCCAGGTAAACTGTTTGAGAACTAATTCTCATTTACAAACATGACCTGGCCAACATGACCTCACCAATGATATTCCCAAAAATATTCCAACATCTAGTGAAAAGCCTGTGCTCTGTGTATATGGCTGAAATGAAAATAAACACCTTCTTGACTTGACTTAAAGAATCAGTGCTGGATGAACAGTGTAGCTGCCCTATTCCTACACCCCACGCCACTTTGAGCAGTTCATGCAAAAACTGGGAATGAAAGGCCCTTCCATGGACAAACTATCTTGAAATACAGTGGCCACATGAAAAAATGCAATTAATATAAAGAAATGAGAAAAATAAAAAAAAAATCTGCCAAGGAAGCAGAAGGGCTTGGCATATTTTTCCCATTCAGCCAAGCCAGTAAAGGTTCACGGCCACGCTGACCCTGATGTACAGTATCATTGTCTGAAATGCTGGAAAATCTTTTCTGCAGCTCTGAATGCACCAGTGGACGGAATAAGTCAGCCAGCTTCTGGCATTCAGGTGTGCACGGACCAGCCTCGGCTTCTTTGTCTACGTCGGGGTGTTTCTCTGAGTTTCATCATTTTTGACCGGGGATTGGCCAGGGGGGTCCGAGGAGCAGCTCTGGACTGCCAACTGTTTTGTGAAAGAATTTTTTGAGGGGTGGTGGTGATGGTGGGGCTCTAGTTCCGCTGTGCGCGGATTAGCAGCCTCGCGCTGCTCTCTAACAGACAGAGTGGGCTCAGCTTAACCCAGTGCTTTCACTCCTCGTCCTGAGGGTGCGATTAAGAAGGCTGCCAGTGGAGGAAAAAAACGCTCCTTTTGTTCGCACCCGTGTGTGTTTTTCTGTGTTTTTCGCTCTTGTTTGGAGTCATTACCTTCAGTGGTTTGTATGTGTGTTTATGTCTTCAAAACATACACACACACAAATATACACGTATATTCACGTCCTTGTGTGCTTCTCTTCTTGCTCTTGCGCTTTGTGTCATTCCCTTCAGTGGTCTCTATATGTGTATTTATGTATTAAATGTATATATATATATATCCCCAACCCCCCCCCCCCCCCCACACACACACACACACACATACATATATATATATACGTATATGAGAGTGTGTATACAGTACTGAATGGGAGACGGGGGCTGCAGAGTCTCCCTGTGTGTGTTGCAGTTGGGCTGATGCACTGTTGTTTATTTTTGCCAGCTCAGGGTGGGTGTACCCAAAGCTGAGCATTAGCCCAAAACTGTCCAAGAAAAAAAAAACTCTTTCACATCACACTGAGTCTTCCCTCCTAAGCCCCTCTTTTACCTCTCTCACTCTCGCTCAAATATCCAACTCAGTTATTTTCTCTGCTGTTCCATCTTCTTTCTCTCTCTCTCTCTCTCTCTCTCTCTCTCTCTCTCTTTCTCTCTCTCTCTCTCTCTCTCTCTCTCTCTCTCT
>JBBPCY010000018.1:11196982-11207580 GCA_037974405.1 Brachyalestes nurse
ATTCTGTAACATTCTACCTTATTCCTTATGCTACATCTTCTACAAGCAAGTTAGATGCATTAGGTTTTGTAAGTGTGTTGGCAATAAATCAACAATGCAATGAAATATGTGCTTTTAATACTTTAAGTATTTTTGGAAACAATTACTGTAGTACTTTAACTTAAGTGAAATTTGATTATATGACTTTCACTTGTACTAGAGCAGTGGTTCCCAAACTGGGGGGCGGGCCCCCAAGGGGGGCCGTGGAAGTATTGCAGAGGGGCGCACAAATGGGATAATCTGGGTAGTTTGAATTGGTGGGGGGGCTCATTAATGTTCTTATCTAGAAAAGGAGGGCCCTGCAGAGAAAGTTTGGGAACCACTGTACTAGAGTAACATTTGACTAGTGGGATCTGTACTTTCACTTAATTAATGAAGAACAGGACCCATCTGGCCTGGCGGGGATTCATGCGTTTGGCTTGCTCAGTGTATGGCAGGTTTTTGTGGTCGCTCCATACAACCAATTGATTTGGCTTTAGTTACAATGAACGCGGGAAAAATGACCGACTGGGCGTAGAAAGTGGAGTTCTCAAGTTTTACGTACAGGTAGTGCTCCAGCAGGATTACAGCCAGAGGAACCCCAGAGTCAGTGGGAGGTCGGGGGCGTTTGGCTGCCAGGGTGGCATGAATGAAGTTGTCAGCCGCACCTGGGTCCACACTCTGACCACTCTATCAGAATCACATCAGTATCGGACCATAACAGTTTAAATATATTTTACAACACGTGACTAATGCTTGGATTTCTAGCCGCTATTCAAATCAGTAACTGATGACGCATTTGTTGCATTACTGACGACGCTGGATTGATATGCTAAGAATGCTTGTGTTTACATAAAGCTAATCCAGGAAGATCTAGTCCCAAATTCCTGTTCTTATATGTATTTATGTATCAGTGTCAGCATCAGCATTAACAGACACGCACATGGAAAGCGCTGGATCTCAGCGCTGACCCAGAACTCCCATATGCAATATGCCCTTTATGGAATTATTTTCTGTTTTAATGACCGTGTGACAAAGTCTGAACTCTGCTTCTTTCAGGAAACCAGAAAATGGCAACAAATGTCGTTCTGGGCCCACTTGACAAGTGGAGTCGTTTTGAGGTTCTGAACTGGCTCAACACCACACTACAAACCGAGATCGCACTGATTGAGCACTTATGTTCAGGTAAATCTCATCCAGCGTTGAAGCTTGCTATTAGGCTGGGAAGATGGACTATAGACAATCCATTATAAATACTCATAAGTACAAATAATCAGTGGTAACTCTAACTGCATACACAGGACAAGCAGGACAGGTGGGTAATTTGAGGTGGGATGTTTTTTCTTCACAGGGGCATGTTTTTGCCAGCTGATGAACTGGCTCTTCCCAGGGTCCATCGACATGAGCGAAGTAAAGTTTCAGTTCCAGGACGAGACAGATTTCCTACACAACTACAGTCTTCTGCAGGCGGCCTTCAGGGAAATGGGCGTCAGAGAAGTGAGATTTTCCATTCTGTGAATATACTCCTTGTCTGACAGAATCAGAGCAGTGTAGTGATTTAGATTCAGCAGCAGAATTTAAGTAAAGGTGTCAGGATTTTGTAGAATTTCTAACAAATCACTTCTTATTGCAGCCCATTCCCGTGGACGAACTCATCAAGGGGAAATTCAGGCCTAATTTTACCTTTCTGAAGTGGTTTAAGAAATTCTTCGAAGCCAATGTTACTGGGAAGGTTTACAACCCAGTGAAGGCACGCAATGGTCGGGAATTTGAGATACCAAGTTTTCATTTTCCCCAGCGCCCAAAGATTTTGAGAAGAAGCGCCGCATCTGGTAAGATGTTTTTTAATTTTTGCGGTCAGTGTCATCATAAATCATAAATCGACGTGTTCTTTGTGTAATGTATCTACTATTTGTTGCAGTTCAGGATCTTCATGAAAAGAAGGACATTTCTCAAGACCTCCAGCAGCAAGAAGCCCAAGAATGGGTCAAGCCCAGCAGTCTGGACAAATCTGGAAATCACAATGTCGACTCTTTCAAATGCAATGAACTCATGCTGCACTTCATTGAAGCCCACTGTCTGCCTGCTCACACTAACAAGGTATCCCAGGTTGTTGCTAGGCATGTTCTTGGATTAAAGTACCCGGAGGACATTTCTTCTGCTGCCAGGCAGTTCCCCTACTGTGTTTACCTGTATGGACAGTTGG
Organism: Brachyalestes nurse; assembly: GCA_037974405.1. NCBI lineage: Eukaryota > Metazoa > Chordata > Actinopteri > Characiformes > Alestidae > Brachyalestes > Brachyalestes nurse. The sequence goes on from JBBPCY010000018.1 coordinate 11,199,207, forward strand.
CACTAGGAGAAGAAAGTGAGGAAAGCGACTCTGCCTTCGTAGTACTTCTGGGTTTTTTTGACGAAAAGGCTGCAAAGCATCGCATACGGATCTTGGATGTTTTTCATTGCGTAGACTCGGATGACTCTGTGGTCAACTGTTTGGTGGACACCTTGGAAAAATTTGACTTACTTATCGGAAACATGGCAGCTTTTTATGTTGACGACCATGTGGAGACATCTGCAAAGGTTGCCTCGAAGCTGAGGGAGCTCAACCCAAATGTGGTGGCTCTTGGAGGTCTTTATGACTTGGCAAACTTGGCCTGCCATTCTGGAGTGAAGGTGCTTTCCAGTGAGGTGCAAGATCTGATTGATAACATTCACGAACATTATTCCAGTTGCCACACAACAAACGACAGCCTCCTGGAGCTTTTTGCAGACGTTGAGGGCCTTGAAAGCTCTGTTCGTTCCCTCACCAGCAACTGCAAGAATTTCTGCATTCTCATACACAGGATGCTAGAAATGTGGACAGACTTGGTCTCGTTTTTCACCTCTTGCAGCGAGAATGATGGCAAAGTTAAACTCATCTGCTCACAACTCGGAAACCCCAAACTCAGAGTCACCTTCATGTTCCTGGACCACAGCCTTGGACCACTCAAGGCGTTCAGTGATCGCTTGGAAAGCCGTGAGGGTTCCGCCCGCGCTGACCTTGTGCAGATCCTACGGGAAGCCAGTGGTCTTCTACGATCCTACGCCTCAAGCTTTCTCCGCCCTCAGGCCGTTGTGCGTTTTCTGAAGGAACGAGACCCATCCATCCTCGAGAACCCAAAGTTGTACCTTCAAAGCAATGAGCTCAGCTTTGGTGGGTCAGCGGTGGAGGACTTTCTGTCTGAAAAGGAAGCTGAACTGAGTGACTCCCTGCAGACCTTTCAGGACGAGTGCATGGCGTTCTACATGGCTGTTACAGCTTGCGTAGCTAAAGGACTTCCCTTAAGCGACGGTGTTCTACGGAGCATGTCGCAGCTCCTTAGCCCACAGGGAAGGCTAAAGGTCACAAGCAAGGCTGTAGAAGATCTTGGTGCCCAGTTTGGGCTTTGTGACACCCCAGAAGCTTCTGCACAGCTCAGAGATGAGTTCCTGGAGTACCAGCTTATTGAGGAGGGAGATGGTGAGGAGAAAGTGGCAAACGGACACACTGGAGGTATCTCAGACGGCTTGCCCCACCTTTCGTTAGAGCGACATTGGAGTTCTGTCCTCAAGACCATCGGGCAGGACTCTCCCTTCAGAAAGCTTATCCACAGCCTACTGGCGCTGCCCTGCCCACCTCTGGAAGCGAAGAAAGTCTTTGCTCAGGTGTGGTAAAGAGGGTTTTCAAATGTATCTCTTTTTTTGTTGTTTACAAAGTCGCATTACTTTTTATTCACTGAAATGAACATATCGGGAAAGGTAACACATGCAAAACCAAACTGCACTAAAACTGTGCACAAATGCAAAATCCAAATGTGTTCTTTGGCATGTAAAAAAGGAATTGATATTGAAAAGGGATCATCTGAGTAATTTCTTATAGGATTAATGTAATAGATTCATATTGCTATACACCCAGCTAAGCAGTGATTTTATTTTTCTTTGAAAATGTATTCATCTTGTTGCGGATAGTATAAAAAGATGGCATGGAAAAAGTAGTTCCTTATAGAAATGTGTCGCATGCAGGCGGTGGAGAACGGAGATGCTGGTCTGCTGAGTGGAAGTGAGTCTGATGAAGTGCTGGATGATTCACTGTCAGAGCCGAGCAGCACTAAAGCCTCGCCTGTCAGAAATGGGAGGAGGAAGAAGCGGTCAGGTAAGTACTTTAAGTTCATTTGGCTACATTTTCATTAGCTAGACCGGCCTGTAATTACAGAATAGAATAACACTTCTTTTATGACTTTTCCACAGCAGCATTTGTGAACTTTTGATGTGTTTCTTTGTTGCCACTGATCTCAGGGTCCTATAGATACAGCCCACACCGAAAAAAGAACACCCTGGCAAAGGAAATCACCTTAAATCTAACCAAAATATTCCAGAGATTTTGAGAAGATTAGCTTACATCTGCATATTTATTACCTGTTTAAAGTAATTTTATGTAGTGAAAGTGTTTTTTCTACACTGGCAGGTAAATTTTGCGAGTATCAAGCATGTATTGGCCAAACTGGACACTCGCGGTACATAAAATCACTTAAAGCAAATTAAAAACACGTAGAAATGTGTTAAGAATAAGTTATGATCTTATAATAACCGTATAACAATCTCAAAATTAGAAATATTATTTCGGCTGGATTTAAAATCTTTGCTGTGCTCTTGTTTGGGTGTGACCCACCCGTGGGTCTGGTTTTGTTTGTATTAAAGTGTGTAAATGGTGGAGGACCACAGGTGTAATATTCTATAAGGAGTGCGGTTTTGACAGAGCTTGCATTTGTGCCACTTCTACCCTTTGTAGCATGGCTTTCAAAATTCTTACTGATTGGTCCAGTTCCTCCGCGACAAAATCTAAGGAACCTGTGGAAGCTCCAGATTTCCATTCACTCCTGTGACTTCATAATTAACACATCAGTTTCATAGTTTGTACTGGATCATTTATAATGGTCATTATATAATAAATAATCAGATTTAGATATTGATACAGTCAATCAGCCAAGATTTGCTTGGAGAAGAAGCTTCTTTAGTTTAGATCTGGAAATACAAGGCTAACGTGGTGTTCAAACACTAGAAGTCAATAGTCACCCAAATCCTCATTCATCGTTCATTTTTACAGCTCACAGTAAGTCATACTGCGTCCTAAACCACGTCCACTAGTCTGTTCCACCTTAATGAGGAGCTGGATGTGGTTTGAGTGGGTTCAAAAAAGTTTTGGGATGTGTTTATTGTAGTGGATATAGGTGACCATTGAGTTCTAGTGTTTGTGACATTAGCCTAGTTGCTCCTGTTCTGAACTAAAAACCAAAATTTGGACTCGGAACACGTCTGATCGGTGGAAAATTGTGTGCGTTTGATTTTTCTGCCAAGCTGTTCCTTAAACAGAATCTGAATAGTCAACCTAAAGTGTACAGTATAGGGGTTAAACCATTTTTAACCATTTCAGAAGGTGTATTTCACTGGAAGAGGTCACTGTATTTAAATGAACACTGTCAGAGCGATCACATACTGCTGATGTTCCTCCGCAACAACTCTTATAATGACTTTTTATAACCTTTTTACTAAAATATCTATGTATTGCATCTCTGTGTAGTTACTTGCCATGCTCTTTGAAGGAAAGGAAACACAGTGCTCCTTAAAGCCACCTGGATTCATAGAAACAATATGTTGTTTTCCAGAGATGGTTGACCTTTCAGTGTCAATGAGGCCGTGCACGGTGCGACTACAGAAGATAACCAGTAAGAGAGGTGTGAGCAGGACACTTAAACTCAGTTTTAAGTGCAAGTAACTACCAGAAAATGCTTTTAAACCACAGTATTTTCAAAGCATCCTACCCCCCCTCACTCATTTTCCTCCGATCTGCATGAACAAACAACCACCACATTGCTCTTTAGATACTTTAGATCATTTGGGTTCCTCTTTTCTTTGTTCTCGTCACATCACCTGCAGCGTGATCCAGCCTTTTTTCTTTTTTTCTTGCAGAATTTAGCAAAGACAGCAGCAGTGTCTTTGTGGAAGATAATGTAGTTTGGACTCCTTCTTCTCAGGAGGTAAATGTGATGCTTCTTCTCCTGAAAGAAGGTCTGGACTCTCTAACAACCCACTAATTTTCAGCAGTGGCCTTTCCCGTCTCTCTCTCTCTTTCTCTTTCTCGCTAACATCTTTTCCTTTCCTTGTCTTTCCTGCTGCTTCACCCTCGCACACACACCCCGAGCGAGGGTGTGTGTGTTTTTATTGCCCCCCCAGGACTCCGTAAGGGGATTATCAGGTTGGGAAAGCAGTTTGCGCCAGAAGCCGCAGGCACGCGCTCTCTTTCAGGCCAGCTCAGGCACCCGGGGCGAACCGCAGAACCTCCAAAAGGGCCAGAAGGAAGAGGTGGTACGTACCTGTCCAGGTCGACCATGCTGTCCTGGTTGCAGTTCTGGCTCTTGTGCTCTGTCCCCAAGCACTAGGACCTCACGCCCCCTCCTGAAGCTCTAGGACCTCCTCTTTTCGTTTTCCATCCTTTCTTTTCCCTTCCACCGTGTTGCTTTTTGCTCATACAGTTCCTATCACATCTTCTATAGTGTTCTAATCAACACACTAACAACCCAGAACCCTTATAAAGGGGCCTCCTGGCCCAGGATCTTTTTTGAAGAGCAGTCCGACTTGTCTCGGAGAACCACATTTCTTACCATATCCTCCATACATTCTTACGCCTCCTTACGTGTTTGTTATATAAAATGAAGTCTCTTGTGGTTCTAGGGGAAGAAAGATGGAAACGTTTCTACACTGAGTCCAAAGTCTAGAAAGAATGGCCAGAAATACCAGGTAATGTTTCAGTGATTCTTTTATTCTGATCTATCAGTGCTAGAAACATTATTCTGGAGCTGTGGATTGGTTCCTGTTTATGGATTAAATTACACTTTTGTCCATGAAAGATCAAAACTATACACTTAATTTGATGGAACACGGATGTATGACTAAGTTCCTATTATTTGTTCAGAATGGGCTCAGTTAGAAACTCCCAATGCATTAGGATTTATTCACTGTGACCTGTGTTAGTACATAACCAGAGGTCTGTTATATGAAAAACACTAACACTCCATGACCAAAATCTGGGACCCCTGCTTTAGAGTAAATGGGACTGTAACAATGACCTCTTTAGTACTAGAGGAAGGTTGAAAAATGGTCTCGTAACATTAAATCATGTTTATTTTGGCCAAAATGCACAGTGGCTTTCCATAGGGGCAGCTGGGGGCCTAGTGGTTAGGGTGTTGCCCCTGGGTTCGAATCTCAGCACTACTAGTGACATCACTGAGGTTCCCTTGAGCAAAATACTGTCCACACACTGCTCCCCGGGCGCCCCTCATTGGTGGCAGCCCATTGCTTCACTTGATGAATGGGTTAAATGCGGAGAAAGAATTTCACTCTGTTCACACTTGACTATAAGGAGCCACTTTACTTACGTAAAGGTTCTGTACTAGTTAACAAAACAGACCACAGCCATGCCAAGAACCACTCAGGAACCTTTATTTGGAAGAGTTCCCTCTCAAAATGTGTTACTAGTGGTCCTGTGTTACTGTCGTTGTGCAGGATGGGAAGGGTTTCGCTGTTGGGGAGCTGGTGTGGGGAAAGGTGAAGGGTTTCTCCTGGTGGCCGGGTCTGGTTGTGGCCTGGAAGTCGAAGAGGATGCCTGCATCTGTGAGACGTGTGGAGTGGTTTGGAGATGGCATGTTCTCAGAGGTACGGAGTCCTTCGGCTTCTTTTCCATCCTTTACCTGCTCTAGATGACCGTGTGGTGACAGAGGCCTCTTTCTTTGCTACAGATTTACACGGAAAGGCTTTTGAGTTTCGCTGAGTTTACAAAGTGCTTCTGCAACAAATCCTATGCCAGCCTGCCTGAATACAAAGATGCCATTTACCAGGTTCTTGAGGTGAGTAGAACACAAAGTGCACCACGGATGAAAGGCTGCATGGATTTTAATTGTATGCCAAATAGGGCTGTAACAACACAACAAACCCACAATTCGGTTCGTATCACGATTTTTGACCCACGATTCGGTTCGTATTGCGATTCTTTGGGGGGGGGCGGTGGTGGAGGAGAGGTTAGTACTAAGTGCAAGCAGTACCATTCGAGACGCCATTTTGTTTCGAGTCCTCGTATTTACCACAGAATTATGAATCAATAAATGCTTCGACACCGCTTCTTTTCATTCAAGCTGTACAGAAGATCCCAAGGAATCGCCACAGGCTGCCCAGAACCGATTCTTCAGCTACCGGTTCACCACTGTCCAAAACTAAAAACACGCTCCGCCCAGCAGGCCAAAATCACTTAAAAACTCGCTCAAAACACAACTAAACTCTTACAAACAAACTTCCCAGCAGTTTTACAACCAGCCAGCTTATAGACACTTAAAAAGCAAAGTGTCATAATTTCCTTTTACTCACGTTCGAAGAAATTCAGCTCGGACTCCCACGACTCCCCAGTGCGTCTCTTTGGACAGTCGCTCCTATTTCCCCTTGAAATTCTTATTTGCTGGATAATTGTCCCCATCAAATGTCCTCAAATATCCTGAATTTGATCTTCTGTGTGTTTTTTCCTTTGTTTGAGCCTAAAAATTCGACCCAGAGACTCAAACGCAGAGAGAACCTAAACCTGAGAGCAGTCTCGGTTCAAGGGGGGGAGGAATCGTTTGAATCGTAACAACCTCTACTATTGGTTACTGCCTGAAATTGATGCGAAAATACACTAATCACGGTGTAAAAAGCTCTTATTAGGTGGTGTACTGCCCACGGGCCGGCCCCCTAGTGGTGAAAGACGGGAAAGATAACTCTGGGAGTTGGAAGGGGTGTGTCGCGATTCTGCCTTCTCACACTGTGACACGGGTTTGTGGACCTGGGTATCGCAATTTCGGTTTTGTATCGTATATCGTTAAAGCCCTAATGCCAAACCTTCCCAAGCTTTCCATTCAGTCACAGTCATTGGTTTGAGGATAAAAAAAACAGTCATCTTCTTTCTGTATGCAGTTGGCAGGTGAGCGTTGCTCCAAGACGTTTACCACAACTGGCAACAAAGCGCAGGAGCTCAAGGCCATGCTGGACTGGGCTTTCGGGGGCTTTCGGCCCTCTGGTCCTGAAGGCTTTGCACCGCCAGACTCTTATGGTAAGAATTGTCAAAGAAACTTTCATTTATTGATATCAGTGACTCCCCCACCCTTTAATCAACGTGAATGGTTTCAGATTGTCTTACAAAATGTAATATAAGACAACATACATGTTTTAAGGGAATGTTTTATTTGTTGAACAAAAAGTGTTTTGCAACATGTATATCAACTGGGTGAAAGAGAAACTGCATTCCTTTGGCACCTTTAGCAGCAACACCTATTACTAAAGGTCAATCTTTCAAACCCTTGTGGATGAGTTCTGGTAGGCCGGCCACTCTGTGGAAGATTCTCCAATATTCTGAACTTTCTCTATTTTGGGACAAAGGAGAATCACAGGAGGCCCAGAGTCTCTGTGTAACCTGTACAATTATTTTCAATAACTTTCAAATGTCATTTGACCTTTTTTAACTTTTTTTTCCACACAATTGGTATTTACCTTGAAACTGATTGTTTTAAAACCGGCACTCATTTATGTCTTGTTGTCGTCTTAAATTACATTCAGTTTGAAGATATGAAATAATAAAGTGTCGTAAAATTGCAAAAATGGAAGAAATCAGGAGGAGAGCAAATACTTAAGTATAATGTATAGTGTAATTGATATATAGCTTTTTTATGTAACAACAAAAAAATCAATTTACAGTAAATAAAGATACAAATGATCCCCAGCAATGCTGTTTACTGTTTTTACCACTGTTACTCAGTTATGACTATGTAATTATGCTTTGCAGAGAAACAGACAAAGGTTCTATACTGTCACTGTAAAAATAAGTCATACGTGTTTATCAGAATAAACACACTTTGAAAGAGCATGTTTATCTTTTGAGTTATATTGTAGAATATCGTTACCATTCTATCCTTAGTTAGTAACAAGGATGACTTCACTGTTGATGAGTCTCTGATACTGAATGCTGGGTTACATATAATCATTCTGTGATCATCACTTGTGACAGATACTTGTACTTTGTATTTTGAGCTCATTCATGTAGTCGAACACCATTAGGGCCCATGAGGGATCACAGTAAATGTTTTTTTTTCACTGTACAGTATATAACATCTGACCAAGTGATGTAGTAAAGGTTTGACCCTCTTTCTCTTGATCTCCCAGACTCCTCTACCACGCAAAAGGCCGAGTCTTCAGACTCGTCTGCGTCCGAATATCAGCCTCCAGCGAAGAGAAAATACGTTCACAGGAACAGACCCTCCTTACAGGAGCACACCAGAGGTCCGTGCTGAGAGCACAGCTGAAACGTTTATGCCATGATTTAATTATTTTTAAATAGTATTTTATTATTTGCGTTGTTCCTCAACAGAGCAAATGGTCTATGAAGTTAAAGTCAAAGGCAAAAATATCGAAGGTGAGTTCCTCTGGTGGCTGGAGTATTTGATCTGTTTTATAACCGGCATCCTTTGTGTGTTTAAGAGCTTAAAAGCTTATGTCTTCTGTGCACTTTCTGCAGATTTCTGCCTTTCGTGTGGATCCGCCAACGTCAGCATTTTCCATCCACTTTTTGAAGGGAGTCTGTGCTTAAAATGCAAGGTAAACTCTCCTGGGTGCTGCTACACTATCCATGGGTTTTG
>JBBPCY010000018.1:11319052-11334444 GCA_037974405.1 Brachyalestes nurse
ATGACGTCTCTGTGTTCTTGTGTGCGCATTACTGCTCTCTCTCTTTCTCTCTCTCTTTCTCTCTGTCTCTCTCTCTCTCTCTCTCTCTCTCTCTCTCTGTGTCTGTTTCTATTTTTAAAGGCAAAGTGTTCGCTTAACCATTTCCGGACCTCTTTCCTCATAGAAGCCCAGGATTACTATTAGCTTCCAAATACCTGGGTTTGCTCTTTTTACTTGATTAGATTAAATTAGGTGTGTCACTTATAGACTTTCTCTGTGTGTGTGTATATTTAGACATTCATATCCATATATATATATATAATGTGTGTATATGTACTCACATTATTTTAAACCCTCACGTTTGTTTTCCGCTTCTCAGGGTTTTTTCAGACGCACCATTCGCATGAAGCTGGAGTACGATCGCTGTGAGCGTTCCTGCAAAATCCAAAAGAAGAATCGCAATAAGTGCCAATACTGCCGCTTCCAGAAGTGCCTGGCTCTCGGCATGTCCCACGACGGTGAGAAATGTTCATTCACTCTGGGATAACGAAATTAAATTCTAAAAAACAAAAACAGGAGTCCAGCCATTAGACAATGTTTGCAGTTGTGGGGTTTGTTTGATTTAAATCGATCTTGTCCCTCATACACATATGCTCATATATTCTGGACTTTGTTTTTTTTTGTAACTGGGAGTGAACTCAAAGTCAAATTGAGCTTCTCAAGGTTCGAGGTTGCTTTGTCATCAGCTGCCGTGAACACGTACACAGTGTGATGAGACGTTTCTCCATGGGAACACAACATACAGCAACATTCCTCAGAGTGCAAGTTACAACAGAATCCATACAAACAGCACAGTAAATAAGTACCACAGCAGTACACAGTACTGTAATGTAACAGTGTAGTGTGACTGGGATGTAAACATTTCAGAGGGACTAGTGTTGCACCATAAGTATGATATTGTACAGGAGGCAGTTACACCACTGACCAAAGTGCAAGGAATACAGTAAATAGACAATACAGCAGTGTAACAGTAAAGTGGGAAAGGGATGTAAATAGTACTGTGCGGTATAAACGGTATGCGATATAAATTTGGCCAACGGGAGAGATTTTGATTATACCGGCCTACCGTGAAAATGACTAAGTTGCCTCACCTGCGCGGAACCACACCTACTTGCAGCCCAAAGCATTAGTTTTGGAAAACAGGCGAGAGCAGAGAGCCACGGAGGAGCAGCTCATTAAAAAGAGCAGTCAACGAACATTTATCACGTGACAAAAACGCGACGATATGCAATGTAACTGCTGGTCATGTGACGATAACCATAATAAAATATATAATGTAATATTGTTGACGAACAAGACTAAATGTGGTTTACAAAATAAAAACTGCTAAAATGTTTTCATTTTTGTTGACTAAAACGAGATGTTATTTCCTGTAAGATAGGGAGGGGATTAAAAAAAATAAATAAGAGAAGCTCAACATTAGTTTTGAACAGCATACGTCCCAACACTGAATCAGCCAAAAGTGCCAGGGAGAGAGAAATGACTCACACACACACACACACACACACACAGCATTTTGATAAGCAGCCTTTCCCATATCGATGCAAAAAAAGCTGTTATATGAATTTTATGCCATATCGCACAACCCTAGATGTAAACCTTCCATAATGAGTAGTATTGCACCATATCTGTAATAATGCACAAGTGTAGAGTGTGAACGGGATGTAAACCCTCCAGAGTGACTAGTGCTGCACCATAAGTGTGATTATTGCACAGGATGCAGTTACAGCGTTGAACAAAGTGCAAGGGATGACAGAGACAATACAATAAATAGACAATACAGCAGTGTAACAGTAAAGGGGGAAAGGGATGTAAACCCTCCAGAGTGAATAATATATTTGACCATGTATATAAGCTCATTAAATCCAGTAACAGGGCGTATGTGTGGCTGCTGTGGCAGTAAACAGAATGTGAAGTCTTGTATAAAGTGAGGTTGTACCCTGGAATGTACTTGGTTAGCCAGGGACTAGATATTTATGCACGTTCAGAGTTCTGATGGCATCTGCGTGTTTTCTTGTTCTGCCTCAGCTATCCGGTACGGCCGGATGCCCGAGGCGGAGAAGAAGAAGCTGGTGGCTGGGCTGCTGGCGGGAGAGAAGAGTCAGCTGAGCCCAGGCGGCTCCGACCTCAAGACTCTGGCCAAGAACGTCAACTCAGCCTACCTGAAGAACCTCAACATGACCAAGAAGAAGGCTCGCAGCATCCTCACCGGCAAGACCAGCTGCACGCCGGTACTCAACACTCCCCTTCGCTTCTCATGGATCTGTTGATCACGGCCTCTGTTCGTGTGGTGACCTGCAAAGACCCTTTACACAAGAAAGAAATGGCTTTTCTGTTTTTCTGAATCATTAACCCTCACAAACCTGTTAATGTTTATGATCCGTCAATCAGAAACCAGAGCAGGAGCTTCTGAAAAGATAAAACTGAGAAAATCCCATTTAAAGATTCCTCTGAGTTCCATCCGTGTCGCCAGCACTCAGTTTACGAGCAGTTTAATGTCAGTTTAATGTTGTTATAAACACCCCAAGACACATATAGCCCAAATAAAAGGCGTAATACACATCATTTTAAGTTATAGCGGACGTTGTAATATTAATAATGACAAACTTTTAATGTATCTTATGTAATTGTAAAATACATGATTATTTGTTGTAAACTAATTTTTGACCCAGTGATGTTTATTGCCTATGTTCAGCAAAGAAAGTCCACTAACTTAAAAAAATTTTTTTTTTATGTATTTATTTTTGTACGTTCTGTTTCTGCCTTGCCTACGTCTTTGAAGTCCAGATATTAAAATGAAAATCAGCCTACTTTTAGAACCCCCTGTTTAATCTGTTGGGTTTCCTGAAAAATAGATGGTTTTCTGCAGGCCACACACATCTGAGAGGTAAAAACATGAGCAGCATGTTTAGATGATTTAAACACATTTTTCGAGGTTGCCGTGGTGATATTTTCTTCTCGTGTTACTCGTGGCGTGTTCTAATTTGGTTTTTTTTCTGCCCGCAGCCCTTCGTGATTCATGATATGGACTCGCTGTGGCAAGCGGAGAACGGCTTAGTCTGGAACCAGCTGAACGGAGCCCCCCCGAACAAAGAGATCGGAGTTCACGTCTTCTACCGCTGCCAGTGCACCACGGTGGAGACGGTCCGAGAGCTCACCGAATTCGCCAAAAATATCCCCGGATTTGTAGACCTCTACCTCAATGATCAGGTATGAGCGGCATTTTTTTTTCCTTCCTCCTTCATAGGTTCTAGATACAACTACCTTGAAAACTTAAACAGAGCTCATGTCTTTAGCTTGCTGCATTTACTGTGATTCTATCTCTCTCTCTTTCCCTCTCTCTCTCTCTCTCTCCATGTATCTCTGTCTCCATCTTTCTCTCTCTTTCTCACTCTCTCTGTATGTCTCTCTCTCTCTCTCTCTCTCTCCCTTTCTCTGCATATTTCTCTGTCTCCATTTTTCTGTCTCGTTCTTTTTCTCTCTGTATCTCTTTTTATCTTTCTCTCACACTGCATTGCTCTCCCTCTCTCTGTCTCTCTCTGCATGTCTCTCTTTATCTCTCTTTCACTGCATGTTTGTCTCCATTTTTCTCTCTTTTTCGTTCTGTTTCTCTTTCTCTCTCCGTGTCTCCTATCTATTTGTATCACTCTTTTTCTCACTCTGTGTATCTCCCTCTCCCTCTCTCTCTCCAGGTAACCCTGTTAAAGTATGGCGTCCATGAGGCGATATTTGCGATGCTGCCCTCCCTCATGAATAAAGATGGACTGCTGGTCGCGAATGGGAAGGGTTTTGTGACGCGGGAGTTTTTACGCAGCCTGCGCAAACCTTTCAGCGAAATCATGGAACCCAAGTTCGAGTTTGCCGTCAAGTTCAACGCCCTGGAGCTGGACGACAGCGACCTGGCTCTGTTTGTGGCCGCCATAATACTGTGTGGAGGTGAGAATATGAAGGTCTCGAAGGTCGTGTCAGGCTGATGCCCAATAAACCGCATTTCCACATCTGTACTTGCCAATAATCTGGGTTAGCTGGAAACAACCAGTGAGCTGCAGCCCTCTAGTGGACAGCGGCGGTCTAACAAGCAAGCTGTTGCTATTGTTATTTTGTTTTTTGTTGTTTTTTTCATCACAAAAAACATTGTTTGTGTATAGACACTTAACAAAACATAAATTAAAATAATAAAAGGTAATAAAAAAAAACCATATCGCACAAACAATGTGTATTTAAGATGAGCTTCTTGATTATCTTATATCTTCTGTGCAATTATCTTACCAAATGCGGTATCTACCGTTTTTCTAAATGGTTGCTTTTCATTACTTTGTATTGCTTAATATTACTACTGATCTCTACTAAGTGCTATAACTACCATTTGTGTCAGTAGATTTCACTCAACTGTGTTACTTATATATAGTATTTATACCAGCATTTCTGTATATAGAAAAGTGTATTTTCATGCTGAGCTTTTTCCACAGATTTTTCATTTCGATTTTATTTAGACTTCATATTTTATATTGTTCTTGTCTCTGTGTGTCTCTGCAGTCATTACATAAGCAATTTCCTCCAGGATCTATAAAGTTTTCTGATTCTGATTGGTCTGGCACATTGCATGACTTGCAGAACTGACCTTGCCAGCTACTTGTGCTTATATTTTCAGTGCAAATTCGGGTAAAACTCCACAAAGTTCATCCATCATGGACAAATGGCTCCAAACAGGACATATTCAAATATTTTTCTGCCTTTTATTTTATGTTGTGCAATGATACAATTATAAATGTTGTCTTTTTTGCATTTTAATGAACCAGGCTGTGTAATTCTCACTGTGTGTCGCAGAAGCTTGTGTGATTGGTTGTGTGTGCTGTACTGACTCTACGTCTCTCTGTTCAGACCGTCCTGGACTCATGAACGTGAAGCAGGTAGAGCAGATGCAGGACGGCATCCTGCAGGCCCTGGACCAGCACCTGCAGGTCCACCATCCCGACTCCACCCACCTGTTCCCCAAACTGCTGCAGAAGATGGCTGACCTTCGGCAGCTGGTCACCGAGAACGCCCAGCTGGTCCAAATGATTAAAAAGACTGAATCCGAGACCTCGCTCCATCCGCTTCTGCAGGAAATCTACAAGGACATGTACTAGCGGGCTCTCGGGCTGAACTAAGAGACATGTATATTGTACACAGATCTTCATGGTGCTGTAGACACCATAGGATTTTATATAGACTGTTGTGGAGTTTTTCAAATACTGTATTTGAAAACTGACCTTTCTTTTTTCTTAGAAGGTTTTTTCTGAGAAGGTTTATGGCTCCCCCCCCCTTTTCTGACAGGTCAACCTCGCTTAGTTTCCGTCTGGTCGCAATCACCGTTACCCCAAAGTATAACAGTATTTTGACTAAGATGTGCTTTATGTACCCTTTTCCCCAATTATAATTGTGAATTATCCAATTATGATTTTCTGAATTATACTAGTGAATAATAATAATAATAATACTAAAAAATTAACACAGTTTGACGAGAGCAGAGCATCTGTCAGGACTGCGGATTTGGAAGGTTCCCTATATTTTCCTATTCATGAAATGAAACGCGTATCAAACTTGGCACCGATCAAAATTGCTCGATTAACCAAATACAGCCACCAATTCCTTTTAAAAGAAATACCAACTTATGTGATTTCAAAATTGGAATATATTGCCTTTTTCAGAAGTACTCTTCATGAGGCCGGTCACAATCGTGAAGTTTTTTTGTTAAATTTAGTTGCAATCAACAGTTTAATTATCCTTCAGTTGTTCATTTTGTGCGAATGTTTATGGCCAGATTGGCTGTGAAGCTGTTTTACTTTGTAGGTGTTGTAGCCCCAGTGAGAAGTTACATTTTTTTTTTTATCGTTTTTGGTTATTTTCATAAGACCTGTGATTAATTTTAATATGTTTTCTGCTCTTTTACTTCCATGGCTTGCCTCAACCCAGTGGAAAATCCTACAGTAATAAAGCCGTGGAATATAATATATAATAATAATAATAACACAAATAATAATATATGCAATTACCTCATATAATTGTGATCGGCCGGTGGTGTAATAACTATGACAGGCCTAATCTGCAATTATCTCCTCCAGTGATCTGTTCTTTATTGCTGTATAACCTGATTTGGAGTTTGAATTAGAGCCGATGTTAAGCTGTTCCATTCCTGCAGTGAGACTTTCTGTCTGTTTAGATTTAGGAACACTTTCACCAATTAATAAAGGAGTAGTTTGATATTTTATTAGGAAATATTACCCAAGAATGATCTAATATTTTAATGTTTGCCCAATCTGAATCTCCTGACTTGGACGCTCCCCCCAGTGGCCTCCAGAATCACGGACCAGCGTCATGTGACATACCAGCAGGCGTAAAAAACACTAACATGTACATTAAAACCAGATTCTGCACATTTGCACATGAACTAGAGCTGCACAATATGAACTAAATATCAGTGTTGCGGTTTTACTGCTACATATTGTGATTGTGATTCCTTTCAATATAATAAAGGACGCAAAACATCACTTTCCTGGAATTAAAAAGGCTTAAAGTATGTAAATAATGTTTCAAAATGTACGGTTACTCCTCCCATCCATACAGTCCGTATCTGGAAACGAAGCTACAAAAACAGCCTGTTTTCAAATTATAGTCTTTGTGATGTCACACCTTTGCATATGTCTTCTTATTCAGCCTCCAGCAGTTCAGCCCTGCCCATTCATGCTGGAGTTCTAGGAGTGTTTCAGACCTGTGTTGCCTTTTGTATGAACTGCAATACAGAGCAGCCAATCAGAACAGAGATCATTTACATAAGTCCATCTTAAAGGTACAGTAACAAAAATGTCCTGTTTAATTCTAAGGGGTAAACAAAGGTTGGAAAATTGTCATGTAGTGATGAATTATGAAATACATTTTAGGTTTTTTAAAAATTGGGAAAAATAAATTGGTAGAAAAATGTAGAATATGGGCTTTTTAAAACCTTTAATGGTTAAAGATTTCATGAGTGGCCTGATACATCAAAACAGGCTACTATCGCGATAATGATTAATAGACCTTATATTGTGCAGCCCTAACATGAACTGTGTGTACATAAAATGTAAACATTCTTTGTTCATTAAAAATGCATTATTTTGTTTATCATCACTCGAGCAGTATCTGCTGAAGCCTGCGTTTCTGGACGTCCGCGTCTGGAGATATAGACTGGGCTCTGAAGCTTTGAGGCTCTTTTGATTGCACCAAAGCTGCTATTGGAGTGTTGCCGTTTAAAAATAGCATGTCGGCAGCATGTCAGTTATCGAAAACAGTCTTGAGAATGAAGAAATGCACTATATTTTTATGTGGGAGGTTTTTTATTCTGGTGCGGATGGTGGGGTGAATGCGAAACGGCTTTAACATATTTGATTTCGAACCGTCGTCTTCAAAATGTGTCACTTTAATTATTGTTTGTGTATCCAGTCACCCTGTTCTATGCATCTGTGTTGTTCCTAACCATGTAGTGTGTTGTTCTCAAGTACTGTCCCAAAGTCGGGTCCACATAAAATCGTTGCAAAGTCTGCGGACGTGAGACCGGCTGTGTGATGCCACGGCTTCTGCCTGTAGGACATTTCACCTCAAGATTTAGATTCAATGTTTTTCTTCTTTTTGAAGGCATTTGAGATGTTACCGTGTGTTACCATGTATAATTTAGACATTTGCTGCTGTAAAGCTGAAGAGCACAATACAAATGACCTATAGAACAGATGTTTGGTTCAATATGACATCTCATTTACACACACACATATATACACACAATGAGTGTCAATCAAAGGAAAATCTTAACAGTTCAGTCTGCATTATCAGTGATAACGTCCTCATGAATGGACATTCATAACACAGTATACTTCCATACTGCTTTACAGCTCAAGGTAAGTCACAAACCACCTAAACCACCTCCACTAGTCTGATCCATCTTCATGAAGAAGTTCAGTTCATTTGTACAGCTCACAGTAAGTCATACTGTGTCCTAAACCACCTCCACTAGTCTGATCCACCTTAAAGAGCTAGATGTGGTTTTAAGATAAGAGATAAGATAAACCTTTAGTAGTCCCACAAGTGGAAAATGTGCATTGTCATTGCAGAAAGTGGACAGAACAAAGGTAAAATGGTACAAAGGCATGCTAGAACAGACCTGGCCCTGGTCCGGAGAAAGTTTGGAGATGTGTTTATTAAGATTCAGGATGGTGTACTTGTCACATGTAAGTTATGTGGTGAATGTTTTAACCAAGTCACTCCTAGACTGCAATAAAATTCACAAACAGACAGTAGTAGAACAGATAAGTAAGCTGTGAAGATGAACTGAACTTCAATATGGCGCCTTTTTATACAAGAGGAGCGCTGATGACATCATAAATACAGAGAAATCTAAAGTTTTAAGTCATACTGTGTCCTAAACCACGTCCAGCAAGTCTGATCCACCTTAATGAAGAAGTTCGGTTAATTTTACAGCTCATACTGCCTTAAACCACGTCCACCAGTCTGGTCTACCTTAATGAGGTGCTGGATGAGGTTCAGTGCACCTTTTTGGGCATGTGCTTGCAAAGGCTGTGAATTGGGCCTTGGGCTGTGTCCCAAACTGCATATAGTGGGTGAGAAATAGGACACAGCCCCTGGAAAAACACTCAGTAGTGTAGAAGTGTGTGGTTTAACACACCTGATCCAGTATACTAAAAATCCAGAACTGCAGGAACAGGATCCACCAAAGTGGGCGTGTCCACCAGACCTAAACGAGCTGCTTTAACTAGGCAAAGCCACGCCCAGCAATTATAAAGGCTTGCATTTAATTGGCCTTGGGTCCTAGGCCTAAGATCAGAGCTCGAGCTACCAGATGGAGGAGAGGCACGTGGCTGAAGGTCTTGGAGAGAGACATGTCTGTAGGTAAGTCTATAGTAAAATAGACTGGATCCGAGTGTTTGGGGTAAGAACCGAGTCTAGTCCTGTGGAGGAGACTAAGTGTTGTGGTTTAGACTTTTTTTCTTGTTTACATTGTTTAGTACTAGCCACTTCTCACCACATTCTGGTTCTAACTTTCTGTTCCACCTTAAATAGTGCAGGAATCACGTGCAAAGGGTACCGTTCCACCTTAAAAGAACATTTAAATCGGTATCTTATTTTAATTGCTCGGTTCGCCTTAAAAGGGGGCAGGAGTCGCGTTCTGGTACAAATACGGTATTTTCCGTTCTAAGGTGGAACAGAAAGTTAGAACAGAAGTTGGAGGTTGTAGTTAGTGTTTTATCCTACAGAATAATTTGTTTATTTTACTTCTCGTTTTAACTCTCTGTTCCACCTTAAATAGTGCAGCTGTTCCATTCTGGTTCCACCTTAAATCTCCAGCTTTTGACGCCAATTTCCCTTCAAGAAAAATCTCGTTTTCTTTCTAACCGAACAAGCGTTGGCGGGTAACTGCTGCACCGTGTAAGGTGGGACGGAAGGTTAGAGCTATAAGCTAGAGGCGAAAAGGTACTATGGGACTAACCTGGGTTCTTCTCGGTTTACTTTCCGTCCCACCTTAAATGGGGCAGCAGTTAACCGCGTGTGCAGGTACGGGTCCACCTCAAAGAACCTTAGATCTTCAGCTTATCGTTCCAATTTACCGTCCCACCTTAAATTGTGCTGTCATGTTCCGGTGACTTAAGGTGGAACGGTACCTGCGCCTTAATTGGACATCTGCAGAATTTAAGGTGGGACGAGCAATTGAGATGGAGACGCTGGAGGTTTAATGTTCGTTTAACGTGGAATGGTCCCTGAACAGATCTGTAACTGTAAAACTAAGGTGGAACGGATCATTATCACGAGATGTAAGATCAGTTGAAGGAGGACTGTAGTCTAACTGCTGTGCTGAAGTAGTTTACATTCCTGTTTGGAACAAGAAATTGCCCCAAAACTTTGCATTTTTATAAATAAATTGAGGGAGCGTTTTTCTCTCGCACCCGATTGGCTGGTCGGAGTGACGTCGTCTTACCCGCCCCGCCCCCTGGTCTCCCTGTAGAACCAGTACAAACAGTAACCTGAACTGGGAGCTTATAAAGTTGTTTCTGAAATGGACAGGTGTCGAGTTCCGCCCGGACTCGTTCGGAAACACGGCTTTAACTCAGAGAGGCAGGTCTGCAGGTAGGATTACTTGTTCGTGTCTTAAGACCGCGATCTTTAACTTTTTCCAACTTTTAGCTACCATTAGCATAGCATTGTTTACATCCGGGCTCCCCCCACCCCCGCCCAAACAAAGTTTCAGTTTCTGCTTTCTGAGCCACAAAACTCCAATTTATTTCTGCTTTTACAGGTCCTTACTTTACTTTCTATCCAGTTTTGGAGTTAACGTTTAGTTTAACACTATGTAACCATGGCAACCTTTGGCTGAGTTTCTTTTTGAAGATTTTTGTAAAAGATTTCAGTCAGATACAGTTAACACGCAACCCTTAGTAATTCCTCCTGAGACACTGCAGTACAAGATGCCAAGAACAGAATAAGCTGAAATATAATCGGATGTAAACAACCTGAGCTGCACGATTAAAAACTCAGTATTTCGATTCAACTTCTACATATTGTGATGCCTTTCAAGATTAGTCCATATCATTTTCTAGTATTAAGGGATAAGCATGTAAATATTGTTTCAAATATTACATTTGCGCTCCCATCCGTACAGTACATACACAGAAAATAAGCTATAAAAACAGCCTGTTTTCCAATCAGTTTGTCACAAATATTTAAATATCATATTCTGGCTACAGCAGTTTAGCCCCACCCATTCAAGCACCAATTCACCAACATCTTTAACTGTTACAATGTAGATTTTTGTTGAGTGAATGGGAGGTTTGTCCTGGTTTAGGAGCCTCATTACTTATGGTTTAAAATGACTTGGGTCATAAAAATATGCTGAATCCTTATATGAAAATGTTCTGTAAACAGGTAATGGCGTATACCTCCTTTTAATTGTACTCATGAAAAAAATGTGTTCATGTGGGGTGGTAGCTACAGAGTCACAGTGAACACTGTGTAATGGAAAATCACTGAACTGTACTTGACTGTTTAATGTCCACAATTTACTTGTGTTCACTCTGGAAATTGTAAAAAAATGAGACTCTACTAGCACTGGTGTCGCTTGGGATTTAATTGAGAAATTGGCATCGGTAATCCCTACAGAGGTCCAGTATGGGTTTCATTTTGGGCATATACACAGTATACAGTGAACACTCATTCAGGGCCATGATGCAACACAAACGCATCACAAGACCATACAAGAGTGTGCAAGACAGGGCGAAGAGCGAGGGGCGGGGAAGCAGTACAATAATTTACAGGGCAAGAAAACCGTGCCGTAGAGCAGAAAAGGCACTAGTGTATTTAGTGTTGTTGCAGATACTGTTTTCTAGCATAAGAGTTGTTGGGTGTGAAATACTTGCATTGCAGTGTTGCCTGCTGATGAGTTGTATCCACCTTGAGAGTGTACTGAGATTATAAACCATTCTTTAGATACAGCTGCTCTCATTGGGTAAGTGGTTAAAGCATCATTTTCACATGGTTTTTTTATGCTTTGATTTCCTGGACACCAAATGGAATTCCTAAATTATACCAACCACAAAATCCAGGTTGATCATTAAGATTCTATACAGATGGCAACCAAACTTCATCAGTAAACTTGTTCAGGCACATGCAAGGAATAAAGCCTGACTTTTTTACTAAATTGGTGGACATTGGTCTTTGGTCCCTCTTTCAAATAGTATAACTTTATCTGTTTGAACTACAGTGTATATACTCCTGCTGGGTCTCTTACATCTGCAGGAGCTGCTCAGCCAGTGGAGAAAATATATGAAACAAAACCTGGTGAAATGGTGTTTATCCATTATGCTGTTGAACAAACTGACAATCAGATCTGCACTGACTTGAGGTTTAAACGGCTGCTAAACACTGCACTATCCATTATCTTCTGTTTTATTTTAGATTCTATTTCTGTAAAGCACATTAAATGCCTTTTTGTGTAAGATAATGTGCTACATAAATGAACTTGCACTTTTGTCTCAGGCAGTTCATAAACGGGGCATGCCGGTACGGTCAGCATTGTTATTACCTGCATGAATGGCCAGCAGTGCCCTCAGTTCAGGTGTGCAGGTACTTCCAGAAAGGAATCTGCTGGTTCGGTGAAAACTGCAGGTAAGGGCCGCCTCTGGTTTCTCCTACCTCTTCACACCTTGCTATTAGAATCAGAATCACGAATCTTTATTGATGCTGGAAATTACTTATGTAATGACTGTACAGACATGGGGTTAAGAACAATATAAAACAGTCAAAATAAAACTCTCCAGAAATACTCTGCAATAAATACACTTTACTTCATACAGAATACTGTGTTCAGTAAGGGGGGGGGTATAAATACTATAGATAAATTACTAATTTATTACTTTACTAATTAGTTTACTAATTAACACAAATGGTGATTTGGAGTTCTCTTTATACTGAGTCTATTACTGCACATAGTGACAGAAGTGATAGTAGTAATGTAAGTGACGAAAGTAGTGACACTAGTGAGATTGCACATTGTTGCATGCAAAATGACGTTCAGTATCTTATTGTGTTTACGTGTCTGTTTTGAATTCTAGGTATCTTCACATTCCCTGTGCAGCCAGTGAGGTGTCGAGCGCACGGCGTGGTTCGGCGCCGGTGGTCCACTCCTCTGCCCTGCCTGGGCACTCCCGGACTGAGCGCAGGGGGTCTGAGCCCGCCCTCCTCGCCGCTCAGGGGGCGCACGGCTTCAGGCGGAGAGGATCTGAGCCTCTGGTTACAGGCTTCTTCAGCCAGCAGCAGGTTTTGCAACCCCCGCCGGGAGACATTGCAGAGGAGGAGGAGGACGCAGTTGCTGAAGCGGAGCCGCAGGGTAAATAATGCGCTGCGGTTTCTGTATAGATGCTCTCAATTTACTCCTGTTCCTTAATCAGATATGACTTACAAAGGTTGGTTTAAAAGATTTAAAATGGATGTTTGTAGCCCATCACAGTTCCAACAAATGGTGGCAACTGTGGTCAGAAACTGGTCACTTTAGGCGCGCCTGTCTTACTGGTATGCTTCATAGATTTAGAGTTGGAGACTAGAACTCATCTGCGCTGGTAATCATCTGGTCCTGTTTCTGAATCTCGCCCCTGTTGACCCAGAGGGCCGCTGGTGTCTCAGTGGTTAGGGATCTGCCTGTGCCATCGGATGGTTGTGGGTTCAAATCCCAGGCCTGCCAGTGGTACCCTTGAGCAATAAGTAAATGTTTTTTGTTAATTAATGATTTTATTTAGACTCTTATACTTGGGTGTGGCTTGAAGAGGCCATTGGCTAGAGACCTCCGGCTTAAGATCCTAAATGGAGCGCTGGGTCTGATGGTGTGAGGCCTGACTTTGGGAACCTGGATTAGTCAATAAGTAAACCTGCAGTCTGTGCACAGATTTGGTTGGTGTGGGGAAAAAAAAAGTATCCCTGTAAACTGTGTAGTTCCTGTGCAGATCATTTACTCTGAGAATGCTCGTTTCCCTCCCTGCAGATCAGAGACGGCAGCTACGACGACGCGATCAGGCCGGTCCCAGTCGTTCACATGGCACTGACTCCGGCGGGTCCCGATCTAACGCAGCTTCACTAGAAGTTAAGAAAGAAACCGCGTCCAGAACCGACACACAGGTGTGTAAAGTGGTCCGTTTAGCTGCACACCCAGTCAGGGCCTTCAGAACCGAACCTCAGTGTTCTCTTGTGTTCAGGAAGCCAGTCTGCAGGATGGACTGGAGAGCGGCGCCGCGGCCTCAGCCAAGCAGGAGCAAACCGAGGCCTATAACCAGAGCAAAGACGTCGTCTGCGGCATCTGCATGGACAAAGTGTACGAGAAGCCCACGGAGGGAGAACGACGCTTCGGCATCCTGCCCAACTGCTGCCACGCCTTCTGCCTGGGCTGCATCATGACCTGGAGGAAGACCAAGGAGTTCCAGGAGGAGGTCATCAAGTAAGACCGTTAAAACCTGTTCTGGGTTTGGTTTAAAATAAGTGATTTGTGAGCTAATGCTTTAAAACGTGTTGAGCAGGGCCTGTCCGCAGTGCAGGGTGAAGTCCACCTTCTACATCCCCAGCAAGTTCTGGGTCTGTGAGGAAGAACCGAAGGCAGCCCTGATCTCCTCCTTCAAAGAAAAGAGCAGGTTAGAGCTCATGCTTCAACTATTAATGTATTGAACCCACTGCCTAACCGTGACCATCTCAGGAGGCTGCATCTAAAAGAGACCCAAACTGACCTTAATGTTCATCCAGAGGAAGATTCTACTGCCCGCAACAGTCCTGTCTGATCGGAAATAAATCCTTATCTCTGGAGAGATTGAAGTCTGACTTGTTCCTCCTAAACCCCCCTTTTAGGAGAAATAAGGAGCAAAATTAAAACTCAACTTAAGGCAGAAGTTCTTCTGTTGTCATCGTTTCTCAGTTTCTTCTCTAACACTTATGGATCAGACCTGTTTGACTTTGGTAGTCGTGACTTGAATTTGATTACTGAGACAAATTTGTGGATCTTCTGGTTGGTCTGAAGATCTGATGAGTAATCATTTTAAGATCTTGAATAAAGTGGGGGGGAAAATGGTCCGTCTCATTGATAAACTGAGCTCAGTTATTTCTAGGAGAAGCACTGGATTTATTTTCTTCTCAAATGGTCATGTGTTGGGTTTATATACTACATAATTAGTTTTTCCTATATAAAGTATTCCCAGCTGAATTTCTTCTCTGCTTATTTTAAAGGATCGGTGTTAAATCTGATCTGGACAGAGCACTTTAGACCAATGGTTCTCAACCAGGCCTTAGACAAACTGTGGTGCTCAGATTAGGTGTCTTTGTATGGAGCAAGTGCTTTGTGGTGGAAAAAGCACACCATAGCTACAGGATTCTAACTCTGCTAGCTTCTTCATGACCTCTGGCAGTCCTGATCTTCTTTCGATCTGAAACTTTCTGTCTCTATCCAGCAAAGTGAAGTGCAACTTCTTCATGCGTTACGGATGCTGCCCCTTTGCATCAGAGTGCATCTTCAGCCATGACCTGCCTCCTGGACACAGACCTCATCGCAGACCCTTCAGACCCAAGGCATGATCTTTATTTGCAATATCTTTTGGTGCAGTAGTATTCTGGGCAGTCACTAGTGTGTGTGTGTAACAGACTTGGTGTAGTCCACTATAGGTCCTTTCCCACAGGTCTACAGGAACCGTTCTGTATCTAAACTGTACTGTGATGGTACTGAAGCTTTATCAGGTTCTAAACTGTACTGTGATGGTACTGAAGTTGTATGGTTCTGGTGTTCCAGTGTATCTCAGTCCGGTGAC
>JBBPCY010000018.1:11361334-11371346 GCA_037974405.1 Brachyalestes nurse
CCTCACACACCCCTCACACAGTCTCGTCTCCCTCACACTCTCCTCACACAGTCTCGTCTCCCTCACACTCCCCTCACGCACCCTCTTCTCCCTCACACTCCCCTCACACACCCTCTTCTCTCTCACACACCCCTCACACACCCTCTTCTCCCTCACACACACCCCTCACACACCCTCTTCTCTCTCACACACCCTCTTCTCTCTCACACTCCCCTCACACACCCTCTTCTCTCTCACACACCCCTCATACACCCTCTCCTCCCTCACACACACCTCACACACCCTCTTCTCCCTCACACACACCCCTCACACACCCTCTTCTCTCTCACACACCCTCTTCTCCCTCACACTCCCCTCACACAACCTCTTCTCTCTCACACACGCCTCACACACCCTCTTCTCCCTCACACTCCCCTCACCCACCCTCTTTTCCCTCACACACCCTCTTCTCCCTCACACACCCTCTTTTCCCTCACACACCCTCTTCTCACTCTCTTCTCCCTCACACACCCTCTTTTCCCTCACACACCCTCTTCTCCCTCACACACCCCTCACACACTCCTCACACCTCCTTTCCCTTTTCCTCACACAGTGGTTAAAGTGAGTGTTTTGAGGCTCTTCTTTAGGAGGATTATGTTCGAGGACATAACGTGGATGTGTTATGTGCAGTGGCCTGTATAGTGTGTGTGTGTGTGTGTGTGTGTTTGGATATTAGTTGTTAATGTGTTCCTGCGTAAAGCAGTGAGTCTCCCTGGAGACCAATTATCTGCAGAGAGACGGGCCGGGCTTGAGAAGACTACAGGCACAGAGAGCCACTGCACCAGTGTGTGTGTGTTAGAGTGAGAGAGAGAGAGAGAGAGAGAGAGTGTGTGTGTGTGTGTGAGAAGTGTGATAGTCCCCTGTCTATTTCACTCACGCTCAGACTGGCACTTTTGTAGCCGAAGCGTTTTCTCTGGATTTGCAGGCTGTCGAGAAAAAAACTGGCTTTGGTATTTTTTTGTTTTTTTGGTGTTTTTTTTCAGCAGTGCGAGCTGTTCTTCACATCACATCCACATTTCAGGACAAACGGGATTTAAAAAAGCTTAAAATAAAACCTGCCAGTTCTTCCTAAATCTCTTTAGATCCAGCTTCATATATCAGTGTCTGCGAACAGTTCAGTATCCAAGAAAATCGATTCAGTATCCAGTACAAGTGATTCATCTATAATTGTTCAAATATCCTAAAATATCCTTCGACTTCTAAAACTGATTCAGTATTCAATACAATTGATTCAGTATTCAAAAGAATTGAGTCAGTATCTACAATTGATTCTATATTCAATACAATTGATTCAGTATCTACAGTTGATTCAGTATCTACAGTTGATTCAGTATCTGCAGTTGATTCAGTATCTGCAGTTGATTCAGTATCTGCAGTTGATTCAGTATCTGCTGCCACTGATTTATTATTTCAGTATCTATAACTGATTCAGTATCTAAAATTGACTCACTATCTACAATTGATTAAGGATGTACAGTTGATTTCATATTTAAAGTGTTGCAGGAGCTAATTAATCAGTAAGTACTAATAGAGATTCAGCAGCTTTTATTAGTGAATCAGTTTCTGGTTCTGATGAACTGAATGGCTTTAACAGCCATTAAAAGCTTTTTTCTGTCTCTTGTAGATGGACTCTTAAAGAAACCGTTTTTCTTTGTTTTTTTGTGACTGCAGTACTTTGTATTCCTGGCGTTCTGCTCCTGCTCCCTGGTCCTTGGTCTTGGTTGGTCTTGGTTGGTCTTGGTTGGTGTTCGGTTGGTGTTCCGCTCGGAGCCGGGTGGCGGCGGATCGGAAATGACCCGTGAGTTCTGGGTCAGCTGATTATCGCTGGGTGGCCTGAACCGTTGGCCGACTCTTCCTTCCCTCCTTCCCTCCTTCCTGCCTTTAATTCCTTCTGTCCTTCACCGTCCAGCCAAAGACTCGCGCCGGGCCGAGCAGCAGAACCGGGCCGGTCTGTCTCTCCTGGGGTCCATCGGAGTTTTACAATAAATGAAAGCTAAATTATATTTAATATCTGAACATGTGTTACAGAAACAGCTTTTACCACCAGCTGCTCTTCACACTGACTGAACAATTTGCTGAATAGTGGACCAAAATACTGAATTATTCAGTATCTGCTATTAATTATTTCGTATCTGCTATGAATTATTCTGTATCTGCTATAAATTAAGTATCCTTTCTGAATTAAGTATCCGTTATGAATTATTCAGTAGCTATTATGAATTATTCTGTATCTACTACGAATAATTCAGTATCTACCGTGAATTATTCAGTATGCAATATGATTTATTCCAGATCTATTATGAATTAAGTATCCGCTATGAATAATTCAGTATCTACTATGAATGATTAAGTGTCCGTTTTTATTTATTCAGTATCTACTATGAATTGTTCAGTAATAACTGTAAATGTTCAAGGCCCACTATGAATTATTACATATCCATTATGAATTATTTAGTATCTAGTCTCAATTCTTTAGTATCCAGTAACAATGAATAGTCCAGTGATTACTATAATCATTCAGTATCTACTAAACTAATTTTTTCCTGAGATTTTGAGAGTCTTGCGCCCGAGCCAGGAGTCAGAATGGAGTCACGGGTCAGTGCACGACTTTAGTGGTGTCTCTGTTGAATCGTCTGATCTGACTCTGAATCAGACTCGTCTCTCCTCCTCCTCCTCCTCCTCCGGTGCTCCGAGGTCTTTCAAACCTGTCTGAAAGGCGTGAAGGTCGCGAGGAGATCCAGCGCGGGTTTCTTTCAGAGTCACGATTTTCATCAAGCAGAATAAAAGATTCCGCCGAAACGTCCTGCCTGCACCAACATCAACAGGAGGGACGGGAACGGCGGCCCGTTCAGTTCTGTCAAGGTCACAGCTTCTATAACTTCTCTGTTCCTGGAGAGAATACACCTCCTCTAATGAAAAGGAAAGACATCATGACCACTATTGACCATGAACTCCTGACCACTTCACACTTCACAGTGGAGTCAGTAGGATTCTGATTCTGATTCTGATTTCTCAGAGACAGAATTACCTCCTACTGGACTCTTGTTGAAGCACAGGGTTCTGTAAGTGTGTTCATGCCCGGTGTATTGGACGCCTTTCCACCAGATGGCAGTATTCGTCCGAGCAGAGGAACCCGGCTTAGTGTTTTGGAAAGCCAGCAAGAATTTTCTACAGAGATCTAAAGATACATTTACCAGATGCTTTTATCCAAAGCGACTTCCATTCCCTAACTACAGGGGGCAGTCTCCATGGAGCAGCTTGGGGTTAAGGGTCTTGCTCAGGAACCCAGTGGTGCTGTGCTGAAGGTTGGCTTCAAACCCATGACCTCTTGGTCCAGAGGCAAGTTTCCTACCCACTAGGCCTGACCACCCTAATCTTAACCCTAACAGTAATCCTGACCTTAACCCAGATCTCTAACTTTTAAAATCAACCTTAACTCTGAACTCAACTATAACCCTTACCTTAAACTTTAAACTTAAGTTTAACCCTAATCCTGACCTTATCCTTAACCCCAAATTCTAACTCTAACCTTAATCTGAACAATATCAGAAACAATGATAATAAACAAACCATCACAGAAATCAGTGAAACTTTCACTTTGAGCTTTTCTTCCAAACAGGAACATTTGTGTAGAAATGCTAAGCTAAAGGCTAATCCAAAGCTTCCCAGAAAACATCAGAATCTGTTTATATGAAAGAGTGATAAAAGAAAGAATGAAGTGAAGTGCAGACGAGGGGCTTTAATCTGGAGATTGTGGCTCGGAAATACAGTGAACACCAGAATGAATGTGTTTCTATGAGATGAAGGAGGAGCAAAAAGAAAACCAGAACAGATGTGTGAGAACCTAAACTGGGACAGTCTGACCATGTCCAGCCTGAAGAGTCTGCAGGAGTGAGGAGGTGGGATTATGAGCTGGAGCCTGAAGAGTCTGCAGGAGTGGGGAGGTGGGATTATGAGCTGGTCTCCAGTCTGAAGAGTCTGCAGGAGTGAGGAGGTGGGATTATGAGCTGGAGTCTCCAGTCTGAAGAGTCTGCAGGAGTGGGGAGGTGCGGTTATGAGCTGGAGTCTGAAGAGTCTGCAGGAGTGGGGAGGTGGGATTATGAGCTGGAGTCTGAAGAGTCTGCAGGAGTGGGGAGGTGGGATTATGAGCTGGTCTCCAGTCTGAAGAGTCTGCAGCAGTGAGGAGGTGGGATTGTGAGCTGGAGCCTGAAGATTCTGCAGGAGTGGGGAGGTGCGGTTATGAGCTGGAGTGGGATGAAGGTGTGGAAAAGTGCCGTCTCCGTGTTTGTTCAGGGAATTCTGGTCTCAGGCCTGGAATGTGCAGTGGTGATGGACAGAAGGACACGAAGGCACTAATGGGCCATGCTAAAACAGGGTTCTCTGGGAGGGAACGTTCCCCCCGTCCTCACAAACCTGATTCGACTTGTCAGTTAATTATCGAGCCGAGTCGAGGGTGTAAAAGCTGGAAGCGGCGCAGCGCTGCGGCCCACCAGGACTTCAGCTCCACAAACTCGCTCTGTGTAGGATATTCATTTATTTATCTATTTATTTGTGGTTCTAACACTCTGTGTACCCTATCAGTATCACACTGAGCTCTTTTAAGTTCTCTAAAGGAACCATTTTGCGTGAATGGAGTGTACAAATGGTGCAAAGAACCACATACTTTAAGATTCTTTACCAGTTTAAGAGCTCCGACTGGAACCTTTCTACAGAGGTTCTTTAGTATTTAAGCAGTATCTCAGGATGAATTTTGAAATTTGAGTAATGTACTTTGGGCTAATTTTGTCATCAAACCTGATGGTTGTAGTTTAAAAAGAAAGAACAACAAAATGAATAAAGTTAAAACCACGTTAAAGATACCAAACATTTTAAAATCTGAACTGGAGCCTGAGAGTAATTAAAGACAGAACCCAAAACATATGAACCAAATCCATTAGCTGAATGCTTCTGGTATGAATTTACTTCATGTTTCTTGCGTTCAACCTTTAAATCTTTCTATAGCAATCAGTTTTCAACTTTAGAATTCAAGAAATATGAAAATGAATGCATTTCTATGGCTTGGTGGAAGAATAACAAGGTCAGGCAACTGTATGAATTTCGGTTTGAGGCAATGGTTAAATTTGATTGTCAGATTTTATGGTTGTATCTTGAAAAATGTGGATCATCAAAATGAATGGACTTCTATGGGATAACAGAGGCTAACATAAATAGGACAGAATTTCAGTTTTGTATTTTGAGGCATTTGTTTGCTGGAGGAGCATCAAAACGAAAAGACTTTTGTGGAATGATAGACACACGAAAGAAAGAATTTTAGGACTAAATTACTGCATGAATTCAGTTCATGTTGCTCAGAATCTTTGCTTCACATCTACAGGCTCCAGGCTGAAAGTCCAACGGCCATTAAAATGAATGGGTTTCTATGGGACGACAGAATTGGGAAAAAGAAGGAATTAAAAAAGAAAACAAAAACCAAAATTGGTGGGAGGTTAGGTTAGGGCAGCCTTGGTGTGTGTGCCAAAGTTGGTGGCTCTGGCTTTTGGAATTCTTGAAAAAATGATGAAAATGTATATGAATGGGAGTCTATGGGAGGATGATGGTGTGAGTGATTTTCATTAGTGGTCCAGAAGTGAACAATATGAAAGAAAAGATGTTATCAGGTTCCACAGCTGGACACACTAATGCCCTTTATTTAATAGAATATTTTTCTTTCCTTTGGGTAATTCTCCCTGTTTGAAACGCTCGACTTTAGATCGAGATCAAGATGACAAACAACAAAGACTTTTTTTTCCCATTGACGTTTTTATTTTCTGCTCAGGGTGCCGATAGTTCTGGAGGGCGCAGTGGAAATCCGCCTGGAAGAAGAAAGAGAATATTAATGAAGAGGAAAGAACAGAAACAGGTGAACACAACAGTCCGCTCCGGACTCTTTGATCTGCACCATGTTATCAAAACATCTGTTTTATTTTCGTTTTGTTTACAGTAGTAGCGCAGTTTATTGACCATAAACACAGTATATATTAAATTAAACAGAGCTGTAGTCTTCTAACAGAAAATACAGTAGTTTACATGTGTACATATTTAGATTTAATGAATAAGTAAAACATTAAAGCAGTAAAATAGATACATGTAGCCTGGTGATAATGTTTTGGAACCCCTGTCTTAAAAACATGTTCTGTTGATATTATAAGTGGAAATCAATGTTAATTTATATCAATCAATTTGTCCCATAAATACTCAATTTTCTGTAAATTTTAGTGTAGAATTTTAGTGACGTGGTTACCTCTCTCATTTCTTGCGTATCTGTACATGTGTGTGTGTGTGTGTGTGTGTGTGTGTGTTTGTGTGTGTTTTAAATGTCCGAATGCTGACTCTGACACAGGTGCTGTAGACCATCCTGAGTTCAGAGTTTGTGAAAGGTCAAGGCAGTCTGTTGTACTCTTTTCTCAAAATATCTTACGTTCCTGTCATTCAAGACTTACAGCAGCGGTTCCCAAACCGGTCCCAGAGAACCCTCTGCTCTGCACTTTTTACTGTTTACACTCCCAGTTCAGCTCAGGAGGAGCTCATTACTGGTTTCCCTGCTATTGACACAAATTCAAGTGTGCAGTGCAGGAGATTCTCCAGGACTGGTTTAGGAACCACTGACCTAAAGCAGCCGTTCAGTCTCTCAGTCCTGCAGGAGCAAGGTCTTTTCTCTCTCTCTGCTCTGTGTTGCCAGTAGCAGTCATTTGATCTTACGATGCGGGGGGACTAACAAGTTTAGCTTTTTCAAGTTTAGTATCGTTTTTTTTCTCAAGTGTAATAATATTTATAATCTCACCTGGAGGGCAGCAACTCCCCTTTACTCACCAAAGTATGAAACACATCACAAATACTCTTGTCGTAGTCACTCGTATTTTATTCAAGATGTTTGCCACATACACAGTTAGATGCTGTAGTGTGGTCCTGAATCACTCCGGAGACCTTCTAGTGCATTAACTAGAAGGTAGAAACAGAATAGAAGACAGAAATGTAAACAGTGTGAATATACATATGACTATATATACAGACTGTAGACTATATATATATATCTGTATGTTTTTACAATGGAAAACAAATATAAGGGATGCAAATGTGAGATTAGACATGGTCATGTGCTAATAGTGTAAGGAACAGGTGCAGATGGCTGAGTGGTATGAGGAGTGTTACTGAGTGCTGATGATTGTGAGGCAGGTCTTGGATGAGGAGTCTTATGATCTGAGGGTTGAAGCACCTGTTGAGTTCTCTGAGTTCTGGCCATAAAGAGCCGGAACCATTCAGCAGGTGGAGCAGATGGTTGGGAAGAGTCCTTAATGCTCTGCATTGCTGTGGTCTTACAGCATCTGGTGTAGATGTTCTGCAGGGAGGATCTGGATTTTGTGTTCGTTTCCTATTATAAAAGCTGAATGCTGAGTATCACTGATGTTCTTGTCTTATTTGTGCTTATGTGCTTAATCTGTGTCGGTTCATTCGTGGCTCACTGGAATCAGAGTCGGAAAACTTTATTGATCCCAGAGGAAATCAATAAAGAGACGCCGAGGCTAGAACAATATAAAATATAATGTCTAATTCAAAATCTGCTGGAAAAACCCCCAGTATGTAAACTAAATAAAGGCTTAGGCAAGTTATATGCGCAGAGAGGATAAATAAATAGAATATATAAGAACAGTGTGTGTGTGTGTTCATATATTTACTTACTACAGTGTTCTTATATTTACTTATATATCCACTCTGTGTATGTATGTGTGTATGTGTGTGTGTGTGTGTGTGTATAAAATATATTTTAGGGCTGTAATGATATACGATACAAAACTGAAATTGCGATACTCCGATCGAACATGTGTCGATATACGGGTCCCGCCCAGAAACATGCGTTTTTCACTGTAATAGGAGGATTTTCACGTCAATTTCTTTTCTTTAGCCAATAGCTGAGGGTCTTAGGGTTTCAAAGAGCCCTCCCACAAGTTTACAAACATTCAAGCACTGATGGACTCCTTTGTTTGCTGAACGTGGAAGTTATGACACTGGGTTTAAAAGTGTCTGTAAGCTGCTGGGTTGTGATGAAACTGCTCTGGAGTTTCTGTGTAATTGTTTTATTGTGTTTTGAGTGAGTTTTGTGGCTCCGGTGGCTTTTTTTTTTTTTTTTAACGGAGCGGTGAACTGAGAGAGGCGTGTCGACTTCAACTTGACTCCTCGCGCGGTTCACCGAAGCTTTTTCTGCAGTATGAATGGAAAGAAAACGGTATTTAAGCGTTTATTGATTTTATAATTTTGTGGTAAAGGTAATGTGTCTCCAAACAAAACGGCGTCTCAGAATTTGTCCCCCTCTTTGTTCTGTCCACTTTCTGCCATAACAAAGCAAATTTCCCACTTGTGGGACTAATAAAGGTTTGTCTTATTTTACGAAAATACACTATGCTAGATACAGAAATGCTGGGTGTAAATACTATAGATAAGTCACAGTTTAAGTGAAATCTACAGACACGGATGGTAGTTTGGAGTACGTTATTGCACTTAGTAGAGAATGCTTTCATGTATTTGATGTATTTATATATTTAATGTTTTTATATATTTGAAAGTTTGGTTCTTAACATGACCTCTCAGATGTGTGCATGGTGTTTGAAGTGCTGGGACACCATTTACTTAAGTGGATTATCAAGTCCAACTATCAAGGCTTACCTCTGCCTTGCGTCAAGAGCATCATTCAACAGGTAACTCCACACATTTCACACAAATGCGGATTAGGGACGGTTCTAGTTAACATTTACAATAAATGCAAACAAACAAGGAACCATTAAATTGTATCAAGGTATATTTGTAAAAAGTTCTTGATGTTTTCTGAGCTGGTTAGATAAACTCAAGTTTGGTTCCTGATTCACATCCAGTCTTGTTTGGATTCATGGACCTCCATCTGGAGCTCCTGATTTAATTTAATGGAGCACTGATTGAGCCGAAGCAGGTATTTGAGGAATTTGATAAACTACAGTGTAATATTGGGCTTCCATGAGGAGATCAGGGAACGATTAAGTGAAGACGTTAACATCACTATTCAGTATTATTGGTATACGTTGTATTTATTAGTTTTATAATAAAGTTAAACCTCATATTTGCTGTATATATAGTTTTGATTCATATATATAACCCGTTTATTACAATATATGTAATAGATGTAACCCTTAATAATCTTTCAGTTGGAGTCCAGTCATAATCAAACCTTACAGCTGGACCATCATCCGTTTATCACTTTTAGTGGATTATTTGTGCATAATGGGACTGTTGCCATGGTGATAGTGTTGTTTCTGTCCATGTTATACTGGTGCACTGTGCTTCTCTTTTCAGCTCAAACGAATGTTTATCAGTACTTCACATCATTTATTTTTGAGCAGGAACTGAATGCATCTCAGTGTTTGTGTAAGAATGAGCATCTGGAGTGTTCCGGTGCTGCAGCTTCTGGCAAATCTGAAAACTGAAGTGCTGCCTCTCACTTCCGCTGGCTGATCTTCTCTTGCAGCTGCCCTGAAAGATCCAGTTTGCAGTCATAATGTAAACACAGTATAAAAGCTGTGTTAGAGTCCTGCAGATGCTGGGAATGCTCTTTGAGTTTTTTGTTTTGTGTTTGCTGTTGCAGGTTCTGCAGGGCCTCGACTACCTGCACACAAAGTGCAAGATCATCCACACGGACATAAAACCAGAGAACATACTGATGAGTGTAGACGAGTCGTATGTGAGGAGACTCGCTGCAGAAGCTACAGAATGGCAGAAAGCAGGAGCGCCCCCTCCTTCTGGATCAGCAGGTCTCTCTCACTTGCACTTTGACTTTCAGTCTCTCTCTCTCTCTCTCTCTCTCTCTCTCTCTCTCTCTCTCTCTCGACCTCTCTCTCTCTCCCCCTCCCTCCCTCTCTCCCTCCCTGTAATTACTTCTCTAGATGTGTGCCAGGCTCTGTTCCCTCTCCTT
>JBBPCY010000018.1:11418057-11429754 GCA_037974405.1 Brachyalestes nurse
CCTCGGCATAAGAAACCCAACCCCCCCCCCCCCCTCTGCCGGGAATGACAGTCTGGACAGCACGAAATTCTGTGGCCCCTGAACCCACAGTGACTTTCATATCCGGCCCATTTGCTATTGTAGTTGAATAGCCCTGGTATAATATAACCAGTACAGACTACAGTATAGTAGTCGTTCAGGCAGGTGACTGATGACTTTTTCGGTGATGGTGGACTTCCAGCACGCTAGCATAGATGACTGGCTCAGAGATGTATTGAAACCAGTTGGTCTGCGCATTCTCTAAGCACTCTGCCTGGTATGAGGTTGGGTCCCGCAGCCTTGCGTGGATTAACTCTGGAGAGAGTCCTCCTCACATCAGCTGTGGAGAGACGGAGTACAGGGTCGCTGTAGGGTGGTGTCGCTTTCGTCACAGGCTCTTTGTTCTGTGCGTCGAACCGTGCAAAGAAGTCGTTAAGCTCGTCTGGTAGGGAGGGATCACCGTCACTGCTGCGTGGGTTGGGCTTGTAGTTCGTGATGGCCTGAATGCCTTGAAGTGCTCGTTGATCTTCTGTCCGTAGTCCCGCTTTGCTCTCCTCACTTCGCGACACAAGTTGGTTCTGTCGATCCTGAGGGAAGCCTTGTCTCCAGAGCGGAAGGCTGCATTTCTGATCTTTAGCAGCTTGCGCACTTCCCCCGACATCCAGGGCTTTTGGTTGACTCTCTTGGTGACGTCCTTGAAGATAGTAACATCCTCTATGCACTTGGAGATGTAACTAGTCACAGAGTCTGTGTACTCCTCTAGGATGACCGAGTCACCATTCATTGCAGACTCCCTAAAAACGTCCCAGTCAGTCGAGTCAAAGCAGTCTTGGAGAGCCAAAATAGCTCCAGCTGGCCACACTCTGATGTTCTTACGGGCTGGTTTTGGAGCGTTTTAGCAGGGACTTATATGCGGGGACCATGAACACACTGATATGATCCGAATGGCCTAGGTGAGGACGGGGGCAGGCCCTGTAGGCCTCACGAACATTTGTGTAGACAATGTCCAAGCAGTTTCCCCCTCTGGTAGCAAAATTCACATGCTGGTAGAACTTTGGGAGAACTGTCTTCAGGTTGGCATGGTTGTAGTCCCCAGCCACTATGAAGAATGCCTCGGGGTGTGCAGTTTCTAGCTTGCTGATGGTCTC
The DNA here is from genome assembly GCA_037974405.1 of Brachyalestes nurse. Lineage (NCBI taxonomy): Eukaryota > Metazoa > Chordata > Actinopteri > Characiformes > Alestidae > Brachyalestes > Brachyalestes nurse. The sequence continues at coordinate 11,419,224 of JBBPCY010000018.1, forward strand.
GTACAGCTCAGCTAGCGCCTGAGGGAGGTACACGCCGATCACCATTACGCAGCTGTGCTCTCTCGGCAAGTAGAAAGGTCGACATTTCACAGATAGGACTTCGATCAGTGGGGAACAGCAGCGTTTGCGCGCCCAGTCGTCATTAAGCTGTGCCCACTCAACCTACATCTCCACGCATGCATCCTAGAGCAGTTTAGCCCCGCCCAATCACCCTAAAACCCCGCCCAGTCATCATAAAGCTCTGCCCACTCATCTTACATCTCCAGGCATGCATCCTAGAGCAGTTTATCCCCACCCACTCACCCTAAAGCCCCGCCCAGTCATCACAAAGCTCTGCCCACTCACCCTACATATCTTCGCGTACATACTAGAGCAGTTTAGCCTCACTCACTCACCCTAAAGCCCCGCCCACTTACCCTAAAGCCCCCCTCATTCATCCTAATGTGGTTTAGCTCCGCCCACTCTTCCTAAAGCAGTTTCGCTCCACCCACACACCCAAAAGCTCCCCTCATTCTTCCTAAAGCAATTTAGCTCCACTCACTCATCCTACAGTTGTTTAGATCCACCTGCTCATCCCAACACAAAACAGAGCATCCAATCAGAAAAAAGCTAATTTACATATATCAGCGCCCTGTTTAATTCTAAGAGGAGTTGGAAATGGGTTGTGTAGAAATTAATTACAACACAAACATTATAAGTGTGTATGATAAAATAAAAAATAATAAGGACTGGGGCCTTTTGAAGGTCCTTGTTTAGAATGAAACTGTCCCGGATCAAATAGTGAGCACCAGGAAAGCACTTAACGCTGACAGGAACGCGCCCCCCCCTCGGGATGAGAAAACAATTAAAGATTTACGAGGGCTGCGGAACACGAGGCCCTGCAGACCCTCTCGGATAGGAAGTGTGCCTTCAGTAACCTGGATTACAGTCTAACCGCAGAAAGAGCAGCCTGTTAAACAGGAGGAAGGTGTCTGGTGGGACATTCGTCCTCATTAGATTAGCTTTTACTGAACGCAGCCTCCCAGACTCGGGTCACTGTGCTGCTGCCGGTGGGTGAATGTTTGAGCTGGAAGGTCGTTTTGTTGTTTACTGGAGTGTTTTCAGGAATGTGACACTCACAGAAAGATCCTGAAGACCTTTTTATTTGCTGAGACCTGAACTGATGCTGAAAGCAGTGGAAGCAAACTGGGAGGTGCTGGAGGTGTTGTGTATGTGTGTGTGTATAAAATCATAATATTTCAATATACAGTTCTGGACAGACGTTTAGGAACATCCTTTGTTAATTCTTAAGGAAAATAAGACTTAAAACGAGGCCGGTATTAAATGTTATGACACGTTTTATCTTTTATTTTTTTCCAGTGTACAGGTAAACAGTAAATATTCTATAAAATGTGTGTTAATTACTTGCACTTGCTGTCCTTTTTTTCACTTTTGTTCATTTGGTTTGTCCTTTTTATTGCTTTTAGTGAGGGCAAAGCAGCCAAACTCACCCAGTACGAGCAGAAGGTCAAAGCCGCCCAGAAAGAGGAGAAGGAGTTACGTTACGTGAACCCACCGGATGGAGGATGGGGCTGGATGGTGGTTCTCCACTGCTTTCTGGTACGTGTTCAGGAGAAGTGTTCCTTGTTTCTAAAAAACACGATTACAGTCGAAGCCCGGGACTGATGTGTGATGCTTTAAGCAACACGCCTCGGCTCTTGAGCTGCATTTGGGCTGAATCGTTCATCAGATGTTCCTTCAGATCATCTTTCAGTTATGAGCTCCTCAAAAGCGCCTTACATTTTAACGTAACACTGCTGTGTCGTGCTCAGGTGAACGTACTGGTGATGGGGACCCTGAAGAGTTTTGGCATTTTCTTCGTGGCACTGCAGGACGAGTTTGGTGGCTCGTCTGAAAGCATCAGCTGGATTGGCTCCATCATGTCCAGCCTCAGGCTCTCAGGAGGTACTCAGAACCCACCTCATCTGTTTCTGACATCACATTTAGACCTAAAGTTAGAAAAGCTTTAGCTGATGCCATAGAAGAACAGGTCTTGCAATGAATGGTTCTTTAGAACGATACCAAGAGCATTGGCGCCTCTGGCCTCCCTCCATGGCTCGGACAGTTTTTAAAATATTTTTATAATATTCTTTTTCACAAATTTGTTTGGACGACCTCTTGGCATTGTTAGAGAACCGTCTTGGATAGTGAGGTGTTTTGAGTATGAAGAACCTCTACATCAATGAAAGGTTTAAGGAATAACCCATCAATGAATATAATACCTTTATATTACTTGAAAACATGTAGAACTGATAATCTTTGAGTTCTAAAGGTTAATGGTTCTCTGGTTCTTTAGCAATGGGAGCTGGTATAGGTGTCCAGAAGCAGCTCTCTAGATTCCTCAGCATTAGGGTTCTAGACCTTATGGGTTTCTTTTGCTTCTTCGCACCGCAACACTCTTTGGGTCGGAAGGTTTTTAAGCTTTTGGATGGATCTTTAACCTCAAATCTCTTTTTCCGAGAAGGTTCTTTAGGGAACCTCTTCAATCAAAGAACATTTGAGTTGTTTTCTTTGCAAAGAGTCTTTGTCACTGTTTTCCTTCAGGTCCTCTGGCCTCCGTGGCCTGTGCTAAGCTGGGGAACAGGGTCACCTCCATCATAGGAGCCGTGCTGGTCAGTGCAGGCTTTCTCACCAGCATCTTCGCCACCAGCGTGGTCTACCTGTACATCAGCATGGGGCTGGTGGTGGGTGAGTCTGAGATCGTTAACACTTTGAATGAAGCTTGATCTGGTGTGGAAATGTACAAAAACTAGAGAAAATGCACAAAAAAAAAAGATGTAAATGTTCATTTTTTAAAAAGTGGTTTGCGGTGTTTATTGAGTAGGATTTCTTGAAATAAGCAAAATAAAAATTATATGTATGTTTGTGTGCATTAAAATGGAAAATATCAAAATCAATAAGAAAAATAAGATAAATGACCTTGAAATTTCGCGTATGTATATTCAAGGTAATTAATCTTATTTTTTTTAATGATTTTGATATTTTTGCTTTTTATTCCTTTTGTACCACATTGGGCAGGTTTTGGCTTTTTAATGTCATTTTTATGTAATTTTGAAATGAGTAGTTTTCTGTAGTTTTTTTTTTGTTTTTTTGGGGTTTGTAATGTAGATGTAATGATGTATGACTGTCATTCCGTATTAAAAGCCACTTGCTGTTTTATGTGTTTTTTATAAATAATAAAGGATGCCTTAAAAAGTGATTCTGTCCCCAAACTCTTCTGATTCCTCTCTCAGGTCTTGGCTTTGCACTCTTGTACCAGGCCACGTCTGTTGTAACCGCGACTTATTTCCGAAAGAGGTTAGCGACGGCGTACTCCATCGGCCGCTCTGGTATGGGTTTGACCTTTGCCCTCGCCCCATTTACCCAGCTTCTCCTGGATCAGTATGCCTGGCAAGGTAAATACGACTTGGCCACATTTTGCTGTGATGTGATGTACAGTGATTCTGCCTACAACGATTTACTGTAAGCACAACATTACTCTGGACCCTCAGAACACATCCAGCTCTTCATTAAAGTGATCAGACCAGTGGATGTGGTTTAGGACACAGTATGACTTACTGTGAGCTGTAAAAACTGAACTGAACTACAGACGGCCGTTTTCAGATGACACCAGGGCTGCTGTTCACGAAGCAGGACTGATCTGGGACCAGATTCCTCCATATTTATGGCGTCACAGAAACTGACCCTAGATCAGCGCTCCTGCTGCTGAGGTGGTTTGTGAAAATAGACCCTGTTGTGTAAAAAGGCGCCACAACGTTCAGCTCCACACTGAAGTTCAGTTCATTTTTACAGCTCACAGTAAGTCATACTGTGTCCGAAACCATGTCCACTAGTCTGATCCACCTTACTGAAGAAGTGGTTGTGGTTTGAGAGTCCAGATAAGTTTTGGGCATAAAAAGATTAGGGTTGACGTCTGGTGTTAGCGATGTTAGCTTCATAAATTTGAACCTTTAATTTTTAAAGACACAGTCAGATATTAAGGACGATAAAGGCTGATAGATGCATGCTCCCGAGTAGCTCTGTGAAGAAAATGTTAATTGACTCTGGTTGTATTGAACAGCTCTGACTGTCCTTTTCTAGGAGCTCTGTTGATTTTGGGGGGCCTGATGTTGAACCTGGTGGCCTCTGGAATGCTGCTGCGGCCGATTCACTTGCGGCCGGCCGCCACCTCTCCGCCACCCTCCTCCAGCCTCCGCACGGGTCTGACGGGTTCTCTGAGAGGAACAGAGAAGGAGCCTCTTCAGAATGGCCTCAACACGACCACACCCGTGTCTAACGGCATCAGCAAAGCGGACAGCTCGCCTTCATTTCACACTGATACACTGATCATTGAGAACCCGTCGCTCGGACAGAAAACCCTTCAAACCGAACTCACGAGTCTTGTCCAGAACGGTGTAAATGGACCGGACAGTGGCCCAGTAAAAGTTTACCCAGAGACCAATGGCAAGACAGTTGTGGATTCTTTACTGCATGAGAAGACTCCCCCCAAAAAAACCAAAGTCTTGGAATTCTCACTCTTGAAGAACCCTTTCTTTTGCATCTACACCTGGTCACTGGTCTTCAGCCAGCTAGCCTACTTCATCCCATATTTCCACCTGTCAGCCAGAGCCAGAACTTTGGGCATTGACCCCATGGACGCATCCTTCATCATATCTGTGGCAGGTGAGTGTCCCTTCTGTAAATATAGTATCTGTAAAAAGGTGTTTCATTATATTTGAGGGGTCTTCTGTGCAAGTCACAACAAAAAGGCTGAATAAACATGGATTTACTTTCATAACTTGCTATACAGTTTTATAGCAGCTGCTGCATAAACCTTATATACCCAGTCATATGCAAAAGTTTAAATATCCCTGGTCAAGTTACACGTCTTGTTGGTTTTTGTATGGAAACAAACCTGAAAATGGCCTTTACACTGCAAATTTTTGGGTGTTTCCATTTATTTTTAAACAAATTGGTGGAACTTATAGAACATGAAATATGTCCGTCCGTCCCCCCAATATGATTAGTTCAGGAATGAACAGTAATTGTTTTAAAATGTGCCGAAGTGTATCTCTCTAGAGACTGTGTTAATTTATTTTTATTTGAAAACACCAGGGTGTCCAAACTTTTGCAAACGACTGTAAAAACAGTCAGGTTTAAGAAAAACAGCTGCTCTTAAACGTACATTTGTGTAATTACTCTTAATTCAATGCATATACTTTGCATATACTTGTGAATGGCTAGACTTCTGACCAGGAGTAGAAAGTAGAAATAGAAGCTGCTGCGCAGTTCTATGAGGAGCAAATGTTTGTCGTCCGTGCTCACCAATGCAAGGGCAAAATGGAAAGAAAACAGGGGACAAAGTTTGTGCGGTGACAGCTGAGGCGGAAAGCGATCGGAGGGGCCAGAGTTGATTTTGGGCGTACACGTGCTGAAGTTCCAGGCAGAGACAGAGACCTCTGTAGGCACGGCACGGTGGCGTGGGTGTTCTCGGACCTCTGTTCTCTCCTGCGACATATTTTAATGGCTGGTTTTAAAGTGTATTTAAAAAAATCTCCATCAACTTCTGCACATTAATTATTTGTGAGCTGCTCAGAATCTGCAGGCTTATGTAATGAACATTCTTACATAAAAGCTGAACTTTACCCTAGTGGCCAGAGCTGCTGAGTTCAGAAGTATCCTATTGATGAGGCCACCCCATACGAAAAACTAAAAATAACAGCGCTCCCTTCTCAAACTGTACAAGCTGGACTGGATAAAGGGTTTTCAAACTTATCATTATTGGTATTGTTATTATTATTATTTTAAAAATTTTGTTATAATGGTAAACATGCTTCTAGCTTCTAATATACATGTACTGCTATGACAAGCTGGCATGAATTTCACATTTTATAGCACTTTGGCCAAACCAGGACCACTTGTCAGGTGCCTAGAACACCAGCAACAGCCTTACATAAAAATTGGCAGGTCATAAATATGATGGGGAGGGCGAATGGCACGCTGCGCATAGTTTAAACAAAAACTGGAGAAACTAATGTGTTGTAAACATGACGTTTAACCTGCTGTGGTCATCATTACTTGTTCTTGTCTCGTATAGACGCTTTCCTATGAGTGCAGTCCAGTGCTGCAGCCCCCTCCCCCTTAAATTCTGAGCCCCTTTCAAACGGGACGGCCCGGATCAGATTAGGCGAGTAGAGCTCAGGCCTGATGGTGGGCCGCTCACTGTCGCTGAACCAAGGGGAGTCGCTAAGCAACGGGCCTGAGTGGCTGCCGTGGCGACAGCAGGGCTTCCCAACGCGACGGCCAGCTCTGGAGTGGATGATATTGTGCTGGGGCGCACTGAGGCAGCAGCAGTGCACAAAAGCAAAGGGGGGAGGCGGAGGGGCCGGGTGGTTACTAGAGGAGCCAAACACGTTTGTGTTTTTAATGAGTGGGCCGGGAAATTGGACATGCATTCGGACCCACTGTTCCCCAGTGTGTGCCCTTTGTCTCGCTTTGATGTAGTGGGGAACATTGCTTTTTGTGGCCATTCAGGGAACTTCATAAAAGGCGTACAAACACCTGTCACATGCCTGATCACCACACTGAGACACTCTCACCCGCCGTGGGGCAGCGCCCAGCCAGTATGGTGTCCCACAGTACAGTCTCAAGCGGTAAACTTTAACGCACCGTCAGGTTTATGTTAAAAAAACAGGCTACAGTCCACAAAACTGCAAAGAAGCTCCGCCACCGCACTATGACATTTGTAACTTTGTTTCTTTGTCGCTGCCTGTTGGAACCAGTTTGGGTTAAACTGTGACTAAACCACTGAGTAATATTTCTCTCACAGTTACACCATTCGGTGAAACAGTATTTCAAGGACAATATTTTTCCAAAATTCGCCCGTAATTCAGTTGTGGAGTGCGTTGGTGTAGTTGGTTATTTACAGTGGTGGTGAATGGAGCCAGATGTCGCCAGCACATTTTATTCATCATTGACCCCTGGTCAAACTCCATGTGTCTCTAAGTGTTTGTTGGTAAAATAGTTTATCTGATTATAAAATAGTGAATCCGAACTAAATCAGTATTCTTCGGGGACTATTTTGTCTCACGACGTCCTACATGTATCCCTCCACCATGAATGGGTTTAGTTTTAAGACTTCTCAAAAGCTTCTCAAAACTCAGAACAACATCGCAGGCATCACCGTTTGATGGAATAACTTTCTGTGAGGAGCTTTTAGAGGCAGACGTCTGGTTCCATTCACCTCCAAAGTGAAGGATTCTGACTTAGTAGTGTTTCACAGCAGTCCTGGTCACTTAATTGGAATTCCCCAATTAACTAAACTACTTCTTTTTATTTTCCATTCAGATTTTTAAAAAAAATGTAGCTCTGAAAAATCAGGATTAGTGCAGAGTTTAGAGTGCTGGATAAATGGATGGGAGAAAAAAGGGTCTTTCTTCTGCTCGCCCATATTAAAGTCTATTGTGTGGCGCATGAAAAAGACAGCTGTGAGCCTCGCAGGACCCTAAGTGATTTAAACACACAAACAACTGGCCAAACGTCTCTGTACTGGAACGAGGACTCACCGGGAGACTGCCTCTGGTGAAGCGCCAAGGACACATAAACACTGACCAGCTGTTTCGCTTCATGTCTGACCACTGCAAAGAACCCCACAGGGTGCGCTGTGATTCTGCCACTGCATCGAGAGGGCTCCAGCGCTTCAGGGTTGACCTCATTGACTCGCGGCGTCATTTGCATGAGGCTCTTGACTGCATTTAGCACACCTCTTTCCCACATTTTCTCCTTTTAGCGACTGTCTTCAGGTCTAAAGATCCTTAACGACACTCCTTCAGCTTTATTTAACCCCTTACACTCTCAGGGACCCCTGTGTGGGCCAAATACTTCAACCCATAGCTTCGGTGACCATGTAATACTGTAATGTGGTATTTACCATTCGTAATCAGATATTTCTAAATGGTTTTACGGTTCTATATATGGTTTTATGGATAAAATAACATTATGTGGAGTCATTTCAGCCACTTGATTAATAAGTCTTAATGAAATAGTTTGCCGAAAATCTGATGTTCACTTACCTGCTGACCTCAGATAAGCTGAGACACGTTCTAAATATTGCTTCTTTAGTTCACAACTGGAGTTACGAGGCTAAGATTAGAAGTCAATAGTCACCCAGCTCTATTAATCCCCAAAACTTCTCTGGACCCTTGTGGACGTGGTTTAGGACACAGTATGGCTTACTGTGAGCTGTAAAAATGAACTGAACTTCTTCATTAAGGTGGATCAGACTTGTGGACGTGGTTTAGGACACAGTATGACTTATTGTAAGCTGTAAAAATTAACTGAACGTCAGTGCTACAGGCGGCCATTTCAGACGACCCCAGGGCTGCTGTTTACAATGCTGGACTGATTTGGGATCAGATTCCTTCTTATTTATGACGTCACAAAAACTGGAGCCGAATCCTGCGGCTTCTTTTTACACAACAGGGTCTGTTTTCACAAACCGCCTCAGGATCAGGAGTTTTTGTGATGCCATAAATAGGGAGGAATCTGATCCCAAAACAGTCCACAAGTCAGATCCACCTTAATGAAGAACTGGATGTAGTTTGAGCTGCTCCAGAGAAGTTTTGGGGGTGAAAACATTTGGGTGACTATTGACTTCAAGTGATAGCAACATTAGCCTCATAACAGCAGTTTTAAACAAGAGAGGCAGAAATGATGTAAATTTGATTTGGTCAAACTATTCCTTTAAGGTTATTGACTGAATAATAAGCATGGGCGGTAGAGATATATTTTACATTTTATGCATTTAATGCATTGCGTTTCATTAGAGCATTACTAAGCTCAGAAACTGCTAAATAACACATTGTCATTGGTGCAGCTGGGGATGCGACTGCTGCTATTGATCAATAAATGTTTTCACTGTTGTTTTGCTGTATTGATCCATGCAGCTGTGCTGCCTCAGATCTTTTTCTGAACCAATCAATACCTCACTGCGGCACAGGCCACTGAACTGCAGCGGATTCCATTCAGTCGGATTCAAGTGACACCAGAATGTAGGCTTGCGCAATATATTGTTTATGAATTGTTATCACGATATCGGTTTCTGTGATACTGATACCACAGAAGGCTCCAATATGTAAATGTAAATGTAAACGTAAATGTAACCAATCACAGTGTTTTTCCACAGGGTGACTAATCACAGCTCTATTTGAGTTACTGGGTGTTCTCTATTATTATTTTGGCCTGTCAGTCTGTTTTTCATTTTAAATTGACCTTTGACATTTGGACAGAGCTAAACTACTGTAGGCTGAATAAGGAGATATATGTAAATGTGTTTGTTTTGTGACATCACTAAAACTGTGGTTTTCTTTTACTTAGTTTCCATGTATGGTCTGTGCGGATTTGGGGAGTTTAGAAACATATTGCCTTACATACAAGATTTGCATACTGTAAGCTGCTTAAATGACTGAAAATTGATGATATGGGCACTTTAATGTATTGAAAGACATTGCTATCGCAAGATGTAGCAGTAAAATTGCAGTACTAATATTTGGTCCATATCGTGCAGCTCTATCAGAATGCAAATAACGATCTTTCTCAGAAACCGCTGGAGGTTAAACTCCTTCTACTCCCCCCCTGCATCTCTTTTGCAAAAACATGGCTGGCTTTACCTCTGGGGCTGTTCGCGTGCACATGTGCTCTCTCTTGAACCGGTCGCTGATTGATGGCCTATGAAGTCCTGGAGCCAGTGATCCAAGCTCTGAGCCCATGCAGATGTCAGGCTCTAACACTCACCTTTAGCCTCCGACTGCACACAATGTACGCGTGAGGCCCTCTTTCACAACGGCACGGCCATCACTCATCAACACAATTGACTGATGACTGAGTGTGCATGGGCGTTGACCTTCGACCTAATTTGCTGATCTTTAGGAATCAGTGCACAATGAAATTAAATGTCAGATTTCACACGTTTTTCCAGTTTGGTCTGATTTTAAAAACACACTGAAACTACGAATGTGGCTGGTGGTAGGAGAGGGTGTATGCATGGAGGAATGCAGAAAATACTTACAATCCAGCCTAAATACTGAGGTTCCACCTTGAACACTGCAGTAAAGCCACCTTAAATAGTGATGTTTCAAATTAAATACTGCAGTAAAACCACCTTAAATACTGATGTTCCACCTAAAAAATGATTGTTCCTCCTTAAATACTGATGCACCATCTTAAAAATTATTGTTCCTTCCTAAATACTGATGTTTCAACCTTATATACTGTATCAAAGCCAGCTTAAATGCTAATGTTCCTCCTTTTCAGTTGAAGTACTGCAGTAAAGGCACCTTAAATACTGAGGTTCCACCGTAAATACTGCAGTGAATTAAGCTCAAATACTGACATTCCACCCTAAATACTGATGCTCCACCTCAAAAACACTGTCGTTATCAGAGGTGGACAGTAACTAAGTACATTTACTTGAGTACTGTACTTAAGTACAGTTTTTGAGTATCTGTACTTTACT
>JBBPCY010000018.1:11435489-11445903 GCA_037974405.1 Brachyalestes nurse
GTAAACACATCAAATGTCAGTGGCCTCCACCAGTTAAACCATTCCGTCTCATTGCTTCCCCTCTAGTGGATCAAAGCAGCTGAAACTGATTAACAACCCCTTTGCTTCTGCATTGACCAGATCAGTATTTGAGAAGTTAAAGTGACTTGATGTTATGCTCTGATTACAAAGTGTTCCCTTAATTTTGAGCAGTATGTATATATAGATATATGTGTGTGCGTTGCCACAAAAAAGCAGAGGATATTTGCAGTTTCCGCGTTATTGTGGGGATTTCCGGTGTACTTTTATCAGTTCGGTTCTCAGAAAAAATCTGTGTTAGACTGAATCCACTACTGCTGATCCGCGTAAAACTGGGGAATTACTGTACATCATCTCCAGTTCTGGAAGTCTGGTGTCCTCTCCGTTTCTGACCCCTCTCCTTTACCCCCCCCCCCAGGTTTCCTGTACGACTACACTCAGACGTACGACTGCTCCTTCTACCTGGCCGGTGTGTGTTACCTGCTGTCCTCCGTGTCTCTGTTCCTGGAGCCGCTGGCGCGGCGCTGGCAGGCCAGGAAGCGGCGGCAGGAGCTGCTGAACAAGGAGCTGATTTGGAGCAACGGCTGCTTCCACCCGGCTCCTCAGAGGAACGGGGTGGTGTAGAGGAGCTCCTCGTCCCTCCGCGTCTCTCCTCCAGGCTCAAGCCTCCGAGAGCGGAACTGACCTCGCGCCTTGGGGTGCACTGTCATGCCATGCTGGCCTTCCTTTTTGTTTTCCTTTTGAGGGAAGAACGCTCACTCGAGTAGCGAGACGGAGAGACCAACACAGTCTTAAATGCTTGAAGACACCAGGCCCGTCCTGCAAAGCCAAATTAACTTCATGGTACAAAACAGAGGCAGACGGCCCTGAGCTGTAAAGGGGGGAGGGGGGTGGGGTTTCCCAGTGGGGGAAAAAAAATGAGCCTTTAAACATGACATTTTTTCACTTTTTTTTTAATAAAATCACTTTAAATCACCTCTATCCTGAAAACCTGTGCTTCCACTGGCGTCTGTGGGACACTCAGCTGGCTGTAAAATAATAATAATGAACTTGTACAGTTTTTTTTTTCGTGCACTTTACCGCGTGCTGATTTTTCTCTATGCAGTCTGTGTGCTGGCTTGTGCTAAGGAGCTTTCCTCATAAGCAGACAATTTATTTTCCACAACAACCAGGAAAAAGAAATAAAGCACGTCCAGCCACCTTCATGATCCGGAACGAGGCACAAATTAGAACGAGAGCAGTTTAGAACACATTTTAATAACATTTATTACATTTTTTTCTTTTTGAAATGTGTATTTGGGTCGCAGTGCCTGCGTCAAGATCTCTCACACACAAATTTTTTTCTTTTTTCTTGTCCACCAAGAGTGCCAAATTGTGGCCATGCCATTAACTACTGACAATAGTCGAGAGAATTTCCAAAACAAGCTGCTTTATCCCTGTGCTACGAGTGAAAATCCCCGATACTAATTAGCTGAGGGCTGAGAGGAGGAGATCTGGGGCGACTGGGCCTGTAGATACAGCCAGCTTTCTATTTACTTTTTCTTTTAGCCAACTGTAATTTGTACTGAATTACCCATAGTGTTGTCACTGATTGTTTTTTTTTATGTACCGCATAACTGTACTAACCACTGTGACATGAGCCAAAGATGCAACTGAGACAGAAACTATGCATTTTTACCCCCAGAATTACACTTCAAGTCAAAATACTGTACTCCCCAAGTGAGAAAGAAAGGGTTCAATTTGATAGATTAGTGGGGCTCCACACACTAAACCTGGTGATTCATATGTGAGCTGAACCAAGTGTGTTAGGCAGGAAAATCACCAAACTATGCTGGACCCCAGACCTCGAGGACCAGAGTTGGGCCCTCCTGTGATGGATGGTCTTCAATATAGCCATCAGATGGCGCCCTCTAGTGGCACAGACAGTGTGCCACCACTCAAGGGGGCACTGGGTTCAGCCCTTCCTCTCAAATCCTCTGCTGGAGGGCTGAGTGAGATTAGGCCTCCTATTTTTTTTTACTGAACTATTTTTATCAGGCTTAAATAATGATATATTTTGGGGCTTTTTTTGTGGCACAGAGCTCTCTACAATGGAAGCAACACTAAAAAAAACACTCCTGTTAAGTTGGGTCTCCGAATGTCTTTATACTTCACTTGTTTTAAAACTTGATGCTTTAAAGCAATTTATTTGTATTTGTATCACTTTTAATGTTTTAATGTTTGAAGGCAGGGCTTTCAGTGACTCTGGACTCACTTCATTAACTGTGTAAAAGGAGTAACCGTGTAAAAACCTCTCAAGGCTTTGTCTTAAGGGGCCACGAGACTAAACTGGTAATAGAGGAGCCTCCAGGAGCCTACTGCCGCGTTATATGGATGACTGCGCCAGATCTTTGAGGACTTTTTTTTTTATATATAAGTGGATAAATGGTCTGGGAGTGTGAATTCTGGAATTCTGGATAAAAAATTGCTTAAATCTCACAACTGTGCAACTGCAATAAGAGCTAAGGGTGAAGGTGGCGGGTCTGACCTGGTTCTGTGTTCTGATGAGGCTCTGTTGCTCGAAAATTAAAGGTAGGCTTTTCTTAAAGTACTCGTCATGAGTGTTTTGTGCACCTTTTACTCTACACAAAAAAAAACCATGAAATGACAATTCAGGATTCAAGATGTTTATTTACAGTTACACATGTACAATGTTCCAATAATTTTAACCCTGAATCGTTCCTGAGTGCAATAAATAGAAAATAGAATACAGAGTAGAAAAGTCTGACAAATACATAAAAGTACATTTAATCTGATTTAAAAAGCATAGTTTCATTCACATTTCTCAAAAATGTGCAGACATTCTCCATCAGAGGTATTTGTACTAGTAAGACACCCCCCTCCAAATTAAACAGCACAGCTAAGTACAATTCTGTCATTAAAATAGGTGTAAAACGAGGGTCACAGACTTACGATCCCGAGGAAATCTGTTGTTCCTCATGGCTTGTGTAAGACGGATCATTGGGATGATGTTCACCAGAGCTGGTTGGGCTCTGAAGACGCGAAGCCACATCTGGATTAATGAAGAAACAAAGTGCAGGACATTAGGAAACACTTACCCACAGTGTGCAGGAGCCTCTCACCCCTGCAGCCTGGAGCTCCTCCGCCATCTCAACACATCCAGGGTGAAACTGCAGTGAAGAAAAACAACACAGTGATAATTATGGGATGCATGAAGTTCTTTAGTTTGAAGCTCGAGGTGAAGATATTGTTCTAAGGTTCTCCTGAGCTACAGGACACATCTTTATATTCTTTTAAATACATTTTTAATTAACCACATAAAATTTCACATGTATATATATATATATATACACATACACATACACATACACACACACACACACACACACACACTTGATAAGTCCATATTCTCTACATAGAATATAATTTTCTGGTACTTTTGTGCACACTTTCCATACAGTTGGGGGTATTTTATAATTGGCTCTGCAAAACCTCTTGCTCAGCCCTTATTTTTATCCCTAATATGTTAAATCAACAGTGTGAGTCTCTCAGTAGAAAGTGTGTAACTTATTTACACTTAGAACGTCAACAAAACCAGGTCATGTGACCAGGGGCGTCAAAACCTTTGACTAGTTTATTAACTAAATGATTAACTAAATATAATGGTTAAACTATCTGACGGCTACAGAGATCTAGAGCAACAGACCTGGTGTGTAAATTAGAGGTTTCATTTTGATTTAATTCTAATTAATAGTCTGAAATTTCTCTCAGAAATAGGTGAAGCTATGCCTTTCCCTGTGCATCCTGTGCATAATAGTCATATTAACATTCACAAATATGGCGCCACAATAAATGTTTTGATCGGAATTTGCATATTTGCATAGCATACGTGCCCTCCGACATCATACTCTGGCCTGGATTTTACACCTGTAACAACCGGGCTTCGAGATTTTGACCCTTTGTTTTCATAGTGAGAGTAAATAAGTGTGTGTGTGATCCATCATCATGGTATAGGCTATTTCCACTACCACTATATAACATTATAATGTCTAATTAGCTCTTTTATGCTGGATCAGCATGTCCACATTATGGTTTATAAGGTGTGGGCCCGTTCAAAAGGAGAGATACTCTACACCAGGAGACTCCAAACCTGGTTCTGGAGGTCCGGCATCCAGCAGTTTGGAGATTTACCTGCTCAGACACACCTGGTGCAGCTCACATGTTTAAGTCCAGGTGTACAAAGTGTGTTTGAGGAGGAACCACCAAACTGTGCTGGACTCCAAACCTCCAGAACCACCTGTGTACTAAAACAGTATGTAAATAAAGACATTTATCCTAACGTTCAATAATATATGACCTGCTTTGTCAGTTTCCTGGAGATACAACGGACAGGCTGCGTCCCAATCCATTACTACACTACACACCATCTAGTGCACTAGTATGAGGTTTGAGATGTGGCCACCACCTTATTTAGGGTCCCTAAATAAAATATGGGATGAGTTAAAAGTTGAGTTTGAGGTTAGACGAGGTGACGTTTAGTCAAATGTAGTCGTATGCAAAAGTCTGCACACCCCTCCCCTCCCAGTCAAGTGATGGGTTCTATTGACTTTCTCAGTGTAAACACACACCCTCTACAGAGTCCACACAGAAATATGGCATTTTCTATGACAAGTTCTAACTTGAGTAAAATATTTTAAAGAAAATGTCAAGTTGCGCAGGCTTATTTTCCTCTTACACGTTAAAATAGAGAGCAGTTTAGTATTAAAGTGCGTCTCCGGAGGGTGTGAGACTTATTTACACTTGGAAAACAACAAAAAATGTGGAATTTCACCTAAACAAGTAACTAATTTAAAAGTTTGTACAGGGGACTATCTAAATAAACCATTACTCAATTTAGCAGTACATTTTTTTTTAGTAAATGTGCATTCCTATAACATAGAGGTCAGCTGAACTATTTTTATTTAGTAGACGATGGATGGGATGATTAGAGTAAGGGGGGAATTGTGTCTCCTATAACTGAAAAAGCACCAGTCAGCACTTCATCTAACTTAAATCTACAGAAATATATGATTGAAAGACAAAGCGATGAAAAAAGTGACCCATTTCCATAAATATACCTGAGGCGGAATGGATTAAGGTCACACATGTAATTACACAATAGAGTGAAAACAGAGCATCATTCAGTTATAGAAGCGCTTTTAAGCTTCATATTGATTTCACACGTCTCTCTCTTCTCTTAACGGTTTGTGTTTAAAGGGGTTTTTCATCCTTAATACTTCAATTATTGATGCTACGTAGCTCTCAGCTGCCTGGTGGAGCTGCAGCTTAAAGGGCAATGCCACCAATTTTTCAGAAGTTTGATATAATTACACGGTTGAGTCATTCAGAGTGGGTTTGACTTGTTACCGATTCAGAATCAGACACACTAGTGGTGAATGGAACCAGACATCCAAAGAGCTTCACGCAGCCTGATAAACAGTTACAGATAGGCTGGATTTGTGTTGAAGACATCTGGTTCCATTCACCTCCACTATAAAGAAATCAGTCTCTTCAATTAACCTTTTCAGAGCAAACACACTGTTTATGCTAAATTTTCAAAAAATTGGTTACATTTTCCTTTGAGTGGGTTATTAGTCATTTGAAAAGCTACAGTTTCTCATGGGCCATCCAATGAAGCGTAAACACATTTAGTTGTGGTTTACTTTAGGAAAATTAAGAATTATGTTAAAATAACCTTAAAGTACATATGAAAGTTGTGTTAAGCACTTGTGTGTACACATCCTCCACAGGGAACACACATAAAAAGTGGCATTTTTGGCACACTGCAGTGCACAATTTCAATTTATATGCTGAAAAATAAATAACTGTGTGGTCCCTGCAGAGGATGTTTACTTATTTACATTGAGAAAATCAACCATTTTTAAATTTTATGGTAGTTTTTTGCACATTTTTTGCACATCAAAGATGCTAACAAGACTGAACTAAAGCTACTATATATATATATATATTTTTTTTTTTTTGAGAAGTCACTATTAAAGGGATGAAATATGAAATATAAAATGCGCCAATTCTAGGTTCTCTATAGAGGATCTTTACTTATTTATATTGAGAAAATCAACAATTTAAACTTTCGCATACGACTACTTTTTTACTGTCCAGTTCTTTTTATTTTTGCACATTACTGAACAGACGGTGGATGCTCTAAAGAGCTCAAAGATGCTAACAGGGCTGAATTACAGCTACTAAAACTGATTTTTTAAAATGAGAATTTGGTATAATAGGGACCCAGTAAGAAAAAAACCCCCAAAAAGAACCACTATAAAAACCAAACCATAAAACCTGAACCTAAAAACACAAGTCTGGGCCTGAGGTGTGGTCCTCTCCCCCAGAGACAGAAGGACACAGTGTTAATGTTGAAATGTGGCAAAAGTGAACATCAGCTCCTCCGTCAGTCACTGTCCTGATACTCACCTGCGCCGGGCGGACTTTGAGGAAAGACCCCGGCGTGAAGCAGACTAACCCTACTCACCCGCCCAGCGGAGGCGGCGGTCCGGACGGGCTGCGGAGAGCTGAGGGAGGCTTCTGCACTAACGAGGGAAGGGTCTTTCCTCTCCTCCTCCGCAGCCGAGGCTCCAGCAGCTCCTCCGCATGTTAATTTGGGAACGGGGGTCTAGGAGGCCGTTTCTGTTCTCTTCATTTTAACACTGAACAGCTGTAAGATTTCTGGGTTTTTTGGAAACTATCAAGACTCCCTTCAAGGCCTAGAAGTGCTTTTTGAACCATAAAATTACATCAGAGTGTGTTTGGGGTGGTGTAAACCAAACACCTGCTCCTCTGACATGGAGAACATTCAAATTCAGGCGGGTGGTGGCGGTGCAAGGTTACCACAGGACCCGGACTCTTCCAGCTGGTCAGGCGGCTCGCGCTTTCAGAGCCTCGGAGCTTCAGGACGCGAGCGCTGAAACAAGGCAAGAAAAATGGGAACACTTCTCTAGTTGAAGGTCTGCAAAATGAACATTTCTCCTCTGACTTTGGCCACATTCACAACACATGGTAGCACAAGCCCCCCCCGCCCTTTCTCTCTGCTCTCGATTCTCCCTCGGGAGTGTGTGGGGGGGGTGGGGGGTGGTCGGAGGTGGTCTGTTAATTAGCAACTCCGGGCCACAGGGTTCGGAAAACACCGACAACACCGAGCCCCCTCGGCTCCTACTGGCATCCCGTGGCACAAATTTCTCTTTCCTGAGCAGAAATCAATCAATCAAGCAATCAATCAATGAATCAATCAGCCATCAATTCCTTCGAAACAACCGAAAAGTGCACGGGGAGTTTGGGGGAGGGGGAGATGTTCTTCCACCGAATTAATCTCTCTCCCTCAAACGAAACCATTTATTGACAAGAGAAAATCAATCGAGTGCTGGAAGGGGGGGCGCTCTTTTTTTTGTGTATGTGGGACAGCAACTTCTGAGCTGTGCAAGGTGTGAGTGACCGATTCCTCTTTTTTCTGTTTTTTCTTTCTTTCTCTTTCTTTTTTTTCCTTCAAGAAATCAGGGAAACACAGCACAAAGCAAAGAGGGTCATTTTTCCGTTTAAATATGGGAACTGTAAAGCACAAAAAAAAAACAAATTACACAAGTGGGAAGCTGCTCTCTCAGCGAGAAATACACAATCAGTAATGACGGAAAGCTCTTGCCCCCATTTTCTGCATCCAAAGGGGCTCCCGAATTTAAAACAAGCGTTTCTGACTCCGGCGAGAGGTGAAGTCCTCTGGTCCTTTTCTCATCCTGCGAGACGTCAAACCTTCCGTACACATGGTTCATTCACAAATCACTTTTTTTTTTTTTAAATGAAACTTTGTGTGATTTAAAAATAAAAAAAGTAACAGAAGACATTGTGTGTGTCAATCATTAGACCCCTTACACCACAAATCAGCTTAACATTTAGGAAAATGAATGAAAAACTAAATATGCCAGATTTTGGGTTTATAAAATCCTATTTTGCTGTAAGAACACACTGAGCATCGTCAGACATCCCAAAATGACTGAACCTGAAACATACTCATGTAGGGCTGCACAAATAAGCACATGGTGAAAAAAAAAACCTTGCAACTGATACCAATTCGCAGTAAAAAAAACATTTTTTCTGACCAATTTCAGAGATTCTGCATTAATTAACCACTGAAAGTCCATCCCAGTTGTGCAGCTCTGCTCAAAAGTATGATCTACATTGACTAAAGTTAATATGGTGAGATATATATAATATATATATATATATATGTATATATATTTAACGGTAAGGTTACATCGTTAATTACATCACATCGTTAATCAAAAAAACAATGAACATCTCTATTTTTGTACCTACATGTCAATTTAACAGCATCGTAGCTTCAACACAATACTGTGGCAGACAGAGGAAAAAAGAAAAGGCCACATGCATGAAATATTGCTACCGTCAATCAAATGTTCTTTTTTTGTTTTTTTTTTTTTTAATTGTGTCCCAAGGCTGTGGTCATTTATAAAACTGGATCAGGATCTGGTGGCCAACTATATTATCAATCTTTACCAGAGACAATGGGGCACTCGGTGTGAGAAAATGAGAAACCAGACACAAAAATCACATTATCAGCTTTAGATTTTGACCTTTGAAGGAAAAAAAAAAACCACACACAACCTTGAGATGAGGCCATAAACCAAAAATATGGTACCTTTTATGCATTATGAGCTCTGTTCATATTGACATGGGTAAAATTAAAATAAGCAGGCCAAAAATAATCAATGATCTGTGCTATAAGAGGTCTTCGCTCTAAAAAAACCCTGGTAACCTGTGGCCTCTGCGCCCGATTCCACACTGATGAACATTTCAACACTAAAATAAAAACAAAAAAGGTACAGTTTGTGTCTTTTGTCACCTGCTTTATGGATGAATTTGGGCGTGAATTAAACTTGACAGTGGAGCCAACCTGCTGTTCTCTAAGAGAAAAGGTCCTGACTGCTGTAGGAGCTACAGAACTACACACTTAGGCCTACATTCACACTATCACAGACTACCGTTAACTGATTGTTCCAAGCATTTTTAATCACGATAGCTTGTGTACCCTTTTAAAAATGAGGAAAAAATAACCCAAAAAACATGAAACAACTGACACGGTGTTATTTTCCATACGGGTAACTACTGGCAATCTAACTAAGCAAAAAAAATATATATATATATATGTAGGATTCTGGACAGTACAGTGTATTCTGGCAAACAATCAAATTTCTAATTCTATGTCTGTTTTTTTGTCATCCACTCTTTCTCACAGCTTTGCACAAAGATGATTTGGTTTGGACAAACACTCAACTTGTAGTAAGCAAATATTGCAATATGAAAACCAATTCTGCTAATCTGAGCCCCCCACCCCTTTTTCATGCATTGCATTTGGCAGAACAGATGACACAGACCACTTTTAACCCTTTAAATTATAGTTTGCTGCACCAGGCTTAAGAGAGCATGCAATTGAGACACACATTTTTTTTTTTTTTTTACATTTGCTTTTTTTTGGGTGCGTTCTGATTGTTAAGATGCTCCGCGGACGATGATCATGACCAGGTAGTCCTCTTCTGTTTTGGCAAGAGCTTTCGCAGAGGAATCTAAGAACTGCTGAGAGAAATCGCAGGGCGGAAAGGCGTGCAGCACCCCCGTGTTGTCCTTATCGCGACTGCCCCCCACAGGTAAGCTGATGACCCCGGCCGCCTGCTTTTGCTTCAAGTACGACACCAGGTTGCGCAGGGGACGCTGCGTCGACGCTGCCGGATCCGCTGAGGAGGAGGATGACGACGCATCCTCTGAGGTGCCAGGAACTGCCAGGAGGATGGCATACCCGCCCGGGCCTGCCACTTTGATGCGACGGGACACCTCGTCCATCTTGGGCTGGTCGAGTCGGAGGCGCTGGGTGATGCGGAGCTGGGTGACCTTGCCCCCTGTGTTGCCGTCGATGAGGAGGCTGCTGGCCACACTCAGGTCACCGTCCAGGACGTGCATGCTGGCCGGGAAGTTACTGTTCTTTAGCAGCAGCATGCCGTTCCAGGCCATGCTCAACTTCCCGCTGGAGTCTTGCTTGGAAGATTGGCTGCCCTTGGAGCCGCCCTCGGCCCGCTCTCTCTTTGAGGGGCCTTTGCTGGTCTCTCCTGCCTTGCGCTTCCTCTCTGACGGGCTCGCCCCGACACTGGACTCTGACAGGCTGCTGCTGCTCTTGAGACGCTTTTCTCCAGGGCCCCGGTCCAGGCTGCTGCGGCGCTCCCGTGCCGGGGATGGCCGCTCTGCTCTGAGTGGACGCTCTGAGTCACTCAAACGTCCGTCACGGCTGCTGCCCCCTGGGCTGCCCTCCAGAGAGGGGGGTCTGCGGCGGCGGGCTGCC
>JBBPCY010000018.1:11463054-11473287 GCA_037974405.1 Brachyalestes nurse
ACATTTGTAGCGACGCTCCTCCCTCATTATAGAAACACAAACTCAGGACACAGTTTAGATCCTTATTTCTCCAAAACCACACAATAATATAACTGCTGAATCTTCTCACAGCTCTTCATGTGACATGTTTATTTTCTGACCCGGTTATGGAGAGTAGATCAATAAGAGTATGGATACGTGTCTGTAGTGGTAAGCAGTATCAGTGTCATTATCAGTATCAGTATAATCCTAATCACACACATCTCTAGTCTGAAAACAGCTGATCAGTTGTATTCTAATAACTGATTAGAAATGATTATTAGACATTTTTATAATGGCTCATAATTAGGACTGTCTTATGTCTTTAAGGCGGGTTAACTGTAATAAACGATTAGGTTTAAAAAAGTTGGTCTGATTGAAAAGATTACATTATATACATTTTATATATAAAGGGGGTCATCGAGTTACGAGGGCCTCCACATACAACGCTCACGTGGGCAAACTAGTTTAGTGACGAGCTGCGGAGCAATACACCGAATGCACAGAATATGCAGAATATGCCGTAACGTGCCGTATGACTGAAGTGGGACGCTTATCTAAGCCCAAGTGTTCCGTGTGTCTTGCTTTGTTTGGCGACTTTTTCGCCTTTATCGCGGCTTCTGAATGAATTTTTTACTCTCTTCTTTTCATTTTTTCTTGGTTGTGTTTATAAATTTTACAGCTGTTTTGGGATCGGTTTTTAACTTAGGCTACTTAATACATCACTGTGGGAGGTACGGATCCCCTGTGTGTATATATAAAAAAAACATATATATATATATATATATATGTTTTTTGTTCTTCACACCTCTCTCTTGGTTTCTCTCTCCCTCTTTCTCCCTCTCTCTTTCCCTCTCTCCCTCTCTCTCTGCCTCTGTCTCTCTCTATCTCTCTCTCTCTCTGTCTCCCTCTCTGTCTCTGTCTCTCTCTCTCTGGTCCAGGCGACGGAGAGGTTTCAGAGTTATCCTCCGTGGGCTCTGGCGATGTGTTTTTCTCTCATTATTCTGGCCATGCTCCCGCTGCCCCTGGTCTTCATCGCCCGTCACTTCAACTGGCTGCCCGACGGCTCCAACAAGCTGTCAGTGTCGTACCGCAAGAGTCTGACCAAGGACACGTCCAACCTGGAGGATGAGACGCGCTTCATCCTGGGCAAGAACCCGAGCGAGGCGCCGTCCCCCATGCCCAGCCACCGGGCCTACCTGGGCCCCGGCAGCACGTCGCCTGTGGAGCTCATCACCAACTCCACCTCCATCAGTGGGTACGGCAGCAGCTACCAGACCAACCCCGCCCCACCCAAATCAGAGTCCTGAACCCCCCGTCCCCGTCCCACAACCAGCCAGCGTCCCCCACAGGACTGAGGCAGAGCTGGACGCGGCGAGGGAGAGGACGAGGAAGAGAGGGAGATGGAAAGTCACCACATGAGTCACACTTTAATCCAAGCCATACAGAGGAAGGGCCGGGATGGGGCGGGTGGGGGGCGGGTGGCTGTTTGGAGGGTTTAGAAGGGAAAAAATAATCACAAAGTCACTAGAAAGTAACAGGAGGTACATTAACACCTGCTCACTCATCTGGACTGAAGCTGCTAAGCTCCACACAAAAGTCCACAGAACCTTCTGGTGAGTGGTTTACTATGACTGCCCTTTTTTCCTTTTAGAGCTGCCTATAGATGAAAATACTGTACATACGTTACTGAAAAAGGCTTCAGGTCTGGTGACGGATGCAGGAAGGATAAAGCTCATGTCTGTAAGGCTTTTCAGTAGGTTCCTCTCTGTAACCGCAGCTCCGGAGGCGATTCAGTGGTGTCCAAGCCGACCTTTTAGACCTGTTCATTCGTTAACGTGTGTCCTGGGTGGGCCGATCGTAAGTGTGTGAATGGGGTTGTGAACTACTGAGGCCATTTTTGTCTTAAAATTAATGCAGTAACGTCTTCTCCTATTTAAATTCCGTATTAAATCAGATCAGAAGAGTTTAATAGAGATGCGTTTAGAATTTAAAGTAAATAGCAGCTCTGCCTTGTGATCAGATCACCCAAAACACACATTAACGCCGGGTCTGAACAGGCACTTTTTCTGTAGAGCAGGGGAAACAAAACAAAAAGCAACAAAAAAATAATTAAGGTGATTTAGCCAAGCACATGAAGACCTGAGAATTTCAGGACACTGGGAAATATACCGTATAGGTACTGCTGATGTAATCAATAGTATTTACTCTAACTCTTGTCCTTTTGTAAGTGTTCTTGCTCATAGATAGATCGGCCTACCGTGATCTCACCTAGTACTGACCAAATGCCTCCACTAGGGGGCGGTATATGTACCAAAAAAAACAAACAGTAAAAAAAGAACAACAAAACACTGCATATAGTGTCGATGCAGTATCACACACAGTATCAACGCCAGCTTTCGTGGATTTAGGAAGTCCTGCCATATATTTTCCTTCAGTAGATATAGATGCGTCTAGTTTTAGTAATCAAATGACTGCCAGATGAAAAAAAATGAAAGACTGCACAAAAAGGAAGCACATTTATCTTTCTGAGATGCAATAACAGCAAAGGAGATTTGAGCACAAGAAAGAGTACAAACACATACACACACAGAAAAGAATGTGTGTGTGTGTTTCAGTAATGTTACGATTGCACACTTTTTCCTGTGAATATTTGACCTCCACTACAGGCCAGAAGTTTGGGCTCACCCTCAGATTTACTTTAAAAAGTAAATGATACTCTGCTCTTTAAAAAAATATATTACAAGAAAACTTTAGAACTACTTAAAACAAATGTAACTGACTGGTTCTGAAATGTAACAATATACACTGTAAGTGCAGTTCAATGGATGTTCAAGTTTCTGAATGAGTTCATCAAAATATTTATCAAATATATTTATCACAGCAGCACAGATTCACCACATCCTTTCCAGCAACTTTCGGAAATGACTTGTGTCCAAACCCTCCCAGCACCTTTTCAAGCAGTCGCTATTTCTGACTCATTTAGAACTTGTGGGTCCAAACGGGAGAAAGATCTGGAGACTGGGGAGGATGAGACATCACTTTCTAAACTTTCTGCTTTTCTTTGGACTCAATAGAATTTTGGCTGTTGGGGATCATTATCCAGAATTAATTCCACAGTCATCGTTAAACCAGAAGGAATTGTGTGATGTTGAAGAACTGAGTGATATTTTTCTTTTTTCATGATCAAGTGAATGTCAGTCACTACAGACAGACCTGATATGTCTCTTCAAAGCCAGTAGTCTGAAATTATGTGTTACTGCAGACTAATCACTTTGAAAACCAGTCAGTTACATTTGTTTTCACGATTTCTAATATTTTTTTGTGATAGAAGTTAGAAAAAGTAGCATATCTTTTATTTTTTAATCCTCCTGGCCTGTGGTGTAAGTAGCCTAGCCTGATATTCATGTCCATTAGAAACAGCTAAAAAAGAAGCAGGTCGCAGTTTTGTACTTTCCGACAAGAATGGGTGTAATTATACACACAAACTGCTAGAATGGGTCCAAATGGTTATTATTATGTTTAATATGTGATATTTATGTGCTTCTGCACCACGTTATTGTGTATAACGATCATTCCTCACATCACTTGCACTGGTATTGATTGGTAAAGGTGTATTGATTGCACCTTTCCAGTGGCCCCAGATGTTTCTGAGCGCAGGTTTAAGAGACGAGGCAGATTTTTGTTCTCCCTTTTTGGCTTTTAGCCGGAGTGTATGAACTCTGTATGTTCTCGAGGTGTAAAAATAGAGGAGGCAGAAGCTCCCGGTGGACCACGCTAACTAATCCTCATCAGGCGAGGCGGAGGGGTGGACACAGTGTTCTGCAAGAGCTTTACAGAACACCTGGCAACCGCTGCTCTCTCTCTCTCTCTCTCTCTCTCTATCTCCTCTTTCTCTCTCTCTCTATCTCCCTCTCTCTCTCTCCTCTTTCTCTTCCTCTACCTCTCTTTCCTCTTTCTCACTCTCTATCGCTCTTTCTCTCTCCCTCTCTTCTAACTCTCGATTCCCCATCTCTCTCTCTCTCTCTCTCTCTCTCTCTCTCTCTCTCTCCCTCTATCCCTATATCTCTATCTCTCCCTCTCTTTCACTCTCCCTCCTCTATCTTCTCTCTCCTCTCTCTCTCTCTTCTGTCTCTATCTGTCTGTCTCTCTCTTTCTCTCTCCTTTTCTCTCTCTCTCTCTCTCTCTCTCTCTCTCTCTCTCTTTCTCGCCCCTTCCCAAAAAAGTGATACATTGATAAATTTACATCAGGACAATTATTGATCATAATAAGTAAAAGGACGGAACTGTGTTGACGCTGTTCATGCAGAAAAGAACGGCATGTCACCTAAACTCAGTAGCAGGATGTTCTTCCGTGCGGTTTGGGCTGGAATGACACAATTCCTTATGAGCCGGAGCTGTCTCAGTGTAACTCACCGTACTGGCTGCTCCCCATTGGCTCCTGCTTTGAGTTTTGAGACAGCAAGTGTTCCGATCGGAGTGGCATGTTCAGTCAGAAATGATGAACTTAATGAGTCTGGTGATTAACTAGAGCAGGGAAACCACCTGGACCATGTGGGGCAGTTGGTGGCCTATAGGTGAGGGAGTTGCCCCTGGGATCAGAAGGTTGTGGGTTCGAATCCCAGGACTGCTAGTGTGCTAGTGCCCCTGAGTGAGGTACCGTCCCCACACTCTGGCCGGGTGCTGTGTTCCTGGCTGCCCACAGCTTCACTTGGTGAATGGGTTAAATGGGTTAAATGCAGAGAAGAATTTCGTGCAGTTCACACTGTGTGCTGTGTTGTGTTCACGTATGACAGAATGGTCACTTTATACTTTAAACTAGGGCAGGACACGCCTAGTAAGATGCTCAAAATTTTTGCTGTAATTCCACACCGGGACCACAGTGTGTCGCCGCCTGCCAGCAGAAGGCAGCTTGAAGGCGGATCTCTGTGCCTCCTTTTCTGCTCCACAGCGTCTCCAAAATGTCAGTGGAACCACCCCTGACCTCGTTCTCTCTTCTAGAACACTGTCCAGATGCGTAAGGTGCGTCTGCTGTTGTGCTGTATGGAGTTGACTTTATAGGCTTCGGTCAGACAGTTCAGTTCTTTTTAAAGGCAGAATTGTATGTAATTTCAAATCTAATGCAAATCTGAACCGAATAGGAGGTCCCAGGAGGGCATAACCGTCCTCTCTCTCTCTCTGGGTGGGTAGTGTGGTCCTCCCTCTCCCCATCACTCAGTATAACTGTCCTCTCTCTCTCTCTCTCTGGGTGGGTAGGGTGGTCCTCCCTCTCCCCCATCACTCAGTATAACTGTCCTCTCTCTCAGTATAACTGTATATATACAGTATAAGTGTAAAGTGTTAAGTGACCATTCTGTCGTATGTGAACACGCCATAGCACACAGTGTGACCCGCACGAAATTCTTCTTCTGCATTTAACCCATTCACCAAGTAAAGCAGCGGGCAGCCATGAACACAGCACCCGGGGAGCAGAGTATGGGGACGGTACCTTGCTGAAGGGCACCTTCCTTATGAAACTGAACCTTATTTTCACAACCCGTTTGAGGAACATCTTTATGTTGGTTCGTATTGTAGAGGGAGTCATTTGGGAAACGTGATCTTCATGTTTAGGTGTAACCTGCCATGTGGACACATAAAAACACTAATCTGAACTGAGCGGCCGTGTCACTTCACCCAAAACTCACACAGCAACAGGTAGAACTGTAAGCAAATCCTTCCCTCTGAAGGGTTAATGAGGGTGGATGGACAGAGTGAGAGCGAGAGAGGTGAAGGTTGCCTGTTCAGATTTCCATCGTGGGCCGATCTGCTCTTCTTCACCGCACCATCAGTGCAAACATCAGGAATGTTTATAGGACTCTGACAAATGAGGCCATACAAACAGGGAGAACAAAGACTGCGGCTGCTCGTCAGAGTCTAAAGCACACATACACACACACACACACACACACAGATCAGTTTAACGAGCCATGCTCATATGGGCAGCACAATCGAATGCAGCCCCCACTCGAGGCCACAGGAGGTTTTTGGTTTTTGTTGCTGCTGAGAACATCCGTACTCAGGGGCACTTAAACTACATCTTATTGAATCTAAGGGTTCCAGTCTATAATGCAGCCTATTGATCAGCCTGATTAGTAGAAGTCAAGCGATCAATGGCTGTTTATCCATAAACAAATAAAACATCCTGTAGCCGCACCTCCTGACATACTACTAATGATACTATTGCACTTACTGCACATAGTTCCAGGGGTTGTTTCATTCCGTGGTCAGGATTCGGTGAGATTTTTGACATGTGTGCTGAAATATGTCGACGTTTATGATTATGCACTTAGCTGACCGTCTCTCTCCAGAAGAAGTACAAATTTTATTTTTAAAACAATGGTTAAAACAAAGTTACATTAAGTGCTGGCCCAAATAGTTTTCATACAGAACATTTTTTTTAGTATTTACAAACACAAAGTCATTCTTATTAAGTAATATTTACTCTTTATATTCAAACATAATTTAAGTATTTTCTTTACAGAATTTCTAAACAAGTCCAAATGGGGGCAAACACCTTTTCAGCTGCTCATGCGCTGTATGTTGCTATAGAAGTCGCGATTGTAACCTCTTGTTCATGCATTACCATTTTATTTATTTCTGCTGCCAGAAACTCCCCAGCAAACATGTTTGAGTGTGCAATTTCTCAGCATCTCAGCTCTTTTAGCTTTAGCGGTGAGCTAACATTATTTATGTAATTACTTATACATTTATTTAATTATTGTGTAGTAACAATCACTGGCCTTTGTAAGGGCAGATGCTAATGAAATGTGCTGTAATTTAGGCTACAGATTTATTTATTTATTTTTTAATAATAGACAAACTATTCTGGCCAGCCCTGAAAACTCAATACAGGAAATTGGATAAACAATCCAACTTTTATCATCACCTAGAAATAGGGAAAAAGATAAATATAGAAATAAAAAGCTCTAGCCCTTCTGTCAGGGCTACGTTCCTGAGTCATTAAGACAATCTAGAATTGACCAAATATGTATTTATTCAATTCCCTTTTTTACTTGGAGCCTTACTGCAACAAAGCACAGCACCCTCTACAGGCTAGGCGGCTTAACAAGGCACAATTTAATTTATTTAGAATTATCAAGGCAATTTGAACTCTGGGGCCTCTGGTCATTTCTGTTAAAGGAACAGTCCAACATAAATCTGATAATATGGTTCAATATTCCACTGACTAGATTAACCTAGACAGGCCTACATGTTTCTTCAATAGTACTAGAGCTCAGAGGCTAACATCGAAAACAAATCCATAGTCACCCGAATCTTTTCATCTGGAGCTGGATGTGGTTTGAGGGTCCAGAGAAGTTTTGGGTTTGAGTGAAAGATTTGGTTGACTATTGACTTCTAGTGTTAGCGACGTTAGCCTCGTAGCTGCAGTTCTAAAGAAGCAGCATTTGGAATCGGAACATTCTGTCAGTGGGAAAAGTGTGTAGATGTGATTTTTCGTCTGAACCATTCCTTTGAGCCTCACCGCTAGAGTAGAGGTCATTCTAGCTGGCTTGTTTTCGTGAGCCCCCACTACGTGCATTCTCCTCTTCTTCGAGTGGTGCTGGAGGCCATGGTGTTTGTGAGCAAATGACTATACTGTATGTAAATGTATGTAAATTGTGACTCTGAGTGTAATAACTGTAAATATCGGTGTAAATTTTGTTAAATCTGCCGTGAAGAGCATATGCTGTATGACTGTAAACAAACGGGTGTATTCTTGTATCCTCCAGTATATATGATGTACATTATAAAGCTAGAATATCTATTTTGTACGTGTCTCCGTACCTGACGTGTCGTACTTGACGTTTGTGACTGACGTTGAAAAAAAAAATCAGGGTGTTTTTTTCCCGTTTATTTGTTCATTCATTTGTTTTGGAGTTGTTGTTTTTTTTTAAGTTCGATGTCTGTTTGACGTGACACCCAGTGCTTTCACTGGTCCCTCCCTGTCTAAGGGCCTCGGGGTCCTCGTCCTGTGCTCCTGTCTGTCCTCTGGACGTCCCAGGAGGTTTTCCGGTTTGTTGTTAATGTTTGATGGTAGCCGACTGGGAGCTCCTGCGCTTTATTCAGTGTGCCGTAACTGCAATATTACTGTTTTTGCTGCCGATTTCGTGAAACCACGCGCTCCTCGGCTCCCGGCCGACCTCCGACGCAGAACGTTCCTCCCGTCTGGAGGTTTGGAGGAGGAGGACGGAGGAGAACTGTACAGTGATGCACTCTGGAAGTGCGTTTTTATCGTTAGGAATGTTTCTCGTGAATGTAAACGCATTTCAACCCCCCCTCAGAGTGCTGTGATGTTTATTTTAGCCTTCGGGACGCTGTAGTCTCCACGTCTGTGTTAGATTTAGGTGCGAAAAGCAATAGTTCTGCAGGCACTTCAGCTAAACGTGTGTGAGGTGGTGTCGTCGTCACGATGCCCATCGGGGCCGCAGCTCTTCTCACTGAACAGAACCAGTTAATCTTAGGCCTTTCAACCTGCCGTGACCCCCCCCCCCACACACACACACACACGGATACCCTGTTTGTTAGGGTGCACACACACACTGTCACTCTTAGCTGTTCCGAGAACGCCTCTGATGTCAGTGTCATTGATGTCGTACAGTATTTCTGATACACCTGGAGAGAAACTGTATGACTGGCTGTTTATGGACCATCGTCACCAAAATCAACAATAAAGAGTTGATTCTCAGCCCTGTTTTCCTCTCCTGTCTTTTTTTCACCTGTAAAGTGCTCTCAGATGACCAAAACACCTGTTTTATCAGTTCAATGAGCCTCAGCTGCAGACAATCACTGAATGTACAATAGAATAGAATGCCTTTTATTGTCACTATACAATGACTATACAGTGCACAATGTACAGTGAGATTAAAAGCAACTCCTTCAGTGCAGACATGTATGTAGAAAATAACACAAAAAATAAAATAAATGGTGCAAAAAGTGCTACATACATAAGGAAAAGAATGAATAAGTGATATGCAGTGTAGGTTATTGCACATTGTTTAAGTATTGCACAGTAATGATGATCATGTACAGTGAGTAGTGGATGTTGGACGTATTGCACAGTATGCAGATATTGCACAAAACAATTTAAATATTAAATATTGCACAGTAGGTGGATAAAAGTCTGGGTTTAGACTGTGTAGTCAGTGCATGTGTGAGTTTAGAGTGGTTATGGCTATTGGGGAAAAAATATATATTATATATAGTATTGTTCTGCATAATTTTAGTTTTATTTAAATTAGCAGTTTTACTAAAATGCTTATTTAATTTTTTGTATCAAAATATGTAATCAGTTTTTTGTAATTGAATTAAATTTCAATAATTTTACATTTTTTGTCATTTTTTATTGAAAATGAATCGTTAATTTAAAATTACATTTTAATTTACAATGTAAATGTTGAATTTTTAATTAATTTTTGTTTTATTTTGAAATAAAATGTTAATTTTAGTGCACAATTTACATTTATCTGCTGATTTTAACACAGAAAACCATTACATTTGCACGGGCCACATTTCATGGTTTCCCTTTTTCCCCCCTGTATGTTAAACTCAGTAGATAAAAAAAGTAAATATGCATTTGTGTTCCTGGTGAAGAATGCTCTTAAATAAACATTGTGGGGGGAGTGGGGATGCACAGACCTTTGTATATGGTTGTATACACCTTACCTGAGGTCTACAAAACTCAAACACACACACACACACACACACACACACACACACACACACACAGGTAAACACTCCTGTGAGCGGCGGGCTGCAGGGTGAGTCACTGTGTTGAGTGGTGGCTCTTTTCAGGCCTGATAAAAGCAAACACAGCGAAGTGGAGCAGAGACGACACTCGCCTGCCCTCTGTTCGCTTACAAAGAGAAAACACGGCTGCGTTTGGTCCTCATTTTTCACTTTTCTGCAGTGAATTCATTTCTGACCATCAGGATGGTTTAACAGTTTTGCCTGCATTGCTGACAGTTTTAATACAAATGTGGTGTATTAATAAAGAATTAAAACTAATTACTTCAATAGAAATTAATTTCATAGAAATGTGTAATACATTACATTACAACTCTTAAAACAAGTTAACATATGACCAGTGTTGGGAGTAACGCATTACAAAAGTAAGGAATTACTGTAATGCATTGCTTTTTGCTGTAACGCGGTAATGTAAGGCATTACAGAAAAAAA
>JBBPCY010000018.1:11473387-11487101 GCA_037974405.1 Brachyalestes nurse
GGAAGGGAAAAGGACGGTTTTTTCTTTCAAAGGGGAAAGTTAGAATTGAAAAAAAAAAAAAAAAAACACTACTCAAGTGAAGTACAGATACTCAAAAACTGTTCTTAAGTACAGTACTCAAGTAAATGTACCTCATTACTGTCCACCCCTGCTGCTTTCTGTACAGACTGTGATGTGTGTGTTGTGAAAAGTGCATCACAATAGTCTCTGTATGAAGAAATAAAGTAACTCCATAGCATGAAATATGTACACTCGATTTAAGAGGACTTCACTGGCTAATATGCAGCATCATTTTAGGCAGGAGGTGAAAGAGCTGTTAAAAGTCTGTGAACACGGCCGTTCTGACTGCAGAGCTCACGGTGGTGTCACCGCAGGGCAGCAAACTCTTATCTGCTGCCCACAGAGACAAACATGCCCTTCGTCACCCAGGACTCTCTGAAAAGGCCAAGAAAAAGTGGGTCACACTGAAGAAACGAGAATGAAGTGCACATATGCTGCCCTTAATGCACTGTTTCTCAGGGTTTTGGGCGGGGTATACATATATATATATATATACACATGATGAACACACCTATATAACCTTTCTGGACATCCAATGAGTATAAATATATAATATATATGTATATATATTCAAACACACACACACAACCTGGCCTTTTTATCAGAAATACCTTTATTAGAGAGTGAGTGAGAGAGAGAGAGAGAGAGAGAGAGAGAGAGAGAGAGACAGATGTAGATATAGCTTATTCCTGTAAATCTTAGTGTTTAATGCTATCTGTAATTTCTCATATTTTCATATTTTTATTCCATTTTTCATATGACAGAATTCAGCAGATATTAAAGATCTTCTTTCTTCCTTCCTAAGGTGCCATTTAAAAAAAAAATCTATCTCCCTTTGATATGATTCCCTCTGTGGAGCTACCCTGCATTTATATTGTATTTTAAGACCCATTTATTACTGTTTTATGAACCCCAAAACCATTTTTATACTACCATTATCTTACCAAAACCAGATTTTGTAATGTCTCTAATACTGGCATATTTAAATTAGCTCTGTTCTGATTGGCTGAACTATATTGTGCTGCTTTAAGACTGAAACACTCCTTATAACTTTATTATGAATAGGCACAGTTAAACTGCTGTAGGCCTGAATAGATATATGCAGTTGTGTTCATTTTCATGACAGTGCCCATAAGATTTTTGCACCTTAAGTTTGTATAGATGAACTGAGGAGTGGATGGTGGGGTTCGAAACTTTAATGATATTCATCTTTAATCTTGTATTTAAACTAGAATGAGGAAAATGTGGTTTTCCTTCATATGCTCCATCTAAAATCCAAACAAATGAAAATGATCTAGAGCATCTTCAGAGGAAGATTCTACAGTTTACAAGTCTTTTCTTATTTGGAGATTATTTTAGTCTCCAAAGAAAACCCAAACCCTTTCGGAGAAATAAGGAGCAAAAGAGAAACTTAAGACAGAAGATCTTCTGCTGTTCTCACTGGTTCTCAGTTTCTTCTCTTTAACAACCTTATGGATTAAAACTGTCTGACTTTGGTAGTTGAGATTTGAATTTGATCACTGAGACAAATTTCAGATGTTGTTCAGACTCATTTGTAAGAAAAAACAACAAGTTTTCTTCTGGATCTTCTGGTGGATCTGAAGATCTGATGATCTGAGCTGAATAAAGATCAGAGCAGTGAGAGAAAAGAAATTTGATTTGAAGATCTTAAACTGGGATCGGGCTGAGATTAGAGGAAGCTCTTTCTCAGGAGCTGAATTTAAAAATGGTCTGGATCTCATATTGATGTTGAACTGAGTTCAGTTCTGTTCAGGAGAAACAGGCTGGGCAGAGAGTTTTCCTCTCCTGTGGATCAGGCTTTTTTCTCAGTGATGATGTTTTCTTCTAAAACAAGAGATGCAGTAAGAGGAGCAGATAGGGGTTTAAAAAAAGACTCGAGGCCTGACTCCGCTGACTCGACTGACTCCGCCCGACCCCTGGGAGACGGTGGCCAGAGTCGCCTTTCATGACCAGCGCGGTGTGGAGGAGACGAGGGAGGAGGAGAGGCAGAGAGAACGGGTCGGGGGAAAAACAAGGAAAGGAGAGATGCCTCGGAGCAGGGTTACCATGACAACTCCTTTGTGGCACATTCTCTTTTTTCATTAGAGCCAAGGGGCGCAGAGCTGTGTGTGTATGTGTGAGTGTGTGTGTTTGTGTGTGTAATTGATTAGCATCATAGACTGTCTAGGGTGAAGAGACTAACCTGGACAGTCCTGCAGCTGTTTAGAGACATTAGTATTTGTGGTTATTCAATATTTACCTACTGCTATTAATATTAATAGTAATGATTATTTTCTGTATGGAAACAGTTTGATAGGCCGGACTACGAGGACAGGTGTTTTGTTGCCATGGAAGTAACATTATACCAGTGAATGAAGACATTTGTGGGCGGGGCCTGGATAGGACAGGCTTTGCTAATTATAACTGTCCTCTCTCTCTCTGGGTGAGTAGGGTGGTCCTCCCTCTCCCCCATCACTTACTAACCTAAAAATAACCTTATCTTCCAACTCTTCATATGAAGTTTGTTTTTTTCCTTTCTTTCTCTCTTCTTTTTTTCTTTTTCTTTCATTCATTCTATCATTTATTCTTTTCTTTCATTCTTTCCTCTTTTTGGCTTTCATTCTTGCTTTCTGCCTTTCTTATCCTCCTTCCTTTCATTCATTCTTTCTTTCTTTCTTTCTAATTTCCAGTTTGCAGCCCAGCTAAAGTAGCAGATGAGCATCTCCCCATGGCAACCATGTTCAACATTGCCATGACAACCAGTTTTGTGGGGTAAAAAAAGACAACAAAGGTGTGGCGGGGGCACGGAGCAGACGAGGGGGAGACGGAGGGACGAGAGAAACAGCACGGCTGCCTGAAGCGGAGAGTCTTTTTTTTACTCTAAACTTTGCTTTTTTATTGCCGTTACTATCTTGGTACAGGTGGAGTAAAAACAGCAGACAGTCATTCTGGTGCTTCACTGCTCATCTCACAGCGAGTAGAACTCTGGAGAACTCTGGGAAAGAGCTGAAAAATCTGAGCGTTCGCAGAAAATAGAGAGAAATAAGAACCACCTGAACAACAGTTAATTCACAACAACTAAAGGACTGATCATCTTGATGTAAATAAGTTGAATCAGCCACAATATTTATATTATATTAGTCAACAGCTGGTTCTTGAAGTCGATGTTGGAAGCAGAAAAATGGGCAAAAGGATCTAAGACACTTTGAGAAGAACCAAGCTGTGATGTCTTCATGACTGAACATCTCCAATATGGTGGGTCTTGAGGGGGGGTTCTGGTGTGCAGAACCCACCAAAAGTGCTCCAAGGAAGGATAACCAGTGACAGGGTCCTGGATGAGAACCCTCCCATAAAGACCTGTCGTGTTGAAGATGCTCTGACCTGGTAGTCCATCACAGTCTCTGAGTCTTCACCGGTTTTATTACAGATGTTTTATGGTCTCGATTTCTCTTTCGTTCAACTGCACAGTTTAAGCATTTTCAGATTTCTGAACCTAAAGTGAGGGCAGATTACCGATATTGAAGCCTATAGGGATGTTGAAAAGTCAGAAAAATAGATAACAAATAGGCAGGTTGTGTACATATATATATATATTGCTTATGCTACTACATATTTTTTTATACTAGTAAACTATAATAATGGCCTTTATAGGTATTCTTACAGGAATCCTATACAAATTCAACAAGAGAGACAGAGAGAGAGAGTCAGAACAGAGAGACAAAGAGAACAAGAAAGCTTAACAATAATTAGAAGAGCTTATCTGTCCTGATCACCATGGCGACGCATGTGTTTTCCACTCCGTTTAGCGTTTAGCATGTGGCTGTGGGGGTCTGTAGGCAGACAGACGGAGGCTTTGGTTCAGCTTTGCAAACCGCGGCACCACACGGTCACCCTGAAACGGTCGCCGTGCTACGGGAGCCGTCACCAAACGCCAAAACCGGCAGACCCCAAGACAGGGAACTGAGAGCCAGCTTTCATTACTGGGGGGAGTATTTTATTTGTTTGTATTCCTGCATAGAAACACATGCCTACATGATACGACATATCAACAGCATCACCATAGACACACATTATACAGCTTCATTCACGGCCACTGTACTGTACCATACAATCCTACAGACTCTCATCTTGGTGTGCCACGCCTCCCCGGGTTACACATACACATGTTCTGGGTTGGGGGGTGTTGAAGATAAATACAATAAAAAAAATAATCTCTGTTCATTTAATATATATAGTTACTGTAATAGCTGATAATGCATTGGTGGCTAAATGTAAAATATATGCGACAACCTAACATTTTGTGCTACATATGACTGTGCTTTTATTTACAAACAGTACGCCCTAATCTACAGGAGGGGTTGCACGTTAAAACAGAACTAACATTCGGTTTGCTTCTTCAACATAAGGCAACTATGGCGGACGATATACTGAAAAAACAGAAAGACCAGGACTGTGTTTGAAATAGCTTACTGTATACTGGTGTATACTGTATACTGTACCAGTATATACTGTATACTGCACCAGTGTACAGCATGTATGTATACACTGTACCATGTGACAAATGTCATATATATGTAGTACTAGTAGTATATACTGGTGGAGTGAACAGTATACAGTATATACTGGTCCAGTATACAGTATAGTCCGGTACAGTATATAATATGTACGAGAATATACTGGTATAATGGACAGTATATACTGGGACAGCATGCAGTATACTGTATATACCGATGTAGCATGCAGTATAAAGTATATTCTGGTACATGTGTGCAGTATACTGTATATCAGCACAGTATCTGGTATACACTAGTGCAGTATACAGTATGTACAGTATGGGGGACATGCAGTATACTGTATATATTGGTACAGTATATACTGAAGCACCGTGCAGTATACAGTATTTACTATAAAGTATGCAGTATATACTGATACAGTATACAGTATGTACGGGTGTATCATGCAGTGTGCAGTATACAGTATATACTGGGGTAGTATACAGTATACAGTATAGTCCGGTACTGTATGTACTGGTCCCGTATACAGTATCTACTGATGCTCCATGCAGTATACAGTATGTACTGTTACAGTATACAGTATGTACTGTTACAGTATACAGTATGTACTGTTACAGTATACAGTATGTACAGGTGCAGAATGTAGCAGACAGTTTATACTGGTAGAGTACACAGTATACACTAGGACTGCATGTAGCATACAGTATATACTGGTACAGTGTGCACTACAGTATGTACTCCTAGGCACTGTCAGTATTTTGAACACAGCCCCAGGATTCCCTCACTTATCTGAGAGATCTCTTTATTCTTCTGTCCAGAAGATATGAAGGAGTGGACAGTGATCTCCATTACATGAAAGTAGGCACAAGTAGGATGGGTCATAGCACATATACTCACAAGGGTGGATCCATTCAGGTAACACACACACACACACATACACATACACACTAATAATGCTTGGTCCCCTTTCAACCACTGACATTACAAATAAAAGTAGAGACCTAAGACGAGGTTCTTTTGTAAGGAATGGATTAGTTGGACATTTCATTGGTAGCTGAGCTCTTTAACTGAAGTGCGTCAAAGTATCTTTTTCAATCCCTAAAATAACCTCTTTTCACATTCAAAGCAGCAGCCATCTGAAAGTGTTTCCCAGAGACCAAAGCCTCCTCAGTAGCTCCCTCTTTAGCTCCAGCGGGGTCCTGCGGGTGCCATGATGCTGATCGAACACAGGCCTGCTTCCACTGTTATTCTCTAGTCAAAACAAAGGCCAAGTGACGGTTTATAGATCTAGACCTATCCGACACAAGGTTGCGACCTCAGCAAATGATCAGCGTTACAGGCTCTTCCTCTTAATGTTTTTCCCAAACTGTCATAGTTCAGCTTAAAAATTCCTGAAGATCAAAGGAAATATTGCTCAAATGGAACAAATGTTTCCACGGCGACGCTGACGAGGACTGTGAGGGGTGTAAAGTGTGTGAAATGTGTGTGAGGGAAGGACGTACAGAGCGAGGCCATGCAAAGACATGCTGGGATGCTTGTGGATGAGTAGATATGTAGAGACGGTGCCATCGAAAGCGTAACAGGTGCTAGCATACGAGAGCAGTGTCCTTTAAGAAGAGGGAGGGGTTGCATGAAAGAGTGACTCCCATCACCCCGAAAGAGGTCCACTTGCTCCACTGGGGTGACTCAGGTCAAGGTGGTCACTTCAGGCTGGGTGTAACTGGCTGCGGCCACGAGGGCGTCTTTACAAGTCTCTGAAACAGAAGAGACAGGAGAGAAGAAAGAATCAAGCCAAGTCAATGTGTTTTGCAGGAATAGAATGAAGAATAAAATATATTAAATTAAAATAAAACAGAAGTAATAAAATAAAAGAAACCATAGAAAATCAGTAAAAGAAGATACAATAGAAGTGCAGATATTTAAAAGAGGGTGGAAGAGAAGACTGCAGATTTAGCATCTTTTTAAAGCTATAGTCGGTGCAGATCTGATTCTGATGGGCAGTTGGTTGGACAGCATAGTGGATAAACACCATTTCACCAGGTTTAGTTTCAGAGCTGAGCAGCTCCTGCAGATCTGAGACCCACCAGGAATATAAAAATCAAACATACAAGAGACGGATTAGGGCGAAAACCATTGAGTGACTTGTACGCAGTGATTACAGAGAGAAAAGTAACTAGTTGTATGTTGTTGACGCTGTTCTGAGATGGCTGGTCTAGCGTACGAAAACAGGTCAACGATGGTGAGACTGAGGTAAATGTTAATGCCACTTAAATGTTAACCAGACTGGTTTGACAATTGGAGATTTATTGTGTAAATGTGAGGGCCTGTCCAACTTTTTACCCCACTTCTGTGTTAATGGGTCATTACTTACTTCACTAATTATGCAATAGTATTATCATGTGCAATATCACCACCTTTGTCAGTACAGAGACCAGCTCCAAATCACAATTCGTATTAATTACTAAACTACTTCAGCAGAAATGTATTAATCTGAAGTATTTTTTATCAACCTCTCTTCAACCTATCAGCCACATCATTTTGTGTATTCAGAATAGTGTGTTTAGTACAGAGCATTTTCTGGTTTCATTTTGAATTTATATTATATGTTATATATTATCTTTGTGTCTGTGCGGTCATTACATAAGAACTTTTCTACAGGACCAATTAAAAATGTCTGTTCATTTCTGGTGAGTGTCCCACCAGAATTATCCTGACTTCGATATTGATACTGCTTGTCGATATCGATACTTATACATACTCTTACTTATGTGAAAAGGTTCAGCAGTTATATTATTGTGTGTTTTTGGGAAATAAGGAGATAAACTGTGTCCTGAGTGTCAGCCATTTTTTATGTGCAGTCCTCGTACAGAATGAGACAGAATATGTTAGCTGGCTTCAGGACACTTATATTATACTACAGTCGGTTATGAAGGTCCATCTAAATGGTTGATAGATTGGACTTATCTGTGAAAATGCCATGGCTTTTTCACTATAACTGTATCTTTCTGCTGAGCACCAGTTGCTAGGTAACAACTGTCTTTCGGCTGCTGCTGACCGTGATGTTGTCCCCCACTCCTATCTGATACATTATGCTATGCGAGGGGGGAGAGGGAGGACCGCCCAACCCACCCATAAAGAGAGGACAGTTGTACTGAGTGATGGAAGGAGAGAGAGGACAGTCATACTCTCTTGCACTCCCACACACAGATGGCTGTGGCATCGCTGGAGATCAAGTTCACGTCAGGGGCACAGTCAAACAGTTACCACAATGTTGGAAGTGTATAATTGTGTAAAATGTCTTTGTGTGCTGTAGCTTTAACATTAACCTTCAGTGGAACTAGGTCAGCCCCAACCCATTATTCCCCCTCAGCCAAACTTTAATGTTGGCACTACACATGTCAGTAGGGATTGTTGTTCTGACACCCACCAAACCCAGATTGGTCGGTCAGACTGCCAGATAGTGAAGCGTGATTCCTCACTCCGTAGAACACATTTCCACTTCTCCAGAGTCCAGTTGCGGCTTTTTACCATTCCAGCCGACACTTGTCATTGCACATAGTAATCTTAGGCTTGTGTATAGCTGCTCGGCCTTGGAACCCCATTTCATGAAGCTCCTCATGCACAGTTCTTATGCTGATGTTGGTTCCAGAAGAACCTGGTTTCACTGGCGCCCCATTCATTCCAATGTAAATATCCTCAGACCCCGCGGCTCATGGATTTTCCAGGTTTCAATGGACTCTAATGGTAAATAAGTCCCACCTGTGAAACAAGTGACTGCCTACTGTGATAGGGTAGTTCTCCATTTCAAAATGACTGACATAACACTCTGGCCAATCACCACCTTTGTTTTCACTTTTATTTTATGTACTGAGCATGGACCTTGAGGGTGAGACTGAAGCTTCATACATAGTAAAACGTGTAACATGTTATTTACTAGTATTTATTAATAATATTTTTATTTTTTTTATTTAAAAATTCGCCTACGAGGGCACAGAAGGAAGGACATTAGCTTGACCGCTTGCTAGCGAACCCCACCACCACCCAGCCAAGCTGGGCACTGGTGAAATCCTTGGAAAAAAATCCCTGCTGGTATGACAGAGTGACTAATAACTTCACAAAGAAGACCAGGAGGGTAGCATTAATTTATAAGGTGAGAAAGAGGTTAGATATGTTTCCTTGGGATTTATAAATATTGTTAATTATGTACTGTTGAAATAAACATTACTATTACGTGTTTGTAAGATATGCACAATAAAATACTTTTTATATTTTGTAGTGATTTAACACTAACTATGAGGAGATTGAGGGAGGAGCAGGAGAGAGAAAATACATCAGA
This sequence comes from Brachyalestes nurse, assembly GCA_037974405.1. Taxonomy (NCBI): domain Eukaryota; kingdom Metazoa; phylum Chordata; class Actinopteri; order Characiformes; family Alestidae; genus Brachyalestes; species Brachyalestes nurse. Next base: position 11,482,298 of record JBBPCY010000018.1, read on the forward strand.
ATGTGAGGCAGCAACAGCAGAACATGGAGGTGAAGTAGGTACTTAGGGCAAGAAAATCAAGCTGCCCGGGGTGTGCATAGTGAGGGACTGAGTTTGTTTCGTGGCGCGTGCCGGGGATTAAGGGTGGTTTGTTTCACCAAAAATATTGACGAGGAGCCGCCACTGCTATGGTGAGTGATGTATCAGAGGACATGTGATTTTTATGCACTGATCAGCTGTTTCTCAAGTTGTGGCAAAGGTGGTAAACAACGACAATGCCACAGTTAAAGTCTCTTCGACCCATTCTACTGGCAGTTCATGAATGCTGTATGGATGCGCATTTATAAACTATTTTCCAGTGGGTGTGGCTAAAAACAACTGAATTCAACAATTAGGAGGGCTGTCCACATACTTTTGTGTTGATGATGGTCCCTGAATAGAACTGTCATCTTCCAGTAGCAGGGATAACCCCCAATGCTAACAAATAATCAAATTAAGCACTGAGTAGTAAAATATGTTGATGTTACGCAACCTGTAGCGTATAGAAATGCAGCCGATGACAGTAGGACCCTGTTTGTGCTCCAGCCCCTGCCAGCACAGATTGATTTATATAAGAATGTACACAAACATACAGTCCCACTCTCTGGAGCTCAGCTGATTTAAACCAGACCGCCTCTGGCCCTTCCAGACACCTCACATGCTCCTGCAGCTGAGCCGTGATCAAGAGAAAGGCCTTGAGGTTTCACCCATGCTGCTTTCGAAGGCCTATTAGCTGCAATTAAAGCGGATATGTCACTCAGGACCATGAGCAAGTCCATAATTCCCGCTGCTGCTGCTGCTGATGCATTTCAGAGGTGCCTGACTGCTCTGCCACATCACTACACTCTCATCAGAAGGGAGGCAGCCCGAAACAGGCAGGCGCTGCTCAGATGCACATGCTAATCAGGCAGGCTATTTATGGGTGAAAACCAGCTTTGCATGAGACACGGCTGTGACACACGAGAGCTTCATCCTGTTTTTTCCCCTTACAGAACCTATGATCTGCAAAGATTTAAAAGAGCTAATTAATTTCAACGGTAAATCAGCATTTGTTCAATAGAATTAATCTAATGAACACTCACGTAATTCAGTGTTTGTAAACAGAGTGGGTTCAGATTGTGTTTGGTGTGAAACGGTTCATTGCAAAGACTCTGGCTGATTTCTTTCCAGGGGAGGTGAATGGAACCAGACGTCTCCAACACAAATCCAGCCGTTTTATTCTCTATCACCCCCCAGTGGAGCTCCACGTGTCCGTCATCAACATCCAAGTGTTTATATTGATGTTGATTATGGTAAAATAATCAAATCACTTCTCTTTGGAAACTGTTTTGCCTCATGATGCCTCTACCATGAATGGGTTTAGTTTTAGGGACAAAAGCTTCTCAAAACTGGTAGAACAACGAGTCAGAAGCTTTTAGTGCCAGAATTCTGGTTACAGTCACCTCTACTGTGAACAGTTCTGACTTTTAGAAAATCAGAGGAGCTTCTCTGCAGTTGCATTTAGAATCCGTGAGCCAATAAAATGGCATCTGAGATAATAATAGATCCTAATAAGGAACTGTCAGATGTTTAGATCAGAATGTACTTGAGCAGCAAATCCCCTCAAATCCTACAAGCTCCATCAGCTTACTTTTCCTTGTAATCCATTTCACTGTTCTTTTGACAGAAGCAACACTGTCAAACTGCATCAACCACAATACCCTGCTTATGCCATGGTCACACGAGTGACATAGAATAGCGACAGTGTAACCATGTTTGTGATTTACAGCAACAAGATAATTGGGACCGTTATATCGCCACCTAGGGGTGAAAATAGACAAGGGTTCTATTTTATGCAAAACGAAGTTACGTGACTATCCAGCAACTGGACTCTGAAGTGAACCCAGTGTTGGCGCATGGGACAGCATTATGATTGGCAGCTCTTCCTCAGTAAATTTGGCAATGACACATCTAAAGATAGAACGGCTCCCAGCGGTCTGGTCATGGAGGCAGTGCCCTTAATCGCTGCTCATTTTCTGACAAGGCCACAGCTGCCACCGCCTAGCCCTCCATCGATTCCGCAAGTGCATCTGTCTCCGCGCTGGCGCAGGAAATTACACGGCCTTTCAAACAGACCAGAAATCAACCGTCACACCACGTCTGAACGGTTTCTCGCCCTTTAGTCTTCCGCGAACAAGAAGCAAGCAGAGCGCGACATCAGCGTGGCTGGAGAAGATATCATTCACATTCTAATGAGCTTCAGAGCAGCGGTGGACGGGACGGACTCTCTTCCCTAAAGGGGCTCAACTTCAAACTGAGAGCTGCAGAATATTTATACTGAACTGACTGGTAAATCATGCCTGGTCACCAAAGCAGCTTTATTGGTTGTTAAAATGCCATGAGGTTTTAAAAAATGCATTAAAAAAGTTGTACTATTGTTTTATTATTATTTTTATTCCATCTGTTTTTTGAAACCACTTCTCTTCTGTGGCCACTTGAAAAATTGGCCCTCTGGCCAGTCCTTTATATCTTCTCCAATGTATATACAGCTTATCGTTTGGATGATCAGGGGTCAGGATGATTTGATTTTTGATCATTTAAAGATTTGATTTTTGTGGTCGGATCGCCTGAGCAATGCGTAGGTGTAGAGGTGAGTGGCCTTAACAGTGTATAGGGGAGAGAGAGTCACCGTAATGTCAGCTCACTCTGCTGACACAAAGAGACAAATACGAAGCAAAAAAATCTGAGAAAGCTTCAGTGGCAGCAGCAGTAAAGTGAGGTAGTGTGATAGGTTAGGTTAGCCAGCAGGTATTTGTAAAGACATTATTTGTGAGAATAAAGTTGAAATATGCATTGGAAGTCCTGAAGATCTGAATTAAAAGCCCTGAGGATCTGAATGGACCATGTCTGAGCCTTTTCTGGTTTTCCTGTCTGGTCTGAACTTCATAATTAAGCCCAGTGGGGGCTGAGGTTTTGGGAGGAGGGGGCGGGGCAGTACCTGTGCGAATGGTGGAATCAGCTCCACAGGAGAAGTCCCCAGATGTCAGGAGGAAGCAGGTGCCTTCTTTCTTGCCCTTGTCTCGGTTTCGTGAGCGACGAAGGGACCACTTCTCATTGGGTGAGAGCGGCTGGGTGAGGCTGCAGCCCTCCTCATCCGACAGCGCTGCATTGGCATCGCCGTTCTGCTTGGAGTCTGAAAAACAGAACATAAAAGTTGATCTGGTTTCACCGCAAGTACTGTGATGATTTGGTTTTAGCAACTATAGACAGAAAGGGGCTTCACCTAAACGGTTCCGAACTAAGTTTTCCTCCGGTGCCAGAGGGCACGTGTCGCTTTGTGTGCTATTCCGGTGCGAGTTGCTCTCTGATTTTCCGAAGGAGGCTGAGTCCAGCACCGCATCAGGGTTGGGGTGGTGCCTCTTCTTCTTCTTGGGCAGTTTCTGCTTGGCCATGGCCAGGGAGTAGTACATGCCGAAATTATTTACAATAACAGGGACTGGCATGGCGATGGTCAGGACGCCTGCCAACGCACACAGGGCCCCGACCATCATACCTAACCAGGTCTTAGGACACATGTCCCCGTATCCCAGGGTCGTCATGGTGACCACAGCCCACCAGAAGCTGATGGGAATGTTCTTGAAGTCGGTGTGGTTGTTACCATGGGGGTCGTCGGGTTTGGCCTCAATGCGCTCAGCGTAGTAGATCATGGTGGCAAAGATGAGGACGCCGAGGGCGAGGAAGATGATAAGGAGGCAAAACTCGTTGACACTGGCCCGCAGGGTGTGGCCGAGCACCCTCAGCCCCACGAAGTGTCGGGTCAGCTTGAAGATACGCAGGATCCGTACAAAACGCACCACCCGCAGGAAACCCAGCACGTCCGAGGCAGCCTTGGAGGAGAGCCCTTTCAGGCTCATTTCCAGGTAGAAGGGCAGGATGGCCACGAAGTCGATGATGTTCAACAGGTTCTTAACGAAGACCAGCTTGTTGGGGCAGCAGATGATGCGCACCAGAAACTCGAAGGTAAACCACACCACGCAGATGCCCTCCACCACGGTTAGCACAGAGTTGGTCTCCACCTCAGATATGATCACATTCCTTGTGCTGTTGCCTTCATGAATCACCTTGGTGGTGTTCTTGAGGTCGTTGAAGGCCTCATGAGTCTCTAGGCAGAAGTTGGTGATGGACACCAGGATGAAAAACAGGGAAATGAAGGCAATGATCTGCAAGACACACAAGCACCATGTCAGGCCATGTCAGGATGAAGACAGTCTTCACAGAACACATTTTGTGATGAATTTGCACACTTCGTCCTATTTTAATTAGGGTTGGGTACCTATATAACCAGTATGTACCGGATCGAAACAGAATGCGAATTTCCGTGCCTCATTTCGGTGCCAACCGAGTCCCGAGTCAGTGCTGCAGGAGCAGCCAGAGAGCGCAGTTCAGTTTACAGCGCATTAGTAAGTGTGTGAGATTTGTGAGAGAAAAAAAATGCCAAAATGGCTAATAAAAAGTCCTGTGATGGTGTCTTGTGAATGTTATTAACCTATTCTGACTCTGAATGGGAATATTTGCCTTTTGGAAAAGACGCTCGGTCGCCTAACACTCATGCGTCTCCCGGTACAGCTTTGGAGCACAGCGGCGATGCCATGCAAGCCGAGAGTGTTCACGAAGCACAAACACGTGTTTATTTCGACACTTTGCCTAACAGGAAAGTAGGTGGCAGTGGTGAATGTGGTCGTAGTGTCTGTAGGAGAGGTGTTGGTCGAGATAGAGGCAGCAGGATTGGGAGAAATGGGGCTGGAAG
>JBBPCY010000018.1:11495785-11511104 GCA_037974405.1 Brachyalestes nurse
AGGACAACCCACCCCCCCCCCCCCCCCCCCTTTTTTTTTAAAAAAAAAAAAAAAAAAAAAAAAAAAAAAAAGCAAAAGCGCCACAAAACACAATAAAATATTCTTTTAAAATAATTTTTATACACTAACTACCTAGCATGCCCTCACTATCCATCTGCTCTTTCCTGCAGGCCCGTCTCCTGCCCTCCTGCCCAGAGCTCACTAACCTCTACAGGTAAACACAGGTGACGTACCGCTCCTCCATCACGCCCCTCAGGACCGGAGGTGAAAGCCAGACGAAAGGGGGAGGGGGAGGGCGGTGGCGGTACTGCCTGCGGGGTTAGAGCTGCGTTAAGGGGGCTTGGGGGGGTGGTTTGATGATATGCACCGTTTTTTGTTTAGTTTTTTTTTTTGGGGGGGGTGCTGGCTGTTTTTAGGGCTTCCGTTTTTCTCGAGAACAGAGGAGGTTCTCAAACCTGCCGCTATGACACACGTATCATCTGGGACACGGCCTCCTCTCCGGCCTGAGACGGCTCCTGCTGCTCCTACAGAGAAGGAGGGAGGAGGGAGGAGGTGAATCAGTTATTAAAAACACACAAACACCCTGCTCAGCATTTAAAGGAGCATTAAACAAGAGTCACGACCTGGTTAACGCAGACCGAGACCTTTAACAATAATCATGGAGCCTAATGATTAACAAAACGGCTTATTGGACACTTTTCAGAGCGATGACGTTACTGCCGTGCACTAATGACCTCAAGGTAATTTGTGTTCTCAGCAGAGGGCGTGAACCTATTTTCACTTCACTCAACAAAACAGGTCATTTGACCGGATTCCTCTATATGAGGAATTAGATTAGATTTTCAACTCATCTACAACCTGTGGTTTTTTTAAGCTGAAAACTGATCAAAATAATACAGGAGATAACTGAGCAGATAAAAAAAAAAATCAAGCCAATCAGAACCGAGATACATTTAGAAATGGCTTACTTAGGTGTTTTTTGGGGGGGAAATAAAGTCTTAGGAGGGGCTGTTGAACGTTTGATGGTTCTGACTCATTTATTCATGAAAGATAAAAACACAACACATGACATCCATGCACAGGAGGGGCAGAACTTGCAAGTCAACACAGGAAAGAAACAAATACAAATGCGAAAGTGCGACACAGAAGCATGCAGCATGAGTGGCAGGGGTACAGGCAGGGGCACAAACACACTGCAAGCAACACCTGCTGATTACATTCAACAATACTGCGACCTTCAAGGACCCATATCCTACATTTCTCTTGGTTTTATTCTTCCTCTTATAATCCCCGTGGTTTGACGTACAAAAACAGAGGTTTTATTCATTGAAAGTACATTTTCTAACCTCTAACTGCAATATATAAAATAGCTCTGCTCTGATTGGCTGCCCCGTATGGTGCCTCATTCGGAAAGCTGTTGGTCCTGAAACGCTTCTAACTTCAGTATGAATAGACAGTAAAACTGCAGTAGTCTAATATGTAAATACATCCAATCATTTCAGATATTTACATATACACTGGCCTTTGTGACATCACTGACACTGGGAAATCCAAACAGCCTGGTTGGTTTCTATTTACACAGTTAAGTGAATGGTATGTTTTAAAACTAACTATGGTTATACATCAAGCTCCTATAATTCAACAAACCGAGGGGAAATCTTTTTTCAGGGTATGGGCCCTTTAAAAGCGCAACATGATCCCTACAGGTCGGACACAACACACTGTAGTGCTTGGCAAGCATGTATTCCCCCACATGACACATTTTCTTTTCAGGTCCAGACACTCCTAACTGAATATTTCATTTTAGTGATGTGGACCTTCCGACATGAGGTTTATTTTCATTTCTTAAACAAACTTGTTATATGTACATCACATTTAAACGCACACAGCTCTTCTGATCATGACACATTCTGATAAAGTTGACTGACAGCTCCTGCTGCAGAAGAGCACCGATGTGTGTTAAGCACCGCAGATCTTTGCGGTCAAAACTGTCCTGAGTGTTAAAATGCTAACAAAGCACACACTCGCAGCACGTCAGAAAAAACACAATGAATCACTCGTGGAAAGGGCTGGGGGGGGGACAATGATTTGGCTAAGCAAGGAGGCAGGTGACGGGCACGGCAGTGCCAGCAGGAGCTCAAAAGCGAGGGAGGATGCGGGCCGAGCGGCCAACGAAAGCAGAGAACAGCGGCTAAGCGACGGGCGTGGCAAGTTCAGGAAGCCAATGGCAGCAGAGAGCTAAGCGAGGGGTGGGGTGTGCTCAGGCAGCCAGTGAGAGCCAATGAGAGTGGCCGCTCTGAGTAAGTCCTCCTGTTTGACTCCGCCCTGCTCCTGCACCCTCACCTGCCCGGAGAGACCCATCTCCTCCTTTTCCTTCGGTGAAAAGAAGCGCCCGCCATCGCCCCGCTTCCTCTGCATGGCGTGTCTGTGCCGTGACTCATGCAGGTATTTCTGAGGAGACAAAAGAAGATTAAATCAATTATATGGTCAGAAAGTGTATGAAAATGTTCCAAAGTTACATATCTAAATCTCTATCGTAAAACAATTTATAATTTCACACTTAAATGTACTATATATTTAAGTTACAGGACCAATAACCGACTTTCATTTTGCATCTTTACTGGGTCCACATTTGTTTGGTTTTATGTACTACAGAGAGTCATGATTCCTTTTTACACAACCATTTTTAACAGTGTAGCGGTGGCTTTAAGACTGATTTATATAAATGGCCTCTGTTCTGAGTGATCAAGCTGTTTTGTGCCCTGTGTTGCTAAAAATGCAGGCCAGGCTAAAACCTATAAACAAAGTGTGAATGCTATAGGATGACCAGATAGATATAGTTAGTGTAAAGTCACCATTCTGTCATACGTGTACACACCACAACACACAGTGTGAACAGCACAAAATTCTCTCTCTGTAATTAACAACTGACCAAGTGAAGCTGCAGGCAGCCAGGAACACAGCGCCTGTGGAGCAGTGTGTGTGGGGATGGTGTCACTAGCAGCTTATGTTTATGCAATCCTAATTTTAAAGAAATTTTTTTTTTTCAGGTTTCTTCTTTCATCACATAAGGTGAGCTTGGGATATTTTTGGGCACTTTCAGCAGCCCTGGCACTCACAAAAATATGAATTATGAATGAGAACTCCACATTTTATGTTCAGTCCCTTATGAACTGTAAAGGCCAACACACAGCGGGTTCTGTAAATCAAAACTGCTCATCAAGTCACGCTGCACTGCTCACCCTTCTCTCTTTGGGGATTTTGCCCTCGGCCTCCAGCTTGGCGCGAGCTTGCCGTCTCTTCAGGATGCGATGGTACTGTTTGGCGTTGACGTAGAGCGGCTCCTCCTCCAGCATCTCGGCCCCCGGCAGAGGGATGCGCTGGATGGTGGGTACGGTGCCTCCTCCGGGGACCATCTGAAACATGAGCACAAATGGGTCAGAACCGCATTAATTAAATCCAGGACCGGCTAATGTGATTTACACAGTTTTCTGGCAAGGCCGTTGAGGGAAAGCACCACTTTGTGGCAAAGACACCCACGGAGCAGCTGTGAACTTAATTTGTTATGAGGCGCTTATTTAAAATTTATACCATTAGCCCAGTAACATCTAAACTGGAGCAGCGGACGGCCGATTTGTAATTCTAAGTAAACCGCTGGATTTCCCCAAAGCAGGTAATGCTTTATTCAGGGCCTGAATAAATTTAGGAATTAAACAGTAACCTCAATTCAAGGGCTGTTGGATCAGATTATTACAGAAGAGTGAGTTTTTGGGTTTAAAAGCGCACAATACAAACAGGCAGCTAGTGAGCGGCACGGTATATTGTCCGTTAGACATCCATCTCTGCAGTACTGATAAACTGTGTGTAACTTAACCGGCAGTAACTTGGCTGAATAGCGGACGTTGATTTAAGTAAAGCTTTTCAGGAATGAAGAACAGATGTGGACAACTTGAGCACTGATGTACGTGGCTCTGGATAAGAGCATCTGCTAAATGCATAAATGTAAATATCACAGAAGCTGAAATATGCAAATAGGCCTCTAACCAATCACAATGTTTCTGACAGGGCGACCAATCTTTTAACTATTAAACACACCGATTTGTTTTTAAAAAAGGGTCTGTAATCTTCCTTCTGTTTCACTTATGGTGATATTTGTCAGGGTTTGTGTGCTAAACATAATTCATTTTTAAATGGCCATTTTCCAACAACCTTTGTTCAGGTGCATCTGATACTGCGCCTTTAAGACTGAAATGTAAACCACCTTACTTCTGACTGGCTGCACTGTATTGCAGATTACTGAAAAGGCAGCACAGGGATAAAAGCATTCATTAGAATGAATGGGCAGGGCTAAGCAAGGCGTGTGCTGTTTTGTGACTTTACAAAAATGATCTGAAAACAGGCTGTTTTTACAGTTTAGTTTCCAAATATGGACTGAATGGATGGGGGAGTGAATGTACATTTTAAAGCTATTTTCAGCAAAACAATGATACAGGCCCTTTACATTTACGGCATTTATCAGATGCTTTTGTCCAAAGCGACTTCCATTCCCTAACTACAGGGGACAGTCTCCCTGGAGCAACTTGAGGTTAAAGGTCTTGCTCAGGAACCCAGTGGTGGTATACTGACGGTAGGATTCAAACCCATGACCTGTTGGTCCAGAAGCAAGTATCCTACCCACTAGACCTCCACCATCCCTTAATACACTGAAAGGCATCAGAATATGCAGCAGTATAACTGCAGTAATATTTTGTAGATTATGCAGCCCTGGTAATTGGATTATCATGCCATAATAATAATAATAAAGAGGCGTTCCGCCTTATGTAACCCACCATGACCATCCCTCCAGCGTTCACCACGTTGCCAGACACCGGAAGGGTGACTGTGACTGTGCCCTGGCCGCTGTTGGTGGTGGAGGTGTTGGCGCCCCCTGCTGCCTGAACAATCTGTGTGCCAGTCAGACTGCCAGCTGGGATGGTGATCATGCCTGTGGAAGAGAGGCCACCCTTAACCACAGCAGTAACACAGATAAACACACATTTAACATTAAAGTGCTCTTGAGAAGCTGAATGTGTACAGTATAACACTGTGGTGGTGTTATAACTGCACTATTCTAATTACAACAAACAAAGATGATTTGTAGCTTAAATGCAGCGATATAAAATACAAATTAAAGATAAAGGGACTTTTGAAGGAAAATTAAAGGGATTACTGCTAAGCCATCAGCCAGGAAGAGGTTTAGTGGAGTTTAACTCAGGTTTGGGTATGAAGTTGTGTGTTAAATTAACCGTGACTGCACTGTCAGGGCAAGTAAACTCGATCAACTACTAAACTGGATGCGAATCACGACCAGACTAACCATAACAAAAATTCCAAATAGTGACATTTTGATGGTAAAAAGTACACCTTTAAACATCCGAACAAATAAACTGAATTATAACAACCTATACCATTACAGCCAATTTCTACACATGTAAAAATGAGCTGAGACACATTTGAGTCGGTTGAATTTATGATTTTAAAAAAAGGTTATTAAAAAACCTTGCATATTCTTTGGCAACCACAGATGTCCAAATACAACTTCAGCTGCAGTAATAAACTGGGCTTATTATTATTATTATTATTATTATATCATTACAATTTTTTTATTTACTCTACAGCAAAAAGTTAAAGACAGACAATAGAAATGAACTGAAGTCTCATTCCATTAAATTTATTATACAAAACCTAACAATTCCAACCATTTAAAGAAAATATATGGAATACCAAAATAGGAGCTGAAGATTGGCTTGAATTCCAAAAGGACCGCGTTTTACATCAGGGGTGACAACGAAGTGCGGCTGTAGGTGTTCGCTCCAACCAAGCAGGAGCTCACCTGATCCCACATAGTCTCGGTACTTACAGGCGATCAGGAGCTCCTGCTTTTTTCGAATGAAAACCTGCAGCCTCACCGGCCCTCTGTGGATATTTTGACAGCCCCGGTCTACAACAGTCCATCTTTAAAACTGCTGTGGACGTTTTACTGAGGGTTAAGATACATCTTACCTACAGCGACATCTAAAGGCAGATCTTTAGAAGCAGCACTAAGTGCGTTTAACACTAGAACTGCCAATATTCCAGTCCCTCCCCCTAGAATTTTGGGGTCATTTTCACCCCCCTGCTGCAGTAGCGTCAGCGATGCTAAGATGTCATTTCTAGAGCTGTAAAGCAGCTCATTCTTTTTTTAAATAATAATGGAGACTTGACAAAATAAGTGTTTAAAATATATATTTTTGCGTTTTTTTTCACTCACATCCACAGTGATCTCCCCTCCTTCCGACTCTCCCTCGCTCAGATCCTGGTACAATATCCAGGCTTCTTTAGTCGTCATATATCTTTTGTACAGGTCCATGTCTTAAATTTCGCAGTATTTTAATCTAAGGTGCGCTGTAAAAGTCGGATGACGTCACAAGCGTCTAGCGTTGCTAAGCAACCGGGTTGGTGGGCGGGGCTGGGCACGAGAAATGATAGCTGATCTAAATGAGGCGGTTCTGGGTATAAATTATCGAATTTATTTTTCTTTTTATCACACACACTCACCAAAATCCACTAGATGATTGGAAAAGTCATGAACTTAAAGATGTAGGGGCTTTATTTTAACAGAACTACAAGCATTTGAAAACGCCAGGGGGTAAAAAAGACCCCCGTGGCAGTTCTAGTGTTAACTGTAGCTTAAAGGACACAGTGAAGATTTAGTGCAACCTGACGCTACATCAGGTTTAGGACACTTTACCTGCAGGGCTCCAATGTTGTTAATGATAGAACTTTTATCAATCAGCTAAGAAAAACAAACTATTAGAAGTTCATTTCCAACACTTCCCATGTGCACACAGTACCTTTTAACAGTGAAATGAAATTATTTGAATATCTAGCCCGGGTGTGTACACACAAAATAAGGCTAAGCAATGTGAAGGTTAAAAGCACTACTTGCAAAAGCTACTGACTAATTTTCCTGTAATTCTTGGCTACACTGAAAACAGGTTTCTCCCTCAGTGAGCTAAAATACAGCATGATGACTTTCATACAGCAGATAAAAGTGGCCCAAATCCAACTTTCTGCAAAGTCAACATGACTGAATCCAGTACATCCAGTTAGCAGAAAGCTAGGCTGACTGTACGTTTTTCACCCCTATCATGTTAAGAGTGTACTGAGAAATGCTGTCCATTTGCTGTAATTTGAGAGATAAATCAGGCGAAATCATGTGCAACAGCTGCACTAGAAATATTCCAGCAAAATTGCTATTAATGGAATAATTGTGGTTTTGTAACCTTTTATGGGCAAATACAGAAGCGGAGGTGTCCCTGCGGTCACACAATTTAGGACACAACGCTCCAATTTATGACTACAAACCATGCCAGGTCAGATTTTAAATGTTAAAACACATGCACATTGCTTCAGTGTGAGTTCAGTGTATATTTTTATGCTTATTGGCCACATGAAGGAGGGTGTGTGTGTGTGAGAGACTGTATGAGTGAGTACATACCCTGCTGCAACACTGTGCCATCTGCATTCACAGGCTGGTACACGATGGTCTGCCCTTCAGCAGTCTGAGCAACCTGCTGCCCCTGTACTGTGATCTGCTGGCCCTGACACACACAGACACACACAAAAAACATTAACATGCAGGAAAAGATCCAGGAAACAGAAAAGGACTCTGTGTACCCATCATATGCTCAATCAAATTTTGCTTCTTATGTGTAGAAGTCATATTGCGCCCTAACCCGCACCCACAAGTCTGATCCACCATAACGAAGAGGATGTGGTTTAAGGGCCCAGAGAAATTTTGGGGATAAAGATTTGAGTGAATATCGACATCCAGGACTAATGATATTAGCCTCGTAGTTCTAAACAAAAAAAAAAGCTACATCTGAACATGTCTCAACCTTTTGACTACACCAAGGGTCAGTGGAAAATTGTGTAATTATTTAATTTTTTTGGCCAAACCCTTCTTTATACTCTGTCACACAGTGAAGTCACACAGCTACAGGAGCAGCAGAGGAGTGCTTCGAGAGCTGACCTGGTTCTGTCCTGCAGTGATGGCGGTCTGGGGCTGCTGGATGATGATCTGCTGGGCTTGGCCCTGCTGGCCCTGTAGCTGCAGCGTCTGGCCTCCCTGCAGCTGGATCTGTCCCGGCTGCACCAGCTGGATCTGAGACCAGGCAGCAACAAGACAAGGAGATGCATTAGCAACCGTATGATGGAGAAAGAGAGAATACCGCCATTCATGAACAGCAGCTGGTGGCCTCATGGATAGGGAGCTGCCCCTGTGATCAGATGGTGCTTGTAAACAAGATCCCAAAACACAAACTCCTCCACTTGATGCTGTATCTCCCTCCCAACTCGGAGCGGACAACAGACTAAATACACCGAAAGATTTCTAATTCCTTTCCAACATCTTATATCCATTACAATTATGGGCTACATAATACATTGTCTGTTATCCGTTATCGTTACATCCGTCTCTACAATACTGACATCACTGAAGGCTGCAATATGAAAATTAGCTTCTAACTAATCACAGTGTTTCTAAGAGGGTGACCAATCATACCTTCAGGTGAGTTACTGGGTGTTCTGATGAACTGAGGTCTTCATAAAATCTTACATAAGTCTAATTATCTATCTTTAACTATGAAAGGAGTCTGCACGAATGGGTGGGGCTAAACTGCTATAGTCAAAATAAGGAGATATAATTATTAGTGTTGGTTTTGTGACATGAACTGATTAATTCCCACATGTGGACTGTATGAATGGGGGGGGGTAGCAAATCTGAAACCATATTTGACTTTGAGCCTTTATAATTCCAGAAATGTATTATATGGGTCCTCTGATGTTTTGAAAGGCTTTGCAATCTCAATATGGAGTTTTAAAAATCACAACGCTAATATTTCACCCATTTCGTGCAGCTCTGATTACGAACATCACTTGAAGGTTTAACTAACAATAAATAAAACTCCTCACCTGCTGCAGGCCCTGAGCACCAGAGACCGGGACCTGCATGATGGTCTGGCCCTGGCCTCCAGACATGGCCTGCACCATGATGGGCTGTCCGGAGGAGGTGATCAGCTGACCACCACTCACCTGCACCATCAGGGGCTGCCCTTGAACCTACACACAGGAACACACACAGATACAGTTAGTTCAATGCAGTTGTGAGAAGACAATCTTTGCACCACGAAAGGTGATCCTTGCATGCAGCTTTCGGCCTCCGACAAAACAGAAGCATACGGTCAGACATGTTTTATCAGACCAATCCACAGGATGTTCTAAACTGCTCTAAGAAAAAGTAACTCATCAGAATCAGAAAACTCAGAAGGTTTTATTGATACCAGAGGAAAAATCATAATATAATTCACAAACTGATTGCAGCGTCACCAATCGGCGTATTTGAGTATTTAAAGAGGACTCCTCTCACTGTAAGTCAGACAAATGGAGTGGACTGGGCTGATAATAGCTAAATGAAGGGCTGTGCGCTTCACATGTTTGAGACAAACATGGTCAGTATCAGAATTACATGCTGAACACGATGTACATCGCACGTCCACTGTATGGTCACAAGCATACAATCTCCTCTTGCACTTTTACAGTACACTATATGTCCAAAAGTAAACAGACACTCCTCTTAATGCATGTTCAGATACGTTAAAGTGCACCAACACCTGACAGATGATGACAGACAGCTTTTATAAGCTCCACAGAGAAGCTCTGCCATTAAAATGAGCCTGGGGTTGTCATTCCCAACACCAAGTTTCAGTTATAAAGCCCCAGTGTTGGGCTCTGGAGTGGTGGAGCTCCATCCAGGACCTTTGGGATGAACTGGAGACACTGAACTAATCATCCAACATCAGTACAGGACCTCACTAAGGCTCTTATGCAATCAAATTCTCACAACATGGTTCCAACATTTAGTGTAGAGCCTTGCCATTTAAGCAGAGCCTGTTACTGCAGAAAGGGGGGGGGGCAACTCTCCTATTAATGTTTATTTAAGCATGTGTCTACAAACTTTTGGACATTTTGTGCATATATAATCTTATAAAAGGTGCGAGGCTGCTTTAACAGCTCATGTTGCAGATGAAGCAGCATGCAATGTACTGCAAACATGACAAAAAGCTCAACAATGACACATGTAGGCCCCCAAAGACTGCCTCTGTTGACCTGCTGGGCATATTAGGACATGACACCTCTTTAAATGAAAACATCACAGTCAAGGCATAGTAAAACGGCCAAAAGAAAACAGTAGAGACATAAAATAAGTGACTTAGCCACCGGATCAGGGCCGAGTTTCCAACGTTTCCCCTTGGCCAGTTATCAAGCAGGGCTCTGGAAACTCCTCTCTGGTCCTTTATGAACTGAAGCATTGCATGCCGGTCAGCTCACGGAACCACAAACACGAAGCCGCATGCGACAGATAATAGACTTGAAGACTCAGAGATCTCACAACTACCTGGAGGGTCTGCACTTGCTGCCCGGCCGCCGTAGCGACAGGCGCTTCGGTCTGCAGCTGTACAGCTGTTACCGTGCCCTGCGCCTGCAGATAAGCCCATATAACCGCATGACTCCTGATTTTACTCCTCATCTGTTCCTCGTTTTAACACTGTTACGCTTTAGCGCAATAACATTTGAGTTTGCATACCTCTGGTCAAAAACACCCTGAACTGGTAACATATTTTAACTGCTGAATTTAAAATAAAGTGGTCTTATTAAAACTAATAGCACATACATACACGTTTTAACCCCAATATCTTAAAATAATCAAGTGAATAAAGCACTAAAAATGCAGTTCTGACTGTTTGCTTGTTGCCTGTAAAGGCTGTGTACATATTTTCAATAGGAAAATCAACAAAACGTGCAATTTAACAGGCTGTTCAAACTTTTTTTTTGCCTTTTGCAAACAATTTTCAGTTTAATACTTGTGGAACAAAAACATGCACTTGATAACAGTCTCAGTGAAAAAGCCTAAAATACAAACCTGGTTGTGTGTGCTTGGGAAAAAAGGCTCTAAAAGGTTCTGTTAAACTACTGTGTCATTTCTGTCCTTATAGTTTCTCCCTCTCATTCAGAAACCAACAAAGAACCATTCGTTGGTTCCCCAACCTCCTGTGGGTTTACCTGGGATTGGACTTGTCCATTTGAAGGCTGAACCACTATCTGCTCCGCGCCGCCCGTGGAGTTGTACTGCTCCATTTCTGCCCCGGATTTCAGTACGCTGGAGAAAAACCATTAATTTTTTTTTTCAGTACACGCCCAAACCAAATAACAGAAATAATAATAAATGATATACAGATACAGTATTCAACTTTCAAACAATAAAAAAGGACTGGTTCACACTCTGTTGGTAAAGAGGAAAACTGTTCACAGTGGAGGTAAATGGAAACAGACGTCTGACTCTAAAATCTCATCACAGAAAGTTCAAATGGTTCTGGTTGCGCTGCCTGACTCCTGAGACAATGTTCTGGCAGAGTTTTTAGAAGATTTTAGTCCTAAAATTAAACCCATTCGTGGCGGAGGGATACATGCAGGGCGTCGTGAGGCAAAATAGCCCCCAAAGAAAAATTATTTAGTTCAGTCACTGTTTTACCATCAACATCCATATAAACACTCAAACACGTGGAGCTCCACTGCGGCCGATATTGAATAACGGCTGGGTTTGTGTTGGAGACGTCTGGTTCCATTCATTTCCAATGTAAAGAAATCTACAGTGAACCGTTTCACGAATTTTAACGAATCTGTCGGGATGCTTTGTGCAGCAGTGAAAAGTCTGACGCCACTTTACACAATAAGAGTTCCTGACGCGTATTAGAAAAACAAAACGAAACAAAGGCTTGACGGACTGTTGACTACCTAACGGATCAGGATTGAAAATAAACTGAACTAGACACTGGACTACATCTCCAGGCGGCTGTGGGTGCTGAGTGAGAGGGTATAAACAGAGTCTGAGGTAAAGTGTTTGTCTGAGGTAAACGGTTAGCCTAGCCGGTGTTATTTTCGGTCTATTTTGGGTGGTGTATCGTGGTTTCGGCCGGATCGCCGCGGTGTGTGGGTCGTAAGTCTCTATGGGTTCGGAACCCTGAGAGATGTGTCTGGTCCGGACCGCGGGTTCCGTGTATATCCGCAGTAACGGAGCGGCTCGATTAGCCACGGTGCGAAGCTCTTTGTTGTGTTTTGCGGAGCTCGCGCTCCAGTTGGGCCCCGGGTTTCGCGCAGATCCGGCCCGGTTCGGTTCTAAATGTCCTGTATGTTCTGGTTCATGATGAGGTTTAGTCTGGTAGAGTGCTCTGATTAGTGTTCTGGTTGAGTCTGTACCGTCTCTCCTCCGGTCCGGTCTGCTCTGATTGGCGCGCGGGAACCCAATCACCAGCTCCCTCACAAAATGGCGCACGGGAGTGGAGCTTCTAACTGGGGGGGTGGAGGGGAGGCAGTGCGCCTGCGCACAAATGACACTCCAGCTCTTTTTAGTGATCCGGATCATTTAGTTCGGCTCACAACGAAGACTCGGCTCTTTCGGCTCCTATTCGTTCCACCTTAAATTAGGTCTCAGTTAGACTCTGGCGACCGGAGAGAGGTGTGTGTGCAGAATGAAATCATTTTAAATATCCTTTAGATAAAACTGACGTTTTGTCATTTTAGTGATTAAGTACGGTTTGTGGTTGTGCCTATATTAGAGGTTTACGATAATGAGGCGGCGGGTATTAGCAAATTAAAAATATTTTAGAACAGCAGGAGAAGAGCTGCAGCTGAGTTGGTCCTCAGTGTGGACTCCGTGGCAACAGGGTTTTCTTTATCTGTGTATATGCAGCTCCGGAAAAAATAAAGAGACCACTGCAAAAATGTTCAGTTTCTCAGGTTTTATATTTTATGGTTACAAGTATTAAACTGAACAGCTTTGCCTTAGTTTTTTAAAAACTGCTGACAATATATCTCCTCATTTCCAAATTAAAAACATTGTTCTTTAAAGCATCATTTTGAAGGAAATGACAAAACAACAAAATAAGAGAAACGATGCAGTGTTTAAAGAACCTGGATAATTCAAAGAAAACCATCCTTCTTTCTTTCAAAGAAAGTTAGTGTTTTACTATCCAACTGGTCACAATGCAAGAGGAGAGTGTTGATTACAGCAGTGGTTTTTATACTTTTCCTCATTAAATAAGATGTGATTCAGGTGATCACTAATCAGTACCTCATAAATCAGAATAAGGTGTTTGTGTAGGAATTTAACAGACACTGGTATGAAATGGCTGACATAGTCATATAGATGCTATTTTTAAAAAAAATTGCAATGGTCTCTTGTTTTTTCCTCTCCTCGTTCACTTAAAAGAGCCGACTCCCAGCGATCATTTAAACAAGTCGACTTAAAGAACCGACTCGTTCGGAACAGACACGTGTTTGAAGAGGTTCTGATTCGGTCTGGGTACCGGAGCCCTACGGGTACGTTTATTTTCTGAGTGACTTGATCATCGTTTTGCGGCAGTAAGGTGTTTATTTAAAGTGGAAGGCACTTCGGTAGAGAGTGTCCACCATAACCGGTCCCAGTCGGGGGGTCTGGGGGATATCTGGACCTGTTCCTGTGTTCCGTTCCACCTTATACACTGTAGCAGAGACGACCAGGTTCTGCTGGAAAGTGCAGGTGAAGTTTTGTTGGAGTTTTCCACCACCTTCAACGGTACTGCAGTGTGACTGGAAGCGCAGAAGAATGTGTAACGTTAGTCTTCTAATTCCCCGTTCCACCTTAAATAACTCTCCGGTTTACGGTGTTTTGAACGCGTGTTTCCGTGCTGGATCAGTCGCTCCACCTTAAATGTCGCTGTTTACACTCCTGCGCGTGCTTTCTGTCCCAGCTCTCCGGTCCACCTTAAATGACTCGCCGTGAATTCACCAGTTAAGGTGAAAACGCCACAAGGTCACAGATCCACAGTGCAGCAATCTCTATTTCTGTTATTATAAATATTGTATAAAATTTTATATAAATGTATAGTATAAACGATGAATTTGTGATTAAACAAATTCTAATTTATAAATGAGTCATTTTATTATGAATTATAACAGCACATGTATGGATTAGTGAATTCCAGTGTAGCTCTCTGTAGATGAGAAAAACCTGTCCTCACCCTCTGACTGGACAATGACTCAACCAGAGACTAATTTTAAAGAGCCCTTCTCAGGGAAAAGTTTTCCTCACTTCTACCCTCCCCTCCACTGTGCACAAGGGAAATAGGGAAACTAAGCTGGCAAAACGCCTTATCTTGTGTGTGTTGAATTTGTTATGTCATAAAAACCATCATATTTACATATATGTTGAATGCGAAAGTGACATTTCCAGGCAGGACTGCAGACACAGTGAAGGTCATTTCTGTATCTCAGTTTTAAAGATACAGTAACAGAAGCTGCTTACATTCAGTAGGAGGATAAAATTAATCAAGAAAATTTGGAAGATATGGGCCCCTTAAGTGCCTAAATCAAATTTTGTTAAACAGTGAAAACACGTTAGGTCTGTTCATGTAATTGCTGATGTTGGTATCTTGTATTTAGGCTCAGAATTGTTTTGGTGGAACCCAGGACATAACGTTTTATGTTCTTATGCTGTTTGCTTTTGCACAGACAGGCCACTATCATCTCAAGAGGTTCCTGCATGCTGGAGAACATGCTCAACCCTCTGAAACTCGTCCGACTGGTGAAGCTGGTGAAGCCGGCTGCTCTTCCAGGTCCCAGAACAGTGCCGATGGGCTGCCCAGCGTGGACCTGCTCCGCTAGAAGGCACTCAGACACCAGGAGGAGAAACCAGGAGGACGCTTCAGAGGAAGATCTTGATATGGATGAGGTAGAGGGCCGGCTGGGGTCCCTTGTGAGGTAGGACAGCATGATTTTTTGGATGGGTGGGATGTTCTTCTGCTGTTCTTGCTATTATAACGTGTTTTCTGCAGAGAGGAGAAAATAAAATGGAAAGCGACCCAATTCCACAAGATCAGGAGGCAGATGAGTGAACGTGGACCGACAGAGAGGAGACTGACCTGGGATGCCATTGAGCAGATAAGGTCTGTATATACTCAACGGCCACTTTATTAGGTACACCAACCTCCTGTCTATTGGGGGTTTTCCATTGACTGGTACCAACTCGGTGTGGTTTGACTCTACTTGCTTTTTTTGCTTTTCTATAACTAAAATCTGGTACCTGGTACCATTCTTGGTACTACCATGGCCGAGGTCCCAAGCATGCCGAGCCGATACTAAATGATGACGTGTGCATATTGGAGGTTACTGATTGGTGGTTGCTATTGTTACATCAGTGTTG
>JBBPCY010000018.1:11521471-11540591 GCA_037974405.1 Brachyalestes nurse
GTATCAGTAAACTCTGATTTCAGTAAATATAAACAGTGTAAAACAGTCTAGAACCGGTGTTGGTTCTCCTACACGCTCGCTGTTTGCTGCTCTTTCTCTTGGCCGCTCTCCGGAGCCCCTGCGGGATTTCCCCACTCACTTGCGGGCGGAGACTCTCCTGAAAGTTCTCCTGGGTTCAGAGAGCTTGCATGTTTTAAAAGAAATGTGTTCATTTATATTCTTTATGTTCATTTGCCAAACAAAGCTCAGCATGATGTCCGACACCTCGAGCATCAATACAAACCGGGGGAACTTCCATATAAGGAGTTTGTTTGGCCGTATAATCAAGATTTACCATTTGTTGCACTTCCGGCACAGATCCTTACCTCTTGCGTTCTAACGGGTTAAAACATAACCCTTTTCAATTGAATTCCACAAACATTTGATCAAAAGTTATTTTGACAGCTATAGAGGAGTTACTGGCTGGATTATTTTGACCTACTTTAATTGCCAGGCCTATGAAGTGCCCATTTGCATTAAATAACATAAGGCATGACATAGAATAATGATTTGCGGTTTCATTTCCGTTAACCAGAACACAATTTCGTGTCCCCAGAGGCTTTTCGTAACTTGCTAAAAGGCTGAGCAACTCTAATTACAATAAGTGGAACTTCAAAATAAAGCAGACTCATCGAATTTAGAAAATATGTTTCACTCCTCTGCATGTGCTAACAAACCTCAGTCGATGTGCTTCTCGCGACCGTCGTCATCGTAAAGATTTTTAGAAGTGGGTCAGTATGGACCTCAGGGAGACAGACGTTGATTATACCCCGAATTTCTGTTGTGCAATCAATAGTAGTTGCTTGAAACAACCTTTTATTATTATGCTATTGATCATCCTAAATGGGGGCTTTGGGTGCGTTGCGTTGCTCACTCGAGGAAGTTTCTCTTTCAGTTCTTCGTGCACAAAGCCCAGAGTCGCAATAAGTGCAAGGATTGGATTTTCCTTTAGCATACCATAAATGGATTCCCTTTTATCCTTGCGCTTTTTCCTGCCCCATGAAAGCTATTTCACTATCTCAGTGAAGCTTTGTTGTGTGGGGGGGTGATTCTTGGCCTGCCTGCCTTTTGTGATAGAGCCTCACAGACAATTGTGCTATACCCGTGATTTCTCAAGTTCCTCAGAAACCAATAAATACAGAACGGAGGAAAGTCTTCGCAGCAGGCGGCTGCCATCAACTGGGTGAAGACTTCTCCATGCTGCATTCCAGGCCTGTTGGAATACTGTTTAAGGAGACCAATATCATCCCTTCCATTATAACCCTGGAGATCCAGAGGCCAAGTCACTGCTAAATTACTTTAACCAGTATTGCTCTGATGGCAAGGAAGCAATAGATCCACTTCATTCTCTCTGAGAATTTAGAATGACTTGGTGGCAGGATGGAAATGTCTTGCTGTTTTTGTGGCTCACAGCCCTTTGTCATTCATATGAGGTAAATAAATCGTTTTAATCAAAAAGGGTTCTCAATCCTTGTCAGGAACCCAAAGAAGTGGTGATGTGAACTGGATGATACACTTTTGTTGAGTGGAAGCTGCATACACACAATGAACCAAAGTGTATTGAAAGAGCTAAAAGCAGTGGTAGGAGCCATCTAGGAATCCGGGCTTGAATATTGTGTCTACAATTGTTGGTTTTAATTGAACAGTAGTAGAAACACACATAAAAGCAAGTCTAGATTAAATTACTTAAATGGTTTGTAGCAGGTGTGTGATGATTTAGGCATGATAACTGCATGATGCTAATTTTTGTGACATACATCCCTGCCACATGTTACAACTGTGATTATATGTCATTGTACAATAAGCGTTTGTGCTCTATATTGTATAACAACCATTTTAAGAGTAGTGGCAAAGTCATCTGGATGGATTTATCTGCAGATTACTGTCCGGGTGTAAAATTGAAGCAGGGTTTGCACACTTCATAACTGGAAGTCTGTTTCGTGAACAAGTATGCTTTGTTAGTTTTGTTCCGCTGTATTTTTATTTTTCTTAAGAGTGCCACTCTTGTGAACAACTGTTTCCTCCACAGCAGACCCAGGCTATTACGCTAATGTATCATGATAATATGTCAGATGGGGTTCCAGAAATCCAGTCGACTGAGCGCGTTCTGCTCGCTGTAGTAGCTCCTCTTTGTTTCACTGGGAGCTAATTCCACTTGACTGCCGTGTCTTATATAAAAACATCAAGCCTCTGTCTGGCGTCTCTGCTTTTCCCCGGCAGGAAGATGGTGTGAGTGCGGTCACAGACAGTGCAGGTGTTTCCAGCATATGTGTGAGTTACTGCCACTGTTTGCACTTCATTATGCCTCCACTTTCTTTCCCCATTTAACTCCTTTTGTGTCTAACAAGTATCAGAATCAGAATCAGAAAACTTTACTGATTCGTGAGGAAATTGCTTATGTTATGACTGCACAGAGACACAGAAACAAGTACAATATAAATCTAAATATATACATTTGAATGTTCTGGAATGTTAAGAGCGGGTATGCAGGCGGGTAGCAGGTCAATCAACACAGTACTGTAGCCTGCAAAGTAACATATAAGCGAAAATATTTGTGTATTAGACGATCACGTACAAATTGTCATTATCACAGTGTGTTCAGTGCGCTCTGACGAGAGAGATTTTGGTTCCACAGCTCAAACCTGGGACTGCGGATGATATCATGGCGAGAAAGACGTGAGATCATTAGTTTCCTCCCCCCACTCACTTATCCACCCAGTGATTTGTATGAGTGAAACACGTGAGATGTCGAGTACAGCGCTCTAGTGCCCCCCACCCCCACATTAAAATGCTTCTGACACCCGTGGTTGTATGTACATTGTCTTAAACTGCAGCTTATAGACAGACTTAGTTCTATCATTGTTCTTGCTGAAGCATTTTTTTCCCTCAGTGTATCAGGTCACATTGCACATGAACAGTGCAAAAAAGTTGGTGTGCGATTAATTTAGATTAATTAATCAGAGCTTGTAATTAGATTATTGTTTTTAATCGCTTGATACCTCTAATTATTTTATATAATTTCATATTCTCTCAGTGTCCCATCCAGTGCACTACACAAAAGCATCACACAATCACTTGCAATCCCTGTGGTGCCACCCAGCGCTGATTGCTTGTCCAGCCTCTGAACCAGCAGTGTTCCCCACAGGATTAAATTCTGATTTGTGATGGTAGCTGAACCGAGGGCTGGAAGTGGGGGTTGGTGGTGTTGGGAGCTTAGAGTCTATTTTCAACCAATCAAAACAGTCAAAAAGGCCCAAAGGTTAACTTGAACGCAGGTATATTTTTTCAAATTTTCCAATCATATATCATAACGTTTTCCTCGTGTTTAAACCTGAAATTTTCACTATAGAAATGTCTGAAGCAAAGCTGGAGGAGGTGATCTTGACGCAGCGATGGTGACATTTTTAATTTGAACTAGAATGGCTCTTTGATAACGTGTACTGATTTAGACATGCAGTGTTTATGCTTTATGCAGAGGTAATGAGTGGCCAGAAGCTATTATCACTTGATAGCTGCACTGGAGAAACTAAAGAAGCAAACAACTTCTCTATATTTGTACATTTAGCTCCTCTAATGTATTTCACATTCACAGAATCAACTGGCACCTGAGAGCCAGTGTAGCATCTGAGTGCCAGTGTGGAATCTGAGTGCCAGTGTAGCATCTGATTGCCAGTGTTGCATCTGAGTGCCAGTGTGGCATCTGAGAGCCAGTGTGGCACCTGAGTGCCAGTGTGGCATCTGAGTGCCAATGTGGCACCTGAGTGCCAATGTGTGGCATCTGAGTCCCAGTGTGGCATCTGAGAGCCAGTGTGGCACCTGAGAGCCAGTGTGGCATCTGAGTGCCAGTGTGGCATCTGAGTGCCAGGGTGGCATCTAAGTGCCAGTGTCGCATCTGAAAGCCAGTGTGGTACCTGTGAGCCAGTGTGGCATCTGAATGCAGGTGTGGCATCTGAGTGCCAGTGTAGCATCTTATTGCTAATCTGCCATCTGAGAGTCATTGTGCCATTTTAGTGCCAGTGTGGAATCTCAGTGCCAGGATGGCACCTGGGCACACGTGTGACATTTTAGTGCCAAAGTGACATCTGAGGGCCAGTTCAATATCTTATCTTTATTCTTGGAATCCATTTCTGAAAGACCCACAAAAATAACAGAAACCTGGCTTTTCCCCGGCAGACGTTCCACGCTGCACTCCGGTGAAGACAAACTCTTTTCACACCATCAGGTGTTAATGAAACTTCAGGGAGCGGCTCTGAAAAATAGAAGAGAGCTCATTTTCTCTCCAACCACTCGCATCAGAACAGCTGCCGAGGCTCGATAGAGGAAGGGCTTAAAGTGGACTTGACACTTATCTGCAGCTGCAGTGTTTCCACAGCCTTTCTTCCAGAGAAGGGCTCGTGTTCCATCCGCTGTGTTTTGCTGCATGAAATCTGAGCAGGTCCATCAGATTTCACGATCCGACGAGTGTCAACAACACCTTAAGCAGGTCAGAGACAGATAGTGGCTCTGATTTCATGCTCCTTCAGGCCCTCTCACACAGACACTGGGCATCTTAAGGGATAGATTAAATATTTGCCAGTCATGTTACAGCTATCAACACAATTTTGAATGACAAAAGCAATCTGGCCATGAAGTCACAACTATGAATATCAATGTTTGCCATATAAATGCATGATATAAATACTCTATGAATGCATGATATATACAAATAACCAATTGATCAAGGTCGTACTCACACTAGGCCCAGTTGCCTTGTACCATGCCTGAGCACAATTGTGCCCCACTTCACCTCTCCACCCCCGCTGGCCTGCGTTCACACTGTATTTATTGTCCTGGACCTGACAGGCTTGCAGCATCACATCCCTCAACGCTTTATCCTTTATATCCAGTGAGATTTAACCCTTAAAATATGAGTGGCATGGATTCGTGACAACAGTTGGTACATCGTTGTCTTATGGCAAACAGCTCCTTATATGGAAGTTATATGGAAGACACTGCATCTCTGTAGATAAAATAGAAGATAAAAACATTAAAATACGAGCAGTCATGACCATGCACACTAAACTTTTGTGGAACATCTTTGTGTGGGGGAGAGATTTGTGTCTGTTTCTGGATAAAACCGGTAATGAAGTACGGAAGTGAATGTGGACTTTTGCAGAGACTCTTCAGAGTGACTGTGATGGTTGAAGTGTTTGAAATGTAAAAACTGGTTTTGATTTTCAGAACAGCAGATTTGTGTTTTTTTCAGTAATAATGGAATAAAAAATTGATTTCCGTTTTTTATTTGCTTACTGGATTTTAATATCTGTGGTCAGTAACAGGTCGTATAAAGCAGACTGGTATCAGCCTGTGAGTCAGCTGGTATCGGGCTGCACAGAAAGACAGAATCAGAAATATTTTATTGATTATCAAAGTCTGAAAGATCTTTTATTTTGAAAAAATGCTTGTCTCAGTCACGTGACACGGTACATCAAAAATTTAGCCTGCAAACTACGCACCTTGTTTTTAGTTGTATCTGTACCGGTCCATGAAAATACTGTTTTACTTGAAACTGGTCTTTGGCGCTAAAAAGGTTGGGGCCACTGGTATAAAACGCTTGTAAATTGTAAGTGTCATTACATTAGAGCAGTGGTTCCCAAACTTTCTCTGCAGGGCCCCCCTTCTCTAGATAGGAACATTAATGACCCCCCCCCAAATGTAATCACAAATGCTGCAATTTCACCACTGTGGGAGAAATAGAGAGCAAACTGAAGTAATAAACAAGAATAAACAACTGTCTCCACAAAAATGGCTGGGAAAATTAACCAGTTCCCAGTCAGAAAAAAAAACTTAAAAGAGGATCATCTCAAGTCTCACACTTGAATTTGCAGCTGATGAAGAGTCAGCCTCTGTTGGAAGCTTGACTGGGTGCACAAACTTGTCCATGTTTTTGCTAGCAGTGCTCGCGTGGAGCATCCCATTGGTGTGCCCCTCTGCAATACCTCTGCGCACCCCCCCAGTTTGGGAACCACTGCTATAAGCTAACATGAGGAGGAGTAGATTAAAGATTTAAATTCATTGATGAATACTGATGAATATTTCATTTAATTCATAATATATATTTTGGGCTTGTGTTTCAGTGTGTTGCACTTGATATTACTATAATCCTGTTATCCTGCTAGTTCCTTTTTAGGTTTAGGCTAATGTTAGGTGGCAACATTTTCAACCAGGAAGTTTATGATTATTTATCGTTAAAAATAATCAGCTGCCAATAATGAATAGTCTAATTCAATTAATTCAAATTCAACTGACACACAAGTCTTTTTATGTATCACCACCAGCCTGAAACTGCTGCTCTGAAACTGAGGCTCTGCAGTCAACCGCAGCGGATACAAGAACAATCCAAAACACAAAGTAACAGATTGTTGAATTTTCGTGTGAAAAGCTGGTGCGTGTGTGCACAGTCGCAGTCGATGTCCGAAGGAAGGGGGAGTCTTGGTCGTTGAACAAATTATTTTGAAAAGTGGGGGGGCCTGCTATAATGGTTCCGGTTCCCATGCTTGGAAGAGACACCAGGAACAAGTTCTCTTCTCTAATAAGTGCTGCGGTCAGACTCACAGTTTTCTTTCTGCCCACCACAGGAAAAAATAACCCCAGGGCTTGTACACACACGGTGTGTTTTATGCACACAGCTCTGACGTCTCTCCCACACAGGTATGTATTTATGTATGTATATGTATATATTTGAGTGTGTGTGTGAGTGTGCGTGTGTGTGTGTGTGTGTACTCACTGGGAGACTTTCTGACGGTGGTGTAAGGGCTGATCATGCTGTTGTCATATTGACAGCAGTAGTGATTTTCTAGCTCCATGGTGCCTCCTGTCAGTGTGAACTCAGCTTGCGTCTCCTCTGTGTCCCAGTTCACTGTGTCCACCAGCTCCCGCACAAGGAACAGCTTAAACTGACGACCCCTGTGTCCCTGTGGGGCCCGGCACCGCAGCACCACAGTACCACCCTCGTGAACCTGGACCAGCTCCGGTGCTGGAGGAGAACTTGGCGCGTCGGAACCTCCAGCGCCTTCAAACACAACACAAATACACCACCTGTTACACTTCATACCACTCACACACCATCTCTAGATGGCAGGCCCTTCTAGAACCCGTCTAGAACCCTTGTGAAGCTTTAGAAAAGGTCTGATGATTTCTGGAATCTAAAATTACAGATTTTGCTGAATCGTCCTGTTTGTTGTATTTAAACTCTGAAAGCTCCATAGTAACCACCCGATTGGAGAATGTGCTAAATGTGTAAAAACAGCCAAGCAAGCGCTCCCATTGGTCAGGCCTTCAGGAGCTAGACTAAATTTGTTACACATCAAATTAATCACCAACACCTGGGATCAACCTATCACTCCTGAAAAGCAGCCTTTCAATAACAATGGACAGTTTTCTGTCCTAAACTGCTGCAGAAAATGTATTATAATAATAATAATAATAATAATAATAATAATAATAATAATGAAAGGTTTGAGCTCTGACATACAATGGGGAGAAACTATATGTAGCCTTAGTTTTTCCTCCATTGTCACTAAAATAGGCATTAAGGCTTGCAACATATAGTTTTTCTCTGAATAAACTAATATTTTTAATGAAATGTTTTTGAGAGACTCTTACCATTTAGCCAGAGAATATCAGCACAGAACGTGAGCAGAAGATTGAAGATTAATCCACACAGCTGCATTCTTCACCAGACTCCTGAACTAGAGAAGTGTGTGCACACTCGTGTGTGTGTGTGTGTGTGTATGTGAGTGTGTGTGTGTAAACGGATGTCAGAAACAGATGAAAGGCAAATGGTGAACAAAGGCACCTCCTACCGCTTTCTGTGGAGAAACTTCCTCTCAGTGACAACATGACACATCACATCACCACTTATTTCCACATCCTGCAGAACGTCTCACACCATCACCCTGTAGAACATCTCACATCATCACCCTGTAGAACATCGCACAGCATCACCCTGTAGAACATCTCACACCACCACCCTGCAGAACATCTCACACCACCACCCTGCAGAACATCTCACACCACCACCCTGCAGAACATCTCACACCATCACCCTGCAGAACATCTCACACCACCGCCCTGCAGAACATCTCACACCACCACCCATCACCGCTCACACCATCACCCTGTAGAACATCTCACATCATCACACTGTAGAACATCTCTCACCACATATCTATCCATCCATCCATCCATCCATCGATCTTTTCATTCAGTTTTTAGCTCTTCTTATCAAACAGATATATGATATGATATTATATATTATATTATATTATATTATATTATGAAGTGGTGAGTAAAAGAGAAATAGTACAATAGAGAGTGAAAAAGGGAAGAGAGAGATGAATGACTGTAAAACTCTGATGAAACTGATAATGGAAATGATGAAAAAAGGAAATCCGAAGTTCTCTCAGAGTCTGATCTCAAACTTCAGGCTCATTTCAAAACCACATGTATAAAGCAGAAGGTCCAGAGAATTTAATATGTTCACCACTCTGAAGATAACCCAGCCTGCGCTAACCTGCCCCCTGCTGTTCTCTGCAGCCCTTTGTTGCCCCCTGCAGACCAGCTTTAGGTAGAGAAGAGTAAAATAAACCATGTTTATCGTCACCAGATCACCAGACTCGACCCTCCTTCCTGTTTATCACACTCCTCACTGTACACAGCCACGAGGACGAACACTTCCCTCAGCGGCTTCTCTAAACATACCAGAGTGAAGCAACACAGCACATAATAATAATAATAATAATTTTATTATTACTGTTGTTGTTGTTGTTGTTGGTAGTAGTAGTAGTAGTAGTATTTGTGTTGATTTAGCTTTGTTTCCATTCTCATATAAGTAATAAAAACATACAAATATATATTTTTCAATATTTTTGTTTACTTTTTTGTTTCTGTTGTTGTTTTTTTGTTTTTATTGTTGATTTTGGTTTTGGTGTTTATGTTGGTGATGTTGCTTTTGTTGTTGTTTTTATGTTAATGTTATCATTTTTATTATTTTTATTATAGTTATTGTTTTTAATGTTGTTGTTTATATAATGGGTTGTGGAGCAATACTGTAACCTCCAGCTCCTCTAAAACACATCAGTGCTGAAACTCGAAGCTCCAGCGCAACGCAAACAAACCACCAGCTGGAGAAGAAGAGAGTTTCTTAGTAAGACTCTTCAGTGGTGTGTGTGTGTGTGTGTGTGTGTTTATCTGTAAGGCAGAGAGACTGTACGCTCAGTGTGTGTTATCTGTACCAGGGCAGAAGGTCACAGATCAACCAGACGGTACTGATAACCTACCCCCTCATAATCACCTCCACAACACACAGCTTCTCAGAACTGACCTCCACAGAACTGCCAAAGACACGGCCTGACTTCAACTACTGTTCACACCAACACTGCTGTTGACCCCACCACTGGTGCTAGCACTGTAGCTTCACACTGCCATTACATCTAGCACTATAGCTTCACCCTACTATTAGATCTAACACTACAGCTTGACCCTGCGACTGAATCAAAACTTGTAGCTTGACCCTAGCATTGGCGATTACACTAGAGCGTGCTCTTATCATTCATTCGAACACTATCACTGGATATAACACTATAACTTGACCCACCATTGAATCTAATACTATAACTTCACCCTATCTTTGGATCTAACATTATAGCTTGATCTTCCCATTAAATCTAACACTATCTAACACTCAGGACCTCAAGAGTAGATCTAACCCCTCCATTGGGTCTAACACTTCTAAAGTTTTCACTTCTAAAGTTTTCTCCAACTATAGGCCCATCTCCAATCTTTCTTTTCTTTCTAAAGTTTTGGAAAAAAAACAGCTGCACCCCTTCATCAACAACTTAATCAACACCTCAAACTGAATAATCTGTTTCAGTCTGGTTTTTGCCCTGGCCATAGCACCCGAAACAGCCTTGGTTAGGGTCACCAACAACCTTCTGATGACAGCAGATATTGGTTCCCCTTCTCTACTCATCCTCCTGGATATGACAGCTGCCTTTAACACAAAAGACCACAACACCCTCCTTCACCGTCTGCAATACACCATTGGACTCTCAGGAAAAGTCCACAACTGGTTCACATCATACTTGACCGGCAGAACTGAGCATGTCGCCCTGGGCAGTGTAAAATCCCACACCCACAATGTCACCTGTGGTGTCCCTCAGGGCTCTGTGCTAAGTCCCACCCTTTTCTCCATCTATATGCTCCCCCTCGGCAATATCATTAGCAGACATTATATATCTTTCCACTGTTATGCTGATGACACTCAGTTGTACCTCAGGACTACCCCCCACCTCTTCTACTACTCCTCTGTCAACATCCACATTGACTACCTGCCTGGAGGAGACAGAGGTGTGGATGAAGCTCAGTTTCCTTCAGTTAAACGGATCCAAAACAGAATCCATCTTAGTTTGCACACCACATCATCTCCGTTCTTCCACCATCACCAGTATCACTTTCTCTGGCCAAAACATCCCCCTGTCCACATCTGTCACCAATTTGCATGTTAAAATGGATCCTCAACTCATGTTTGATATACACATCAAACACCTCTATAAATCATCATTTTACCACCTTAAGAACATCGCCACACTCCGCCCAACACTCACCCTGGTAGATGCACAGAAGCTTGTCCACACCTTTGTCTCCTCCAGGCTGGATTACTGTAATGCACTCCTCATCGGGATCCCTGACAAGAGCATCCAGAGACTGCAGTATATTCAGAACAGCGCTGCCAGGATCCTGATGAGGGTGCGCAAGCATGACCACATCACCCCTATCCTGAAAATCCTCCACTGGCTTCCTGTCCCACTCAGGATAGAATACAAGGTCTCCCTCCTCACCCACCAGTGCATTCAGGGACATGCCTCCCTCTATCTACAGGAACTCCTCAACCCCCATACCCCCATACCTCCTCACACACCCTCCATTCTGTAAACACAAACACCCCTCAAGTCCCCAGAACCAAGCTCCGCAGCAGCATATGTGGCTCTGAAGCTGTGGAACGCCCTTCCTGACTACCTGAGAGCCCCACAGTCTATTGACATTTTTAAACGAAACTTAAAAACTCATCTTTTTAGGAAAGCATTTTGCTAATGCATTTTATAGGTTTTCCTGTTTTTTGTTTTTTTCTTTTTGTTTATTTTTTTACTCTGTGGCACTTTGAGATTGCTAAAATATAAAGTCTGTAGACGGTGTATTCTTACTACTCAGCTACATTAGCCTCGGTGCTAAGCTAATGAAGCAATTTCCAGATGCTCAGTGTGTCTCGCCGGATCAACGGCAGCGGGGATGAGTGGGACATTGTGTAAATCTGAGTGGTCCTTTAATGACGACCACTCTGAGAGCCTTTAGATGGAGTTTCTCATCGACCCACCGATTAATCACCGCCCAGGACTTGGTCTCGCCGCCCTCGGTGGCGGTGGTGGAGGAGGATCGGCGATAATGAATTTCCCTCTGGAGGAGCGGAGCAGTGGTGAGGAAGAGAGGAGATGCATCACTGCCAGATGATCCACTTCTTCACACCCTCCGGCTGGAGCATCAACTCACTCTCTGCAAAATGTCACTCCAACTAGCCACTCTCACGCACGAGGACCACCCAGCACTCGGCCGCCTCCTGAAATCAGCCCTTAAAACTGGCCTGCACTTTGCTGCTCAACCCTTTGACCTTTAATTAAAACACCCCTCACATTCTGTTCAAATGTACTAACATTGTTTATGCGGGGGGTCAGTTTGACCCCAGTTATTTAAACCTCCAGAAATTAAAACTGTTACCCAGGTTCATGAGTAGAGCTGCACGAAACAGTTTTACTGGTACATGTTACGATATTCACGATATTAAAGAGCCCATGTTATCACTTTCCTTGAATTAAAAAGGCTTAAAGTCAGTAAATACTGTTTCACATAATACACTTACTCTCCCATCCATACAGTCCATATAAGGAAAGTAAGCTACAAAACAGTCAATTTTCCAATGATAAATTTCAATGAAAACAACACATTTAAATACATCTTATTCTGGCAACAGCGGTTTAGCCCCACCCACTCACTGATTTGCCAACACCTTTAGTTATTAAAAATGCGACTTTTGTTGGATTACATGAAGATCTCGATTCATCTTAACACCCAGTAACTCACCTGGAGCTGTGATTGGTCGCCCTGTCATAAACACTGTGCTCCCCATTAAATTAGGGAAAGTAATTTCGATGAAGCAAAACAAAAAATGTCAAGTATTTATTTAGAGACATTAAATGCCGAATGTGGTCAAACATAATTGGATGAATAATTATTAACAAAACCTACTTAAATAAAGCTACAATCTCTAGATCTCCCTTGAAGCTACAGTTTGCCATTATGGCTGTTCGAATGGACATCCCATTCCAAAACTGGGGGCCCTTCCCTTTGCAGCTCCAATCTTCTGGGAAGGATTCCACAGGATTTTGGAGATTTTGGCAATTTATTCAGTCAAAAGTACATGTCATGCGTGACCAAGAAAGGATCTTCTCAAAACTATTCCACAAAGTTGGAAGCCGATAACTGTGTTTGTTTTCCAGAGCATTAACATCTCCCTGGAACTAAAAGACCCTGAGAAACAGCTCCAGCCCATTATTCCTCCTCTACCAAACTTTACAGTTGACACTATGCATTCTGGTAGGTAATGTTTTCCTGGGATCCATCAGACTGCCAGGTCGTGAAGTTTGATTCATCACACAGAACACTGGGAGACAAACACGTTTTACAGCTCACAGTAAGTTATACTGTGTCCTAAACCACAGTCTGATCTACCTTAATGAAGAGATGGATGTGGTTTGAGAGGCATTATGGTTATTTATCGAAATGATTTGTGTGACTATTGACTTCAAGTGTTCGACTGAAGCTCCCTCACCCGTCCGCCCTCATTGCTCGCTAGCAGCTCAACACAGCAGTTCATACACATTGTCCTGATCGATCCGATGACAGTTACGAAGACAAAATACTGTGTTAGATGAAGCACGCCTGATTCCATTTCCATGTTTTGGTCAGTAGGGTGCCTGCGGAGAGAGACTACAGTTACATGGGGATTTATTATTCAATTACTATGGTTTTACTCTTTCTGCGGTTGATATTTGGGTCAGCCATCAGCCGTCTTTGAAGTACATTTTATAGCATCAGGTCCTGAGCAAGCTTTAACTGTTGAACTGATGAAACACATTTTGCACCTTTCACCAGCAAGCCTGTTTGATGTCCTTCTGTGTGTGTGTGTGTGGGTGTATGTGTGTGTGTGCGTGCTCCTCTGTGCATCCCTGTGAGGGGCACTAGGACCCAGTGCTGAACCGAAAGCCTCCCGCCTGCCTCCCTGCATCCCTGTCTCCACTCACTCTCCTGCAGTTGCCCTATGTGCGTGTGAGCGAGTGCACATGTTAATGTGTGGATGTGCGTGAGTGTGTGTATGTGTGTGTGCGTGTGCGTGCGTGCGTGCGTGTGAGTGTGTGTGTGTGTGTGTGTAAGAGAGAGCTTGTTTCTTTCCCTCCGCTGGACCAGCAGCCGGACCACCTGGACCTGCCTGGAGCCCAGCTGAGAGCGCAGGATCGGGGGGATGTAAGGGTGTGTGTGTGTGTGTGTGTGTGCTTGTGTGCATGTGTGTGTTTGTGTGCGTGTGTGCACGCGTGTGTGGGCGGGCGAGCGAAGGGGGAGGGCACAGAGATGAAAGGGCCAGGTGAGAAGAAGAGTCAGGCTCTCCCTCTCTCTCACTCTGTCTCTCTGTCTCTCTCTCTTCTCTCATTGTTGTGCACTACCAGCACTGGGAGCTTTTGAAGGAGATCCTGCCTCTTGGACCTCTACACCATAGCAACCTTCTGGAGTCTGAGGAGATCCGGCAGCCCTCCCTCTGCCTCCGGAGTGGTCTACACTCACCTGCTCTAGAACCTGCCGCCAGCTTTTGCACAGTCACAGCAAGGTAACCCGAAACTCCGGGACTGGCTCCGGGACGCCGGCCCGAAGGGGGGGGTGCGATTTGCTTTGCCTTGTGGAACAGGCCACATTTCTATAAACATGTTCCATATTTGCATCGGAGAACATGTGCTATCAAGTTCCAGCGGACTGCCGTCGCAGGTCTCCGGCTGGGACAGCAGAAGTGGCAGAGCAGCATTTTTCAGTGTGTTCCTCAATCTAACCGCCACATTCTTCACAAAACAGGGTTCCGAGAGCATAGAACCAGTTCAGTCACCAAAAGAACCGCTTCAGTAAACATGCTGTGAGTATCAGAAGAACCTCTTAGAGGTACGAAGAGCCCCAGCATCATGGAAGGGTTTCTTTTTCTAGGCCGTTGCTCTCAGAAGCAGCTTTACTTTGTGTGGAGGTTCTTTAACCTTAAAAAGATTCTTGAGACTTTCAAAAATGGTTCTTTTAAGAATGATTAAGAGGTGTGAAGGACCTTCATTTCATATTAAGGTTCATCTGAGGTGCTGTGGTTGATGATAGAACGTTTGCATAGTGTGGAGGTTCTTTAACGTGAAAGGTTAACTTGAGACCAAAAATGATTCGTTTAAGAACAATCTGTGTGAAGAACCTTCACATCATGGTTCCTTTCCAGTGCACGGGTTCTTGGATGAACCTTTGCTTTGTGTGAGGTTCTTTACACTAAAGTTTCTTAAGACTTCATTTTAAGAATGATCCATGGGAAGAAATTCTTCCAAGAACATTTAGACCAAGTTCTTTAAACTTTAAAGGTTCTTAACTGGCTCATCTCATTTTCAACAATGGTTCTTTTAAGAACGATCCATGTGAGGAACCTTTAAGAGGTGTAAAAGACCATCACATCATAAAAAAGGCTTGTCCAGTGCAAGGGTTCTTGGAAGAACCTTTACATCCTGTGATAGTTCTTTAAACTCATTCATCTCAATTCCAAAAACAGTTCTTCTAGGAACCATCTGTGTGAAGAACCCTTTGGATGTGTAAAGGACTTTCATGTCATCTAAAGGTTTACCATCCAAAGAAAGGCTCTTCTAGGAACCTTTTCATCCTGTAGAGGTTCTGTAAAATGGCAATGGACGTCTTTTTGAACCGTCCATTGAGGGGTGTGAGTGTTAAACCTGGTAAAGAAATATAGAACCTTCACACAATGCAACGTAACCACTTTGAGTTCTTCCAAGAACCATTACATTATCTAGAGGTTCTTTAAACTAAAAAAATGTTTGCAAATGAATGTGTTGTTATATGGAACCAATTAATATTTTCAAGAGTTAAAAGAACCTCCAGGTCTTAAAACAATGAAACATTCATAGAACCAAACATAGAACAATTTCGAAAGTTTTACTGAACTTGAGAAGCCCCTAAAATGTGGAGGACAGAGGAACTCAGGAGCTCAGTTTGGTTGGTTTAGTCAGTTGAGTGGATTTAGGGAACACAAAACAACACACAAAAATAAACAAAAACCTCCAGGTTCCGTAACAGTTAAAGTTAGAACCAATCAGAGAACGGATTGGAGAACTGTTGAGAAAGCTCTTCTGAGAGCAGGAAAGCACTGAAGTGGGCAGGACAGAGGAACTCAGGAGCTCAGTTTAGTGAGTTTGGTGAATTTAGTGGGTTTAAGTTGACAGAAAACAACACAATACAAAAAAAAAACAACACTGTTGAGCTTAAAGTATCCTCAGATCTTCATGAGAACCCTCTGGTGGAGGTTCTAGCCGCGGGGCCTGAGGGCCGACAGTGATGGGGGAATGAGGAAGAAGTTGAGGAACAACAGGGCTGGTTTTCACTGCAGTAACTACTGAGTCATGTGAATATTATAGAGTCATATGTTTCTCACTTGGCAGGCGGGGACATTCTTACCGCTCAGAGAGAAAACGCCAGCTTTGTTCCTCTGTTTTTTTGCAGAACATGCAATCGAAGGCGAGCAGAACCCTGCAGATCTTTCATCTTCAGTATCATGTTTCCGATGCAAATCACTCATGCATTTACATGCGTTACTTTACTGTGGGAGCAGAAGTACCACACAGGAGGCTCTGATTGTTATATTACAATGATGTTATTGATGATTTATTGATGACGTTCAGGGAAAATACAGATTAATAGATTAAAATCGTCAAAAATAGAAAAGACGAAAATATGAAAATACATGTACGCAATGCAATAAAACATCATAATTAAAAGAAAAATATAAACATGTCAAAGATAAAATAAAAAAAGGCAGATATAAGAAGAAAAAGTAATATAAAATACTTGTATATAACAATAAAAGCAAAACAGCTAGAGTAAAAAATATGTTTTCGAAGGTAAAATAAAACAGATAAAAGAAGAGAAAATATAAA
The DNA here is from genome assembly GCA_037974405.1 of Brachyalestes nurse. Taxonomy (NCBI): domain Eukaryota; kingdom Metazoa; phylum Chordata; class Actinopteri; order Characiformes; family Alestidae; genus Brachyalestes; species Brachyalestes nurse. Next base: position 11,537,836 of record JBBPCY010000018.1, read on the forward strand.
CATGCATGTATTTAGTGCAATAAAAACTAAAAGTAGAGTTAAGTGTGTTTTCAGCTGTTTTTTTTAAAGCACTAAGAGCCTGAGGAAGATCTGAGGGCAGGCTGCTCCAGATCTTCAGTGCTAAAAGCAGAAGATGCTCCTCCAGATTTTCTGTATTTTATTTTGGGATATTTAAGAAGTACTGGATGCTCTTAAGGGTCCTGTTTGGAACAGAATCTGTCAAATGGTCTGAGATTTAAGGTGCACCAGACCTCCAGCCCCAGATAGAACATGGTGAAGTTTGGTTTAGGAGGAACTGTGTGTTTTATGTAAGAGTGGATGTCTGCTAAAGGCGGGCTCCAGGCAGACTCTGGGTGGGTTCTAGACTGGGCTCTAGGTGGGTTCTAGACTGGGCTTTAGGTGGCTTCTAGACTTGGCTCTAAGTGGGGTCTAGACTGGGCTATGTGGTTTCTAGACTAGGCTCTAGGTGGGTTCTAGACTGGGCTCTAGGTGTGTTCTAGACTTGGCTCTATGTGGGTTCTAGACTGGGCTCCAGGTGGGTTGTAGGCGGGCTCCTGGTGGGGTCTAGGTTAAGGAGGTTTTTAGGAACTGGTGGACTCCAGGTTGGTTCTAGGTGGACTCCAGGTGGGCTTTAGGTGTTCCACTTCACTTCAGACACTCTCGTACTTTCTCTGAGCCCGCTTCCGGGCGGTTTTGATTAAAAAGTAATGATGATAGTGCTACACAGTACATCATCTCTTAATTGCCATGGTGATATCGGTCTCTTCAGTGCTGGTATCACAGAAAGCTGCAATAGGCAAATAAAGCTATAACCAATTGTAGTGTTTCTGACCAGTCGCAGCTCCAGGTGAGTTACTGGGTGTTTCGATGGATCGAGGTCTTCATGTAATCCAACAAATGTCTGTTTATTTTAGTCTTTAACCACTAAAGGCATTGATTGGTCCAGATGTTTTAAAGGGCCCATATTCAACATTTTCCTTCTGTTTCATTTTTTCCATCAGAAGTTGTGTGGGTTTGTGAATCAAAAATATAATTCAAAATGAGCTGTATTCTCATTGGCTGCCCAATATTTCAGCCGCATGGTACTGAAACACTCCTTAGGACTTCAGCGTGAATGGGGCTAAACTGTTGTAGGTTCAATAAAGAGATGTTTGTAACTATGTTGGTTTTATGACATCACAAAAACTGTGTTTTTTGGCCTGTTATTTTCCATAAATGCAGCTTATTTTCCATAAATGGACACACCTTTAATTTCTATGATTTTAGCATCAGTTTGCTGGAACCAAGCCTGTACTGCAGAATACGGCACTTTTAACTGAGCTAATGTTAGATTAGCAGCTCAAAGCACTTGATTTCTTCGTAGTCTGTATTAACCTCCTATTACCCAGAATAAAGGAAACTTCAGAATCAATCTCCCCTCTGTCCAGCCAGGTTCTCCTAAACAAAACTGAACTCAGTTTAACGTCAGTATGAAATTCTGACCATTTTCTCCCACTTCTTAAATTCAGCTCCTGAGAAAGAGCTTCCTCTAATCTCAGCCCGATCCCAGTTTAAGATCTTCAAATCAAATTCCTTTTCTCTCACTGCTCTGATCTTTATTCAGCTCAGATAATCAGATCTTCAGATCAACCAGAAGATCCAAAAGAAAACTTGGTTCCTTACAATTGAGTCTGTACAACATCTGTAATTTTTCTCTGTGGTCAAATTCAAGTCTCAAACCTACCAAAGTCAGACAGTTTTGATCCATAAGGTTGTAAAGGAGAAGAAACTGGGAACTGATGAGAACAGCAGAAGAAGAAAAATAATGTTTTTTAAATTTTGCTCCTTATTTCTCCTAAAGGGGGGTTAAGAGAAACAAGTCAGACTTTAATCATCTCCAGATTAGAGGATGATTTCTTTTTGATGAGATGAAGGAAAGAATGCTGTGAACCGTGAAATCTTCCTCTCGAAACCTACCTCACACGCAACTTACAGAACAGAAAGAGGAAGCTAGGAGAGTCTACACACAGATAATATGAGCTATATTAAGATAATGCTCTTATTATAACATGCCACAGTATGTTGCATTATGAGGCTGAATCTTAATTAAAATCTGTTGATCCATACAATGGATGTAAAATAAAGTGGCCCCTTATAGTCACGTGTGAAAACACCACAGCACACAGTGAACAGTGTGTAATTCTTACTCTGCATTTAATCCATTCACCAAGTGAAACAGGGGGCTGCCACACAGGGTGTGGGGTCGGTACCTTGCTCGAGAGAACCTCACTGATTCAAACCTACAACCTTCTGAACTCAGGACCGACTCCCTAACCACCAGTCAAGCTTTGCGTATAGCAAGGGTTTCCAAAGTTGGTTTCTGGAGCTCCAGACAAATATTTGTGTTTTCTATACTTTAACACAAGCACCTGAGAGGCTTGTTCATTATTTGAACAAAGTGTGTTACATGAAGAAAAGAATAAAACAGCAGACATTGTGGGCAGAGGGGTCTGGATTGAGGCAAGGCTGTAATTCTAACACATATTTGGGGACACAACCTCCGGTATTCAAATATGACCACAGCACTTTGGCACAAATTCCCACAGAAACTGCAAAATCTTGTGGAAAGCCTCCCAAGAATGGTGGAAGCTGTTATTTATTAGGGCAGACACTGATCTCAGTCTCTGTTCCAGTTTAAGGGTTGGATGGGGTTGAGGTCAGGACTCTGTGTGGACCAGTCAAGTTCTTCCACACTGAACTCCTCCAGCCACGTCTTT
>JBBPCY010000018.1:11568890-11580887 GCA_037974405.1 Brachyalestes nurse
GTTCTAGACTGTTTTACACTGTTTATATTTACTGAAATCAGAGTTTACTGATACACTCTGAGTTCTGAGGGTTAAAGAAGGTAAGGCTCGAAAAACACAGGTTTGTTCAGAACCTCTGATGATCAGATCAGATCCACATGAGTCGCACACTTTAGTGAAAGGGAGGAGACTCACACACACACACTCACACTGATCTTTCAGTCTGAAGGTCTTAATGTGGTCAGAGTCACAGATTCACTTTGTTGAACTTTTCTCTGACTCACATTTTTCACCCTTTCTAAAACTTTCTGCTCTTTATTTACACTTTTACAGAAAAAAAACTAAACCTAAAATTCTGAGGGTTAATTTAATTTATGAATAAACCATTTTTAGTCTACCGGTATAACACAGAGGGCAACGCACAAAACACTTCTCTGTTTGATTGCCGTGTCTCTCTGTCTGCAGTGTCTTGCGGTCCTGAAGTCAGTTCTGGCGCTGGGCCTGGCGACCGCGGTGGGCCTGCTCTCTTTCTGGTGGGCAACAGACAGTCTGGACTGGACACACTGAATCCACACCGTACCCTCCTGCCCCTTTATCTGATCAAAAATAAACAAAACCTGCTGGATGATCCAATATGATGGGTGATAAAGGACACAGGTGTCCCACAGCAGTGCCTTTTCCAAACAGATAGCTGAGCCGGTTTGAGTTTAAGCCCGTTTTTATTTCCTTGCAGATTACAACCATCCAACATGCTCTAAAACAGTCGAGTTAATGATGAAAAAAACAAGCGAACTGTAATTACAGTTCTCTATAGGCACAAAACCTTGTGTTGCTGTCATCAGTTAAATCAAACTCCTCTAATTATTCCATGCAGTTAGTGCAGTCGAGGGCGAGGGGGGCGAGGGGGGGAGGGGGCGAGGGTTGGAGCAGAGCATTGTGAGGCACCTTTCTTTCATTCCTAAAGATGCAAGATACCATTTCTGTTCGACTACAGTGCATTGTTTTGACCCATCGCCGTCATGCTGTAACCCTTTCATTTACACGTGTTCTTTATGGTCAGTGCTTTTTCTTCAAGAAGGAGCTACACACATATCAAACAAGCAGTGATGCTTTAGCTTAGCTGCAACACAAGCTAAAAAAAAAACAGCAAAAAAAAGGGTCATGGCATTCGCAGCAACGAAAGGACATCGTCTGGACGAGGACTCGGCCAGAATCGGACTTTGGCGATGTCAGTGATCGTATGAAACAGGTGTAAACTGTACAAAGGTCTTTAAAACGCACCAATAAAAATGTGGAGCAGCGTCCGTGTGAGGTGTGGTGTAAGGCATGCGCAGTTCTCAGGTGCTCTCTCAGCATCTTTGGTCGGGGCAGAGTTCTTTAAAGGCGACTTTAAAGCGTTCCTCCACTCCGGACCCTCGTCTGGGATCGTGACGGTCCCGCAGAAGACACACACTCAGTAAACGGGAAGATGGGAAACAGAAAGAGGCCTGGAGGCGCCGGTGCACGATCGCGCGTGCGTGTACAATCAATAAGTAAAGTGCTGCTAATATTGCATAAGCGCTGATGCTGTAACTACTATAAATACTGCAGGACCCACTGACTGGAGATCAGGGGATACATGCCAATACCTGCATGAACACACACACATACACGCACGCACGCACGCACGCACACACACACACACACACACATTACATGCACGCACGCACGCGCACACACACACATTACATGCACGCACGCACGCACACACACACACACACGCACACACATACATACAAATACACACACACACACACACAAACCTGCACGCACGCACACACACACACACATACATACATGAACGCACGCACACACACATATACACACGCACACACACACACACACATACATACAAATACACGCATACATGCACGCACACACATATACACGCACACACAGACACATACGTTATATATACACACACATATTCCACGTTTGCAGTGTGCAAAGACAGCCTTCTTGATCTGGGACACAGAATATATGCAGTTTTGGTCCTGTTGTTATTCAGTATTTTTGTGGTCTGAACACACGGGAGCGTCCGTCGAGTTCAGTGTTCTGAGTTATTGACACACACACACACACACACACACACACACACACACACGCGACAGTCCAAAAGTCTGAAATCGCTTACAAACAACTGAAGGTATACATAAATAAATATTTCAATAATATTAGTCTTAATGTGGGTCTGTTAATCCTCATGTAGGGCCTGTTCCTCTCATATCTGGCATATTAGTATCATACCAGTTGAATAATAAGTCATCAGATTAATAACTGAACAGTAATCTCAGCATGCCGTGGGTCACATGGAGAGAAAATACTGATCTGTTTAGAAGTTATCTTCCTTAGACTTCTTATGAAGTATATATTATCCTATTATTTATATAATTACCGTATTTATCTTTATATATTATGTTATCATCCCTTCATTCTTGATATTATACAGTTCCGTCATTTATTAGCGAGGGATGTTCTGAACTATCACAAAAGTACGTACTCAGTATCACTTGTTAGGGAACATAACGGCACCATATTCGGTTTCTATTTTATTCCTCTATTTCAAAATGTTTCGCTGTAGAGCCTTTTCTCCAGCGAGAGGGAATGTAATGCACCTTTTAAGGTTATTTAAGGTACAGAAGGGCCTCTGCTGTACCTGTGAGGTTACATTAACACTGTTTGGTGAACCAGAACGGACCTGTCCAGACCCCCGACAGTGCAGGGCATCATCAGTGGAGGTGATCGTTTTACAGCTTCCTAATGATTTCATTTTAATCTTGTTGTGGTGGGACTTTATATCTACAACATAATTTTGTTCATATTTAAAAAGTGACTCTAAAGTTTTGAACACTATTTCCAAATGATAGTACCAAAGTTCTGAGGGATGGATCCGATGCTCTGTCGGACCTGAAGGCCCCTTTCTTCAGTCTACTTGAGTCCCAGCCAGCCCCGGTCTATGTAGGTCAGGCTCTCCCCGGTGAAGGACAGCGGGGAGGGGCCGCCGGGCGTGTAGAGGTCCGAGTCAGTGTCCGATTCCCCTTCGGCCAGATAAGGATTAATGCGGGCGGTGGCTGCCTTCCCTCCTGCCCCGAACAGGCCCAGGGAGGACGGAGGAAAGTAGTCCTCCTCCTTGGCCTGGGAGATGCTGAATCCACTGAAGGAACGCTCCAGCTCCTCGTGGTTCACTGAGGGGATGGAAAGGGACGTGTCGCTCTCCACTCCGCCCTGAGCCCTCGATCTCCGGGACCGCCGCTGCCGCCCGTTCTCCCCGCTGTCGTGGGCCGGCGGGGGCGGGATGCGGTACAGCGAGGGGTCGTCCGTGCCCACAGGCGACACCCCCCGACTGCTGTTCCACAGCGGCACGTTCAGGGGCAGTTCGCTCTGCTGCGCTCGCCAGGAGGCGGACGGAGGACACTGATTATCAGGAGCTCTGGCTGAGCCCGAAACACTCTTGCTGATCACCTCCTCCTTCTCGTCCTGCACCTTGTCGCTCTTGTCTTCAGGGCTGTGGTAAGGGGGCGCCGGGTCGGGGATTTTGAAGCCCAGTAAGGCCTCTGTTTCGGAGCGTGGGATGCCCATACGCGTGGTGTATATGTTCACCAGGAAGTCCAGCTTACGGTCCATTGCACCCACCTGTGGGCCAAAAGAAACTCTTTAGGAAATGCAGGACATTGCACTGTAAGAGCATTAATAGTGTCTGAACAGAAAGGAATAGCTCAATCATGATGTGTTTGGAATTATATCTTGTTTAGTTACGATCTGGAGCTATGAGGTTAACGTCTCTAACACTAGAATTCAATAGACACCCAAATCTTATACTGTAAACACAAACCCAAAACTTCTCTAGAAGTCCAGCTCTTCATTAAGGTGGATCAGACTTGTAGACGTGGTTTAGGACACAGTATGACTTACTGTGAGCTGTAAAAATGAACTGAACTTCAGTGCGGAGCCGAACACTGGTGCAGATTTTTACACAACAGGGTCTGTTTTCACAAACTGCCTCAGGAGCAGGAGCGCTGATCTAGAGACAGTTTCTGTGGCGTCATAAAAACAGAGGAATCTGATCCCAGATCAGTCCTGCTTTGTGAACAACAGCCCTGGTGTCTTCTGAAATGGCTGAAGTTCAGTTCATTTTTACAGCTCACAGTAAGTCATACTGTGTCCTAAACCGCATCCACGAGTCTGATCCACCTTAATGAAGAACTGGATGTGGTTTGGGCAAGTTGAGATTTTTTTTTTCATAAAAACTTTTTGTGAACATTGACTTTTAGTGTTTATTAGTAGGAAAAGCACCTTGTGTCTCGGCAGATCGACTACATCTGCATTTCCGAAAAATACCTTATTTTTTAAAATCCTGTTTAAGTGCATGGGGATTTATGTATCAAAACAGTTTACATTTGTCTAAATAAACATGTTTATAGTGTTTTTTGCTATGAAAAGCATATGTATGTGTCATGTAGCCTTATGAAAACTGCCCTTCAGTAAAGTCAATTTTACCAATTTTATTATGCGCAAAAAAGCCCCTTACCTGTTTCTCCATCTTCACCAAGCGTCCCAACATACTGCCGTCATCTGGCTGCTCAGCCTCGCCCTTGGGTTTGTCCTTCTCCCCTGCTGCCGCTCCCTTCCCCACTATCTGGTCTACCCTGACAATTCAGGAGACAATCTCTTCCATATAGAGCCAGTTTAGCGCCTCCAAGTCGTTTATATTTAAACACATGAGCACGGATTTAAGCCTCGAACCGTGTGCAGTAAAGTCAAATGAACAATAATGGAAGGGTTATGACCATACAGACAAACAATGTATGTAAATGCAGAAAAACAATAAAACTTTTATGATGTCTTCATAATAAAATGACTCATGCAATGTGGAAGGCTGGCGTTCGTTATCATCATGCAGGTCTTTCAGGTCACCCACAGCACCCGAGAGGGTGCCGGCCCATGCAACATCGCAAGGAGAATGTCTTGGAGTCTTGTATGAAAGGACAATGAGCAGCACGTCCGCCGGCAACATGTATGACGTGACACCAAGAAACGGGGAAGGCCTCTGGATGTCTTGCAAAGAAAAGAGTGATCAAATGAACAATGTCACAGAGCATCACCTGGTCCCATGCCTCATGATGCTTCATGCGTTGCTGCTTCTACTGGTACATGATTGGCGTATTTTATTTTTTTCATATTTCCAAGATGGCATTCTTTTCAAACTGCATGCACAGATGTATTAGTCCCCCACTACTCAGGGCACAACTCCAGAATTATTGGACAGCATTTAAGCTGAAGTTGAACGAAGACCATTCAACTTGTTCAACATGACCAACCATATATACTATCAGAACTGGTAGGGAGTCTTGATAGACATCTCCACAGCTTCAGTTGGGTTCAAAACCAATGGAGAATCAATCAATAGTGGCACGCTGCAATGCTGTTCAATAACAGACCCGTTCAGATTAGGCCAACTGTTGATCACGTACTTCCTATGGCGAGGGGTCGAAGGGGGTGGGGGGCCCACAATCAAATCTATCCTGGCGAAGTACATAGAGAAGACATGGGGGGCAAAGCGTCATGAAGCAACACATGGATACCAATCCCAGTCCTCCTTTCAAGAACCAGGGGACAAATAAGTGAGAATATATTCCATACACACATCTGTCCGACGGCTATCTCTCTGTTGGAATATATTTTATATGTGTGGAACAGTGGTTTCATTTCACAACATATATGGATCTTATTTGAGAGGGAGAAAAAAGACATGAGTTTTTGACTCACATCAGAATGTGAGAGAAACATGACGGAAAGAATCGTGGGGATAAAAGTGAAACTTCGATCCCTTCAGAGATGACTGGGTGTGTCGAGGATATGACGGTCTATTAGTTATTAGGAACGCACTACATCATGTAACCACCAGAGGGCAGAGCCCCCAGTTACAGAACTAGCAACAGGACATTAAAGGGGAATTCCACTGATTTAATAATTCAGTATTTGTATTTCAGAGTGTGTTCAGAGTGTTGAGTGTGTTTGGCGTGAAACTGTTCATTGCAGAGACTCTGATTTCTTTCTCTGAGTATTTATATGGATGTTAATGATGGTAAAATAGTGAATCTCAACTAAATCACTTTTCTTTGGGGACTACTTTTCCTCACAATGGCCTGCATGTATCCCTCCACAATGAACGTGTTCAATTTTAAGACCAAAAACGTCTAAACACTCTGGTAGAACAACGTCTGGCGGCACAACCATAACCATTTGATGGAATAAGTTTCTGTGAAGAGATTTTAGAGTTCCATTCACCTCCACTGTGAACTGTGTTCTTGCTCTGTGAGTTTCTCCAGAATGAACTGTCTCACACCGATACCACACTCTACATCTGGAAACACTGATTATTATAATAGATGATAAATAATCATTATAATTACAAGGCAATAGTTAGAATTCCCTTTTAAGGAAAGGAAGTGTTCTGTTCAGTCAGAGTGAGTGTATATGAAGGAAGTTATAAACACAGCTGTATAGTAACATGGTTGATATGGAACAGAGGCAGGCAGTGGGTGGATGGAGGTCTTGCCTGAACTGCAGGTTCTTGATACGGGAGAGCATGTCCAGATGACCCGCTGAGTACTGCTCAATCACATCCATCACATCGTACGGCCTCAGGCTCTCTTTAAACCGCCTCTTAGACACCAGGAAGCGCATCACACTGAAACAAGCAAGTAAAAAAACAGTAATGACGTTCCAGTCAAACGTGCAGACACTCAGTTTAATGCACAGGTTTTGGTTTAACCCTCAGAATCAAGAAGCACAGATCCGCTCAGAAGCACAACAGATGGTAAACTGTCACCATACACCCAAACAGCTCCTTATATGGAAGTTCCCCCAGTTTGTGTTGGTGCTCGAGGTGCCAGACGTCATGCCGAGCTTTATCTGGTGTTCCTGTGTCATGTAGAACCAAAGTTATTGTATTAAACATGTAATAATAAAAACCACCACTGTGGTTTTAAAAACGGCATCACACGCAAATGAACATAAAATGAACAAATTTCTTTATTTTAGGTTTTATAAACCAACAGAAAAAACTCAAGATCTTTGAACCTGGGAAAAAGAGCAGCACAGAACTTCTCCAAGAACTGACACCCACTGCCTGATATAATAAATCCCCCCGGAGACCAATATTCCACTGGAACTATCATCGTTGTTCACCTGCCGGGGCTTTAATGTTGGGGCTGATCTGTGTGGATTATCTTTGATTACTTTAAATGGCTTGTTAAAGGTTTATTTGTTCAGTGTGTCTCTTCATTAATGCATGCGAAGCAGACTGCTGTGTTTTAACACGTAGGACAGAGCCAATATTTGTAACTTTTAAAAGAGCTGAGGGATCTCCTGAACAGTGTGAAATGACATTTTATGGCCACAGAACCTCTGTGTGTGATCTGAGGGTCCTGTAGAAGTTCACATACTTTTACAAAGACATTCGGAGGCTGACCCCTACCAGACTGCCCTTATGGTGGACTTCAGTGCAGGAGAAAGCTCTTGCAGGAAATCGCAACGGCAAGTCTTGTCATCTCCAAAGTCCTCGGGGAGACTCGCCTCTACAACACACAGAACCATCAGAAATAAATCATCATCTTATCTGGAGATTATTCAATTCAGACTTTCTCCTAAACCTCCCTTTAAGAGAAATAAGGAGCAAAAGATAAAATCGACTTATGACAGAAGATCTGCTGTTATCACTGGTTCTCAGTTTCTTCTTTTTAACAACCTTATGGATCAAAACTGTCTTGACTTTGAGAATTTGATCACTGAGACACATTTCAGATGTTGTTCAGACTCATTTATAAGAAATAAAACAAGTTTCTTTTGGATCTTCTAGTTTATCTGAAGGTCTGATGATCTGAGCTGAATAAAGATCAGAGCAGTGAGAAAAAGGAATTTAAGAAGTGGGAGAAAATGGTCAGAATCTCATACTGATGTTAAACTGAGTTCATAGAAATGCAACATGTTTTCTTCTAAACTTCTAATTCTAGCAGAACGTTTTAACATGCCTTGATCTTTACATCGTGAGAAGATATAACACTGTTAACCATGCAGAAAACTCTTACCTGGCATACGAAACCACACTGTGTACCAAACACCCTGTTTACACCCGGTCACTTCATGTGTGTTGAGTATCAGGATTAAATCTGGATTATTCAGATCCACATTAAACATGCAGGTATGAACGAGACACATTTAAACCAGATTTAAATCAAAATCACTCAAAACCACTTCAGGAGGTTCTGAGACGGATCCAGACACACCCACCACCCAAACCCCCCCAGCGCCCTCTGCCGTTCTGATTATAGAAGAGACACGCCCACCACCCAAAAGCCCTCCCAGTGCTGTCACAGCACCCCCTGCTGTTCAGATTATGGAAGAGACACACCCACCACCCAAACCCCGAGCACCCCACTCCACCAGTGCTGTCACAGCATCACCTGCTCTTCTGATTATAGAAAAGACACGCCCACCACCCAAAACACCCCTCAGTGCTGTCACAGCACCCCCTGCTGTTCTGATTATAGAGGAGACACGCCTACCACCCAAAACCCCTCCCAGCGCCCCCTGCTGTTCTGATTATAGAAGAGACACATCCACACCCAAAACCCCTCCCAGTGCTGCCACAGCGCCCCCTGCTGTTCTGACACCACTTACTGCAGCATTGCTGCTCCTTCAGCTCCTCGCCTGATGTGAGTTTCTCTTCTGAGTGCGATTTTAATTCCATCTTCACTCTGTTCGATCTGCTTGGCTCAAATGAAGTTCCAAGGTGACGACACAGGAGATCATTATTCTAAACAGACTGTTCTGTAAACACGGACTGTGTCTCTGCAAAACAGGGATTTTCTTCACAACAGAACAGATAAAACAGGAGTGATGCAGCTGATTGGCTGATGTAGATGAGCTGATTTGCATATTCACCACATAGTGATGGGGTTTCAGTCTGACTGACAGGAGACATGTTGGAGTACCAAGTCTAAGCATGTGGATAAAATCTGATCAGAATTTGATACAGATACAGAACACATGAAGTAAGCAGGTGTAAACAGGGTGTATTTGATTCACAAGCAAACCTGAACTCCAGCAGGTGATTCACTACCACTGTAGGACAGGAGGACATGTAATAAAGGAATATCAGGTTCAGGATATGTCGTATGAATAAAAATCTCATCCGATTCCATTCATGTGACATAACGGCCAGTGAGTCTCAGCGGAAATCACTGGGTAGTGGAAACAGTCCTGTTTCCCCTGAAAGCAGAGGGACATCCTCATGCAGGTTAATGCAAGATATTTGGGGGAAAAAAGAGCAAAAGGACAAATCTGGAACACGTTCTGTCATAAAAATCAGGGTGACTAACCACTGAATGTGTTGATAAGTAAATTCATTGGTCACACTTTATTTGGGCAGTCCCTTAATTGCCTTAATAACAAACAATAATCTGGTGAAAGTCAGTGAATTATTAACAGTATTCGAGTTTACGATTAGGATTAGGATTAGATTTAAGATTTGGGTTAAAGTTTAGGGTTATATCTGATAGAACTTTTTAATTACTGTGATTGCAGAAGTGTTACAGTGTTGTTCTTACTATTTTTAATCCAGTTTTTTTTGTGTCGTTGAATCTCATTTTGGCAAAATCCAACGTTTTAATATCTGGTGCAGTGCGCGTGTATTTAGATTTTTGATCGGTTGATCAGGGGCTGAACATCGATTGTTTAAAAAATAGATTTTTGTGGTCAAATTGCTTCTGTAATATGGGGAAAGTCAAGTTGTCTTTAAAATGTGCACCGGCCAGACAGTGTGTGATGTCAGACAGTGAGTTAGCGCCGGCTCAGCAGTAAAGCGCCGGTCTCTGAATCAAAAGATTGCCGGCCCAAATCCAATTTTTGCCCATAAAAACAATATCTGTCGCTCCAAACGCTGGTTTTATAGCAACCCTGCAATCACACTTTGCATTTTCTTGTGGAAACGCATCCAGTTTCAACTTAAATTTTAGTTACATTTAACCCACAAAACGGAGAAAATGTCAAATTTCATTTTTATAATGTTTTAACATTATGAGTCGGTGGATTAACCCAGACAGGGATTAAGCCTAGCCCTGGATTATGCAATGCTGTGAATAGAGGGTTGAAAAGGGAAGTTTAGTCCATGACTAGGTTTAATCCCTGTCTGGGAAACTGACTCATAAGGTTTAAACACAACAAACAACAAATTCGACATTTTCTCCAGGTTATTTTGTTTAACCTCAGCAGGACGACTGGACCATGAAGTTCAGATGTGTTCATCTTGTAAAGATGTTTTATGGTCCAGAGTGTGTGTGTTTGTTTTGGGGAGAGTCAATGGTGTTTCTGTGCTGAAAGAAAGGTTTTAAATGTTTTGTGATTAATTAATTATGTGATTGTTTTGTGATGGATTAATAGTTTGATAAAGGTACATTCATGTGAGTCTCTGTTTTCTCGTCACGGCCTAACCTTTCTCGTTTTATGAGCTAAAATCATGTTCTACTGTTTTTGTGGCATGTGGCCACTAGGGGGTGCAACAGAAGGTTAATGGATATTAAGTTTAAGACAAGCTGAGCATCTAAAGATCCACTAACTTCTTGCCAGAGTCAGCAGACTTTTTTGACAGAAGGTGTTGCGTGAGGTGCAATCTTGTTAAGGCAGGCTGCAGATCAGTAATTAGAAAGCCGTTTTTAGACATGCACTGTTTTCCTTCGTCGGCTGCCTCGCCCGCAGACAGTGTGTTACTGTGGCTCGAAGTGAAAGCGACAAACCCTAAAACAAACAAACTAATATAACAAACAAAATGAAAAACGAAAAGATGATTTTTCTTACTGATCAACCCCTCAATTGCTGCCAAATTGTGGAGAGAAAGACATGGGAGAGAAATGATTAACGACTTCAGATGGAAATGGAGCGAGCGCCTCACTCAGCAGGCGCTAATATTATTATCATTATTATTATTGTTACTGTGGTGATAATCACTCTGTGAATGAAACATGCAGACATAACATGGTGCAATGACTTCCATTCATGCTGTGGAACATTTTGGAAGGGAAAAGCTCATAATGCTTAATAATTGGAATCAATAAAGGTGGAATTCCATTAAAAAAAACCCTCTTAAAACTGCATGACAAGTAGGAGTGGTTCGTTACGGTTACTATGGTTACAGGGACAGCTCCGGCCGTGCAGGAGACTGCAGCGTCTCTGCGTTTGGGATCATGTTTCTGGATCATGGCCTAACCTGGAGATCTCTTCACTCCGAAGTCTTCGTCCTGCATCTCAATCAGCACTGTATTCCCCCGTCGGGAGGAACGAGAGCGGAGGAGCGCAGACAGTGGACAGGGAGAGATGAAATACAGCTTTTAGGCTGATCACAGCAGCAGCAAAATGATCCTTCCCGTCAAACGGAAAACTGGAATATCCTTTAAAGGGCCCGTATCGCACAAAACCTCTGTTTAAGTGCTGTTCAAAACACATCTCGGCTGTAGAGCCCATTAGGCAGCTTGTCTTAAATTCCCAGTTTTTGTGATGTCACAAAAACCAGTGAGTTTACATGTACAGTACTGTGCAAAAGTTTTCTGGTCCATGTTGTTGTTCTCCGTGTGCCTTTATTTATGTGTCTGTGTTCTATTTGAGTATGTGTTGTTTCGGTATTAGCCCCGCCCCCCTGTTACCCTGTTCACCTGTGTCTCCTCCCCCTCTCAGGTATTTCTCTTTGTCTAGTAAGTGTATACTGACCCTTGTGTTTCAGTCTGTGTTTGTGGATTATTTTTTAAAGTTATTGCGTCCTATCTGCCGCAACCTTCACTCATTACACGGCACCTCATTTCCTCCTGTGGTGCTTCCAAAGATCCAGACGTTCTTGTATTTTAATGTGGTCTTAAGGAACAGTTCTCCAGGCTTCCTGAAGGACTTTCAAAGACTCTCATTTCCAGTCCAGTCCCTGAACCTGAC
>JBBPCY010000018.1:11624034-11640491 GCA_037974405.1 Brachyalestes nurse
CCTGTGTTGCTGTGTGTTGTCCTGTGTTGCTGTGTGTTGTCCTGTGTTGCTGTGTGTTGTCCTGTGTTGCTGTGTGTTGTCCTGTGTTGCTGTGTGTTGTCCTGTGTTGCTGTGTGTCGACCTGTGTTGCTGTGTGTCGACCTGTGTTCCTGCATGTAGTCGTGTTTTGCCATGTGTTATTGTTGGTTGGCGTGTGTTGTGTGGTCGTGTGTAAACGTGGGGTTTTTATGTTTTTAAGGGAAAGTTCTACTCCTGTACGGATCCACTGATGATGACTGAGACAGAGTGTCAGTGAGTGCATTACTGGTCTTCTTTGTTTATTGGCTCTCTTATGTAAACGCTGATAAACTTTAGGTCGAATGGTAATATGTAATTAATGTTTATGTTTAATTCAGTTAAATTAAGCATTAAGATGAAATGCAGCCTTGAGTTTGTAAAAATATCCTTTATAGGTAAAACATATATTATTAGCTTCTGCTGCCATTAATGCTATATAATGCTATTATTATTATTATTATTATTATTATTATATAATCTACTGCTGCTGCTCTAGACTCTACTACTCATTATGGCTCTTAAACACTATGAGTCGTGTCCATGGTTCATTTACTCTGTTCTTTAAATCCGGTGTCCATCAGAGGAGGACAGGTTCCCTTCTGAGTCTTGGCTCCTCCAGAGGTTTCTTCTTCTTCCAGCTTTTTGGGACGTTCTCACCTTAACAGTCATCCTTGACTCACTAGGGCCTGATTCTGTAAAGCTGCTCTGGGGGGACATCAGATTTAAAATGCACTATAGAAATAAAACAGAATTTATCTTAATTTCTGTATTTGCTTAGTTTGAAGTGTTGTACAGCACTGTGCAAAAGTCACGTTCGGGGACTGGACTGAAAATGTGTCTTTGAAAGTCTTTCAGGAAGCCTGGAGAACTGTTCTTCAAGACCACATTAAAATCCAAGAAAGTTTTTATCTCTGGATGCAAAGTATGAAGAAATGAATTTTTTTTTGCACAGTACTGTATGTGCCGTAACTTTTGCCGGGCCACACTGTAGGTTTTAATGTCCCCCCTCAGTTCTCTGTAGAGGACATATTTTCCTGCCTTTTGACAAGGGGCGCCAACACTTTTGCACTTTTGCATTGTAGATATTTTATTCCAAATGGGAGCTTCCTGGCCTTTTTTTTTTGCTATGCTCGTTTATTGGAAGTTCTCCATCCTGTCTTTGATAACTTCTTTTTGGTTCTCAGGGGAAATTACATAAAATATGTGAGGAACCAGCAGCTCGACATGGAGGTCCGCCAGCGGCAGTGGGTCAACAGTGACTTCAACTTTGACAATGTGCTGAACGCCATGCTCGCGCTCTTCACCGTCTCCACGCTGGAGGGCTGGCCAGAGTGAGTCTGGAGGAAAGCATGTTCTGCCTCTGACTCTTTGAACAGAGCTGAACTTAAAGGTCCCATGACATGCTGTTTTTTATGCTTTTATACAGATCTTAGTGGTCCCCTAATACTGTATCTGAAGTGTCTTTCAGAAATTCAGCCTTGGTGCAGAATTACAGCCACTTCGAGCCAGTCCCACAATGAGATTTCCCTGGGCGTGCCGTTTCTGTGTCTGTAGCTTTAAATGATAGTGAGGAGGACAGAGGCAGGGCGAGGGGGAGAGAGGCGGGGCAAGGTGGAGGGTGGAGGCGGGGCAATGTGGAGGGTGGGGGAGGGGCCAGCCAGCTTGTGAAAGACAGTTGTATTTCCTTGATAGCCAAGCAGTTGAGATCAGTGTCTGTAGATCAGTGCCTATAGCCCCATTGCTGACTCCTCAAATTTTACCCGTTCTCATCTGATCACCCTGGTTCATAGAGGTGCTCACTCAGTCATTTCAATGAGGGGAAAGGCAGATATCGCACTTTCCATAACTCTAAGGGCAGCACGGTTGCCCAAATAACAAAGAAGTACAACACTCAAGTTAATGTGTGTATCCACACATACCTGATG
Organism: Brachyalestes nurse; assembly: GCA_037974405.1. Lineage (NCBI taxonomy): Eukaryota > Metazoa > Chordata > Actinopteri > Characiformes > Alestidae > Brachyalestes > Brachyalestes nurse. The sequence goes on from JBBPCY010000018.1 coordinate 11,626,017, forward strand.
CTATCTACCTTTACTTTTGTAACAGTAGCCTGCTAACTGGGCTGTTAGCTACAGAGCTAATGTTACAGCCACATTCTAAGGGTAAAAAGCTAAGTAACCATATACAGCAAAGCAACAAAATTATATAGCGTTAAGTTGACTTACTTGTCCGATGTTTGTAGCTGAGCTGAGGAGAGTCGGAACTGATCCAGATTTAATTTTCAGGCATTCAGCAGCAAGACCAGCTCTGTATTGTGTCGGCGCATTTCCAGAGAAAACAAAATTAACCCACTGGTTCTTCAGAGGGTCACTTAAAGGAACTAAATAATACATTTGTGCTCATTTGTACATCTAAGCACCGAGCAACTGCTGTGCTTCACTCATTTGCAAGCCATGATGTCTCTACAGGCAAAAGTGGTCTCTCACACATAGCATTGACAGTGAGTGGAGCAATTTTTTAGGGGAGGGGGTGAAATTCTCTGGACAGGCAAAGCATGAGAAAGGGGAGGGAACCTTTACCCTTATGACGACATACGGGGCTAAATTCCAGATCGAGCCGTCTGAGCTGTCTCTCTCTCAACAGCGGAGCAGGATGATCAAAGCAGGCTTTACACCCATCGCCATTTCTAGCCACTGCAGGGTGATAGGCAGGCTAGGGGAACTGGTATTAAATTTAAAAAATCTCATAAAGTGAAATTTCCATGTCATGGGACCTTTAAGGAACATAAGGAACCTCTGCAGATACTCTTTAGTGTATCTCTTTTTCCCTTTGCCTGCCACACAGGTTGCTCTATAAGGCAATAGACTCAAATGCAGAGGACCAGGGCCCGATCTACAACAACCGGGTGAACATCTCCATATTCTTCATCTTCTACATCATCGTCATCGCTTTCTTCATGATGAACATCTTCGTGGGTTTTGTCATCGTCACCTTCCGAGAGCAGGGGGAACAGGAGTACAAGAACTGTGAGCTGGACAAAAACCAGGTAACCAACCTTGATCCTAGTGGACAGAATGAGATCAGAATTGATTAACAATTCATTCACTCAGAGGGGAATTTACAACGCACAGAATTCTGAAGCGGGAAACTGCAGTGTATGGAAATTACACGATCACAAGTAAACACTTTATTCATTCCCAAAGGGAATTTAAAACGTATGTAATACTGAAGTGTGCAGAACTCTGAAGTGAGCAGAATTCTGAAGAGTACATAAAGCCAAAATGTGTAGAATATCATTAGATAATTTCTGAGCACTTAATTTATTCCTGAAAGGAAATTAAAGTTTATGAAATACAAAAATGTACAGATTGCTAAAGTATAGAGAATTGTATGGAATTGTATGGCTGAAGGTGTATGGAAAACCGAGGTGTATAGATTCTGATGATTTCTGATAAGGGAATTTAAACTGTACAGAATGCTGAAGTGTGTGAAATTCTGTGCTTTCATGTTAGCTGTTAGCATGCTCCTCCAAGCGTGTTGAGGCTGCTGTTTAAGGGGATGTGGTGTTTGTGTGGTGGAACCTCACATCTCAGATTAAACCTCAGATTAGGCCTTCACCCTTGGTGGCACAATGTGACTGGGGGGGAAACTTTATCCACAGGTGCAGTGGTGTTTTGCACAAGTGAAGTAAATCTGTTTTGCTGAAGAACAGAAATGTGTGTGAAACATGACACTGTTGGAGCATCAGACTACTTTGATCTTCATTGACCATTTGTCCTTTTTGGTGACAATTTTATAGTTTTTCTTGCAGTTTATCCTGTTTTCTGTTTCTCCCTCTCTCTCCAGCGCCAGTGTGTGCAGTACGCCCTGAAGGCTCGGCCGCTGCGATGCTACATCCCGAAGAACCCGTACCAGTACCGGGTCTGGTACCTGGTGACCTCCTGCTACTTTGAGTACCTCATGTTCTTCCTCATCATGCTCAACACTCTGTGTTTGGGATTGCAGGTGTGTTTTCCTCTCCCTACCCTGTAAAACACACACACACAAATCTGACCATCAAAGTGGTAACAGCAGGCCATCAAAGTGGTAACAGCAGGCCAGTAAACCAAAGAACACAAACAAGTACGTCGTTTTTTCATTTATTGAACAAAGTGATCCAACATTAAATGTCTTTGTTGAATGTATGTGAACCTCTAGTTCAGTGGTCACTAACCCAGCTCTTGGAGATCTTCTGCAGATCTAACATGCAGACCTTCCCTCTGAATGCTCCAGCCAGTCAGGGAAGAAGCTTGTCATGAAGGTCTTGGACTTGCACTAATCTACTGTCAGGTGGAGCGTATACCAACAGAAAATGAAACGCCATTGTCCATCTCCCCAAGAGTGGCTGTTCAAAAGGAATAATTCCAAGAACAAACATGTAACATTCTAGGAGAACCCCAAAATAACCCTGAGGTTACAAATAAACGTCTGCAGACCCATGAGTCCACCATCAGACAACCTTTAAGATGTAGCAAGATCTGAAGTGTGGAGAGATGATGCAGGAAACACCAACTTCTTCTGAGCTAAAGCCTTTCGGAGAAGAGGAGTGGACCAAGGTTCCTCATCAATGTTGCAGGCTCGATCAGCAGTTACAGAAAACCTTTAGCTGAAGGGCTTTGCTGCTCAAAGCTCCTTAAAGCAGAGGTTCACACACTTTACCAGAATCTACTAATGATCTGATCACACTTTAGTTCTGATTTATGAAGAAATATGGAGAATTTGAAAATGTTCACCACCCCTGGATCCGATGAGTCTTGGCTGTTAAGGAGCCCGCATCATGAAACCCATAATACTCCCTTTGTGAGGCACAGCCAATCAGAACAGAGCTCATTACTCATTCAATTATTGGTGTTTCCGTTTGACACTTTCCCCAATGTACAGTTACGGTTATTTACACTCGTCACTAATGTCTAATGTGGTGTCTACATTACACCCCCCCCCCCCCCCACCCCGCAATGAATATATGCTTGCACTTTTTCCTGTTTGTTTTCTTCCTATTTATTTCAATATTTTAGATGTATTTTAGCTGTAAAAGAGGTTATGAAGTGGTTGTGAATTGTGACCGTTTTATGTTTGTGAGCCCATAAGTGGATAAAAACAATGTGGGCCCTTTAACTCTTTGAACACATGGAAAAATGATTGATGTCTTTGTTTTGTATCACAGCACTGTAACCAGTCAGAGTATGTCACTAAACTGTCGGACATCCTGAACGTCATCTTCACGGTCCTCTTCACCATCGAGATGATCGTTAAGCTCATTGCCTTCAAAGCGAAGGTAATTCCTGATTGTTTATACCGCATGCAAAAGCTAGAACGTTTCCCCTAAAAGCCAGGTCTCGCTCTTCACCTGCAGGGTTACTTCGGAGACCCCTGGAACGTGTTCGACTTCCTCATTGTGATCGGGAGCATCGTGGACGTCGTCCTCAGTCAGGTTGATGTGAGTATGCTGAAGACCATCTGGAGAAGTGGTGTTTCCTCATAATGTCAGACCTAAACGTCTAGAACGTAATAGTAAAACCTTCCACAACAGGCAGTGACTGTGTGTATTTTAAACCTGCATCCAGAGACACCATTTCCAGAGACAAGCAAAGGCGGTCAGTACCTGCTCACAGGACAGTTAGAACTTTACAGCCAGCTCCAGACTCACCTCACCACTCGACCTCTGTTTGAGTCGCCGCTTTTCCACTGGCACAAGGAACCGCGCTGTACCCCAAACAAATGTTTTTCCGTTAGGAATAAACTGACCCGAGCTGCTCGACGGCGGGGCCGAAAGTGGGCCGCATCCGAGCCGACTGCATCACTGTTTTCTGATTGGTCGAAGATTGGTTTTCTGATTTGTCACAACATGGAAAGAGGCTGTTGTGAACTAAGCCCAGGACTGTCTGTTTGGGCTGAAGATAAATTTCAGTGGGAGTTTTCTACAACCATTAAAAAATGTATCTTTAATGTTGTGAGAAACGTGAAGGTGATCCAGGACGTCACTAACAAGTTATATGGTTTAAGTTTACTCGGATACAGAATGCAGGGAAAACATCACACATTTGAAAAAAAAGACTATAAATAATAAAAGACCACAATAACCAAAGTGACTCTGACAGAAAAGCTTTCCGCCTGTTTGACTCTATGGACGCGGTTTTGGGACGACCGGCTATAAACTGTGGAGAGAATTGAGTCAGAAACTCCGTTACCGGACTGAGATACACTGGAACATCAAAACCTGATTCAAGTTCAGTGCCATCTCAGAATAGTTTAGATACAGAACGGTTCCTGTAGACTTGTGGAAAAGTGCCTAGTGATGGTCACCTCATCTCACTTCATGGTCCTGAAATGCCACAGAGCACCAGTTTTATTCAGCTTCACCTCCCCGGCTGTTTTAATCTCACCACCGCATGCCTGAGGTTCTCCTGGACACTGTTTATTACGCCACCCCTCACTGTCTGCTATGGGCTTGTTACAGTGTTATAGATCAAATCTGTTGTATTTGTGCATCCTCTGTTTTTAAATCTTCCATCCACTCTCACCTCTGTCCCTCCCGGCCGCGCTGTGTCTCCTCCAGGCTGCTCTGGAGTCCAGCGGGGGACTGTACTGCCTCCACGGCTGCACTGTAAATATCAGCCTGCACTGCATGGGTCCTGCTGTGTGACTGTGTGGCTCGTTCTAATGCCTCTAACCTCGAATGCAGCGTGTGAAGAGAAAAGACCCTCATGCTTGCAGGAGTTTAGTTAACAGGTGTGGTTAAAGGACCAGTGTCCTACATTTTGCTTGGTTTCACTGTGTTCTGTGTTTATGGTCGAAATGACAATAAACCTGCTTGACTTGACTTGAATACTGTCTCCACCTGTCAAGTCCATTTGTGACAATTGTGTGGGTTTTTTGGGGGGTTAATTACTTTTTATTGAAGACAAACAAACAGCTGTGATACTTTAGGGGTTGGGAAACAGAAAACAGAAGGGGGGGGGGATAACAACAGATTAAAATTATGGAGGGTAAATACAATACAGAGAGTGAAATATTTTCCACAATTTAACACATTTAGTTTTATGGGAATCCTGTGAATTAAGCACATAAAGGGTTGAAACGCTCAATATAACCTCCGTGAGTGGGTGGGGTAAACTGCTGCAGCACAGAGAGGTGGGTATGTGTAAATGTGCTGGTTTTTATGATGTCCATAATTTCCATATATATGGACAGAGCAGACCGTGAACAATACTTTCATTTGAAAAAAGCAGGAATGTGTGTTTTTGCATTAAAGGCCCCTGTAAAGCTGTATTGTGTGATATTAATCTAATCGGCTCCAGAATGTTGACTGGGTTGTTAATTTACTGTCTGTCCAGCTGGTTGGTCTAAAATGTTCATAACACTTTTCCCCGGTTGAAATAAAATGACTGGAGACATTATTGCATACTTGGCCATGAAAATGCCAGGATTGGTCATATTTATTAATTTTGTTTTTTACTATATCTTTTCAGGAAACAAACCCAATGCAGGCCATCGCTGTAAGTATGCTGTAATATTCCTCTTTTAATATTTCATATTTTATTTTCTCCACTTACTGACCTCTGCTTCTTCGCTCGCAGTACGAAGAAAACGCTCGAGTCTCGATCACCTTCTTCCGGCTCTTCCGTGTGCTGCGTCTGATCAAGCTGCTGAACCGCTCGGAGGGCATTCGCAACCTGCTGTGGACTTTCATCAAATCCTTCCAGGTCAGACTGACAGAACTAGGAAGACTGGCTCAACACTCAATTCACAGATTATTATACTGTATATTATAGTCTGAATAATCCCTTTGATGTTTCAGAGGAGTAGTTTAGCCAAAGATCGGACGTCCACAGAGCTCCACTGACCACAGATCAATCAGTCGAGTCGCATTCGGCTCCAAATGATCCTTTTTAGTTCAGAACTGGAGCTACAAGGCTAATGTCGCTAACACTAGAAATCAATAGTCACCCAAATCTTTTACTGTAAACACAAACCTTTACTGTAAAAACTTCTCTGGACCCTCAAACCACATCCAGCTCTTCATTTAGGTGGACCAGATTTGTGGGTGTGGTTTAGGACACAGTATAACTTACTGTGAGCTTGTTATGCTAAACTATAAACTGCCTCTCCCCTTCTCTCTTCTTCCAGGCCTTTCCTCATGTGGCTCTCCTCATAGTGATGCTGTTCTTCATCTATGCCGTCATCGGGATGCAGGTGAGGGCGGTGATGTGCGTTTTCAGTTGAGGGAAGACCCTAACCCTAACTTTAAACAGGATATTTTATATTTACCTGGTTTGGTTATTTACATAAAATTATGGCATAACAAATTAGAATGTGACTATAGGCACATATGCAGTCACAAAATTCTTAGCTAATTTTATGCAAACAAATATAAATTATTTGACAAAACCAACATGTATTTAAAACATGGAACACATTTTTCTTAATGTAAGTTTTCAAAAGACAAGACCAGGTACTGCAGCCCATTAGTCCAGCCACTTTCTGAATGCCTGCTTAAACCTGCTCTTACCGACTTTATTAAACTCACCTTGCTGGTACACCTGAGCTACAGCTCTTCTGTTTCTAAATACAGATTTTTTTTAGCCGTCCTTTAGCCCTTCTGCTTCTGAAACAGAAGCACTGCTGGATCAGTATTTTTGTATGGAGATGGATTGCATGGTGTTGGGACGGAGGGAGTAGTGATGGGCGGGACAGTGGGAGTACTTACAGACAAGAAGAGGGTAAGGTGAGAGGCCCATGGACAGGTCCGAAGGCATTGCATGGGGCTGACGGACAGATCAGAGGGCGTGGCGAGGGGATGATGGACAGATCGGAGGGCGTGGCGAGGGGATGATGGAAAAATCAGAGGGCGTGGCAAGGGGATGATGGGCAGATCAGAGGGCATGGCGAGGGGATGATGGACAGATCAGAGGGCGTGGCACGGGGAAGATGATAGACAGATGATGGACAGATCAGAGGGCGTGGCGAGGGGATGATGGACAGGTCAGAGGGCGTGGCGAGGGGCTGATGGATGGGTGGAGGGTGTGATGAGGGGATGATGGACAGATCAGAGGGCGTGGCGAGGGGATGATGATGGACAGATGATGGACAGATCAGAGGGCGTGGCGAGGGTATGATGGACAGATCAGAGGGCGTGGTGAGGGGGATGATGGACAGATCAGCGGGCGTGGCACGGAAGATGATGGACAGATGATGGACAGATCAGAGGGCGTGGCGAGGGGATGATGGACAGATCAGAGGGCGTGGCGAGGGGATGATGGACAGATCAGAGGGCGTGGCGAGGGGATGATGGATAGGTCAAAGGTTGCACTGAGCAGCTGGTGGGTAATAAACCGATGATCTCCTCTCGCTCTTCCTCACTAGGTGTTCGGTAAAATCGCTCTGGTGGACGGAACAGAGATCAACCGCAACAGCAACTTCCAGGCGTTCCCGCAAGCCATTCTGATCCTGTTCCGGTGGGTCACGTTTCCTAGACGACTCTGTGATCTGGAGTTTTGCAGAACAGAACAGTGTGGGTGATTCTGACCTCTGATTGGCTCTGCAGGTCGGTGACGGGCGAGGCCTGGCCGAAGCTCATGCTGGCCTGCATGTCCGGAAAGCTCTGCGACCCGAAATCGGACTTCGCCCCCGGAGAGGAGTACAGCTGCGGAACCAACTTCGCCGTCTTCTACTTCCTGAGCTTCAACATGATCTGTGGCTTCCTGGTGAGAGAACCTCCTCCTCCTCCACTGGCAGGTCCCAACGAGGACGCTGTTCCGTTTCTAGAAAACACCTGATCTACTCTACTCTGATCGTTTATTAATCAAACTCATCCTGTAGATTATCAATCTGTTTGTGGCGGTGATCATGGACAACTTCGACTACCTGACCCGCGACTGGTCGATCCTGGGTCCACACCATCTGGATGAGTTCAAGAAGATCTGGGCGGAGTATGATCCTGAGGCCACGTGAGTCTAACCCACCAAACAGAAACCCTCTTTCTGTGTTTCTGTTGATTTCCTGAATGTGTAATAAGTACATCCTCTACAGAGGCACACTTTTAATTCACATTTAATTTACACAGTTAATTTACTGTGTGTTATAAAACGCAAAAGTTGTGTTTTTTTAAGTATATTATGGAAATTGTGCACTAAAATAAAAACAAATGCTTTATCTGTGTGTCACTGGAAAATACATGAGCATATTTGCACTTAGAAAAAATGTAATTTGACAATTCAACGTCCATCCCGATTTCAAAACACTTTTTAAGACTGAAACCAGTAAAAGCAGTCATTTTTCCTGATATGAAGGGGCCGGATTAAACACCTGGACGTGGTGACTCTGCTCCGGAGGATCCCGCCACCTCTGGGGTTCGGGAAATTCTGCCCCCACCGCTCTGCCTGCCAGGTGAGAGTTCTGGGAAATGCAAGTCCAGATTTTTGTCACAGCACCTAAAAAGTCATATTCTACAGTAATTACCCGTAAAATTTTGGCAAAGCGGGCAGTGTTTCATGCAGTCCTGACCGTCCAGTGCCGGCACCAGAGCCAATCTACGGGGCTGGCATCTAACCGACCTAGGGGGGGCACTATCGAGGGTGAGCTGGGGGGGATTGGTTGGCTGTGGTTATGGAGCACGGCGACGGACCGGGGGGGTTGTTGCACGGCGACGTTCAGCCGTGCGTAAGATAGGCTTTTAAATCTGTTCTAACCAGGATGGTGTTTTGTGTTTCAGTGAACCAGTCCATCCTGTAATGCATTCATTCTGAAATAGTTTTAGGTTGTTTATCTGCAATAACTGTAATGTGATGTTCAGTCCTGCTGTGATTGATAAACAGATCTACACTGACCAATCAGCTCTATTTAGAAATTAGGGCGATCACTAATGATGTTTGTAATTTAATAATGTAGTGATTATAAATCATGTAATCAAATACACATATTTTATAACAGCAGACTTTTGATTTTACTGTAAATAAAGGAAACTTGTAACTATAAACATACACAGTTTTTGAGATCCTGCTGGTGTGTTTCCTCCCTTTCAGTGATGTTCACAACAGTGCCCTCTTGTGGAGAATGTTCAGACTGCTGATAGCGCCTTTATTAATGATCCTCTCTAATAATGATATCAATATTGTTTAGTCATTTAATTTTAACGGATACATTTTTAATCATAGTATTCATGGCAGTCCTATTAGAAATACAATAAATGTATTTACATTTGAATAATAATAATAATAATAATAATTGTGTAAAACTGTAAAATTGAAAATGCTGCTGTGATATAGAGGTCCCAGGTGCATCTATGGATTTCTCTTTCTTTTTTATTGACAGCGTCTGATTTCCATGAACATGCCCCTGAACAGCGATGGAACCGTCACCTTCAACGCCACGTTGTTTGCTTTAGTCAGAACAGATTTGAAGATTAAAACTGAAGGTCTGAAATGCCAGAGAAAATTCATAAATGCTGCCTCTAGTACTGGTTTTACATTAAATTATCTCACAGAATATCCTGTGTGTGTCTGTCAGGCAACTTTGAGCAGGCTAATGAGGAATTAAGGCTCATCATTAAGAGCATCTGGAAACGGACCAGTATGAAGCTGCTGGACCAGGTCATTCCACCTATTGGAGGTGAGCTACCCCAGTCCAGCCGCCTTCGCATGCATTAACGGAGCAGTTTGGTTGAAAAGTCAGAACTCCACGGTGCTCCACTGACCTCAGAAAAGTAGTTTGAGTGCCTTCTAGTGGAAAATGTTCAGACTGCTAAAAACGGCTTTAATGATTTGTTTTGTTTATCCTCCCAAATTTCAAGGCAATCTCTAATCTTACATTTTAATTAATTTGCTTTTTTAGTTTTTATGACTATGCGAGTCTGTAAGATTCTCTTAGATTTCCTAAGCTGGATCAGACTAGTGGACGTGGTTTAGGACACAGTATGACCCACTGTGAGCTGTTTTGTAGATCTTTGTTTCCTGGCTCTGATTGAGATGTTTTGTGATTGGCTGTAGAGGACGAAGTCACTGTCGGGAAGTTCTACGCCACCTTCCTGATCCAGGAGCACTTCCGTAAGTTCATGAAACGCCAGGAGGAGTATTACGGCTACCGGCCCACAAAGAAGGGCGCATCAGAGATTCAGGTACCACAGCCACAGCACAAGGAATCACTGTGATACACATTACCTGAGAATAGTAAGATAAATATTAAAATAAATATTCTATGAGTATAAATTAAGATTTACCTGAGCAGGGCATACACTGTAATTAAATCTGCATTTACACTAATATAGTGTTACAAGATTACATTTCTACACTGCGCAACCTGTGTGTTCACATTCTTTCCTGTTCCTCGGTCCTCCAGGCTGGTCTGCGCACTATAGAGGAAGAAGCTGCCCCTGAGCTCCACCGGGCCATCTCAGGAGACCTCATCGCTGAAGATGATATGGACAGAGCCATGGAGGCAGGAGAGGAGGGCATCTACAGGGTAATGCCCTTCTCTCAAGGTGGAGTCCACCTGAAGGAAAGCCGCCTTCAGTACAGACTGACGATCAGCGGATCAGTCCGAAATACACTGAACATTACAGATTTTTAAAAAATCTTCCATGCACATCAATGATAAGATTCTTTGTCACATGCATAGTCATACAAGTACAACACACAGTGAAATTATTTCTCTGCATTTAACCCATTCACCAAGTGAAGCAGTGGGCTGCCACCACCGAGGCACCTGGGGATCAGTGTGTGGGGACAGTACCTTGCTCAAAGGTACCTCAGCGGTGACACTAGCAGCTGGGATTCGAACCCCAACCCGCTGATTGCAGGGCCAACGCCCTAACGACTAGGCCATCCAGCTGCCTAGAATTTACTTTGATGTATGCATGAATTAAATGTAATATTTCAGATTATCGCACCAACAAACTTCCAGTGTACTTAGAAATTAGAACCATCTAATCAAATAATGTGTTGAGTGTTTTGACGATTAATGGAATAATCATGTACTTGCAAAATATGTAAATTTACTTTTTTAATGTGTAACTATAAGCACACTCAGCATGTGAGACCCTGAGGGAGGGGATCTCCTCCCTCTCAGCGATGCTCACCAAGGCAGTTTGCTGATCTCGGCTTTATAATAATCTGTGGATTCCTTGGAAGACACTAATCTAAAAATCTTTACCTTTGAAACAATTGGCTTTTTTAAATTTAGTTTTCATGACTACATGACTAGGTAAGATTATTATGGATGGTTTCACACCACACACACTGAATGTCTTTGTTTACATCCATTGAATTTTGAGTATCTGTTTATTTACTTGTTTAACCCGTTGTTCTAAAAAAAACACATTAGCAAGTCCACTAGAGACATTCTAGACAGTCTAGACAGTTTGCATGATGCTAATTGATGAGTATAAACTAATAACACAGGCTTTGTAGCTCCAGCACAAAACCAAACATCTGCAGGTCCTGTGTTTGGGTAAAAGGGCAAATTCAAGCCAAACAAATGCAGCGACTGGTTAATGTCGATGTTCCTTTAATCCCATCTTCACCTGTGTCCTCTCAGAGAACCGGAGGTCTGTTTGGTGGGCTGAACGCTGACCCGTTTGCATCCGAGCCCAGCAGCCCCACGGCGGCCCAGACCAGCCAGCGGCCGCTGCAGTTCTCCGAGTCTCGCCCGGAGGACACGGAGTCTCCGCCTGACTCCGTCTTTCTCCCAAACACAGAGTTCTTCCCACCAACCCCCACCAGAATAAACGCCAACAACAACGCCAACTTCACTGAGGGGTGAGCACTTCATCACACCGGCCTGTTCTTTAGGGAGGGACAGACCAGAAACACTCTCTGATATTCACTGGGACTTTCCCACTTTCCTTCACTCCTCTAAAACTCTGACCTTTCTTTAAACATCCAGATTTGTGGTTGAGCGAGAGTCGGCTGTCGGAACCAGAGACCAGTCCTTCGAGGAGTTAAGTGAGTAAAACAAAAACGACACACAAATGAGGCAAAGCTGACCCTTTGCAGAGCGTTTAGACCTCCTCGGTAATCAGAATCAGAAAACTTTATTGATCTTGGAGGAATTTGCTAGTGTCATGACTGCACAGACACAGAGACATGGAGACAAGAAAATATAAAATATAATATAAATCCAATAAAAACAGAAATACCATAGATAGATAACTTACAGTTAAGTGAATTATTAGTAACACTAATGGTAAATAAGAATCTGTTATTGCTGTAATAGAGATCAGGAGTTGATATTGATATAAGCAGTGATATTTCACTCTGTGAGACTATTGGACATAATAAGATATTGAACATAATGATAATGTTTTAGCACCGAAAAGAAAACTTGTGCTTGATATTGCACATGGTAGACTGTTACACATCATAGTAGTATAATATTGCACATGATGATCATGTTTTAACCCAGTAAGAATTTGCAACAGGTCATTGCATAAAAAGAATTAAAAACTCTGAAACAGGAGACTCCAGCATGTTCCAGGGAGGAGCATCGTCCATCAGAGACGATGAAGACAGGAGCCAATCAAACTTCACCGTCAGAACCGACGTCACGCAGGTGAGTCTAAACAACCGGTGCCTCCCTGTCTATAAGTCAGTACCAGCTTCTGCCTGCCTTCACTTGTCGTGTTCTTAATCTTCTCCCAGTTTCCTTACGATCCTGTGTTCGGTGGAGAAAACACTCCTAAAGCCGCAGAGGAACGCGAATCAGCCGCTGATCGGCTCATCCAGCAGGTAAACCGGACAAACCGATTAACACTGGGAGCCTTGGGAAGTTACACAGGGCGGATGCTTCCATCAGGGCTGTTGGGCGACCAAAGAGGAAAGGCAGGAGTTCTTCAGTCCCACTCTACCAGTGTTACACGCACTGGGACTGTTTTAGACTGTTTGTCTAGAATGTCATGTTTGTCTAGAATGTCATAGTCCAACCAGCGTCAGCCATGTACGCAGTAGCACCACCCTTCTTGGGTGATTTTAGTCTGGCTGGAGATCATCCAGATCACTCCGAACGTTAAGATGTGTTTTTGGAACCTCATGTTACCATGTGTAGGGATCTGTTATGCTGCCATCTGGTGGTTACCAGGTGGTATTGCTATGTGCGGTGACAAGAAAAAACGAATTGCTAAGTCTCTTTAGCTAGCTGTTAATTCCTCCATAAAATATCATCCATCCTTAAATATCATCACAAAAAACGCCTCATCTAAAAGATTTGCCACTGTATATTATGATGTTGTCACAAAGCAGCTTTAGGGAAATTCGGGTTTGAACCCCTGGTGAACAAGCCAGAGGCTACAGTGGCAGGAGATCTCTCATAGAGCAGGAGGAAGGAACCTTGAGAGCAACCAAGACTCAGCTGTTCTGACAGGGAAATTGAAGGACTCAGCTATAGTGTATTAAATAATGAACGGAAAAGTGTGTGAATCCTCACTGTAAATGATTGTGCTTCACTTTTCAGACTCTGAGGAACGGTGGTCTCGACACCCTGGCTCAGGACCCCCACTTCATCTCTGTGACTAAGAATGAGATGGCGGAAGCCTTGAACATCAGCACGAAGGAGATGGAGGGCGTCTCTGAGGGAATCCTGAACGGACGCAGCGGGAAGATAGTGAAACGTAAAAGACGTCCCATCCCGGTTCCACCCGGTTCCAGGCCCGCTGAGGCGAGAGACGCCACCACCGCAGTGTAGATCTTCACCCAACACCAGAAACGATGACCTACTTCATGACTGACCTGACCAGGCTTCACTGAGTCCAAGCACTCAGCCTCACTCCACCCGAAAAGGCTCTTTTACAGCCGTCAACTCAGAACATGTCTTTTAGAAATAAAGTATTTGTGAGGACACTTGGTGAGTTCTCTGTGTGGACTGGAGTTTAGCCGAGGTGAGGTGCGGCACCGTGTTTACTTAACTTTACTGAGGGGTCATTTAAGGTCAGTGGGCCTTGGGAGCCGAACGTCAGTCTGGATTTTTCTTTTCTTTAGACAGGTAGGGCTGGACAGGTTTTTGCTCTTTGAAGCAAGTTGCTGATATTTTTAGAAGGATATGTTTTGATCTGTCCTACAGAATGTGAACAGTTATTGTATTAAACATATTTTAATTAAGACATTGTGATAAAGGTACTTACATTTCATCCATCCCTAGCCATATAGATATTAAAGTTCCCCGTAATTCCCTGTAAACAGTGTGTTGAGCTTGAAACAGTCCATTGCAGAGACTCTGATTTCTTTACAGTAAGGGTGAGTGGAACCAGATGTCTCCAACACAAATCCAGGTGTTTTATTCTCTATCGCCCCCCAGTGAGTGTTTATATGAATGTTGATGATGTAAAATAGTGAACCTAAACTAAATACATTTTCTCTGGGGACTATTTTACCTCATGACACCCTGCATGTATCCCTCCACCATGAATGGGTTTAGTTTTAGGACCAAAATCTTCTCAGAACTCTCAGGAGTCATGCGGCGCAACCAGAACCATCTGATGGAAGAACTTTCTGTGAGGAGCTTTTAGAGACAGACGTCTGGTTCCATTCACC
>JBBPCY010000018.1:11688952-11702595 GCA_037974405.1 Brachyalestes nurse
CTATGTGCTGTATTCCAGCAGCTTCACTCCTGATTCAGTTTCTGATGGGATGAAACAGAGTCACACATGCACACACTGTGCACATTTTTTGTTTGGAATTTTGAATCGAGTGTGGTCAATAGTGTATGCAACAATAGTGACATTTTACACAGACACACTCCCACAAATTACAAAAGCAATAAAAAAAATGATGCAGTCTCATTGTTTTCCATGGCTGTATAATAGATGCAATAAAGTGGAACTTCAATGCGTAACGTGCCATCACTTCTGTGATTATATGAAACATATAACTAAATCCTGAGCGTGTTTGAGAAAAAAATCGGAAAGCTATAAAGTAACTAGTCTAATGCTTCATTCAGAGGAGCACCACACCAACCTCAAAGAACCGTTATCAAGAATAATATGAATACACACAGTTTTTTGGCCAGGGAGCAGTCTGCAACTGTGAGAGGTTATCTTTAAAACTACAGACCTGACTCTGGCCTTTTTGAGACGGGTAGATCCGATTTTTCAGCATATCTGATTTAAGTGGGACAGATGTTCTGCAGTCTGAACAGCACAAAGACACATCAAATCTGGCATTTCTCAATCAGATTCAGGCCACAGCCGTAGGTGCTTTCAGATCTCTAGACATCTGACTTGAGTTTGATCAGTCTGATTAGATTTTATGTGGGGCTTTTTGGACATTTTTTTTTTCACATTATTTTTTCACATCATATGGTAGCTTCAATGTGGAGGCAGGCACTGCAGTAAAATAGTTTTACAGTGAATGCTGTAATTTTGCAGAGACTTTCAGTAGAAAGTCAAAACCTCTGAACCCTAATGGTAGCGCTTATTAAATAACGTTGTATGCTGACCCTTGCTGGTGACAGACCACTGCTTCACTTGAATGGGTTAAATACAGAGAAAGAATTTCACATTGTTCACACTGGGTGCAGTGCTATGCTGTGTTCATGCATGACTATAAAGGACAACTTTACTTTAACACAATGCCTGTCAGGCACAAGAGGAATATGTATAATTTCTGTGGTGAGCCTCACCTCAAGTCTTTTTATAAGCCCCAACATCCAATCTATATTCAACAGAAATTCTGTAAGAATGCAGTTCTTAGACATTTCTTTGTTAAGAAAAGATTTTTAAAAATCTTTTAGAGGCAGTATTTTTATCCCATTCAAGAAATCCTACCCAAGGTCTCACTCACTTGAAGCCTCAGGGCTGACCTTAGTTTTAGCAAGGAAAGCTGTACAGGTAAGAATGTGGGCGTTCTTTAAGAATTAAACATGGATGTTGTTTTCAGACATACATAGTGGTCAAATAGCTTGTTTCCATGGATCTGCCTGTTGTACACTTACAATACCATGTCGATCAGAAGGGAAACAGAAAGACCTCACCAGCAAGACAGAGCTGTATAGAGGCCAATATGTGAAGTAGTATTTGGATACAAAGAGCAAACTGGAACAAAACAGATCTGCCTGAATGCACAGTTAAAAAAGGCTCTTCACTCACACAGCTCATTTACAAAATGGTTCTTTCTAGTGAAAGATTTTTTTGGGTGAGTACAAGTGGTTGTTTTGTGACAGGGCATGCATTATTATGTACAAAGGGCCGGCGTTGCTGATGATTTTCACCCTAACGAAGTTGGGAGTGAGTGCTGTGGAGTAATGGAGGTTTAATGTGTGCACCGGCATAAAATATCTGATTTGGGGGGATATGTCTTTTTTATTATTGACAGCGGTTGAAAGGATAATGTGCTTGTTAGTCTTCTCCCTCCATTCAGTTTGAACTCCAGAGCTGTTTTCACACTTCAAAATCTACTCTTCCTCAAGTAGTGATGAAAAGTGCAAACACTAAAAATACGCCAACTTTTAGCCCACTGGTGGATCAGGACAGCTAACATGGCCTACTTGAAAATGTAACTTGTGAACTGAGTCAATGATGATCTTTTGATAAGGTAAACGTACGGCTTTAAAACAACTGAATCAGAAACAAAATCAAAATCAAATTACAAACTATAACTTTATATGACTGTTTTATAACATAATTTTGTGAGTGTTTTGAGAGGGTTCAGGCAGTAATTCACAATTTTCAGCCTACTGAAATAAATGATAAAACATTTCTTACAGTCCAGTGTGGACTGTATAATAATAATAATAATAGCAATGGCAAGAATGGCTTTTGCTAAATATCCCATCTTTTAAGAGACCACTGGGAGCCCAGGATTTCTGGCCTCAACTGAAGAAGTGATTTTCCAGTTATGAATTGTTATAGATTTTCACCTTATATTACACCTTATATACACTGAACAGATTTGAACATTTTTTAAATGGGATTTTGATTCTGGAACCCTGGTTGACCCATAAACACCAGGACGTGTAGTGATGCTCCAGATGGCAAGGTCCTTCTGCTGCCTGGTTCCATATCGTCAATTCTAAATGCGGTAGGCCTGCAGAAATGTTCGGTAGCTCGTTTATTGTATTTGTATCATTACTTTTGACAGGATCACAGAAGATATCATCTATATGCACAAACATTTATTTTCTTTCTAAGTACAAATAACAATGCATTGGTCATTTCTAGGTTAATTTTATATCAGTATATTTATACCTAGGGTAATTTTATTCTAACATACCACCCGACAGTCTCGAAAATTAGTAGTGTGGTGATTGGTTCAGGCACAGTGTTGAGGTGGTTGGTGCTGTCGCCTCACAGAGAGAAAAGTCTTGGGTTTGATTCCAGGCCAGGGTCCTTTCTGTGTGCAGTCTGCATGCTCTGCGTAGGTTTCACCTAGGAGCTCTCGTTTCCTCCTCAGTACAAAGACATGTATGGTAAGTGGACTGGAGATGCTAAATTGTCCCTTAGTGTGACTGTATTTGTCTCGTGACCCGTCCAGGCTGTTTCACAGCCTTTCATCCTATGGGTGCTGGGATAGGCTCCAACACCCCTGCGACCCTGGTTAGGATAAGCAGTTTAAAATGAATGAATGCCTGAATGAATGCTTTGTGGAGATGTAGCACTACAATCGAAGGATGGTAGATTTCCGCTTTTCTCTACACTGTTGGTACTCCTGTTGCTTGATGATCTTTAAACATTTGCCCAGCACCTAATAGAAAAAAAGATCATTCAGCATGAGGTAACAAAGGAGATCTAAATCACATTTGTATGCTTGCCAGGTTTCTCTCAGCTCTCCGATCCTGTTAGTCTTGGGCCTTTTCTACCATCTAGTTTTAATCTTGGCTCCCTGTTACAAAGTCCGTGGTGGAATCTATAGATTTTGGAATCAGTATTATTTGAATTGAACATGATTAATTCACAATATTCTTTAGATTTACACTGGAAGATTAGTACAAAAGTAAACATTAGTACAAAAAGTTACTAAATTGACCAGAAAATTTCCACCATCATGGAAATTCATGTCACTGACATGATGATAGCACTGATATTTTTTAGCCGTGTATTTTACCTTCCTGGTGTCTTGCGGAAGAATCACTCCATCATCCCAAAGTCTGCCTGACGAGAAAAATGCTGAGCTCTCTTCCTTCAGCCTTAAAAAAAAAAACAATATTCATATGAAAAATATTTAACATTATTATATTAATACGCAGCAGATACTGAAGTCCCATAACATGTCTAAATCAATAAAGAAGTTTAAAGACTGTCTCTTACAGCTCATTAATGCGCAAGGCCTCCTCTTCATCCTGCACCAAAGCACCAGCATGGCCTGGGGCCAAAACCGACACTCTAGCATTAGGCCACAGAAATAGGAAGTTGGGGTCAAAAGCCCTCCCACACTAAAAAGTAACATAAAAAAGAGAAATGCATTATTAATGTATTAATGTCTTTAACTCATTAATTATTATTCAGTAACTATATGAGAAACTATTTCACAATACTCTGAAGTTAAAGTGAGGATCGTAAGCCTGGATCCACTGCAGCGTCTGCTCTGGTTATGGAGTTTAAAAAGGTTTTCTGCTTTGGTAAAAGGGGGAATAATCAATATGCTTTGCTCAGACACTATTAAATACTGAACATTCAATTATGTACTGACCATAGCATAGCTATCACCACCATGGCAGCCTCCGATGACCACAGTGATCTTAGGAACAGAAGCACAGGCCACAGCAGCCATCATGGATCCCTGAGCTTTGAGTCTTTCAGTGTTGGACTCTGCCTGAGCAAGAGAAACAAAAACACAATTAATTCATAAAACAACAAACTACAGGCAATACATTCTGCTGTAACTGCGTTACAATCAGTGTGGTTCATAAAAGGGATAAAAACAGGGGTTATGATCTTTACCACACAAATACAGGCGTTTTAATTTCCCATATAAAACTGACCCTACACATGTCTGTTTGCTTTTATGCAATGGTGATGGTAAAATAGTGATACATTTAAAACCAATGTTTTATTTTGGGTCTATTTTGCTTTACAGCACCCTGCACATACTTCTATGCCCTTATGATTTTACAAATAAAGTTTAGGCCAAAACCTTCTCATGACTACTAGACAAAAAATGTCTCAGGTCACCAGGCAGTGTATAACCATTCTGTATAAGAGCTTTCTGTGATTTTGAGAGGCTTTCGCTTTAACAGTCCTCCTGACATCTGGCTCCTATCGCCACCACTGTAACCAATTCTGAAACTGTTTCTCTAGAATGAAATATTCATATCAAACCATTGAAAAACTTGGTTTACATTTTAACAATTATGCAGAAATAATGTTAAACAATCAGTTGATCAATTTAAATTGCAAAGACTAAGGTCATGTTTACTGTGCTGAGAATCATGGTCAATAATATTTCCCAGCGATCCCTGTTCTACTACAACAACATCTACGATTAGTATTCTTGCCATATTTACATCGGTGTGAAAATTTACTTGAGGAACTAAGTGACCAAACTGAGGAGCAATGATGTAACAAAAGCTTCCTTATGAATTTGAACTCCATCCATTGGCAACGCTGCTGTACCTTGGTTTTTGAGAAAGTGTGGACAGGCTCTGGCACTGTGTTCTGCAGGAAGATAAGAGGGATGCCTCTCTGGTCACACAGCTGGACAAAATGGCTCCCTTTCAGGGAGGCTTCGTATGTCAGCTCCCCATTGTTTGCCACAATGCCAGTGAGATGTCTGGTAAAACAGAAAGAACAAAAAAAGGGTTCTCTCAGAGTGTTCCAAGCTCATGTACAGAGTAAGCCTCAGTATAACTCTTTATATAAGCCAGAAGGGTGAAAACCATAGGTACTGGATGAAAATATGTGGAAAAATAGATCAAATTAAGAACAGATAAGACCAAATTAAGAACAAAATAAACATGCAACACAAAATGTAAACATACAAAAAAAAGTGCGTGAAGTGATAGCAATATTAAAAGAACACTACTAATGTACCAAATCGCTAAAACAGTGTTTCTTTATCTTGGTGACCCACAGCACTGTACAGTTTTCCTATTAGATGCCTCAACCTAAATGATCCAGCTCATGAAAGAGTCCAAAATCGGATCCAGATCAGAGGTGGTGAATCAAAGAATACTTTGAAATGTGTAGTGTTGTGCATCAATGGCAGCTTTCAAGGAACAAAGGGCTACAACCTAAGATTCAAAGCAATACAACCATACAAACATCTAGTGGAGGATGAAAGGAGGAGTCAAGTGGCTCTGTTATGCCTTTTGGTGGAAAGACTTGCGAAGTCCATGCCAAGGTGCACTGAAGCTGCTCAGATGGCCAAACACTGTACTAAGAACACTAAAAAGGTGTTTTTTCCTTAAATTTATAAGCCATTTGTATATAGCTTACACCTACAAGGAACTGTTTAATCTTCTTTTATTAGCCTTAAGTCAGTAGGCCCAGATAGTCTTTAGTCCCATATAGTGATAAGAAATTCTGAAATCCACAGGAAAGACCATAATACATGCTTGAAACAGGGTCTATACTTCTTACCCTTTTATTTTGGCGAACCCAGTCAGGAGAGTCGTACCGTAGCGAGTCTTGTACTCCTGGAACCGACTACCATCAGTCAGTCGACTAACAATCTAAAAATACAAGGACAGACAGGACACTGTTCCTCCAGCTCCTTTTTCTCTGGGATGATTTGTGAACATGTGTAAATGCATATACACCTTACCAGTCTGACATCTAGGCTGTAATTGTAGCTTCGTGGTGCAAGACCCATAAGCTCCTCAGCACTAGGCAGGGGCTCCTCAACCTCAGTGGCGTTCTCCTCTGGGAGTTCAAAGTTGAGAGTGGAGATGATGTTCCTGGTGTACTCGTACGCCTCACTCTCGACAGCAGCAAAATAGTCCACACAGCCACTCACCCTGGCAAAAAGCAGCAACATACATCAAACATGTGGGTACATATTGAGGGAACTTGTGGTGTAATGTTTTAGGGGATATTATAATGTTATAATCTTTAGTGGATGTTCTTCTTTTACTGCCGTAGGAGACAACTAAATTCATTAAAGATACATTCCATCCAATATATACTTGGAAAGGCAGTTTGACTGCACATATTAAAATTATTTTGGTGATCCTAAAGCAAGGGTGTTAAATCCACAAAAAGACAGTGTGGCTGTGGGTTTAATCTGCTAAAAGAAGACTCTAAGAATACCAAAATTTGTCACAGGACATTGGACAAAAAATCTGTCATGGGGAGTCAACAAAAACTCTTCCCAATGGGTGTGGGGTATAGGGGGACGAATTAAATCTGACTCCAGATAATGAGTGTATCAAGAGAGCAAGGATTTTAAGAGAACTGGAACAATGCCTTGGTTTTGTTTTTACTCACTCTGAGTGCAATGTTGCCCCTCCAAGATCTTCAGGGGACACTTCTTCACCTGTAGCAGCTTTAACCAGGGGTGGGCCACCTAAAAATATGGTCCCTATCCTGTGCACAATCACTGCCTCATCTGCCATAGTGGGAACATATGCCCCACCAGCCGTGCATGATCCACACACCACTGCCACCTGCAGGTCATTCATAAAATAACACAGCATAAAGTTCTGAAAAATTAATAATTCAAACATCCCTAAGAAACATTTATCCCTATTAGTGCTTCTGTCAATACTGTTCTGTGTACAATCTGTTTACAAGTACAAGGTAAAAATGTATCATACCTGTGAAATCTTCATTGCTGACATTATAGCTTCATTGTAAAAAGTGCGGCCACCATGGTTCTTATCAGGGAAGATCTCGGACTGTTGACACAGTTATTTTTGCAAAAATTATTATGACAGTAGACAGTATCCGGACAGTAGAATTTTAGATTTGTAGAGAGCAACTTACCTGCAGAGGTAAAAATGCACCCCCGCTGTCGACCAAGTATACACAGGGCAGACGGTTCTGAATGGCCACTTCTTGCGCCCGGAGTTGTTTCTTTACCGTAATAGGATAGGCTGTGCCTCCTTTCACTGTGGCATCATTGGCAATGAACACGCACCACAGCCCATTTATTTTACCAACACCTGTATGGAGCAAATATAAATGTCATTCTTTATATGCTGAAAGGGAAGGAGATATTAATGCAGTATAAACAGTATTGATAACTATGTGTTTTTGTCCTGTACAACTGTTCACATGAGATGAAATACCTGTGAGACAGCCAGCCGACGGAATGTCTCCGTAAGGTAAACCCAGCCCGGCAAATGGTGAGAGTTCTAGATAGTCTTCATCATCCAACAACATGCGAAGTCTCTCTCTGACCAGAACCTTCTGATTTCTTTGCGTGTGTCGAGCTATGGCATTTTTACCACCTCCCTTCAACACTTTCTCCCTGTGTTCTAGGTACCTGGAGAAAAAAATAACTTGGTAAACCAAGTATTTAATATGAACTTTAGTTAAATCAAATAATATGGTATAAACAAAGCTTTCAATATAGAAAACAGTTCTCATGCTAATTACTATATAATGACCATGAGCTATAAATCAATGCAATAAAAATGGGGTGATATTTAAAGGAAGCAGTTTAGAGAGGTAATTTAGTATAACATACTTTTACCTTTGCTGACACACCTGGCTGTTCCGTAAATTTGCTTCAAACACGTGGTTGTGTATCAGCTGAAAAGCCCCATCTATTACTGGAAAGGCACTTGGTAACCTTCTTCTGGGTGCACTTGAGCTCATGCAGCGGTTTAAGGCTGGTTTGGGTGTCCAGTTTTGCGGCTGAGTGTTTAGTGTCCGGTTCTGCAATGGACTGGCTGAGGTTAAATGTGTTTTTTGGCACAAAACACAGTTATATATTGCTGCTGTATGATTCTTTTCTATGACATATGACAATGGCTGGGAGAATGATGTGTTCCCTAGGCTTCTCCATCCATTCAGACAGAACAAGCTGTTAAAAGAAAGAAGACCAACAGTTTAATACTTAACAGTCCAAAAAAACAATTATGAGACTTTCTTACTTGACAGACTTTCTCCTGAGCTGTCACACAACTAATGCCAAAGGTTCACTGTAAATGACATTTACACCATGTTCTATGTACTTAAGTATAAGTTTGATAATCCAATTTCTACATTTCAGTCATCCATATTTAGTTGACAGTTGCCGTTTGGTGTTCGCTTTCACTCTAATAGGTTTTTTCAGCGTCTGGCTGCTGTTGACCTGGTGGTTCGGGACCTGCCCCTGTATTTGGAAGGCCGTGGGTTCGAATCCAAGGACAGCCAATGGCACCACTGAGGTACACTTGAGCAAGGTACTGTCACCACACACTGCTCCCCGGGCGCTGTGTTCCCACCTGCCTTCTGCTTCACTTTGTGAGTGGGTTAAATGCAGAGACCAATTTCGTGTTGTTTACACTGTGTGCTGTGGTGTGTTCATGTACGTATGACAAATGGACACTTAACACTTTTTAAACTGGTCACACCTCTAACACTGGGAATAGAATTTTATTTTAGGCCAAAAGGACAACAAGGAGAGAACAGCACCCACTAAACTGTTATAACTGATGCTTTTTTGCAGTTCCATATGCATTCTATTATATATATAAAGTTTTTCAAAGTTGATGAATGACAGCTTTCCAACTGAAAGAATGCCAAGAGTATGCAAAGCCAACTGAAAGAATGCCAAGAGTATGCAAAGCTGTAATCAAGACAAAAGGTGGCTACTTTGAAGAACCGAAAATATAAAACATACTGTATTCTTTTTGTTTACTGCATTATTCCCCATGTGTTCCCTCATTATTTTTGATGTTGTCAATGTTATTCCACAAGGTAGAAAATAATGAAAACCATGGAAAACCACTGCATGAGAAATTTTATATATATATAAATATACGTTTATGCTACAATACCCTCCTGACAATTACAGAAGTAACGTTAGTTAGTAATAGAGCGCCACCGAGAGACCCTTGCACTTTCTTGTTTTACCCAAGTGTGCTAAAGGTCATTTAACCTTAATTGTCAGGAACTGTTGACTAGGTAGCCAACACTACAGTACATAATTTATCCCTACATTATATGAAGTTGTGCATTCTTACCTTGTTATGCTGCGGTACATGATAAAAAAAAAACTCTGACTGTATTTTTCAACATTTATTTTTGTGCCGTGTTACTTCCAAATCTGTCCGGGGGGAAGCAAGGCACAACGCGGAACTGCAGCGAGATCACCGCTAAAGATCTGCCCTGAACTCACACTTTTCAAAATAATCATTTAAGTGCTTTATGGGGCCGTTTAAATACAGATATTAAGTAGGAAAGTAATACTTCTTCTTCCCTGGTTAGAAATCTATTTGTAGCTTTATTTCAGCTTTGAGTATAGTTTCTATAGTTTTCTTGTTGAGACCACCGTTAAAGATCTGCCCTAAACTCGTCTGTCAAAAACACATTTTCAAAATAATCTGTTAATTGTTTTATATGACTGTATAAATATAGGTTTTAATCAGGAAAGTATTAGTCCTGCTCCTCTCGTTATACAACTATTAAATCTAGCTTGGGATTAGTAATAAACATTCAGAAACTCAAAACTTCTTAATAGTTTATTAGTTTTTTAATGTCATATTTAAAGCATACTAGACTGTGCAAGATTAACCTTAATGGTCATTGCGACACTTTAATTAATTTATACACCGTGCCTGCCTCAGTATGTATTGTGTCCACCAATTAAAGCCCTATAAAGTACATTATATGGACAAAAGTACACCAACAGGGGCTTTAATGACATTGCATTCAAATACATAGCCTTTAATATGGAGTTGGTCCCCCTTTGCTGGAATAGAAAAGGTTCTTCTCCAAAAAAGGACATCCATCAATAGGGTCATGGGCACTGCCAGTTCACCAGTTGTCCCTCCTTGGACCACTTTGGTACTGACCACTTTGGTACTGACCACTGTATACTGGGAACACCCACAAGACCTGCTGTTTTGGAGATTCTCTGATCCAGTCCTCTAGCAATTACAGTTTTAGAAAGTCACTCAGATCCTTACACTCAACCTCAAGAACTCAAGAGTGTTCACTTTCAACCTCATACATCCCACCCCTTTACAGGGGCCACTGTAACAAGATAATTACTGCACCTGACGATATATATAAAGTAAGTTGGAACTTTGGTCTGGTTTACAGCACCATGCAGCACCACAAAACAAGCACAAACCACATAAAATTTTGAACTTTGGACTTGCTGCAATACCCTCCCCCTTAAATACCTTCATTATATCAGATTCACCCCAAAGCCTGTATATTAGTGTTATTAGTGGTATCTGTACATTTTTCAGTGAAACAACACAGAAAATCAGTAAAAGAGAATGAAATACAGATGTCTAGAATGTATTCTGTAAGTCCATTAAAATATAAATACAATGTAATATTATAGCATTATAGGGCATTCATAATGCCTTTCATAAACAGTCTTTATGCTTTTTTGTTTATCTCTCCACCATTGCACTTTACACATCACTTTTTTATGATGCACATGCAGCTGCATGCACAAAATAATGCACTTCTAATTAATTCTAGTTTAGAGTTTAGATCTACACTTTATATATGTGTATTCTGCGTGTCTTTTTGTACTCTACTTGCACAGTGTTAACATTACAAAATTATTTCTCTGCATTAAACCCATTCACCAAGCGAAGCAGCAGGCAGCCAGAAACACAGCACCAAGGGGACCTCAGTGGTGCCACTGGCAGTCCTGAGATTCAAACCCACGATCTTCTGGTTACCAGGGCAACTCCCTAATCACTAGGCCGCCAGCTTATTAAAACTATTTTCTAATGTAGTAAACAAATGTTGATCTGATAAATAACATATGAAGTAATGTTAATGTCACTGTTAAGTGTGGACTGTGTGTGTGTGTGTGTGTGTGTGTGTGTGAGAGAGAGAGAGAGAGAGAGAGAGAGAGAGAGAGAGAGATGGGGAGGAGTCACGTGGCTCCTCCAGGTCTTTTCCGGCTCCTCCCCCTCCACCTCTGGTTGGTTAAGTGGAAAGATGGCGTCTATCATGGAGGGGCCGCTGAGTAAGTGGACTAACCTGATGAAGGGCTGGCAGTACCGGTGGTTCGTCCTGGACTATAACGCGGGACTGCTGTCGTATTACACGGTGAGTATCGTTTCTACCGAAGCAACGTCCGTTGTGTGCTGTGTGTGTGAAGGAGGAGAACAGAAAGAAGACTTGGGCCGTCAGGAGTTTGGAATCTCGGCTCGGTGGGGGCAGGGTTTATTCTGATTGACAGGAGCGACGACCAATCACGGCTCAACTCGGTGGCCCTTTAGCCAATAAACGGTGAGAACGGCTGTTGTTGTGCCCTAGAATTTCACAGGGAGGCACAGTGAGTTAAATAATGTCAGGGCTCGGTACTGTTAGTTTGCAGAAATTTAATGGGTGGTGGTCGTCTCTGTGTCATGTGACATGGCGCAAAATCTCATTTTACTGTCTCATTTTCAACAGAAATCAACAGAAGACGAGGAAATATCTTGACGTTTAATATAGCCAGTGATAAAAGTGATAAAGAAGTGCTTTAGCTCGTTAGCTGAGCTAGCTGTCATTTGGCCTGTTGCCATGGTGTTTACAAATCAGCTGCTGCTTGCAAAATACCATCTGAAAGAATTCATTCTCTCCCAGTATGGGTTCTGAGTATTAACAAGACTGCCTTTGGCTCCAGGAGCAGGTACAGCTGTTTCAAATCAAATCAGATCACTTTTATTGTCACATCACGTGTTGCTGGTACATAGGTAACGTTACATTGCATGTGAGTGACAAAGCTTTACAGAGCAGCAGTTATAAGACATACAACAAACAAATATGCAACATATGTTTGTAGTGAGAGGAAAATTATTTAATATGCATATGTACAAAATATATACAGTATAAACTGTGCGACAGTATAAAGGGAACAGTATAAATGGAAGATGTGCCTCAAAATATTTACTGTATGTAAAGCTGCTGGATGCCTAGTAGTTAGGGTTCTGCTCCTGTGATCAGAAGGGCATGGGTTCGAGTCCCATGACTGCCAGTGGCACTACTGAGGTGCCCTTGAGCAAGGTACCGTTCCCAAACACTTCTCCCCACGCTGCTTTACTTGGGTGGATGGGTTAAATGCAGAGAACAATTTCGTGCTGTACACACTATGTGCTGTGCTGTGTTCATACAGCATATATTAAGGTGAGAGGGGAAAAAAGATTTAATATGCATATGTACAAGATATACATATACAGTAGCTAATGTGGTCATGGGTTCGAATCCCACGACTGCTAGTGGCACCACTGAGGTACCTTTGAGGAAGGAACCGTCCCCACACACTGCTCCCCAGGTGCTGTGTTCCTGGCTGCCTGCTGCTTCCCTTGAATGCATTAAATGCAGAGAAATAATTTTGTGCTGTTTACGCTGTGTGCTGTGTCATGTATGACAAATAGACACGAGTACACACTGTACACCAAGATAACAGACATATGACAAACAAACATACAACATATATTGGGGTGAAAGAAAAAAAAAGATTTAATGATATGCATGTGTGAAAATGTTCTAAGGGTAAGTCGCTGTACAGAATATGTACTATGTGTAAATGTACAAAGGAAAAGTGCAAGGTTTGAGAGGGGCAGTTTGCCCCACAGAAGCCCTGAAGAACAGAACGTCTAACATGCTGGGCAGCTGGGAGCGTGCAGTGTTGCACTGCTTTCCTTGACTTGCTCTGAACAAGTAGGTGCAGAATACAAGAGAGCAATAAAACACTTCGTAGTTTTGAACCATAGTCAGCAGACACAGACTTTATTCCTCCAGCAGCCAGGACCCCTCCATAATTAAAAGCATTAATACACATAATCCAGTTATGTTACTCTGAGGATGTGTAAGATTTATTCTCAAACACATGGGTACTAAGCTAAGATGTCATCAAATAACATCATAATGGTGCTGCCGAGTTTGTCATGCATTGCGTCATTAATCCTAATCTGGCCTAGTCCAGACAACATTCATATTTTGCACTATTCATTTGGATTCTTGCTGGCAGCATTTGCTTTACTAAGTCAGGGTTTCTTCAGTTGTTCAGGGCTGTGTGAACAATCAAACCAATTCGCTCTGTTCAGTTCTGTTCAAGTGTATTACAAACCGGATTCCAAAAAAGTTGGGACACTATACAAATCATGAATAAAAACTGAATGCAATGATGTGGAGGTGCCAACTTCTAATATTTTATTTAGAATAGAACATAAATCACGGAA
>JBBPCY010000018.1:11708728-11727273 GCA_037974405.1 Brachyalestes nurse
GTGTGTGTGTGTGTGTGTGTGTGTGTGTGTGTGTGTGTGTGTGTGTGTGTGTGTGTGTGTGTGTGTGTGTGTGTTCGCTCCTTTTAAAAAAAATTTCCACATACCAACACATCTGTTCCAACTCATCAGCTAATTAACAAACCCTTCTGATACAATGGCAGTGCTGGTGTGTTAGAAGGAAACTAGGCCTTGGAAGCGCTGGATTGTGGATAAAGCAATACCATTTTGTTGGGTGTAGTAAAGCATTAGTTACAGAAACAAGAAATATAGTCTGCACAGCGCTACATGTAATGTAGAACAGCATCAGACAAACTGACACTTGTACTGTTGACATGTGTCAGTTAACAGGCATTAAACTATTCAGTGTACATACAATAAACAGTCAAAATATTACACACACTTGTAGAAAAGGGGTCCAGTTCAATTTCACTTCAACAAAGTACAAACATAATAGTACCCTGAAAACTGAAGTGTGGTCCTTATGGTCGAAATGGGTACCTTGAAAAAGTTTTACACTGCAATCTCAATGGAAGGTACACTTAGTCTCAATGGAAATAACTAAGAGTAGAAGGCCTTTGTGTACAAACTTAATCATGATTAGACAGATTGTCTATTTAAGACTAATGGAGTTGGTACAGTTAAGAGTCAGTAAAGATGGTTGAAAGTACCACCCCAATAACAGTGTCTGTTTTTTCTGAAAGTGTACAGAACAACTACATACACAACAGTGGACAAATGTGCAGTCCTTAGCATCAATGACAGGTTATAATTCAAGTGTCCTCCTACTTGTTTGGAATGAAAACCTGCAGCCATGTCCCTTTGTGAGATTAAGCCGGACACCCTTACCAAAGAAGAGCTACTTTTGTTTCTCTAACGCAGTGTTTTCCAACCTGCTCTGCTCTGCAAATTTTCCCTGCCCTCAACACACCTGATCAGCCCATTAACAAGATTTTCC
Organism: Brachyalestes nurse; assembly: GCA_037974405.1. Lineage (NCBI taxonomy): Eukaryota > Metazoa > Chordata > Actinopteri > Characiformes > Alestidae > Brachyalestes > Brachyalestes nurse. The sequence continues at coordinate 11,709,684 of JBBPCY010000018.1, forward strand.
TGGGTCGAGAGTGAGTTAGAGCACGAAAACACTTGAACGTGCAGGACAGTTGGGGTGTCCAGGAGTTGGTAAACAGCATCCTGAAAAACCTTTCGCTGGTTCTTTTAAAAACCTTTTCGTAAATGAGCTGTGCAAGTGTGAAGAACATTTTTATACATTATATAAAATGTTCATATAATGCAAAGAGTGTTTAACAGTTAAAGATTTTCCCAGAACTGGACTTCCAAGGCAAGGACTGTTTAGGAACCTGTGTAAAGTATAGGTGGTCAAACATGTAATCAAGCTGACCTGTTTTTTTTCCTCTTGCTCTAATTTGTTGTTTGTATCCAAATATCACCTCATTTGTTGGCCTCTTTTCTGCGGTTCTGTGTAACAGGAGTGGCCTCTCAGTCTTGAGTTCGGTTTGGACAATATTCTAAGTGTGTAATTCAGATAATCTCATTAGCCTGGTTAGAAAAGGGAACAGACTGGGTTCAGTGCTGCTGCCTGGTCTTCAGGTCTTGTCCTGAAAGTGGAAAGCAGAACAGGGCAACGGGAAGGAACAGCATGGAGGTGTTTACGACTAGAGCGGTAGTTCAAAACTGTCTCTCTCGCTTTCAATTCCAGGAGGCAGAGACAGCGTTCGTTCCGAGCGTCCAAGACTTTGACAAAAAGCTTGCCGAGGCGGACGCGTACCTGCAGATTCTGATTGACCAGTTAAAGGTAAGCTCTGTCAGGGTTGAGCTCAGGGTGTATTCAGCTGAGTTTTGAAACAGGTCATGAATTGTGAGAGTAGTGTTTGTATTAAGAAGTGAGTCTATTTGCATCATGTTGGATTTGACTGTGATTTAATTGCTTATCCAAACGTAATAGCTTTTCTCGCATCTCCTTTCCCTTGTCCTGTAGCTCTTTGATGAAAAGATAAAAGACTGCAAAGATGACGAAGCACGCAGGGTAAGTCATTATCACCATCTTGTCTCATGTACAACTCCCTGAAGGCACATATTCGTTGTTTGATACACAGAGTGCGTCCCTTTTCGAAGTTGGGGTAGACTTTTGTGTATTTTCAGTCCCTCATGAGTCAGTAGTCAGTTGTTGGGTAATTACTAGCTCAAGGATTGTGTGTGTGTGTGTGTGTGTATGTTGTATTTTTAATTTAGAAGAGCTAAAGTAGGTTACAGAGTTTCATTATTCTAGGAATCTCCGCCTTCTGCACTCTCCACCTTGCCTTTCAATTCCCTTTTTCTTGCAAGCTCATGTTCTTTTTTTTTTTTATAACTCAAACCAGCTTTATGGAAACATTTTAGATAATCTCTGCATCATTGGCCTGTTTTTGTTGTTTGTTTAGAAAATCGAGAACCTGAAAGAAACCACTTGTGTAAGTATGTCCATTTTCTCTTCTATTCTAAGCACAGTTTTGGTGTCTGTCAAACCTGACTTCATTGTTATTTGTGTTTGTTTTCTAGAGTATGGTAGAATCTATCAAGCACTGTATAGTACTTCTTCAGATTGCCAAGGTAAGTGAAAGCCTATTATGTTATGACCGCGTTAGTGTTGTCACGTAATAATGTGTTTGTAATCCTTTGTAGCCATATCAGTAGTTTTCCATTTGCCTGCGACTGTTTGTTCAGGCTAGTCTGCAACACTCCTATACGGCCGTGTTCTTGAGGCTTTGGAGAGGTGCTTCTCACAGACACTAATGATCAAAGAGCTTAAAATCATTGTCATAAAATATTCCTAGTATTATAGTATTTGTCTCAGAGACCGTTTAGTATCAGCCAAGAGAGTCATGAAGCTAGCTGTTAGTTGTTGGTTGAGTTAGTGAAGTTGCACATTCCTCAATTCATGTTTTCTTTCCAAAATTTTAAGGATCAAAGTAATGAACAGCAACACGCAAACGGACTGATAGTAAGTTGTGACTTTCCTCAACCATGGAGCAGTTCTGACTCAACCTTTTCTCTTTACTCTGGAATCTCTTCTTAACTTTGGGGAAAAGCTGAATCAATAATCTGCAATGGGTGCATGCCTTTTATTCTAGAAAATGGCTCTGACTGCCACATCCTTCTTTCGCTCTCACTTTCATCACTCTTTCTCAAGCTAAATTGCTTATATTCCATCTGGGGAAATTTTCTGGAACTGTCCTTTCTTGCCTTGTGATTCTAAAAGGCAGTAACTTGCCAGCATTACTCAGACACTGTATGAACAAGCTAATCCTCAACACCGCCTCCACTCATAAGCTTTCAACATGCATTCACCAACACATTAAGCAGCTATTGATTCTCCTCTTACTGTACCTGCTTACTGAAGCGTCTAGGGACTAATGGTTAGACTTCTGCTTATTACTGGCTATTTAGTGGCTGTTATCCACCTCTAGGCGCATATCATACTAATAACTGCCATTGGTGGTCCTGGAGAGTTGTATGATACACAAATGATTTATCACTGCTCAGTAATCATTAGCATTACACAATCATTAGCATTCTTCTTTTTTTTTTACTGTGGAAACCACTCTTCTGAAATCTCTTGGTTTGTTGTGTTTACAGCAGTAATGATAAATAGGCAGTTGTACTGCTTGTAAAGGTGTGCGATCTAGGCTAGGGATGTCCAATATGAAATGCAATTTGACTACAGCATAGATAAGATATATTTTTTTAAAAAGCTTTGGATGGTTCATCACAATTTTGCAGTGCCATCTAGTTTTTTTTTTAATTTAGCCCATTTCAAATTCAATTTCAGCAAAGGCAAGAGTTCCAACAAGAGTTTTCGATGGTTTTCATTAGTAAAGACATGTTTTTCTTGCTGTTTTGCACACAAATCCATTCATATAACCACAGAGGAGAGAGTAGTAGGTACAGTTGCCAAGTAGGCTAAACTCTTGGATTTAGCAAATCCTTATTATTACAAAACATCCAAATGATAGTAGCTACACTAGACAACATTGACTGTCTGGCTTTTAGAATGATAAAAACACAGCTTTGCAACAGGTATAAGTGCAATTCTGACAAAAAAACAATGGAAAAGTGCAGTTTTATTGTATGTCATTAGACACTGTTATTTAAGGGTCAACATGCTATTCTTGCCCTTTTAGTTCTGTTATTGTCAAACGTAAGCACCTCTCCACGCTTATGGAGTCATGGATGAAAGGCTCAGGTCCCTAATGTTTGTGGATGTCAGTTATGTACCCGATTATCATCATATCTCAACTCTGATCGTAAGGTGACTGTGGTCAGTACTTCTAGAATGATGAATAAGAATGTCACAAAGATTTGTACCATTTATACACAGGAAAAAGGTACTGTCTTGGCAAATGTGTAAAGGTTCAAAGTGGTCCTTAGGGTCCAGAGATTCACTTAAATGTGAAGAGTACAGTTATGTTTCTTTTGAAACAGCACTAGCATCATAACATACATAAACACTTCTTTCAAATAGAAAAATAAAATCCTGGAGTCAAGACACTTTAGAAAAAAAATCAGTGTAGCTTAAGATTAAATAACTGCAGTAGAGTATGGTAACTTTATCTTAACTAATAGTACTCAAGACGAAGTATCACAATTCATATTGTTTATTGTGGAAAATACTTCCACCATTCTAAAGTCTCATTTTTGCCATATCACCCACTCATACTCACATTTAAAGCAACCGACAAGCACTAGAACAAGCTTGGAGGATGAATTTACTAGAAGTGTAACAGTACAACATATTGAATCACTCAATACAAGCCTCTCAGTGCACAATGCATACTGAACAATGCATTCATCCGACAAATAAAAGGCACTTTTTGTTACTGATCGTACTGCAGACAAGCTCCTCACACTTCCTCTTTACCTCAAAATCGAAAGCAGGGAGGAAAAGCATGCCCTTTGTCTTGGGGCAAGTGCACTGTTATAAAATAAAGTACTATTGGCTCCTGAGATGTCGGCCCCATCATCGGGGAACTGCGACTTCGATCTGCAGTGATGCCATTCATTGCCAGTAGTCTAAGAGAACATAACTGACCTCGCTCTCTTTGGTTGGGTCATGGAGGTGGGGACGGGGGGGATGTGTCCCCCTCAGACCTCGATCAGTCCCCCCACCCGAAGCACAAATGATGTAGTGACGTATAACTCATACTCCTGTTTTAGGATCTAAAATGTTTTATTTTGCACATCCTAAATCAAAAACCTGAACATGCCGCTCCATTTACCGTTCTCTTCGAGCAAATAGCTCCTAGCACCACATCTTGTGTTATTGTTCTGGGGTCCTGTGACAAGAACTGCCTCATTGGTGCCCGTCCCCAAGCACCCCCCCAAAGTCCCGCCCCCCGCCACCACCGAATTGTCCCCCCAACATTTAAAATGCCATCTGCGCCCCTGGGTTGGTTAGAATGGCCACTCTATTGCTCAGTGTGATTCTAGCCAGCATGGGCATCTGTTACCTGATATAACTGAATTAGCAGTTAATAACTGTCCGGTGATGTTATGTAACTGACAGTTTGAAATGATGCAGTGACGCTTCACAAGTCTTGAGACAAGCACTTTCTAGCCCTTACCATCTCAGGGCTAGTGATAAGGCAGGGATCCATGCTAATGGGTGGGAATTTAACAATGACAAAATCTGAAAGAAAATTGGACTGGAAAATTCGTATTGTACTTTTATAATGTTAAATACTGTATTAAACATTTGAAGTGAAAACAATAACATATAATGCATTTTCAGCCACTTTTTGCTATATCAAATCTTGACACGCTGTATTGAATAATGAATTTTGTGAATTGTTACACCCCAGAATATTCTTGTCCTCTTGAGGACCCATCCGCTAACCTCTTTGCTCTGCCCTCCATGTCTCCTTGTCTGTTGATTTAATTCAATCCCAGCTGCCTCCCATCGCCATGGATCTCATTTCTCTAATTGGCTTTTAATTAAGAACGGCAGACACATTCACTTTGCAGGGAAACAGCAAGAGTATTCCAATTAAAAACAAACAGCAAAGATTAAGTCCTTTGAATGGCCCTGAAGAGAAATCCCTCTCCAAATCTCATTCATATCAACCACAGTCGTCATAAACCTGCAACAGGAGACAGACCGAGAAGTTCCACTGCATGGCCAAGTTTCCTTTAATTTCCCTGTCCTCTGTATGTTCTCTCATTTTTCCCTTTGATATTCATACTGGGATTTTGAAGGGGCCTACAGTTGTGATGAAGTCTGCATGTTGGTTACAGAAAGAAGTAGAACCTTGTTACTGTTCACCTGCATGAGATGTGCTATAGCAGCACTGTGGCCTGGCCTTGTCGCTATGTAAGCTGAGCATAATAGCCACTTATATGAGGCACCTCTGATTGTGCTTATTTTTATTGGAGCCTTGCTGCCTGTAGCTGCAGTGATTTTGTATTATTAGAATCAGTTTGAGGCTCAGACAAGACCATACCACATATGAGTGATTGACTAATGTGCCCTGCTGGTTATTTTAATGTCAGTTTCAACCCTTATTGAACTAATTGGCATTTCAATTTTTCATATTTACATCAGTCACACTCTTAATTGCAAGATTAGAAATTAAGAGCGTATCAATAATGTTGAAATGTGCTTTTTCATGAAGAAAATGCAGTTTCATGATACTATACCCTGTAGAGAGTGCTAAGTGCTTCTGAATGCTAGCCAATAGCCTTCATAAAACTGAATCGGCTTCTCAGGATAGCATCACTGGAACAGGCTAAATAACCTCCCTTTTGAACGTGCCCCTCAAGCCCAGAGTGAAGTGTAACTGTACAGGTTCCTCTGAGAGCTGATGTGTGTTGTGCCTGCAGAGCACTATAAACCCAGTGGATGGAGTTTACCAGCCCAACCCCCTGGATGCCTCTGTAGTCAGTGCCATTGCCATGCCAACACAGACCACCCTCCCCACAGGTGAGTTCTCTTTCTCTCCCTCTCCTTCTCTCTTCATCCCTCTCTCCCTCCCTCCCTGACTCTCTCTCTCTCTACCTCCCTGTTAGACTCTCCCCTCATCTCTCCTTTCCTCTTCCTGCCTCCCTCACTGTCTCTCCCTCTTTTTTCTCTCCCCTGCCTGCCTCCCTCCCTCCCTCCCTCTTTCCCTCCCTCTCTCCCTCCCTCCCTCCCTCCCTCCCTCTTTGTATTGTTTGATCTGTTATTGCATGAGTGAAGAGTTATTTTTGTTGTTTGAACCTGTAGATGGAGCTCAGATGTGTAAAGCGGAACAGAGGCCTTCTTCTCTACCCGTGGGTCCTGTCGTCACGGTGATGGGCAGCCTTCAGACACCCACTCCTAACAGCACAGGTACAGAGACACAAACACAACACGGTTAATCTCAAGGCAGAGAGAGAGAGAGAGATTTACCGTTCCAGCTCAGTCCAAAGGAGTATGTTGTGGTCTATGTCGTCACTGGTCATGGGCTCGTATTTATGGAATATATCATTGGGGTCAGAAAAAAACATTTCAAGTTTTGTTATTTACCCTTTTTTTTGGATGATTTAAAACCACTAAGCTGCTCTTTACATTGTGGCTACATTTCATGATTAATGGAACAATAAACAGGGTCCAAAATGACTTGTAGGAATTATTTTACATTAATTTCCATTATGAGTTAAGAATGGGGTTTTCCTGAAAAATAATTGTTTTGCGATAAGGTTTTGTTCCTACAATCACAGTATTGAGAAAAAGAGCTGATTTGAGATCAGCTCTGCTGTGGAGGTTCATTTTATGGTTCGTACTTGAACTCTTGGCTTATTCCTTAATAGAGGAAACTCATTCTTATTCTGCAAAATAAACAAAAGTTACATTAAGATCAAATATAAGGTACCAAAATAGTTTTTATCTAGTGAATTCTGTTTAAATGTTGTAGATTGAGTAATACAACTCTATCTGGGTTTAGTTCTCTGCTTTGGCCGCTGGTTAAAGAAATGTAGTCTTAATTATCATTTTATTGTGAGCAATATTGTAGGGTCAGTTTTAAAACAATTTATTGCACTGGCATTTTTCCTGCAAGTGTTTATTTGAATTGATATAGTACTTGTCTGCACCGGAGCTGCAGGAGACTCTGCGTTCGCCGCAGTGGAGCTCAGCCCTTATGTAGCTCCAGTAATGCTGTGGCTGGCAGAGGCTACTTCTGCTGATGTGGCGTGAGAAATGATGAGCTTGGCAGAAACTGCAGCGGAGCAGCTTTCAGTGCAGCCTGAGAAAGTGCAAACTAAATGGAGAAGGAGGAGACAAGCTATCCTTCACTAACGCATCTGGATGATGCTGCGCTCCATGTGAAATTAGTCATTGATTATGATCGCTTTTTGTCTGCCAGTGCACACTTGGACATCAGCCATGGTTTAATGCAGCCATATCTGATTTATAACAAGCATGTTGGATGTATAGATGAGTGTGTGTGAAAACGTTTATCATTTCAAGACTGCGTGGCTGACACTTTGATTTTGATTTTGGGTCTGTAGGGAGTGGTCCCTCCGCCCCCAGCAGCAGTGTGACTTCACCCAGTCACATGAACGTGCCGCCTCACTCTGTCCCAGATTTCTCCTACTCTAGCAGTGAGGACGAGTTTTACGATGCAGATGAATATTACCAGAGTAACACCTCACCAAAACACTGCATAGAGTGAGTTTCATATACACACACACACACACACACACACACACACACCTTTCACAGTATACCCCACACAATGTGACAAGCTCAATTACGAGCTACTGCTAAACTCTCAGTTTCAAGCTGGTGTTAAAAGTTCCTAATTACAGTATAATGTTGCACACGCTCTCAGCTCACACCTTGTGGCTCTCCTAACACACTGCATAGACACTACCGTATACAGTACCGTACACTGTGTATTACATTTACATTGTCTTTCTATTTGCTGCAGCCCCTCCAGAACCCCTGCCGCTAACAGTGAGGCAAAAACAGCCCTCAAACGGCCCGACACCAATGAATCAATCAACTCCTCCATGTCCAACGGCACAACTGATGCAGGTACTGATATGCACACAGGTTTACATGCACATGCAGCTTCTTTGAACACCCATGACCCATTCTTTTCAGGTCTACAGGTGGATCACACATGACTACATGTACTTTTTACAACCACTTGTGTCCAGTGATGCTACTGAAAATACACATGCAAACATAAACACATGCTACTGAATGTAGGCTGCACAATTACATAAAACATTTTTACAGTATTTTCTATGGTGCCATCTATTGTTAGAGTAGTGGAGTATTTCAAGTCATTATCCGTGCACTCACACCACCTCAAAAAATGAGCATAGGCATCTCACACATACATGCACACTCCCAAAGCTTTTAAAATGCTTCTTGTTTGCAGTGGACGCTTCAGTGCAATTGACACTTCAGTACTAAATATGGTTGTGTACATTTGCAGTGTCGCATTCTGCACTTTGCATGGCTGAGTTCCTGTGTGTTGTGTTGCTCAGATCAGTTTGACAGTCATGACGAGAAGGACGACGAGGGAGAGGGAGAGTCGGTTGAGGAGCATAAGAGTGTCATCATGCATTTGCTGTCACAGGTCCGCCTAGGCATGGACCTCACCAAGGTAACTCTGTTCTGTCTTCTCTGTCCTCTCTGTGCTCTCCTTTGTTTGTCCTCTCTCACTGCACGTGTTTTCATTCTTTCCCAGGTGGTTTTACCCACATTCATCTTGGAGAGGAGGTCGTTATTGGAAATGTATGCAGACTTCTTTGCACACCCTGATTTGTTTGTCAGGTAATGGGACATTCATTTGTCCTCCTTCATTTGTGCATATTTCATCACTACATGGCTGCATGTACATAGTCTAAATAATTTAAATGGCTCTCAAATAGAGTAATTCGGTCTCTGCAGCAGTCATTGTTTTGTTGAGCCCATTTAAAGGAATACACTAGAATGTTTCAGTGTTATCTCTAGGTGCTGCGTCTGTTATGTACAGTTGGTTACTATGGTCATTATAAAACATGAGTGTCAGTGAATGTCAGTGAAAAACCAGGGCTAGCTGCAAATGCTGCAGTTTGAGGTGCAAGATGTTCTGTTAGTTTCAGCCTCAGACACTGGCCAAAGAACGACACAAACCTGGAAATAGAGGTACACAAATGGGAAAAAAACGATTGCTTATCAAGCTAAATGCTTGAAGTATCTGTAGCCTACACAAGATAAAGCCAACAGCTTCAACATCAACACACTGATGAGTCTTTCAATCATTCTTGGTTTGACGCTACTTTATTTACTATGAGTTTGCTTTTGTTGCAGAAATTTCACGTTAAATGGTCTGTGATTCATAGTTTTGAATGTTAGTCAAGTGACGAAGGCTAAGGTTCTCAAAAATTTGTGTAGTGAGGTAGTATTTAAGCACTGTTCGGTTTTATCTAGTGTAGGCTTTCCTCGTAAAAAGGTACTTTAGACAGAAAATTGTTCTCAACTAGTCTATGCAACCTGAAGGCCATGGTAATCAACGGAACAATACAGACACAGCAGATGTAGACAAGATTGAAACATGTCTCTAAAAAATAAATTGTTTTGGTTGACGATAGTCACCATTTTTGACTGATTGACTTTTGTTTTAACTGTCCTTTGTGTGATTCTTTTCCTTCTGCTTGATTGCTTTGGCTTGCACTCCTCTGCTTTGTCCGAGTGTTTTAGTTGCAGTTTTCCTATGAACTGTTCTGCTGAGAGCTCTAGTGTTTGATTGCTCTGGCCTGTGCTCAGCATTGCAGAGCAGCCGGAGCCCAGGGAACGCATGGTGCATGTGGTGAAGTGGTATCTCTCAGCCTTTCACGCTGGCCGGAAAGGGTCTGTGGCCAAGAAGCCGTACAACCCCATCCTGGGAGAGGTGTTCTTCTGCCACTGGGACCTGCCCTCTGATACAGAGGAGCCTGCCACTGTGGTGAGGTTATATGTGTACATAAGAGCAGGAGTTAATGTATTTAAGAGCGAGAGAGAGAGTGTATGTATATGTTTTTGAACTTGTTACACGTGTGTGTTTGTACAGGAGCCTGTGTCGGAAGGGCCAGTTCCACATTGTAGCAGGAGCAGTGTGTCGTTTGTGGCAGAGCAGGTTTCTCACCACCCCCCCAGTGAGTTCTGCCGGTTGAAACTCATCAAAGCAGAAGACACACTACGTGCTTAACAGTATTTTCTCTAACGTCCTGGCTGACTGTAGTTTCCGTTTCTGCAAATGCTTAGTTCCATGTTTAACCTGAACAAACACATCTGCTTCTGCTCTTGAATGGCTTAGTAATTAGCTGATAAGTCCATCCAGGTGCCAGAAAGCTAGGAAGCTACTAAACTGCACAGGGAATAGTTCACAGATTTCATGCCTCAGGCACAGATACGGATAAACACTGTTACATGAAGTTTTAACACATGAACATGGCCTTGCAAAAGTTGGGAATCTCTCATATTAATATGTGTTGTTTTATTCAGTCATAACATAAACAGAGTAGATAGAAATATTGCATTTGGGAAACACAGAACACCAAGAAGTTGATATAATTGATATGATAATCCTGTAATTTTAGCTTATCTGTAGAAAGCGTTCTGGATGTTGACTTATTTCTTAACAGTCATAAGGAATCGTCTATAGCTCTGCTCAGTCTAGAAACATCTAAAGTTTCTTTATTTTTTCCAGCTTCCTACAAAATACTTGAAACCTGTGAAGCTATAGAGGCAGTAGCCTTAAAATCTAATCATTTTATACTCATGGCTGCAAAAAAGCAGTGAAAGCAGGGATTCCAAACTTTTGAATGGTTGTGAGTATAGGGCTTCTATGTTCTACTCAAAGCTGCATCCTTCAGGGTGATGTACATTGTTGTCTTATTGTTATGAAGTGATTTTTCATCAGCAATAATAGCCATATATACTATTGTTTTAGAAACCTGTACATGCACTGTGTCTTCAGTTCACGTAGGCCATACGTGGGAAATGTTCAGGTTTTGTCTCATCTTTGCAGAGATACTTATTTCTGTCTCCCCTGTTGCAGTATCTGCGTTCTATGCTGAGTGTATAAGCAAAAGAATCCAGTTCAACGCACACATCTGGACCAAATCCAAGTTCCTTGGAATGTCCATTGGTGTACATAATATCGGCCAAGGTAGGCAAAGACCCAGATCAGATAGTGGGCATTAGCACAATCATTCTTTAAGCATCAGAATGAGAGTTTATTTATTTTGTCCTCTCTTTTGTCCTGCAGGCTGTGTGTCCTGTCTAGAGCATGATGAACACTACATTCTCACGTTTCCCAATGGCTATGGCAGGTGAGCCCCAGGCTTTTGTGTCCTCTCCCTCAATCTGAAAGAGAATTTCACTGATTTGTCAAGGTTTCTGTATAATTCAGCGGTTGAGAAGTTTCAGAGTGGTTTGATTTTAAATGGTTAATTGACAAACATATGTACACTGTATTTTTACAGTAGTGGTGAATCGAGGGTCTACAACACAAATATACCCACTTTATTTACTATCCAAATCTACATATGAGCATTTATATATATAAGGATGAAAATGGTAAAATAATCTTAAATCTGAAACAAACAAGTTTTGTTTGGGGGCAGATCTTTCCTCTCTGTGCCTCTCCACCATTAATGACTTTTTAATTACATTTTTTGGCCTAAGCCTTCACCAAACCATCATAAAACAATATCCCCTGCATCATTCACTGTATTCTTAACTACTTCATGTTTTAATTTCCTGTAGTGATGCTTTTAGAAGCATTAAACTCTTGTCAGTTGTCTGGTTCCTATAATCTTCAATTCATGAACAATTCTGAATCTATTTGCCCCAGGGTGGTACATTTCACTTGAAAAATACTCTCTCAATCCTAACCATTGAAAATATGCAGAAGGTGGAATTTTTCTTCAAGCGTTTGGTGTGGAACGCTTTCATTAATTACCCTGTGTGTGTCCCTGCAGGTCAATCCTGACCGTTCCATGGGTAGAACTCGGTGGAGAGTGCAATATTTCCTGCTCCAAAACTGGCTACAGCGCCAACATAGTGTTTCACACCAAACCTTTCTATGGGGGGAAGAAGCACAGGATAACAGCTGAGATTTTGTAAGTAAACATAGGTTTTTAAAACTAATTTTACTAATAGCCTCTGTTTAGAATTCTACTAACAATATTATCTGTGACTTTCCTTACATTATAATTTACATGTAATTTGTGGCACTTTCTTGCAGTGGCCCCAATGATAAGAAGTCGTTCTACTCTATTGAAGGAGAATGGAATGGAGTGATGTATTCAAAATTGGCAACTGGGGTAAGTTAGAATGAGGAAAAAAAAATAATTCAGATTGTTACAGCATGTTTTTTACTTACTTATTACTTGCACCAAATATTTAGTAAACCATAAAATTATTGGTAAAATATTTAACTTTTGAACAATAGTGTATACCATTTAAGTATTACAAAATAGAATCATTCAAATAGTACCTTTATAGCATTCAAGGATTTGTTCATTCTGTTGGGATTCGGTTCTGTTTTTCTCTCTTCTTTATTTGCTACTGTATGGGTTAATACTTTAGTTTAGGCATCTTAATCTTGCCTCAGAGCACCACAAACCACAGTGTATTTTATTTAGCCACAGAAGCAAAAAGAGCTGAAGTGCCTGAGCATTTTAAATTTTCGGGCGACATGAAAATTCTCTGTGCAGCATTTACAATAAGAGGCTGGTATGAAAGCGTGCAAGTATGGTGAAAATTATCTGCACTAAACCCAGCAGCAGCTCAGTACCTCGAACCTGATCATTGTAGTGACCTCTGGCAGTAGATAAGGCTTCTGCTGCTTCTAGGGTGGTCCTCCCGCATACAGATGGGCCTGGAACTCCAAAAGCTCCTTACTCCTTCATTCAATTCTCTGTAGCTAAACGTACTGGCTGTGTGACTCTTAAAACTGTATTTGCTCAAGAGGCTGCAAATGGGGTTTCTGTAGTAAAACACAGTACAAGAGCAGCTAGGCTGACTAGTAATATATTGTCGCCCCCTCCTGGATATATGTTGAACTGTAGCAAGGAAATGCTTAAAATGATGCTTAATTATAAGATGATACTGGTCATACCCAGACTTGAACAATGAATCTAAACTGCAGTGTGTAAGAATCTCATTGTGAAAAACTCAAGCTCATGACTCTTATTGTGTGCTTTGTCTGTGTGTCAGGAAAACTCTGTGTTCATTGACACAAAGAAAATGGGCATTATCAAGAAGAAGGTGCGGAAGCTGGAGGACCAGTTAGAATACGAATCACGGAGGTGAGTAATTTGCATCTCTTGCACGGATCAGTTTACCGCTCTCAAAGTGTCTCCAGCCTTATTTATTCACACAAGATTTTTTTTCCGTTGGTTATTTAGCATACTCCTGAGAATATTTATGGGTATCACCAAAAAACCAATATCATTCTACTCTGCAGGAGAGATTGCAGTAGTTTGTTGTTGCATGTTAAATCTCACTTCTTAAAATGAGCTGAAGCAGTTGTGAATTATGTGCATGGGTGCCATTTATAGTAAAGACCGTTTTTCCGTCTGTCTGTCAGTCTGTGGAAGGATGTGACACTGAACCTGAAGCTGAAGGACATTGACGCAGCCACGGAGGCCAAACACCGTCTGGAGGAGAAACAGAGGGCCGAGGCCAGGGAGAGGAAGGAGAAGGAATTTCAGTGGGAAACTAGAGTGAGTGTTTATCTGTCTTAAGTCTGTGGGGCTAATCAATCTGTCTGTCTGTCTGTCTGTTACTGTTTCACTTTCTCCATCACACTATCTTTCTCTGTCGTTCTCACTCATACTCTTTTTGTATGTTAAAAATATTATTTTCACATACACTTCTACATCTATTTTATATATAGGGATAGCTGTTTTGTTACTGTATCTAAAATTCTAATCTGACTTTAGTAGCATTGAGAAAGCCATACACTGTTTATTGATCATTATAAATGTTCAGCGATCCAGAATCAGCTATTGCGAAAAGATTGTGGCCCACATTAACTAGCCTTAACTCTTATTAAAAAAAGTCTCATGGTGGTTGAACTCATAAGATCTGGGAACGTTGCATCTTAAGTAAAACGACAATTCAGATCCTTCTCTACAGTGATGTTGCCCACACTCATCATACTTTAGTGTGCTGAAAGCTCAACTTTTTATTTGTTCTTCTTGCAGCTGTTCCACGAGGATGGCGAGTGCTGGGTTTATGATGAACCGCTCCTCAAGAGAATGGCATCGCAACGGCACTAGTGCAGCCTCTCTGATCTCGCAGAGTCTGAGAAAAGAACTCTTTTACAATTCACCTTTCGTCTAAAGCCTTGGAATGACTGATGAATGGACATTTACACAGCTTTGCATTTTTAAAATGAATGATAAGAAACAGAATAAAAGAACCGAACTCTATATGAATAAATATCAACTACAAATTACTCCTTTCTCGCCATCTTCACCACTTCCACCTCTCCACCACCCCTTCAAGAAGGAAAATTAAAGCACCACCACAGAAAGACACTGAGGTAGTTAGTGGCTCCTATGCAACCCAAACAAAAGCCGTTGCTTGGGGAGACAGGTGAGACGAAGGAGTTGTTAGGGGAGGGAGGGGGTCAAGGTGTTTCAATCGAACAAACTCTGAAAACAACAGCGTTCTGTATCTCAGGGAATCGGGTGACTGAGGATTGAAAGCTGTATCTTCTGACGTTCGAAAGGCCTTAAAGGTGGAAACCTCTACATGGGAGATCTTGGCTCACCTAACAGATTATACACACATATACATATGTGTATATGTGTGTGTATATATGAATATATGAGTGTATGTTATGTATGTATTATCCTCTGGCAATAGTAATGATTTGAAAATATGAACTTGAAAAAAATCAACATACCATACCAACAACCATTCCATTTATTTCCTCTTGATCACTCATTAAATGAAAGAAAAGCATACACTGTTCTCCTTTACACAAACATGTCCACCAGATCACAGTTACCTGCCCAGAATCATCTGAAGGATGAAAATGTGATGCATCATTATCATGGTGACACTCCATCATAGTCTAAGCAACACTTATTTTGTCATTTTTCCTCTGGTAAGATTTGATGATTTCAGAGCATGCTCTGTAGGGCTCTAGGAGAATTTTTCCATGTAGTCAATCAGCCCAAACGTTTGGAGTCCAAGTTTTTCTTCTTCTATTTAGTACTACAGCTACAAGGCTGATGCTCTCCAGTTCTTCATTAAGGTGGTGCAGACTCGTGGGTGTGGTCAAGGACCTAGCAATGATAAATCATCACTATGGGGAGGCATTTTTGCATCAGGACTGGTATCAGCATCATCTTGGATTAATTTCCTCAATATTCAAGACGGTCATCACAAAATATGCTCCTCAGTCAGCACTAATACTACGTGCTCTCGGTATTTGGTGCCCTACACAGTTAAATGTTTAAATTTTTTAACAGTAACTCAAACTGTGTCCATACATGAAAAGTACTTTTCATACTTTGAAAGGTATCCACCTTGGGGGGAGTCCCAGTTGTTGTTTGAGTGAGAAGTTTTGATAATGTTTTTACAAAACCGGGTGCCTGTTAGCTCTGGCACTAAACTAAAGCAAAATTTGGACTCCAAACATGTTCCTCTGGTTAAGTGGAAGACTGTAAATTAGATTTTAGCTGAACTCTTGCATTTAGACCCAGGCTTTTTGTCCAAAGTGAATTTTAAATACATTTTAAAAGTCAATAGGAAAAGGGACAGTGGACCATATTCCCATATTCTGTGAATGATTATACTATTATTAAAAGTCTCTCGCTCTCTCACAGGATAATTCATATTTGCTGTCTAATAGTAGACATGCTGTAGTAAGCTGTTAGGATCCAGTGTTTTATTCACAAAAGTCACAAAACTTTCCGTATTTACTGTCTTATGTGGAGTTAAATTTAGATCAGAACCTATAGGTGAACCATTCCAGAGCCAGTTTATCAAGTTGTGTAAATTTCTCTGAAATTGAGGCCTTGTCATAAACATGCATTTCACGCATCACGCGGTGTTGCTTTTGCAAAAGCGGTCCAAACAGCGTAGCCCCACCCGACATTATATTGATTGTACCATTTTCTTGTTTATTATTGCATAATATTAAACCTCAAAGAGACCAGCTTGTGTGATGGTTCTTTTGGCAGTAAGAGGTGATGGGAAGTCTCTGGTTTCTACACTGTTGAAGGATCGTCTGTGAAGACCTGATTTAGCTTTAATTATACTGGTGTGGATTAAACTAAACATGTACACATTCATAAAACATAAATCAAGCAAATAGAATTTTAACATGTCCAGTGTTCATTTTTAGTGAAAACCTGAATGACCACACTGAAATTTAGTTTACTAGTACTGCTAGGTTCACGAATAAAAAAGGCCATCATTTCATAATTAGGTTAAATAGGTATTTAGGTTTCAGGATTCATTTTTCATGCAAAAAAAATTACTAATTTTTCACAATTTCTGCACTAAGTCATGAAATGAGCCAGCTGCGGTGATGATTTAAAACATGCTTTTTGCACTGTTACACAAAATTAAATACTTAATTCCAAAAGTAGTGTTTTGCACTTTTATTTTATTTGGTGACCTCCAGGTTTGCAAATTGAGATGTTTTAACTGCTTCCACCACACCTGATCCAACTAATCAGCCGTTCTGTGCTGAAGTGGTTTGTTAAAGAAGGGAAAGAACTTAAACGTGCAGGGCAGGGTGGCCTCCAGGACCAAGTTTGGGAAATACTGGAATATCTTAATCTTCTCAGTCTTATTATTGGAGCAGTACTGCCCTCCAGAAGAACATACTGTGCTGGGACAGGTGCATCAGGGCGTCCACTGGAATGCTGAGCTCCCAAGACTGCTTTAAAACAGTTCAAGGTTACTTTGTCATCAGCAGGTGTAAACATGTATATAGTTTGATGAGATATTTCTCTATGGGCCATGGTGCAACATATATCAACATTCAAACAGTGTTTTCCAGTTCCTGAGGCACACTGCCCTGCACATCTGAGCATTTTCACTGCTTCCAACACACCTGATCCAACTAATCAGCTGGTTATCAAGCCCTTACTGTGCTGAAGTGTGTTTGGTGAAGGAGGGACGACAATAATAGGACCAGGATTGGCAAAAAAAAGTTCCGCATTATTGGAGCGACTCCGTAGAACTATTTCACTTCCTGCAGTGTGTTACTTGAGCAATGTACTAGAACTCAGTTCCTGAACAAACAGGCTTATGAACACGATGTGAAGGTGAAGAACCTTTTAAAGGTTTATGGAACCTTCCCATAACAATTCATTTACTAGGTTAATTTTTATTCACAGATCCTTTATGCAGATCCTTCAAACTTTACGGCCACGTCTTGTTTACAAAAGTGGTTCTGTAAAGAACAGTCGACTGAAGGGTTTCTTGGGGAAGCCAGAAAAGTTCTGTGAACTTATACAATATAAAATGAATTGATAAAAAGGCAAATGTTCCATTCTTATATGTACTGATTTTTAAGTCTTTTCTGAAATGAATAAAATATGTTCCACAAAAAGACAACCATACGTTTTACACTAATGAAACTGGAATGGAGGGAGCCCGTGTACTTGGGAGATTTTGTGGCAAATCAACATTACCTTCAAACCCATGATGCTGTCAGAGAAACAGGTTTATACAA
>JBBPCY010000018.1:11730316-11763458 GCA_037974405.1 Brachyalestes nurse
TAGATAGATGTAAACATATATGTAAATATAAATCACAAAAGGATAAAATAGTTATTGCACATATTGCACGAGATTTATCTATTGCACTCAAGTTGTATGAAGGTGATTGGGTGTCCTTCAGCACACTGATAGTGACGGGGTAGAAACTGCTATTCAGTCTGTTAGTCTTTGTTTTGATGCTTCTGTATTTACCATGTTCTTTATATTATGGAGTCTCTTCAAACTTTATTGACGCATCTCCTTTACAAAAGTGATTCTCTAAAGAACAACTGACTGAAAGGTTCTTTGGGTAAGTTCTGTGGCTTCAAGCAAAGATCCCTTTCTGTGAGTTTATGCAATATAAAATGAATTGGCAAAAAGGCAAATGTTCCATTCTTATATGTACTGATTTCAGCCTTGTCTGAAATGAATAAAATATGTTTCACAAAAAGACAAGTGGTGCTTAACCATAAATTCTACACTCATGAAATTGGAACAGTGTGTGTGTGTGTGTGTACTTGGGAGACTTTTGATTCAAACACATGATGCTGTCAGAGAAACAGGTTTACAATACAAATGAAAGTCATCAGAACCTCACTAATGATCCACCAGCTGAAACCAAGCTGCTGCAGAAAATGTTCTAATGAAAGTCACTATAAGCTTTACCTCCAACACCATTGATCTCATCCAGAGCTCATAAAGTCATTGTCCTGTTCAGTCTGTCCAAGTCTTTTTGTTCTGTCAACAAGAAGCCAAAGGACCAGCCAGAGCACCAAACTTCAAAGAAGCCAGCACTTGATAACTGCAGATGGTTCAAATCAACAGTCCATTAGCAGTTTCCTCCAGAATCAAAAAAGATTTTTCTGATTATGATTCTGAGTCACTTACTGTTGATATTGTTCCTCTCACTTAAGAAAGATCTCATAACAAAGCATGTTTTTGCCCAAGATGGGCTCTTTCCAATGCTGCAAAGAACTTTTACCAAACTTCCAATCTTCAAGACATACCCCCCAAAAATGCTGGGCCAGTGTGGGACTTGGTGGAGTAGTGTATAATGTCCTTACCCCTAATACAGGAGGGTCTTGTTTGAATCTTGGCTGACATGTATAAAGATGGTAAAAGGAGCAAACTTTTAAGACAGTTAGTTCCTACTGTCTTAGAAGTTCGACGTCGTGTATTGCACAGTAAAACCCCCACGTGTCAGATGAGGTCTGATCTTCAAGACATAAAGCTAAAGGCTCTGATTAGAACCTACAACCTCCAGATTTTGGAGGCTGTGCTCTTACCACTGAGCCACAGGACCTCACAGCTCCCATGCCTTTTTTTTTTTTGATATTTCACGTTAAAAGCATAAAAGCAAGATAGATACCACAACCTTCTGGACCACTGGAACCTGACCAACTATTTTTATGATATTTTATGCATGTGACATGCAAGATATAAAATAGGCAACTCATATTAGATCCCACAACCTTCTAGACTTCATCCTATGGTTTAAACCAATGCACTATAGGGGTCAGGACTGACGCGCCACTTATTTTTCAACAATTGACTTTCAGATGAAGTGTGACATACAAGTAAGAAACTTCCAAACTTGAGAATACAGCTAAAGCCAGTGAGCTACTGGGCTTGACAAGCTGTTTAACTTATTTAAGATATATGATTTTCAGATGAAGTATGACATGCAAGCCATAAAGTTAAAGACTCAGGGTTGATCCCACAACTTTCTGTTTTTGAAACCATAGCTTAAACTGTGAGCTACAGAGCTAGACCAGAGGCTTGGGTCAATTTTTGGAAATTTGAATATCAGTGTGACATGCAAGACTTAAAACTAAAGACTTGGGTTTGATCCCATGACCTCACGTTTCTGAAGCCACAGCTAAAACAACTGAGCTATATGGCATGACAAGCAACACCGCTTTTTTACTATATGTATCTTTCAGATTCCTAAATCATCTCAGCCTGAAGACTGTCTGAGTTTGAAATGAACAAATATAACCCTTAAGGCAGGAAGACTACAAGCCCATTATCTTCTGACTCTCATAAACAATCTATGATTCTGTGTAAGCCTAAATCCTGGGGTGCCAAACCTGTGACAAGTCACTAAGGGACCACACGTCTGCAGACATCGGCGTTTTCTCTCCTTTAACTATCTGAGTTCAGCTCACAAAGGCTTTACAGACTTGCTGATGAGGTTAATCAGGTGTGGTTAATGAGGTTCAAATTTACATGGACAAATTAATATTACTGATAAAATCCATATATCTATTAAATCTCAGATCAAAGATTCTTTGGAATGTTACATCGATGATGTGTAGCTATGATGTTTACATAAAAAGATCAAAAGCATCAACCAGTTTGCTGACATTAAATTAAGTAGGCAGAACACTGTTAGTTTAATGTGAGCTACAGAAATGTAGGTTCAGCTGATGATACTGAAATGAACTTGCTGTATGTTTCTCAATGCTACCTTTCCTTATTTTCCACACAAACCTGCAGTGGGGGTTTTACAGCTAACATGAGTCTCTAATAACTTGTACACTGCTGAAAAATCATCAGACTCATATAAATGCATGGAAACATTACTGATTTTTGCAGATTTTGTTGTAAAAGTTAGTCTAATTAGTTTATATGCAGTAGCACTAGAACTTGACTATGGCTCCATGAGCCAGTCAAGTTCTTCCACACCAAACTCACGCAGTCATGTCTTTAGGGAGCTTGCTTTGTGCACTAAGGCAAAGTCATGCTGGAATAAAAAGGTTTTTCCCCAAACTGTGTCTAAAGTTGGAAGCATGGTGTTGTCCAAAATGTCTTGGTATGTTGGAGCTTTAAGACTGCCCTTCAATGGAAGTAGGCCACCTTGCCCACACTCTGAAAAACAGGGTTTCCCGATCATTTGTCAACATAGTGTGTAAAGAAATGTCTCAGCACTGTATTGTATTTTAAAGCATCACTTAATGAAAAAAATAAGTTTATTTGCCCAGAATGAATAAAATGTTTGCACAGCGCCACCTCGTGTCAGTAAGGGTTCACTTCTCCAAACCTTCCCACAAGACCCTGCGAGGGAGGTATAAATGCAGTCTCGGCCCTGTGTTCTGCCTCATTCAGCTGTGGTGGAACTGGGAGGTGAGTGTTTGGGCATTTGAAGCTAATTTATTTAATCTCATCTTTACTTTATTTGGCTTAATGATTCTCACTCGGCATTCTAATCCATTTATATTCCTTGTTTTGATGATTGTAGTTATTTTCGTGGTAAACAGCGGTATTTCTGAGCTTTATGGTCCAACCACGTGTCTTCAGCTCCAGGCCTCGTTTGCTTTTATTCCTATTTTCTCTCCATCTTAAATTCTGCAGCAGTTCAGTTCTTTTGCATGCGTTTGAAGTACTATTTGATGTAGAATTGCGTTTTCGCAATAAGAAAATATTTCATTAAAAGCCACTTTTAGCGTAGTTTAACGTTAACGTTAGCTCTTTCGTTCTCAGTTTGCTGCTTAGATAAGCGTCGGGGCATATGTTAAGTATTTTCTTTTTTTTTTGTTGAAATGATATATTTATCAATTCTATATTAAAGTCTCTGTATTTGAATGCAAGAGTATTAAAGTCCCTGTTGGTGTAATGACAGATGTCCCAATACTTTTGTCAATATAGTGTATAGGTTACGCAGTGAAAGTATTACCTAGGTTGTAAAAAATTAAACTAAAATGATTGATATTAAAAGTGAAATGCTTACAAAAATAGGGACTTCATATTAAGCATAAATGGAAAAGTGTGCATGAATAATGAGATCCTGCACTGCCTGGTCAGATTGTGGTTAAATGTCTCCTCTCCATGCATAAATGAGGAAAGCAATGTTGGTAGGGACATCTGGAAAAAGGATGATGAATGCCAACATTTCTGATCTGCATGGAAGTTAATTTATTCAGCCTTTCTAGGTGTGGCGTATGTGGCTTATGTGTTTTTGTCTTAATTTTTTAGCAGATTGGTGTCCTGAATTCCAATTTTGCTGGATCCTCCGAGTAGTAAGTAGGGTTTTTTTTTTTTTTTAAGTTTTGCTGCAGTATCCTATCTTGATCCATAATTAAATCACTGATCCGGGTTGGGTGCTGTTAGAATTGAGTTCTCATCCTGTTTTCATTGGTTCTGTGGAAGTAAAAGATGTTTAGGTAACAAGAAATATCTTTTTTTATGAGCACTCAATGTGTCTGCAGCAGTGGATGTAAAATGCTAATTAAAACATACTTTCATGTGTAACATGCACCCACTTGATAAGAAACCTTTTAGTCCCACAAGTGGGGAAATCTGGAAAAATCCATGCCTCTCCATGTAAATACTTAACCAAAATCTGGAAGTTAAAACAAGGTATGCAATAGCAGGACTTTTTAGTGGCTTTAATTTAGACCCTACTTTCAGTTCCCAACCCTACCACTGATTTAATCTAAGCAAACTGCTTTTCCTCCTTCAAAGCCTGTGATGAATAACAATGCATAAGAGTAGTGGACAGAAGTGATTTCTGAGAACTTATTTCTGAGGCTTTTTTATGTAGAGGTTTAATAATTCACTCTGGTGGTTCGCAGTGTTAAGACCTTTATTCCCCTCCTCTTCTAGTGTCCTGTCTGATTGAGCATGCTGGATGGACCTTGAGGTATGTACACTATCCTCCCCACTCTTCTCTAAAGCCTGTGATGAAGAAAAATGTATAAGAGTAGTGGACAGGAGTTGTTTCTGAGAACTTTTTCTCTGAGGCTTTTAGAGCTTCTGTAATTTGTACCAAAATGGAGTGCTGAATGGAGAGTCACTTTCCTTTTTCCTGTTTTCAGCACCCCCAGGAATGAAACTCCAAGTGAAGTGTCCTTTCAGGTATGTTTTGTATGTAAAAATGTAAATTAAAAAAAAAAACTTGTGTCCTGTGATGACATTTATTTGCTACTCTTGACGTACGGCTGATGAAATGGTACCCACCAAGTATTTAAACTGAGGCACATGATTCTCCTGTCTGAATTCAGCCATTGAACTTCTTGAAGTAATTTTTTTTTCTTCTCTCCCAGGATGGTAGTTCTGTTAGATCAGGTGAGCTAAGAACATCTTGCACTATGATACTTCTCAGATGTCCAACTGCTGTTTATGATGATTGTTTTTAACACAATGGGAATCTCTCTGAATTAAACTGAAAGAGTAACTTTGTACTGAAACAGTAGGATTTCATTAGACTACATCTTTTTAGCCTGTAACTATTGTAGTAACTTTGCTGCTCTTGTTCTAGGGGACCTGTGGCAGGAGCATGAAGCATTTGGGTGATGGCTGGATAGTGATCATGGCTACATGGTAACTATTTCTGTATATTTGCAGTTTAATTAATCATGATACAAATGATGATTGCATAGTTCAGCAGAAACCCCATGTAGAATAATGAGCAATGTCTTTCGCTCCTAGCTGATGTATCGGACTTAATCTTGGGATTAAGCTAATTATTTTCAATCTATTAAACATTCCTTTTTTTATTGCAGACCTGCGTCTATTTGAAATTCAAAGGTGCGTATAAGGTCATGCTGCTTGGTATTTTTAAGGATACAAATGATGACTACATAGTTCAGCAGAAACACCATGTAGAATCATGAGCAATGTCTTTCGCTCCTAGCTGATGTATCAAATACAGCCAAACACCGTTGACCACAGATTCCTGAAGATGCTAATTGTAGTTTCTTTTGCAGAGACTTGAATGGGCAGAAGTTTCACCCCTTGTCTTGGATGGAAGTTCTGTGGGTAAGCAACTTTTGCTTAATTTGGGTCCTCATTATGTGGTCTAGAAAGGATGATATGCGAATCAGGTCTCTGATCTTGTTGAAGATAATTAAGTCTTGATATCTGATCTGGCTTGTGATGCAGAAGTGCTGCACATCAGACACATTATATTCTAATCACTTGTGTCTTTTCTGCAGGGTTATGGCTTTCTCTTGGTGTGGTAAGTGTCTACATGGTTTTGGTCCACATCTGTGAATGACCACAATGATGATCTGACTGTCCATTGACCTTTTCCCATGGAGATTGGATATTAGCTCTGGCTGACATGGTCCTAGATGATCATAGACATCATGGCTTATGTCTTCTGTTCTAACAGGAGTCTGCTCATTGACAGGTGAGGCCACCAGAGACCTGCAACCAGAATGACTATTCAAGGCTGTAAACTGACTTGAGGTTTGTATGTTCACTACATGTGTTGCTCACAACTGGTTCAGTGATGTTTTACAAATGTCTGACCTGAACTCTAATGTGGACACACTCTTACTGATGAACCAGGTTTCTGGTGTACTTAAAACCAGTCTAACTTTCTGTGGCTAACTGTAGTCTGTCCTTTAGGTGTGGACTGCTGTGGGGCCAGGATTGGAGATGCCAAGGTAGTAGTTTTTTTTTTTATTATTTATTTTTTTCTCTTCCTTCTGTCTTGCAACCTGTGATGAAGAGATTCTGCCAAATGAATCTGCTGATTATACTCCTTACCGTTCCATTATATCTGAGGTTGCTGTGGTTGGTTAACATTGATTCTAGTGATCCTGTAGACTTGCCTTGACTGTTTTTCTTCTTTCTCCAGATGGACCTATTGAAGAGCTGGACTACAGTTTGAAGCGTCAGAGTGCATTGATGGCCTAGTTATTTGTGTTGAACTGATCAATCTAAGACAGTTGTCTTATACTGTTGTCTGTATTACCCCTTGCCTTTGATTTATTTAAATAAACTTTACTGCAGTCTTGTGGGACAACCTGGGACGCATTTGATTTCATGTTTCTGTATTTTTTTTTTTATTGGGTGTTTATGCTTTTATGAACTTGACTGCAAAGACACAGGATTTTCTCCTGGATTTGTCTTGAATTTCCAATGTATGAGAGGAATTTTTCCCCAGAACCCGAAGTGTGAAAAAATAAACTTTTAAAATAAACCTTGTTTGGTTTCCTGGTCTTTTATATTCTGGTGAATTTATAGTCGAACCTGATAGCGGACTGAATGACCCTTCAATAAATCAATATTCCGTGTTGAAATGTGTGACGCTGTCTATGGAAGTCACGTGACTGCTAGTTGCCTGGGAATGTGAGTGTGACGTCAGACGGTGGTTTCCTGTTCCAGGGTGTAAACACTGATGGTGCGTTTTTACGCACGGCTGTGAGGGAGCAGTGGGAGTGCTGGGGCTGGATGGACGGCTCGGAAGGCTCTGGCGGGGGGCTCTCTGTTTGGTTAGGCAGGCTCCTTGTGTACCGGTCCAGATGATCGTCCTCTTCATCATCTCCGCGTTCCTGGCGGTCTCGGTTAGAGCGGAGTTTTTCCACTTCGACAGCATCTCCAACGCTTCCACCTACTACTTCAATTACCTCTACTGCCATGTCTGGGAGGGAGAGTGCCAACCTAACCAGGACGATGCCACCCAGCAAGGTAGGCAAAGTGTCTGGATGTTTTTGGGGCTGATATCTCGGGGTTTTTTTGGGGGGGGGGAAATTTCCCCTCTGCCTTAAAATGATGCATCACTCATCACGGAGAGTGGATGTTAGACTGAGAAAATCTCCAGTTTTTTCTAACCTGCTGAAAAACGAAGCTAAAAAGAGCTTGTGTATTTTACATGCACTTCGATGGCCCTTCTGCAAGTCCCAGATGATCAAGGAGTCTAAGCCAACATGACGATTAGACTAAAACTAAAATCAATAAGTCTGGTCAGATAACTGGCTTGGACTAATAGGGTTTCGTGTCAACGCACTCCTGAAAAGGCTTTTAGCTTATTTAATATTGCATTTAATATTGCACCATTTATAGTGGAGTGTAATAGGAATCATCCCATGTCAGCCATTTCCACTGGGTTAGAATTTGAAATGTAGGCTGTAGAAGCCCCTTAGAGCAGTTACAGAATTGAAAAATCAGCTGAAGGTCTTTTCAGGAGTGTGATTATTACGTGAAACCCTACCATAAATGCACCCCGGCTAAACTAGTCAAAGCCAGTTAAATTATCTGACCAGGCTAAATATTGATTCTCTTTTAGTCTGATAGTTATGTTGGCTTAGATGCCTTGACCATATTGGACTTGTAAAAGTCAAAAGTCTAGCCAAGGGCCATCAAAGTGCAGGTAAAATAGATAAGCGGTTTTTATCTTCATTTTTCATCAGTCTGGATAATATTTTTTACTGTCTTTTCAGTGCCTACTGGAGACATGTGGTCCTGGTTTTCTCAAGATTACGTTGGCGTGATGACTGCCTGGTACTGCAGCCTAGGACAGTGCTGTGATTCGGGGGACTGCAGGATCACAAATAACCTCACAGGTAAACACACACCTTTTAAAATCAGTAATCATCAACATTTAGTTATGAATGAAAAAGAGCCTGGTGTATATACTACACTGTATAGAACATAGTGGGTTTTTTTCTTCAATATATGCATATGAATCTGTACTGTGTGTGTGTGTGTGCGTGCAATCAGGTCTAGAGCAAGACCTACAACTGAAGCTCCATGGGCAACACCTGGCCCAGTCTGTGGTACTGAAAGCCATCCAAGGTTTTATCAACAACCCTGAATCCAACAAGCCCCTGACTCTTTCCTTCCATGGTTGGTCGGGCACAGGAAAAAACTTTGTGGCCCGGATGGTGGCGGACAACCTGTACCGGGACGGGGTGAAGAGCGAGTGTGTGCGCCTGTTCATTGCCCCGTTCCACTTTCCACATGCAAGACTGGTGGACGTGTACAAGGTGAGCAAGGACAGTAGATCACGATTCACCCCAGTACTCCCCAGTATGACCTTTGTTCTACTTTCTTGGTTGTGTATTGTTTGAATCGGTCCTTGCCAAGTCAGCATAGTGTCCCTGATTTGATATTTAATAGAGTAAATAAACAGTTCTGTGGCAATAAAAAAAAACTAGTAAGTCAGTAGGCAGGCAGGAGTCCAGATCTGTTCATATCGAGTTCTGGATTGCATCACTTCTTTGATAGACTTACACAACTGATGTGAAAGCCAAGTAGGGTTACCTACTTGTTTTTTGTAGGGCAAAAGTCAATACCTGTCCTAAAGACACTCTGTCCTGTACGTGCAGGTTTGTGTTTGTGAGTGGTTATTAAGTCTTTCTCATTGTTTAAATATTATAATACATGTTTTGAAAGTAAGAAAACGTCATGACTTATGCAAGCCACTATAATATACAGATTATTCACTATAATATACATATAATATACTTTGAATTATAGCTGGAAAAGTTGAATTTCTGATTATCATTCCAGCCACTCGCATTCAAAGGTTCGCACAGGATTCCTCCAACAAATGGGTTTTCTTTACAGTCTGGACGTATTTCGTAGTGTGGGTTAGTGCAGTTCTGGTGTGTCTGTGGTGTTCTGGTAATCCTGTTAACGTTTTGAGCAGTGCTGGTTCATTGTGAAAACTCATGCTCACTCTTGTGTGCCTTTTTCTGTGTGTTGTAGGGTCAGCTGAGGGAGGCTATTAGAGACATGGTGCTTCGGTGCCCACAAACTCTCTTTATCTTTGATGAGGCAGAGAAGTTGCACCCTGGTCTAATAGATGCCATCAAGCCCTACATGGACCACTATGATAATGTGGATGGGGTCAGTTACCGGAGAGCCATATTCCTGTTTCTCAGGTTGGTTTGTCCTAAGGACTTACATTCCTAAAAAACGTAACTGAGAGGAACATGTAAGGACAGTAGAGAAATCCAGTGACTGTATTCGCCCTGTTGTTTGTAGTTGCTGAAGCACTTCATTCAGTATCTCACTGAGTGTAATGGAGCATGAGGGCAGATTTTAAAACAAGTGTTTTACCATATAGTTTAACTTTCCATGCCAGTGTTACTAACAATAAATGGAAACTAGTAGTCACCATTTAGAATGATGTAATTCATACAATGTTAATGAAAGTCACCAAAACGATGCTGGACAGCCCTCCAGGATGGGAACTGAAGAACACTGCAAAGAAAAAATGTGCAAGTAAAACATCACTACCATGCACAAGGACCTATTTTAATCTATTTAGTCTGTTTCTTTAGCAATATTGGTGGTGCCGCTATCAATGAAGTGGCACTAGACTTCTGGCACTCAGGACAGAACCGGGAGGATATCGGTATGGAGGATTTGGAACATCGACTGCGCTCAGAGTCTATGGAGGCTGATGGTACCCGCTCTCACATTCTTCATTTTTCATAATTTTCTTGGTTTTTACCTGGACGATAGATAAACATGTAACAATATATCATAATAAATGATTAAGTGAAGTTTGGTCTCTAGTTTAGTTTTGAATGTTCTCAAGTGAACTGCAGATAACTGTGTTGAGTGTAAAGTGAGAAAAATACATGGTTGTGAGACCCGTTTCAGCTTTTTTCTGTTGCAAAATGTTCGTTAAAATTCTCTCTCTGTTTCTGTCTCTCTCTCTCTCTCTTTGTCTCTTTCCCTGTCCCTCTCTGTCCCTGTCGCTCTCTCTGTCTCTCTATCTGTCTCTGTCCCTCTCTCTGTCTCTGTCTCTCTCTCTGTAGGAGGATTTGCCCAGAGTGAGCTCATGTCAGGGCACCTGATTGACTTCTTTGTGCCGTTCCTGCCGCTGGAGTATCGCCATGTGAAACTGTGTGCCCGGGATGCGTATACTGCCCGTGGTGTGGAGACTGACGAGGCGACTCTGGATGAAGTGGCTAAAGCCATGCTGTATGTACCCAAAGAGGAGAAGCTCTTCTCTGCACAGGGATGCAAATCCATCCCTCAACGGATCAATTTCTTTTTACCTTAATGGTTTAACAGACTCAGCCACTAACTCCACATGAACTCTAACAACATACTTGAATACCGAGGTTTATTGAGAAAGAACCAGGATCCTAATCTGCTGAAAAGTACTGTTTGTTTATTATATCAGGTACATGCAACATGAGGTTATTTCATCCTATGCTGAGGGAGAACAAGGAGATTGGTGCTCGTCACCACTGAACCCTGAACACTGAGCAATGACTTTTGTTACCAAATTAACTTATTTATACTTAGCTTCTCATACATAACTACCTAACATTTTTTTCCATCTTAATATATGTCAAGTGAATGCCTGTCCTATTATTGCTTAATGTTTTTAATTTCATTGTTTGCTTAATTAATTTGCCTTCTTAATGCAGCAAAGAAAATCGTTAAGTTCCCCCCCCATTAACCTTAATGTGCTGTGCTCTTTAGTTGAGCTTTCCCAGCCTAACTTGACAAATTCATAAAAGTGCTATGAACCCGCATGAAACACAGAGCCAGACTGGGATTGCAGGAAGACCTAAAGGGAGCAGTCATAACCTTTGCTCCATTAGCCTTTTTTCTTTGAAGTTTGCACGTTTGTTTTTGTTTTGTGTCCTGACATTGTTTTCATGTTGCTGTGAATTTGCATGATAATGTGTGCATCATCATCACTCAGTGAAATGTGATATTCTACATGAGAGTGCATCGGTATATTCAGGAGCTCCAGTTATGACATGCAGCAGCAAGTTAGACATTAATTCATTGAAAAGCTGAATTTTCCATTATGTTTTGTTAAAATACTGCAATTGTACATTCAAAAATACCGCAGCTGTACATTCAAGAAGCCGTTGACAATAATCTAAATTATGTTCCTTATCATTCTTTTTATGTATATTTTGAGCTTCTCTATTAAGATTTTAGACTTTAATGTCAGTATCATTTTTCTCTTTTAAGGAAGTCACCAGCGGAAAGTACTAAACTTTTTGTGATTAATTAAATTTTAACTGTTACACATAGTGTAACTCTTTTCTGAAACTTGAAATGGTTCTGTGTCCAGTTTAATGACTGACTTTTCTCTCCAACCAAAAAAGTTTTCAGACACATGTTTTTGATATTTATTGCACTTTTGGTTAACAAGGTAACAAAAATAAATTTCTGAAGAAAAATAGTTTTGGGCAAATTGCACCAGGTGTCATTATAAAAGACATTGCTGTTTGTTGAGGTTTCTTTTAACAAGTAGCAGCTGGTGGCCTAGTGGTTAGGGACCTGCCTCTGCATTCAGAAGGCTTTGGGTTTTAACCTCAGGACAGCTAGTGGCACCATTGAGGTACCTTTGTGCAAAGTTCCGTCCCAGTGCACTGCATTCCTGGCTGCACTTGGGTGAATAGGTTAAATGCAGAGAACAATTTTGCTGTGTGCTGTGGTATGTTCACATATAACAAATTGAGTACTTAGGTAGGAATTATGGTGAAAGAGCAGCTTTCTAAAATCATTAAAAATGGGAAACGCTACAGTGAAGACCTTAAACATCAATAATGTGCATTTGGAAAGCTCATGGAACCTCAACAAATCTTGCCTAGACATGTGCACCATGCAAAATTTCATAATCTACTCTCACACTAATGATAAGGAAGGTGAAAGAAAAGCCAGCAGTCACTTGAAAAGAGTTGCAGCACGACAAAATGTTACACAGAAAACAACAAGCAATGCCTTGCACCATGGTCATCTCAATTCCAACACCCCCCCCACCACACACACACACACACAAACCTGATCTGCTAAAGAAAGAAGCAGGGGTTTGTCTGCTGGGGTCAGACAAAATTCAGCTCATCGTGTTTGCAGAAAGTAGAGTGGTACAGATGATCCCAAGAACACCATACCCACAATGAATTAGGGTATATGGGCATCATGATGCGGAGCTGCTTCTCTGCAAATGGTAAAAGGGCACCGCACGGAATAATAGAAAACAAATGGAACGATGTACCAGGACGTGTTAAAAAAATTATCAACCTTAAGGAATTAAGTAACCTTAAGATGTCAAAAGGAATGAGACCAAATTAAATCACAAAACTGTAAAAGCTAATTACTTCTTACTGCAGATGTTTCTGTATGCTGTAATTGCCAAAAATGGCTTTATTAATTTGTGGTGTCTTTTTCCCTATAAATGTACATTGTATGGACAGAAGTATTGGTATGCCTGACCATTACACCATTAGGAATGACAGTGCATTCACATACATAGACTTTTATATGGAGTTGTTCCACCCTTTGCAGCTGTAACAGCTTCCATTCTTCTTGGAAGGCTTTGCACAAGATTTTGGAGTTTTTGTGGGAATTTGTGCCCTTTCAATCTGTAGAGCATTTATGAGGTCAGGTACTGATGTTAAGCGGGAGGGCCTGGCTCAAAATCTCTGTTCCAGTTCAAAGGTGTTGGATGGGTTACAAGTCTGGGCTCTGTGCTGGTCAGTCAAGTTCTTCCACACTGAGCTCATCCAACCAATCACCCAAACCAATTCCACAAAGTTGGAAGCGTGGTGATGTCTAAAATGTCTTGGTATGCTGAAGCATTAAGAATGCCCTTCACCGGAAGTAAGGAGCCTAGCCCAAACCCTGAAAAATAATTGTGCTCCTATATTTGTGTGTCCATAAAGTGTCTTTGAATAGCCTGTCTTCTGGCTTATGAAAGATTCTGAAAGTGCAATTCCATGAGAGGGGCCGTAGCAACCTTAAGATGTCAAGAGGAATGGGACAAAATTGAACCACTAAGCTGCAAAAGCTAATTCCTTCTTACTGCAGATGTTTCTGTATGCTGTAACTGCAAACAATGTGAATTTATATTTGTGATTATGAATACGTATTTGAAGGCATTGTGTGTATATTTGAAGTATGTATACTTGAAGGGCTTTCAATACCTTCTTACTAAACAACCTTAGGTTTAGAAACGAGATTCCTCATTTTCCGTCTGGACATCCCTTTTCCACCCTCTCCTGCTTGTTAAACGCGTGGTCAGCCTGCATTGGTCAGGGAGGCTCGACCTTGTGTTCAAACTGGATCATCTGATTGGTCAGAGTCAGTCATTCGGCCTCATCCAATCAGCGCCACGTTCTCAGGGCTTCGGCCAATCAGAGCAGGCCATCTGTTCCGTGGCGAGAGGAGAAATGATAGAAGTGCCGATTGATATTAGAAAGCATGCTAGAGCGGCACAGCCGGCGTAAATATACGTTTTAGGAGGAGTTATAGCATTGCTATTTACAGCCTCATACTCGTATACTTTAGTGTTTCCTTTTGGTATTTTAATAAGAAAAATTGTTTGCAAAAATGACATGGATGCATTGGCTTGTCATGTCCATGTCGGTCGCCTTAGCAACAGCAGAGCCGACCGTGTATCTCCGAGAGCAGTTTGAAGATGGGGGTAATGTGCTCATTTTTTGTCTTTTGCCTACTCTTAAATGTTCTTGTGTCCATGCAAGTGTTGCAATAGGCACTTGTTCACACGCCTGTCTTACAGTGGAGCTTTTGTCATCATTCTCCAGTCCCTAAGATAACGCCATTTCTCCTAGCCAGTTAACGTTAGCTCAGTCAGGGTCTGGCCTGCAGAAAAATACAGATCAGTAAAGTCTTGCACTCTGGTTTGTTTGTATTTTGTCATTTATTTTGTGTGGGTGCAGAAGTGTGCATGTCTTGTTTCACACAGTAGTGAACAGCTGCATCATTTACATTCAGTGTTGAAAAACATCTGTTTATTCTGTGATAGTATTGTAGTATCTTTTAGACACTTCTAACACAGCAATGGGGGCCTTTATGTCCCTCCCTAACTAACCTTAAAGTACATGTCCATATTGGTGCTGTGCTTTTTATTTGAGCTGTTCCAGCCTTACCCTTATAATCACGCGTGAACACACCACAACACACAGTGTGACCAACGTGAAATTCTTTGCTTTTAACCCATTCATCAAGTGAAGCAGGGGGCTGTTTGGGGACAGTGCCTTGCTCAAGGGTGCCTCAGTGGTGACACCAGCAGTTGGGGTTGGAACCCACAACCCTCTGATTGCAGGGCCAATGCCCTAACCACTAGGGTATTCAGCTACCAGCTGTTAATGTTGTATAAATGCTTTTTATTCAGTGTTTCCCATACTGAGCTGTACTAATGGTTAGGGAGTTGCCCCTGCGATCAGAAGGTTGTGGGTTCAAATCCCAGGACTGCTAGTGGCACCACTGTGGTACCCTTGCGCAATATACCGTCCCCACACACTGCTCCCCAGGCACTGTGTTCCTGGCTGCCTGCTGCTTCACTTGATGAATGGATTAAATGTAGAGGAAAAGTTTGTGCTGTTCACACTGTTTGTTGTGGTGTGGTCATGTATGATAAATGGACTTTACAAATAAACATTGTCGCACTATCCACCTCTGAACCTTTTTTGGGATGTTGTTTCTTTCCTATTGTAGATGCCTGGAAGAGCCGATGGGTGCAGTCAACGCACAAATCAGACTATGGGCAGTTTGTGCTGTCTGCTGGGAATTTTTATGGTGATGCAGAGAAGGACAAAGGTGAGATTTATGCTTGGTGTTCAGTTCTGAAATTCTAATGTTTGTGCGCTAATTAAATGAGATGCACCAGACAATTGTATTTTCATAAGGTTTGAAAATGTTCTTTATATAAGATCCATGCACATTACAGAGCTAGACTTATTGTTTTGGTTGTTCTCGCGCATGCTAGCTCCATCATCTCATGAACAGATGTCATCGTGTTTTTGTACAGGTGTTCAGACCAGCCAGGATGCTCATTTCTACTCCATTTCAACCCGCTTTGATGAATTCAGCAACAAGGACCAGCCACTAGTTGTGCAGTTCTCTGTCAAGCATGAGCAGAACATAGACTGTGGAGGGGGTTATATTAAACTTTTCCCGGCAGACCTGAAACAAGAAGACATGCATGGAGATTCCGTATATAACATTATGTTTGGTGAGAACTACAAGCTCAGGTTTTTTGTACAGAATTTATAAGCATGTTGTGTTTTTTGTGTTCAGTGTGTGATTGGAGACAGTTAATAAAAGTATTTGTAACTGTCACAGGTCCTGATATATGTGGCCCCGGCACCAAAAAAGTTCATGTCATCTTCCAATACAAGGGCAAGAATCATTTGATTAACAAAGATATCAGATGTAAGGTAAAGTCACTCCTGTATTGTTGTATTCTCCAAACACAAAAGCTCCATTCACACTTGGTATTAAAATGTACATTGGGTGGTCTGATCATAAGTGGACAGCTTTAAGTACATGTGTGAACAGGGTCTGATGAGTCTAAGAAACCACATAGCATTTGTAGTATGAACACTAAGGCTTGTTTTCTTGTGCTGGATCAAATAAAGAGTAATCCAGGAAGCCATTCAGATGCTGGCAGGGATGTTGTGGCTCTGACATGCCCCCTAGGAGATATACAGAACAGATACTAAACATAGACATGCATTTAAATGGTGCTAATGGCATAGTCCTTACACATATACGGTTCTTAACATCACTTAACATCATGGCCCTAAAGAGTCCTCATGCATCCTCAGCAAACACAGCGGGAGCCACGTATAAAAAGTTGCTGTCCACTTATAGTAAGATCGTTTGAGACAAATGTAAATACCAGGTATGAACAGGACCGTAGTTCTCTCATTATTCTTGTGTTACTGTTGCAGAAGTCACTTCTCTAATCTCTTTTGGTGTATTTTTATTTAGGATGACGAATACAGTCACTTGTACACACTGATTGTTAATCCAGACAACACATATGAGGTGAAGATCGACAACAAGAAAGTGGAGTTTGGATCTCTGGAGGATGACTGGGACTTCCTTCCGCCAAAGAAGATCAAAGATCCTGATGCCAAGAAGCCTGAAGACTGGGATGAGAAGGAGAAAATTGACGATCCAGATGACAAGAAACCTGAAGTGGGTTGTTAAACGAAATTTAATTTAACCTGAACTTAACATTTATAAATGAGTTTAACACACTTACAAGAAGCACTTTATCAGCAGTAGCAATCAGTTTTAGTGGAGTTGTCATTTGCCTCTTGACTGAAAATGATGTTTTATTATGTTTACATTTCACCTCCACACATTTTGTTTGCACAGCTTAAGTGAGCTACATTTGCCATGAAGCACTGATTAAGTAGAAACTCTTGAGTCTTCTCTATAGTCGCCTGTTTATGTGGCTCTTTGTAGGATTGGGACAAACCTGAGAACATCCCAGATCCTGATGCCAAGAAGCCTGATGACTGGGATGATGAGATGGATGGAGAATGGGAGCCTCCAATGGTTACCAACCCTGAGTATAAGGTACAGAAAGCACCCTGTATTTAAAGAGGGGGAAAAAAAACAGTATTCACTTTTTTGATGGCATTGTACAAAAATGGACATTACCTGTTTTTGTCCTTGTTTTTGTCTGCACATGAGGCAGTTTCTGTCTAGAATAGGCTTAACGAAACCCTAAAGAAACTCCAATGCAGGGAAATTAAAATAAGTTTGATAAGCCTAGAATTATATGTAACCTCAGAACTCTAACTATAGAAGTATACATTTACAAAGGGTGTGTGTGTGTGTGTGTACACGCGTGCGCAAGAGATGCACTGCTGATAATAGTCCATCAACCAAAAATATGCAGCCAATCTTGTCATGTGGCCAGTAACTGAACACCAAAGGAGAACAAGAGGACTGTGCAGCCTTAAGTTTATTATTAGTATGTGCAAGGTGGACCTACAGGTTAAATGCATAAAGTTGGATAGTAAGTGGATCAAACTTCAGCAGCGTAGCTGTGTACGATCCACCTGAATAACACCTGCTGGACCTAATAGTGGCTAGTCATTGTAAATACGAATGGGTGCTACCTCTGAAATGTGAGAGTGCTTTTAGATATGGTTTTCTGTGCCAAAATGCCACTTTGAAGACCGTATTTGATACTACTGTGCTGCCTTGTTTTGATTAGAGGAAAATGTCATTTCATAATTTCATGGTGATTTACCCTTTCCTAGGGTGAGTGGAAACCAAAGCAGATTGACAATCCTGCCTACAAGGGAAAATGGTTGCACCCTGAAATTGATAATCCTGAGTATACTGCCGATCCTGAGCTCTACAAATACAGCAGCATTGGTGTGATCGGACTGGACCTGTGGCAGGTATAGATAAATATAACTACTTGTTGTGGCAGTTTGCTTCTTTGTTAAATGTACAAGATCTTGTATAAGAAGAACTATTGTTTGTCACTGAGTAAGTTTTTTTTTTTTTTTGTTTTGTTTTTTATTTTACCAACTTATTTTACTGTACCATGTTTTGATTTAGGTGAAATCTGGCACCATTTTTGACAACTTCCTTATTACTAATGACGCAAAACTGGCAGAGGAGATTGGCAACGAGACATGGGGTGCAACAAAGGTAAATTAGGCAGTATTTATATTTCATGTTTCTTTAATCTCTTGGAATTTAGTCTAATCTCTCTCACTGTGTTGTGTGTTAACAGTAAGTCTCCATCTCCCTTAACTCCCTAAACATATTCAGATACCTGTGTATATGGTAGACATGTGGTTGTCCTCTAAGTCCCTTTGCAAGACTTTCTGCATTTTCTATGTGGCTGTCCCTTTAAAAACATTTTTCTAGACTCCAATCATGAACATTTATGAAAAAAACCCCACAGTGACTGGCAAACTAAAGTACATTCCAACTATAATGTGAGCTAATGCACTTAAGTCTGTACCAGATTGTGCATTGAGCTGCTGTAGTTTAAGAATAAAGATCTGAAGAATAAAGGTACTCCTGCTGAACAGGTCTGTCGTGACCTTTGGTATTTTACAGTCACCTCTGTTTATCATTGTAATAAATCAAGTTTGTTGATCACCCAGTTTGAAAATATATCTTTGTTTTATGTCCCGGTTATAGCTGATGCTAATTTTATGGTTGGCACAACGTCCATCAGATAGCTTTGTATTTTCACAGTTGTAAACTGATACGGTATGGGATGATGCACTCAGCCCACTCTTTCGATGTGATTTACAATTCTGGGTTCATGATGAAATATTCTCACAGTATTTTGAAAAGTGATGACTTCTAATGTTGCACAATTTAGCAAGGAGTTTAGAGCTTGAAGGTTGGAGGACTGAATTGCTGATTGCTGCTGGTTGTTTCTGAACTAGGGTTCAAACAATGTAATTGGATCATCTAATTAATATAATGTCCATTCTCCATGAACGTCACATTGTTTTGCTTTGTGATGTCCTGTAGTGCTACACTTTTAGCCATAACTTTATTAACAAATAGAGTATTTTTGACCAATTTCTCTGGTTGATCGTTGTCATTTTTTGCTCAAACAGGATGCTGAGAAAAAGATGAAAGAGAGTCAAGAGGAGGAGGAGAGAAAGAAACGTGAAGAGGAGGAAAAGAAAAGAAGAGAGGAGGCAAAGGATGAGGAGGAGGAGGAGGAGGAGGGGGACAAGGAAGAGGAGGACGAAGAAGAGGAGGAGGAGGAGGAAGAGGAAGATGATGAAGAAGAGGAGGACGAAACAGACTCTAAACTCAAGGATGAGTTGTAGACTTGGAGGAACACATGAAGACATGCCTTGTCTCCTGTTACCTTGGGGAATGTGGCAGAGAACTGGACTTTACTGGATGTTACTTTTGTCTCTTAGGTCAGATAAATGACTGAAATGTTCCATTCTGATCCTTCAAACATATTTATAACATAACAGCTGTTCATCCAGCATCATCACTGTAACACCAAGCATGTCCCAGACACGCCCCTGTATGTTCAGGAAAATAGTGGTCAGAGGAGTTGGTCTAAATGGAAAGGTCCCCTTTTTGAAATGCAAATGACTCTGGTGAAATCCGAAGGTTGATGGCGAAGGGATGACAAGGAGACATGCAGAATGATCAAAGCATTTGAGAGAATGAAGAAAAGCATTGACTCTGTAGTACTTCACATAAATCACGTCATGTTTGATAATACAGATCATTTCTAAATCATTTGAACTAATGAACTAATTCTTAACAGAGCCTGAATGACTACTGTTTAGTTATACTTGTCTTTTTACTTGCATTGCCATTTTGTATGCGTTGTTACTGTGTGTTTTTGACATCCACTAGATTGCCGCCCACTTCCCATCCATAACCATGTATGCAAGTTCTTGCACATTTTTTGTTGTTTCCATCTCTAACCTCAAAATCGTACTGTTTATATTTTACGTCCAACACATTATAGTGAAGCAGTTCTTCAGCAGACTTGTTTACAAGCATTTCTGCATTGGTTAACAGTTCTGTTCTCAATCTTGACCATTGTTAAAATGCACTGATGTACACTGAACCAGATGGGAAAAGTGCAAAGCTCAGTTCATGAGCAAGCAGGCTGACCTGGGTTCAGCTTAAGGTATCCCTGATGGGAGATGACTGAACACAGCTCAGCTCAAGTGTACCTTATGTTCAGCCCCAAGTAAAGTGTCAACACATGAATCCATCCATTGTAGTTCAGCTTTGTTGTATATGCCTCATATTTCTCCCAAATGGTACTTAAAGATGTTTTGTACTTTTTTGTGTTTGAGGGAAATGTTCATTGCGTAGTTATAGAGAGGTCTGATTTGAATGTTGGCTTACTGTATAATAACACCTAAAAGTAATATTACTGCTCATCTCTTTTTGAATTATTGAGTACGTGCAGACCTGATTGAATTGTAGAGTTTTAAAGGGCATTAAAGGAGAGTTCCAACACTTTTACATTTCTGCATAATGAAGTGGTCAAGATGTAAACGGCCTTTCTGAGTGGTTGATGAGATTCTCCACTCTAGATAAATTTGTTTGCAGTGGTGTGATGGGAACCAAATGGCTGAAGAGTTTCATGCCTCTAAAATGGGGGCAGAGCCAAAGGGTGGCACATACCTGCACAACACAGCTTTTCAGGTGCATCATTTTTGCTAAAACCACTTATCTACGACTGTTGTTACCATACTGGCACATTTTAGCAACCCTTCCCCTTTCAACTGCATGCAACCAAGTGGTCCATGGTCGCCCCCCTGGCTAGCCACGACCTGCTCCTTGTAGACGGAGAAGAGAGGTGTCAGTAAAAGCTTCCCTGCAATTTAATTGCTAAGTTGAAAGAAGTGTATTCAACATGTTTTAAATCTTACTTTAGTGTGTGTGTCTCATGACTGGGAGACACTTGTTGAATCTGATCTCATAATGATTACTACCAGTTCATAAGCTATACATTATGGAATGACTTTTAAGTCAGTATTACATAAATATGTTTAGAAATAAATGAGGTCGTAAATGTAAATACAAATTGAAGTAAGTCAGTATAGTTTGCTAAAAGGTTTTTTAAATTAAAATGACATTTTTCAAAGGACTGCTTTGAATTATTTTGGGGACTTTAAGTGCATAATTCCACAAGCCAAGTCAGAACCATTCATAGTAGAGAGGCGCATGTAGGACATTTTATGGAAAATTAGTGTTGCCACAGAAAACATTTGTTTGATTTTCTACTATTTTACCTTTGACAACATTACCTATAAACATTCGACACACGTGTGGGTTCACTGGTGGTTTTATATTGTAAATAAAATGACAAGTAAACCTCTGTTTACTGTAACCACCTAATAATTACAGTAAATTTCTCTGTAGTGTAACATTTTACATCAAACCATTCTATGACATATATTAACAGTTGAATTATGTACAGATTACTGAGTTTGTTCAATTGCATTTTCATGAGAAAAGACATACTTTTTACTCCTTGCATTTTGTTTTGACTTCATTACAAATCTCTAAGGCTAGATCTTTCTTACATTTCCCTGTCAATCAGTCGAATTCCCATGTATTAATATTCCTGTATGTTATTAAATCACTCAAATTTGTTAGTGTAAAACAACACTGCTACAACTGTACTTCTAACAACCTGTTTGTGCAAAGACCAGTACCATATTTCAACTGCTCATGCCACACACCACCAAAAAAAACGTTTAAAAAAATTGTTAAAAATTAGCTATTTTTTATTTTTAATTTTAATTTTGAATTCTTGTGTCTTTAGATATACGTATACACATTTATGTTCACCCTGTAAACATGTTTGCACTTTTAGTGATATAACTGATATAATGTCCTAATTTATGTTATATGACAAGATAAAATAAGATAGTATAACCCTTTATTAGCGCAAAAAAAGCAAGTAAGAGCATCATAACCAAACTATACATCACACCTATATACAGTAATATAAAAGGTACTATGTTACAAATAATACAAAAATGTAAATATAGAAGTTTGTGTGTTTGTAAAATATATACATATGAATGTCTCACAGACTATATGAAAATATAAGTATGAGACGACTCTTTTGCTCTTTACTGAATAGCGAATGTGTGATGGTAATTTTGCAATTATGAATCCATGTCAGTTTTTGTTTGCCCACTGCCTTGCAGTGGTTAATCCAGGTCATTCCTGTGCTGTGTGGATCCAGCTCCGGGTTTTCCAGACATCCCCATATTGCCCCTATCGCAGCAGGGTGATGGACTAGTGGGAGCAGAAACACTATGGCTGCCAGTCTGTCCCTGACTCAGGTAATACTGCTTCTGCACACAAAATTAGCCTTCTTTTCACATCTTTTTCAAACTGTCTTAAACTTATGAAGGGTGTTGCCGCTCGTAGTTAAGTTTTAAAGTTGTCAGCGGTCGTCAAGTCTTTGTTTGGAGCTGTTTTCTGCAGCCAGTGCTTGGAAAAAAGTTTCTAGCCTGCTAGCTCCTAGCCAGGACTACGAGAAGGGCGTAGTTTGTTTCAGTTTTGGGTGGGTAACCAGTCGTTCCCCGTGTTTTTTCACAATAAGGACTTCCAGTACAGAATTGTACCCTTTCCAAAGAGTAACTTTAATCGTTTTAAGACCGTCCAACTCCTGAAGTGACAGAACAAACCTAGTATTTGACTAAAACGCGTTGTTTGTCCAGAAGTGGGAAAAGTTTAGGTCGAACTTAAAGGGGTGAAAACAGTTTGCTGTGGGAAATGTCTGGAGACTTATCAGTGTCTGTGCTTACTGCTTGGTCAGGGTTGTCAGTTGCGGTCTGAACAGCACTCAGACATCTGTGGATTTTTTTAGAAAATTCATTATTTCTGAGTGCTGAGGTTGGAGGAAGCGTGTTTGGGCTGTAGGACTCGGGACCTGCTTGTTAGCCATATTAGCTAGTTGTTATTCCTCATTCGTCTGATAAATAATACACTTTTCTGCACGCCAAAGTGATGTGAAATACTGTTGGGCTTTTGTCCCATCGTCCAAATTTAATATTTCATTTTCTCTAGCTGTTTTCCCCCCCAAGTTCAACTAACGTTAGCTGACTAGCGAGCTAGCTCTCCTGCAGAGTATTGTGGGTAACTGAGTAGCCCCCTTTTCCAGACTGCTTGTATTTTTCTTTATGTATTTTATAAGTTTTGTAAAGAGTTATGTAATATGTCCTTTATTTGCTGTGTAACTAAATAGGTGTAGCTCACATAAGACATAACCACAAGGCTGCAATGCCAGCCCCTTCTTACTTCGTGGAGTATTTTTATGACCTGGCTGGCTGTGTTGAAATCCACAGTTCCTCATTAGAAACTACAAACATGTTACTCTAGCAGTAAGTCTGTCAAAATTGCATTTAAATTTGTTAGACGTTTTACAAATTAACTATCCCTTTCAGAAAGCTAAATGCACAGTTCCTTATTAGAAGCTACAAGTATGTTTTCTGGCAGTTGTGTTTGCTGCTGGATGTCTTTATTGAAAAGTTAATGGACAGCCACTCATCCAGTGTTTCTTTCTGGAGTTTTCACATTTCATTGCATTCAGCCATGAGAGCACTACTGAGGTCAGGTTCTGATGTTGGATGATAAGTTCTGGATCACTAATGCCAGCCCCTGGATACACTTGAAGGTGTATTTGTATGTCCTGCCTGGCTGTATGGAAATGCACAGTTCCTTATTAGAAACTACAAGCATGTAATTCTGGCAGCTGTGACAGCTCCTACATGACTTTGTCATAATTAAAGAACATTTGCTGGAAGTTTTACCAACAAACTAGCCCAAAGAAGTTTCAGAAAGCCTAAGCTTGCAGTTTCAGTTGTTATATATACATCATGTGTTGCTTGTCTCCATTACTGACATATCAGAAGGAAGCTTACTGTTTAAGGAGGCTGACTGGGCATCTTGCAGTTAAATAGTAAAATGTGTAGTCCTGTGAGTGGCTTATACACAGCACATTGAAATGTTTATGGACACCCATTCACTCATTTAACATTTCCTTTAAAATATATAATAAATTCATCACCCTCCTTTGCTGCAGTAACTGCTATGTTTGAACGTGTGAGCATTTAATTGCGTTCTGCCACGAGAGCATTGGTGAGGTCAGGTACTGATGTTGGATAATTTCTTCTGGATTGTAAATGGCACTCATTCTGATAGTCCCATACCAAATGGTGTTCATGCCCTGGGGAACACAGTTCTACTGCTCTACAGCCCAGTGTGGGGCTTTATGCCCCTCTATCCAGTACTTGGCCTTGAATCTGGAGACCGTTGGCTCATGTGTGGCAGCTCCAGAGCATCCAGTTCAATTGGTTAGTGCTTTTCAATTGAGATTATACGAATTATGCAAGCATCTGTATGCCTGTGTCAACAAGCTACCATACAGAAGCTGAATTCAGTCATTACAAGTGCTGTTAAAATAAATTTCTGGAAAAGTTTTGTGTCTGGAGAGTACAAAGAACCTCAGGGAGTTTCAGCTGAACTTATGACTCATCAGCTGGCGGCCTAATGGTTAGGCGGTTGCCCCTGTAATCAGAAGACTGGGTTCGAATCCAAGGACTGCTGTTAGCACCTCTGAGGCATCCTTGAGCAAGGTATCGTCCCCATACACTGCTCCCCGAGCGCTGTGTTCCTGGCTGCCTGCTGCTTCACTTGGTGAATAGGTTTAAACGCAGAGAACAGTTTCATGCTGTTCTAACTTTGTGCTGTGTTGTGTT
The DNA here is from genome assembly GCA_037974405.1 of Brachyalestes nurse. Lineage (NCBI taxonomy): Eukaryota > Metazoa > Chordata > Actinopteri > Characiformes > Alestidae > Brachyalestes > Brachyalestes nurse. The sequence continues at coordinate 11,755,021 of JBBPCY010000018.1, forward strand.
CATGTGTGACAAATGGACACATTACGTCTTAAAGACAGAGAGATCAGCCGTAGTCATTTTACCTCGAGGTGACTATGCATGCTTACTTACACGGTTACGAAAGATGTATTAATTTATGTATGTTAGAGATGCTATAAGTGGAAGAATATTTTTGTAATAGTTCTGCTTAATGAGAATGAATAGAATGTTTAAAATATGCAAAAGTATAAATGGAAAATGTTTGAAATATGGAAAAGAAAATGTTTGACTCTTCACTGTAGTATCTGTCAGTCTTGATGTGAGACTGTGCTACATATATTAAGTCAGGGAGATTTATGCAGGGTTTTGTTGAAGGCTCACTACTGGTCAAGTTAGTAAAGATATTCACATGTAGTCCTGGAATGTTACATTATTATGTGTGATATTATATGCTTAATAAAGTTTACAAGAGGGTGGAGGCTGCCTCTAATGCTGTGGATAGAGATTTACCTTTAGATTTCGAACCAATATTTGATTATGCATTAACTGTCCTCTGTAGGAGCTGAGTGTGTAGGTGATGTTGGGCTATTGTGCCAAAAGGTTTACATTTGATGTATTAAACTGCATTTATAACCTATACAAATAAACATTAAATGTGTCTTTTGTTTTAAACAGAAATGTACTTAAATATTGCGTATCAGCCTATAATTTCCATATCTGTGCATTCCTGGGTGTGGTTTTAAATAGGCAAAACCATTTTCAGTTCCTTTATCTATCCTTGTGAAATAGGGCTGGGAAGTGACTGATTTGGAAAGTTGATTAACTGAGGGTTTGCCTTTGGGTCAGTTGAGCAAACATGCATTATTCTTCCTGACTATCGTGAATCAAAGTTGAACAAAAGGGGAGGCGTGTGTTTGTGAATGAAAGAATAGAAAGAAAAGACTGGGGGTTTTTTAAGTTAATATATTTATCTGGTAGCTATTTGATGTGCTTTCTGCATCACAAGGCTGCTTTCGTGTGTGTGTGTGTGTGTGTGTCTGTGTGTGTGTGTGTGTGTGGCCTTTGTTGAACAGCATCCCAGATTCACATTCATAAATTCTCATCTGGTTCCCACATGGCCTTTCTGCTCTCCTTTCACTGTAGGGTGACCAAAAATGTCTTTACCTTCTTTTGCAGCACTGTCTTAACCTTCTGCAATAAATCCTGTCTGTCATATTTGTACAGTTTTGTAGGGGTGGAGAGCTTGGGTATATATACATACCAGACAGTAGCTACTATGCAAAATCTTTGAGAACTGCAATGTAATACTATTCTTCCATGAGGAGAGATCTGGGAATGATTAAGCAAAAACATAGATATAAAATCACTGTTCAATATTATTTGTTTACCTTCTAATAATTGCATTTAAAACAAACCTCTCAGCAAAATATATGTATGCTGTACATACATATATGTTTATATACAAGCGTGCAAAGATACATTAATAAAATAAGGTAATATACAGTAAACCTCCGCTTACACGCATGTCTTTTTTTTTTTTTTTTTCTTTTGCTTTTGTGACGTCCTGGCCTCTGGTTAGAAAGGCAATTAGATACACCTATACATTTTTTGTACTGTCCAGAGAAAACAAAGAAAGTGCGTCTTGGGAAAGTGAAATACCGCTGTACTCGGAGGCGGGAGGTTTGAAAGTAGCCAATCCGAGAACGCTATTTATTTCTCCTTGCTGCTCATTGGCTCCTGCCCTTTGACGCATCCTTTCCAGAATTTCCTCCGTGGAGCACCTTGAGTATTCTCGTGTTTTTCGTTTTGTTCTTCATAAAGCCCTGTATTTTTATTACTGTAAATTAAACTGATTTTTTACTGTATTTACCTGCTTATACCAAAGAAAATGACAGTGCATACCAAAGAAAACACCCGTGCATTATTTGCTGTACAGTCTATACAGGGGTAACATTTGTATTTTACATTCTAGCACTGTGAGAGACTGTACAGTGTAAAATGTACAATATGGGTTTACCTTTTTTCTTTAAGGGTGATGTATTAGGAGTTTAAAATGAAATGAAAATGTTTTGTGAGCATATTTGGGGGCATATTTACACTATAAAAACAGTCATTTTTGTTTTTACCACATCACAACATTGAAGCTTTTTTATGATATGCGGGTGCTCTTGGAACGTAACTGCTATGATAAGTGGGTGTTTACTGTATATGTAATTACACTGATCTTTCATGCAATAAAAGGTGCTGATGTTTTCTTTGGTATCAGTTTTATACAGTACCAAGCCCTAGGGTTTGATATGTTTTTTTTGTAAATTTTGTCCAAATGTTTTTCTGTTTGTATTGATGAGAACTTGTTTTTTGTTGCTGTACAGCTTTCAAGTGGGAACCCTGTCTATGACAAGTATTATCGGCAGGTAAGTGTCCAAACCAATTTTCTTTCTGTATTTGAAACAAAAAAAATTATTCAGATTTACTTGCACTTTGTTGTGTTCGGTAATACAACAAAGGAGACTGTAGTAAGAGCTGCTTTGCCTGTGGATTGTATTGAGAGCTCATTGAAACTAGTCCTCTGTAAGAAGATGCCTCTTTGAATAAGTGATGAACTGCACTCATGCTGCTTCCCCAACCAGTGGGTGAGAATGAGGCATTAGTGAATGGTGCAGCCTGTGGGGGTTATTGTGTGGTCGAAGCTTCTTGCTCACGCTGCCTTTTAAATATATTACTCTGGCAAAGCTTTCCCATAAAGCATTTGTGTTCCATCTGAACTGATTTGCTTTGCAGGCAAATGCAGCATGGGTTCTCAGTTTGAGGAGCAGTACGGTGAAATTACATGGTTACAATGTTGGCTCAGTCAACCAGCTGTGTATTATAGTGTAGTGAATTTTGTACAGAGTATTTTAAGAGTATTCCACCAGTGTGTGTGTTTGGCTTTTATTTTTGATTTTATACTGTCTTCTCTTTGTGTCTCTCTTATTCGTAGCATAAGCATTTTTCTCCGGAATCGGTAAAGTTTTCTGATTCTGATTCTGCAGTGGTCCCCATCACAGAACAGGATTGATTCCAACCAAATGGTGAACTGCAGAAATGAGTGTAAATCAGAGCAGATCAGAACAAATTGAAATGGCTGGTGTCTGAGTTTATTTGTAGCCTGTTCTGTAGTGTTTGGAACTGTTTGCTCCCGTTTCGATGAACACAAAGTCAGGTGCCAAGTTTTTTATGTTTGTGATTGTGTACTCCCCCTTCCCTTTCTGCCAGCACATAACACATGAATCAGTGAGAAAAAGTAATGTTATGGGAATGTGCTTATGGGAATACTGTCATTATTCTGTGGCTTGTCTTAGTACCGTTATACTGTCCAACCCAATTTCCACCAATCTAGTTATATCAGTGTCATATATTTGAGAGCCAAATTATTTTTTAGGAGCCAAAATCTCTGTCAAATGTGATCTAAATTAAAAACATATATATTGCCATGGCACATTTTGTCTCCAATCTTACCCCATGTAAAGAGCGTTAAAATGAAACAAGAAATCACGACATGGACTAAATTGTTGCCAAAGTAAAATTTCTTGTGTAGTTTATGATGTTTATTTTCCCTATATTTTAGAACGCGCTCTGCGACAGGTTGCCAGGCCGTGTGAATCGTTTCAAACGAAATCGTTTCAATCTGTCAACTCTGCTCTCGATAGAGATATCACTAGACTGAACACAGACATAGAATATTACTAGACTGACTGCAGACATGATCAGCTGCTTTGTACGTGAATGATGCCGCCATATTGCGAGAGGCACTGCTGTGAAGTAGTGGATAAAGATCCCTCGCCCATGTTCTGCTTGGGGCTGTATGCTCCAAACCAGATCCCGAGGGATTATGTTTTGTAGGTTTAATAGGTTGAACAAGGCTGAACAATTGTTTTGAATATATTTGGCCATTTTAAAATCCCGTTTTATAAACCTTAACCTTAACTAAGCCAGGCTAAGCTATCAAAGCTATGCATTCCTGTGTTTGTCAGCCTCCTAACAACTCTGGAGGTTTCCTAAAGAAATACACCTCAGTTTATAAATCGCAACCTTAGCTAAGCCGGGCTGTACTAGCATAGCTATGCATCCACGTGTTCATGACAACCTCCAAACAATGTTTTGGCTGAACGTAAGTACTATAATACGGGATTTTATAATGGCCAAATATAATCAACACAATTGTTCAGCCTTACCAGGGTTTTTCATTTGACACATTTTCAGAGAGCTGTATTGTGATGTGTGCCGTGCTAGTTTGGTAACAGATGCTGAACCGGCATCATATGGTCAAAGCTACCACTGTTCCAAGGATTTTAGATCCAGTCCTGTATATATTTAATACCGAGCCACTATAGTGATAACACAGGAACCACATAGTGTGTGTGAGAGAAGTGAAATGTTTTCAGAAATGATTTCTTAAGCCCATGTGTATACAATAAAATGTGTCACGTAGTCTTCTTGTGTTTTCATCAGAAACCCATGTCTACCTGTATTAATTTACATGGTGTTTTCGCCACTCGCAGTAAGGCAGACACGCTGACATATCGTGTTAACTGGGAACAGTGAATGAGGGGTCTACCCTGTACATCTATGCGTTTGGGAGCCAAAGGAGCCGGATCTTCTTAGTGATCTGATCCAAATGATCCTACTCATAAAAAAGAGCCGACATTCTCATAACTAATCACGTGATAGTGTAGTAGGAACGGCAGTCGGGTTAAGCGGATCTGCACATTATGAGATGTCACTTTTTATTTTAATTTCTCTTGATTTCAGAGACGATCGCCATGAAAGAGAAAAAAAAAAGAAAACTAAAGTGGGATGTACAGCAGATGGTGAGAAATGTGCATAAGTACATTACTGAAAGACAACAGTTATTTTGTTTAAGGCTTGTTAGATTAACAGAAAATGTTCATTTACAAATAACACTGACATGTTCTGAACAGTCGATATTGATTTTTTGGGTTTTTTTTGTTTTACTATTCTGCAAGTGTAAATACCTAACTGGGGATCCATATTATTATATTTGGTGGCTTTTGTAGTGCTGAATCTAAAAATTATATTTTCTGGCTAGTAATGAACAGACTGCATATGAACATACTGAATATTGAGTGGAAATCTCGTTATACAAAAACTTTTGACCGATAGCGTACAAGTACAGGGGGTCCTCGAGTGATGAGACAGTTCCGTTCCTTTGACAGTGATGTAACCCAAATTTTGATGTCAAACTCACACACACCCTGCGTTACTGCATATTCTTCCGCTGCATGCAACCGAACTGGTCCGCCCACGTAGTCTGGGACCCCCTGGATAATTAATTGAACACTTATTGTCCAAAAGACATCACATTTTTGCAGTGTGATATTTTGATGCATTACACCCCGAGCTCTTACTGTAAACTGTTTTTGGGTAAAGAGAAATTCTGAACTTATAAAATGGTGCTCTGGTATGAAGCAGATCTGATAGGCAGAGAAAAGATCCAAAAAAACGCAAAATTCCTACTTTAGGAACAATACTTGCTCAGATATTTAACAAAAGGGGCAGCTGGAGTCCTAGTGGTTAGTGAGTTTGCGCTGAGATCAGAAGGGCATTGGTTCACATCTCTTGATTTCTAGTGACACCACTGAGGTACTGTCCTCACACTGCTCCCCGGTGCCCCTCATTGGTGGCAGCCCACCTGCTTCATTTGGTGAACGGGTTAAATGCAGAGAAAGAATTTCACAGTGTGTGCTGTGTTGTGTTCATGTGTGACTAAGGGTCCGCTTTACTTTTCTAATAAAAGCACCTTGAGCACATCAGCTGTGAAGAAAAACCTGCAATGGTGGATCAGGCTGGCTAGAGGACCACCTCCAAGATGAAGGTCATGGTCTACTACACTTCTGGATCTTCTGGAATGGACGTGAACAACAGCCACTCGTTTCCCATTTTTTTATTTAAAAAGATTTTGAAAAGAAACCTAATAAACAGTGCGTGCTTTGGAATGGAAAAGAAGATTTTGCTTTCAGGAAACACTGTTAGAACAAAAAATCTGAATGTGTTAAAGTCCACTGTTTCTCAGAAAACCTTCAGAGTTCGTCTTTCTTTTGTGATAGTTTTGTGGCGTGTTCCTCTATGAATTTGCTCAGGCTCTCCACGTTCCTCTCGCCGCCCTCGAATTTGACTGGATTCTGTTTCTTGTTGGCAGGAGCGAAGTATATCGTGGGAAAGCCTTCCACTTTGTAGCTGTCGTGAGGCACGTCGTTGGCCGTCGCATCCATTTTAGCGATCACCAGGTTCTTCTCGTTCTTGTATTTCTTCCCCAGAGCGAGGTAGTCAGGCTCCAGTTTTTTACAATGGCCGCACCACGGAGCGTAGAACTCAATAAGCACGTCCTTCTTTGTGTCCAGGACGATTTCATCAAACGTTTTGCCCACCACAACCTTCACAGGTCCCTTGTTCTTGGGAATAGGCTGTGACTTGATGATGGGCTTCAGTTTGCCTGTTAGAGTGAAAAAAAAAATACCCAAGCAGGGACGTTTTAACTCTTGTTTTGGAGCTTAAATTCCAAATATGGGCTATAGACATTTTACAGTGCTTACATATTACATATAACATTTCTGAAAAGGGAGGAAAATTCAGTTTATGAAATTGGCCCTTTTATCATTGGCTTTTGCAATTATATGAAGGCTGCAACTTGCTAATAAGTCCAATTAATTAATTACATTTAATTTACTGTATCGTGAAAATCTTGACCAAATCAGATGAATTTCTGTTAAGGTGTTCTTGTAATCTAACAAGAGTAAACAATGTTAGCAATATAAAATGTATTCCAATACACCAATGTTAAAGATGATTAATTGATATAGGTTTCATAAAAAGGCTGTGCAGTTTAATAGAAGACAAATAATAAAAAGAAGCAGCTTATTTCTTTAATTGGACCTAAAATTTTCTGCTTGATCCCAACTCCCCACATTTAAGAACCACTGCTCCCTCACACATCCACACCACAATCCGTGCAATAGCCTGGTGGTACTTTGTTGTCCAATTCCTTACTGCGTTAAAATTATTAACGCTGTGTGAATTATTATCTTATTATATGAAATGTCATGTGCAAGTTTCTTACTGGGTGCTAAAACATTATGTACAATTGTTTAACTGGGTGAAATATCACTACTCATATCAGTATTACCGATCTACTACTGATCAATATTACTGATCTACTACTGATCAATATTACAGCAGTAACAGACTCCTAACCACCATTAGTGTTACTACTAAGTCACTAAACTGTAAGTTATTCATCTACAGTATTTATACCCAGTATTTGTGTATATAGTATAGGGTATTTTATTTATAGGTTCTTGTGTTTTTGATGGATTTATTTAGACTTTATATTTTATAATGTTCTTGTCTCTGTTCATTCGAACCATAAGCAATTTCCTTTGGGATCAATAAAGCTTTGAACCAAACACAGCATCTCCTTACCTTTTTTAAAGGCCACCACGAATTCCCGAAGCACTTCAGAGTCAAACTCCTCCGGCTCCATTGCGTACTTCTTCCCTTCGTCAGCAATAATAGCAGCATTCACCTCCTCACCACTCTCGCTCAGGCCGAGGCTCTTCAGCTCCTCAGAGTAGTCCTCCTCGTCCGCGATGGCGAAGGTGTACTCTGGGAAGTCTTTGGCCACCTCCAGGACTTTACTCCTCCAGAACTGAGTGGCTGCAGGCACAAACAGTAAGCACTCAGTTCACTTTCTGTCCAGCAGGAGGCACTGTAGCTCTGAGCCAAAGAGCCCTTTAAAAAAAAAAAAAAGCCTGCAAGGACAGGCCAGACACAAGGCCCTTTCTGGTCTTCAATATGAACGCTGGCAGGTGATGATATTTCACACACAAGATCAAATCATTAAGAGTTTGAGATGTTGGTTTGCAAGGTTTTAAGAAGGGTTAGGCATAAAATAGAGCTCTTAAAACCATTACTGGCAATGAGGTACACACATGCATTTAGGTAATAAAAAGCACAACAATATGAGAGTAACTTTGTCCAGTGTCTAAATTAAGCAGAACTGGGGGTGGGGGTGGGAGGAGGTAGAATTTCCCTCTGCAGAGTTCAGATACACACGGTCACAGTTTAATTCATCCAGAAGAGAAATTTGAAATTTATGGATCCTCACCCACTCTGTAGTCAAAACTGAAGTCAATGCCGTAATACACCACCACCAGTGGCCGCCTCGAGTATCGCTTCGCATCGTTGCTCTGTTTCCGGTGTCCCACTAAAGGCAGAGTGTGTTTCTTAAAGAAATCCTGAAGTTCTGAGGCAGATGTGGAATCCTGAGGGAAAATAGTTAAAGTTGTCAGAGAAGGCATAGAGAGAGAACAGAGAGAGAGAGAGAACAGAGAGAGAGAGAGAGAGAGAGAAAGAGAACAGAGAGAGAGAGAGAGAACAGAGAGAGAGAGAGAGAGAGAGAGAGAGAGAGAACGAGAACAGAG
>JBBPCY010000018.1:11770619-11791141 GCA_037974405.1 Brachyalestes nurse
TTTTTCTATTCTCTTTCTTTTCTCTCTTTCTGTCCCCCGGTCTTGTCTGTCATAATATGGCAAATAAATAAATAAATGCTGTGAATGATGATAGCACAGCTACACATACACACTATGTGTTATTTGTGTTACTGACAGGCCGGGAAAAAGAAAAAAAAAAAAGTATTAAAACTTACCCCATATGCAACTTAGTTGTAACTTGTAACAGTGGCTTAAAATTTGTGCAGAAACACAAGTAATTTTACAAAAGTTCTATATCATGAACCCAAACTAACCTAAATGCATAAATTGATTTTTACCAAAATAGAGGATTAGGAAAAAGGGGCTTTGTCAAGTACGGGCTGTTATTTTTGACCCCAGCTGTTCTTTCTCACCAGTTCCAGTAAAATAAGTGTGAATCCTGTGATTTATACACATTAATTAAAAACTCTTACAATAAAAGCATTTTCCTTGATGGTAAGGGCAAATCTAAAAAAAACGTCAGATTTCTGTCACATTTTCAGGTGATTGCTATGAGTATACAAGAAGATGAATAAAATCATTTTCAGCATGTTTAACTATATAATAAACTGTAGTTGTCAAATCAGAGTTTCTAACTTGGTTTATACTTGTAACTTTAGCCTCCAGGTGGCAGTGTTGACCAGTGCTGCTTTCTGAGTTGTTAATTCCTTAGTACAGACAAAATTTCATTGTAAAGTGTTTAGGCCTACACCATGTACCTCCCAGCAAGGTCTGTTTCTCTCTGTAGACTGAATTGTCTTGAATGTATGTTGCAGGTATGGGAACTTAGTGACATTGACAGAGATGGAATGCTGGACAGAGATGAGTTTGCAGTGGTGAGTCCTGTACTTCCTCACACACACACAAGGTTCAGAACTCTAACAAAATCTGTGCAGCTATAGGTCAGCATTAATACCATTATTACTATTATTAGAAAGTTCAGTTATATTGTAATTATGCTAGATTTTTTTATGTTTCATAGCCTTTCTTTAATGTCCATTTGGCCAAGCCTCAGTCAATCTCTAGAACTCAGCTAATCTGACTCTCATGCTTTTTGAGTGGTTGAAGAGCAGACCTAGAGTAGTTCCACCAAATATTCGAACCATGATAGTGGCAGGTTCTCAGCAGTGTTTAGCATGCATGTTTATCCAGTCTGTTTGGTGTTTATGTCTGAAAATGCCTGACAAGTACAGAGAAGATCACACCAAACACTACAAATTTTGTTAGATATCATAGGTTATTTAATTGCATTATAGCTTATTAAAGACAGTGTTAATTAATGATTATTTCTAGGTGATAAAGTTTTGCTAGTGCTTGTTAGAGAAGTATAACAGACCACTGTAATGCACCCTGGCCCCTCATGTAGCAAAGAGTTCAGTTCGGGTTGTTTGAGTTGATGCACCTCTTACAATGTGAATAAAATAGTTTAATATTGCCTCCTAGAGAGTCTTTGCAGTGTGGTCTAAGCCCCCTCCCATTGTAAACTCTAACACACTAAGTTTACTTTAAGGTTGGAAACCTGTCACCCCACAAAATTCTATTTAAATCTTTAACTTTCACTCTTGAAACCCTGCATTCTTTCAGTGACACATCAGTTTGCTTTAGAATGTGAAACATGCCTATAACTTAGTAGTACAGCACAAAATTACTACTTATAGTGCTGCTCTGTAGTCCTGTGAAGCACGGAACCTCAGGCATAAATAACACTTCCCTGTTTATTTTTATAGCCCTGATTCAGCTTTCAGTATTAGTCTGCCTTTTTTTTTTTCACCAACTATGTTTGTCGTACAGGAAGTCTGTTCTGTTCTAGTGCATGTTAAACTGGAAACTCTGAACTACTTTCTTATACATGTGGCATTAGCGTGTATCTGTCTTTTACTATATAGCTATGGCTTTACAGTTTATGCAATAGTTCCTGTAAAGCATGTGATATGAAACTGTATACAAATAATTTGTGTGTATGCGTTTCTGTGTGTGTGTGTTTAGGCCATGTATCTGGTGTATAGAGCGCTTGAGAATGAGCCTGTGCCTATGGTTCTGCCCCCCTCTCTGGTTCCGCCATCAAAAAGGAAAAAGATAAATCCGACTCCTGCGATGCCCCTCCTCCCTTCGCCTCCCCCGTCCAGTAAAGAAAGAAGTTCCTCACACTCTGGGTCCAAAACATTACCAGCGAAGCCCACACAGCCACAGGTCTGCAGTCATATGGGTTATAGATATAAACATAGATTCAAGTCAGCCTATTCACTTGATGGTACTCATGAACTGAAATTCTGTAATTATTTATTTGAATTTTTTTCTTTTCAGTGGTTGTCAGTATGTATTTTAATTTAAATTATTTGCATTCGATTGGGCAAATACATCTGTTGTGATATATTAATTAATTTTATTAATTATCCCTGTGCAGTCTGACAGTATATGTGTGTGTGTGTGTTTGCAGTGGGTTGTGTCTCCTGCCGATAAAGCTAAGTATGATGAGCTGTTCACTAAGACAGACAGTGACCTGGATGGCTTGGTGTCGGGGCCAGAGGTGAGGGACATTTTCCTAAAGACGGGGCTTCCCTCTGCCACGCTCGCACGCATATGGTAAGAACATTTAATAAGTAGATACCACGTGTAATGCTTCAGCTGTTCATCACTGGATACAATTAAGGGTACCTTATGAAGAAAACTGAACAGCTATGTCAAGGCTTTGCCCTCCATATATAGGATCTTTTAGTAAATAAAATAACTGTGGAATTGGTGTAGCTGATCAATCTCTCGTTTCTGTTATCTGTCTTTGAATGAACTTTCAACTCTTGTTGTTCTTGTTATTTAAATTATACATATATGTTACTTTATTGTATATGAATGCTTGCTGGTCTTAGGGAGCTGTGTGACATTGGTGACATTGGGAAACTGACCAGAGAACAGTTTGCACTGGCTCTCCATCTAATCAATCAGAAGCTCTCCAAAGGTGTTGACCCACCCCAAACACTTTCTCCAGAGATGATCCCACCCTCTGACAGGCTAGCACGACAGGTATACCCACTCATTAACTTGCATATATGTATCTTAAAGAATAAACAATGTTCTTTTAATTGTTTTGGACCAAGCTGTCAGGTATATTAATCTGAGGTGGTGTTCCTGCTAATCATGCATCTCCTTTGTATGTGGGCTTTTTTTTTCTAGCTTTCTGATGTCTCAGTTTGCCTGTCTGTGTGAGTCTGTTAAATTAGTTTTCTAAGGTGCTTGCAATACATTATATCAGCCTTGTATTAGTTTGCTTTGTGCCAACCCTTAATGGTGTTTATTTTCCTCCTGCTACATTTTAGAGGTGGGATGTGTATGCAGAACTTGCACTGCAGATTAGCTTAATAGCTATGTTAAGTAGCTTTGCTACTAAAATGATACTGCACAGAATAATTTTGTTCTTGCTTGTTCCTGACTTGTGTGAACTTGTTTATTATGATTGATGAGGTCTTTCTCTCTCCTTCTCCCTCTGTCCTGGACAGAATAATGCCGTGTCATGTCAGGCTGCAGACTTCTCTGCCATTAAAGAGCTGGACTCCCTCAGTAATGAGATCATGGACCTGCAGAAGTGAGTTTTTTTTTTTTTTTTTTAATCTGATCATGTTTTAGTCTAGACTATAAGGTAGAATAAGCTGTAATTGGGTCATTACTAGCTAAACAAATAAATGCTTGTATTTGGCAGAGGCCAGATTTTACTGCTCTCCCCCCACTGCATACCAAAATAACATACTGTGCTAAAGTTTCTCTCTTTTTTTGGTTTTGTCAACCTGAATTCAGTTGACCTCATCTGTTGTCATGGTTATGTTAATGATTACATCAAGCTAAATCAACTGATACAAGGGGTAGGAAGATGTATGTTTATGAAAAATCTTTTATGAATATCATTAATGTCATGGTTATTTCAGTTTCACTGCACACATTGATCATCTTCATGAATGAGGTTGCCTGAGGGGCAGACTCACCAGCCACTCACCCTTGTGCACATTTAACTTGTAATGTTTGTACAGTAATGTTTTGATTCCATTCATTATACTGTGAAAGTGGAAAAACAATGTGAATAGGAACAAGCTAACCTGTTATCAGCGCTTAATACATATTAAAAACACGTTACATTTTTTTATAAGCTGGCAAAATGGCACGTTTCAGCAGATTGTTTGAATCTATTTTTAAACACATTTTTTTCCACGGTCAAGTCCTGATTAATAAAATTATGTCCCACCCACATTATTTATTGAGTGGACTCCAAGTGTCTCCAATCATTTTTGCAAACCTGTTAATATCAGGTTCACCAGCAGCATCTAAAATTCACCAGTGGCATCTAATTTAATTTAATGAATGACTTATTAGACAAACCAGCTTATGTTAAGACTGCAAAGATTTTAAGCTTGCGTTGAGTTAGTAGAATTAGTTTAACAAATAAATGCCCACATTTCAGATTAAAAAGCTTTAGTCACATTTTTCTCAGATGCCTAAGATGGCATGGTTTTGTTTGTTGTTTTTGTGAGATTGTGGAGGATTGATCCTTCTTGCTCGTTCCCCCCTCGCTCAAGTGCTTTTTTTTTCCACTCTGCGCTTTAGCATGCAGGCTTTCCCCTCCTTTTGCATTTTTTTTTTCTCTGCGTGTGTGTGATATTTATAGGCTGGTGGGAGGCCCACACAGACAAGCAGAAAAGCAGGTGCACAGCAGGCTATGAAAATGCTGCATTCAAGGGCTTGATGTAAGATCATACTTCTGATTTGGAAATCATGAGTTTGTCACTCATTCTAGTCCATGGCCCGAAATCTAGCACAAATAAGTAAGCAGCTTTTAGAAAATTGATGACCTGTCAAAAGCATTATTATTATGCACATTAGATATGGCTATTAGGCGGTATACAGGAGGTTCAGAAATTACATACACCTTGAACTTACTTTCTGTTTATGAAACGAACTTGAAGCCGTGTCTTACTCACGCATTTAACAAACAGCAAAATAGTATTAAATAGATTAATTCTTGCCATTGCTTGATAACTTGCACCATATTTGATAGTGTCATCCTCAACTAGTTGACAGTGGTATCATAAAAAAAGGAGTTTCCCAGTAGTAATTACAACTTGTTTGTCCATTCATGTGCTCGTAACTTAAATGTAATTATGTTTTTGGATCGTACATGAGAGCTAAGGGTCCCCCCCTTTGGGATTTCCCATCAAAAACTCATCTGTCTATCTCCTGTCTAGCCTTCACTTGCTTGGATGAGCAGGAAAGACTCTGCTCTCCTCAGGGTAGAATTTTTGTGATCTTAATTTGTCTAGTTCCAAGAAATAAAACCACAAAGAAAGATACAGTTTGAAAGTGTTGTTGATGTCCTTGAGCAATAGCTTGTGTATTCTGGATAGAAATAATCTACTTAACTTTCCATAGTTTGTGTCTGGGTAACATTTAAAATACTGTATAAAGTTCCCCTTTGGTGTAATTTTAGAGAAATGGAACAAAGCAGCCTCTAATCGAAACTGCCTGTGTCAGTGGTGTGACTTATTTTGGAAAAGAGTGCTGGTAAAGGAATGGCTTTATTACCGTTGTTAATACAGCCTGTTAAATATCATTGTACTGTACATATCAAGGTAGTACATTTTGTGTAGTTTTGGTATTCACCTGTGTTCAGTAGTGAGAGGATATTAGTTAACAAGGTGAAGAAACAGATTTTGCCAAATACTAGCATATCATAATACACCACCTCTGTAGACTGCTGCAGGCAGTATAAAGAATGCAGTAGCTAAGAAAGCCCAAATCGGAAACTAGACACGTCTGGGCTGGTCCACTGTATATGGAGGAAGTGAAAAAATGTGTTAATAAGATAAACCATTACTTTAAAACACTAACACTTGGAACGATTACTCGAGTATCTGTGCATGTTCTGGCACTAGCGTAAGTAAGTGCAAAAGTAAAAAGGGAGAAGTGAGAGACATAGTAATGTGTTTCGGTGAAGCAGAGAGGTGTAGTTTTGAGGTCTGTGTGTAGACTCTTAGCTGGGAGCAGTGTGTGTCTCCTGAGGTTAGTGTTCCATGTGACGAGTGGTGCTACCTCTCTGTTGGAGAGGAGCAAAGGGGCAGGGACACTGATTCACACAAACACACTTTGTCTCCGAGAAAGAACAGGGCCTGTGACTGATCAAGGCTAACCTTTCCACTCACATCGCCATGCAGTGGAGGGGTGCCGATGGGAGTGGAGGTCAGGGAGTTGCAGGTGCTTTTTTTCCTTCCGCTTCTTTTTTCTGAGAAAGTGAGAGTGATCAGGAGGCTTACAGAGAGAGAGAGAAGTGTTTCTAACAGCAAGAAAAAAAGACCAGTATAAACGGCAATAAGAGAGAGCAAATACAGTCATTAAGAAATGAGAGCAACTCACAGCTAAGATGATACACATTGTTTGGGATTGCCTTAAGTCTCCATGGCAACGAGCAACCTCCAGCAAAAGGTAAGGGGCTGCTTGTTCTCCTCCTCCTCTTTGACAGCCAAGGCCTCCTGAAGGAGATAGAAAAGAACTGTTTTGGACCGAATTTGACACTTTGAAGCTCAGTGTTGTTGGCCGTCACTGGTCTTACTGTAAGTCCTTGAATGGATATTGGGCTAACTGGGCCAGTTGCCAAGGTTTTTATTACAAGACCTTGTCTATTTTTGCTCTGTTTTTTTGTATCCCAGTGCACATCTTTGAAGCACTATGTCTCTCCTCCTCCCTCTCTCTCACTGAATATTTCTGTACCTCTCTCTATTCCCCCCCCCTCATGTTTTTTACTGCATTGAAGTCCCTGGAGCCTGTCTGACTCAGCCTGTGTATCTGAGAGGGAGAGAGAGAGAGAGAGTTTGACTCATAGTTTTGGGCTTTTTCGAAGTTCAGTTTTTAACTCCACTGCAGTCAAGCTGAATCAGTGGTTTAAATATGCCAACCTGTGCTCTAAATGACTTTGCTAATGTACTTTTTTACATGGTTCTGTCTTCTGATAAAAAAGAACAATTATAATTGCTGAAAAACGCAGCAATAAAACAGTTAATAGAACATTTTTTTCAAATTTCACCCTGTTTGCCTCCCAACTAAATCAGGGATAAACTAATTTATGTAGTTCACTTTTATTACAGGATAAGCTTAAATAATAATAACCCTAAAGTCTAATTGGCAAAATGTTTTTGCGAAGCTGCAGCTTTATCCCCATGTATCTGCCGGTTAGACTGTTTGAAACGTGCTTTGTGTTATAAAGTGCATTGATCATATGTGAAGTGTTATGGGCTCATCATTGTTGCTATTTATATTATTTGATATTCTTTTCCTGTGTGAAGTACTTTACTGATTTGTTGCTATTACTTAATTTTAATTGGGGCACAGGAAAATAGCCGACGTGCATCATTTAAACGTTGGCTCAGTTTACACCATCCTTGAGGAGAAGACGCCCACTTATTTCCTCCCCTCTCTCTCTGTCTCTCCCTCTCGGTCTCTCTCTCTCTCTTTCTGTCCCTTTGTCTCTCTATCTATCCTTGCTTTCTTGTTCTCACTAATAGCCATCTGCACATGTGCAGTTCTGGCATCTCTCCCTTCAAATACTGACACACACACACACTCCAGTAGACTCCGATAGTCACACAGACATGGTGCTGGAGGGAGAGGCAGTGGAACCGGCTGCTGGCTGGCTGTCCGTGCCTTCTGTTGCCGCGGTGATTAAATACTCCTGCTTGTGCTGGTCTTTCAGAGAGAAGAGCTCTGTGGAACAAGAGATTAAAGAGAAGGAAGAGAACATCAGACAGAGGACCAGTGAGGTGCAGGTAAGAGTGTGTGCTTGTTTTATTGTGATAATCAGAGAAATTACATGGAAATGGATCTGTATTGTTAAGTTTTTGCCTTTTGGAAAAAAACATATCTTTCAAATGTTGCACGTGCCTGTATTCATCACAAATTATGCCCAGATATCCTCATTAACTAGAAAGACTGCCGCTCAATATCTAACACATTTTCTTATCTGTGAGAGGGTGTGTTAATTGTTTCTTAAAGCACTCAGAGAATGTGTGAGGGTGTTTGTACTGTGTGAGGCATGTCAAGCTGCTTTGTTGTGAAAGCCAACCTTTGTTCTTTTCCACTTTCACTTCGCCATGCATTTGGGTAGTTTAAGCTCAGAATTTGTTTAGGGCTGCAAGATAAAGACAAAATACAGATAAATTGCTACATATTGAATTAAACAAAACCTGACATATATTTCTTTGAAATACTAAATGGAATCAGTTTTATTGAAACAAAATATATTTTTTGAACAATCACTTCAGCATTTATAGCACCCCATTTGGGTGAACTCTGGTATAGGCTCTCCTGATGTTGTAAAATAGAGGACTGCGAAGCCAAGTCACAATACGCAAATTAGTCAACCAATATTCCCGATTCCCACCCACTGATGACGACTCTCAGCTCCTGCTGTGCTGGAGAAACACGTGAAATCATGTGGATAAATGCAAAAACACATTCCACTTTGCTAGCGTTTGCTTTTAGTTGTGTGAGAAACTGCTTCAGCAGTTCACACAAATGATCTGGACAAAACAAGGCAAAGTAATGTTATTCCAGCTTGCTGCAATAATACTATTCTCTGCTAGCTTATGAAATGATTCTCAGTGTCATAATTAGTGCCAAGCTAACAATGTTTAGTCTCCATGTTCCCACTCTAGGTCTAACATTACCCTACTTAAACACAGGATGAGTTCAGATATCTGATGCTCAGATAACTGGGCCCCACACACAGAATTGGACTGTGTAGTACAAAGACGCTGTCTGTTTCATGCAATCACACATTACTGTATGAAATACATTGGAAACTGTTAGATCCGAGATGGAAAAAATCCCTTCACTGCCTCACAGACTGAGTGTTTATTAGCACTTCCTCACCTGGGTTAGCCTCCAGAGATGTAATGTCTTTGTGTCAACAGAAATGGCCGCATTTTAATTTCTGCACAGAACATGCGCAATAGGCTACAATGAAAATAAAGCGGAGAGAGTGAAAGGAAGACAAAGAAAGAGTCCCCCTGCTGTGTAGCCATATTTGTGCTGCTTGTGCTGCAGATGCTCCATCTCTCTTGGATTCTTCTTGGCCGTTTTCAAGCCAAGACACTTGGGCTGAATTCAGACTGCAAGCCCAAGTGTACATACATACATACATACATACATACATACATACATACATACATAAATGTATGTATGTATTTATAAAAAATTTATCACAATATTTGCTTTTTTGCCCAGGTCTGCTTAGATTTAGTTTGGTTGTTCACTTTGTCTTTTAATGTGATCTGTATTTGACGTTTAGTTCACGTCCAATCTGGCCCATAAAAACAAAACTGCATCCAACAAACACAGCTGTTCTTTTTCTTTCACCTTCTGGGGTCTAATCCATCTTTTCCTATTTTTGGCTCACCTGGTTTCCTGCAGTAATGCCTGTATAATCTCAACCCCGTGAACTGGAATCAAGTTACCTTTTGTTTCAGCATTACCTGGAGTATATGTTTGCTGCGGTGATGTCACACAAATGGCTAAACAGTTGTTTGACTCTAAATGCAAAAAAAAAGTAAAAATTTTAGCAACCAGGGAAAAAAACCTCTCTCTATCCCCTGTCTCCACACCCTCTAACCTTTTCCTTCTTCCTCTTCTTTATGCACTGAGCGGCAGTAAGACCAAAAATGTTCTGTGTTTTGACATGAGTCATTCCTGAAAGAGAATGACTATCCTTATCATTGGACAGAGGTATTCAGGTTAACCAGAGGAACCCAGTGGTATGAGCACTTGAGGGAATATCAATAAAGTGTTCACATCCTGGTCCAACTAATCAGCTCACTATTAATTCTTTACAAACTTCGAGCGAGTGTGTTAAAGCAGACACAAAGAAAATGTGCAGGACGTTTGTAAGCCAGTGTGGTTCAGTATTACAAATAAAAGTTCAATTGAAAATGTCTTCTGGGTCTTCATCATGTTAGTATTTGCGTAGGCTTCATTTGTGAATGTTCCAAGTTGTTCCAACTGGCCACACTTACATTTTTTCGTAGTAGAAGACTGTTTAAAAGCAGTGATCTAAAAATGTCAAATGTTTATTCAGTATGACAGAAATAGAGATTTTTTTTTTGATGCAGTTTATTATGCAGTTTTTTGTCTTTCTTGCACTCCTCATCATTGGCCTTCAGCTAAATATGATGAAAGCTTATACTAGTGTGCCTAATGGGACATCATCAGCAAGAAATCGGGATTAATGATGACAGTGTGTACAGAAAGGTAATAAGAGATCAATACTGTACACTTTGGAAAGCAAAGCCTGCATTATCTGAGCATAATCAATACGTACTTAAGCTTTTAATAGGCTTGCAAGATTCCCAGCTGCCAGATGCAGCCCTGAGATGAATAATGAAATGAAGAAGGAGAGAGTATTTGAGACATTGCAGTTGTAATTAAGCTTGGCATGGTGAATAGCTTGCTTTAAGTTATTTTAATGAAAACAAATGACTTAAGCTGGTATTGTTCAGATGTTTTTGATAACAGTATCAGTATTTTAACTTAAATACATACTGTCTGAACCATACTTTTGTGAAACCTTATTTTAAGCCAAAGAGCATGTGTCTTGAACCACAAATAGATTTGAACAATTGAAGGATTTGTATATGAGAGAAAATGTGTATTTTTATATTTTACACAATCAATCAATATGTCTAGTAGTCTTCCCATTTGCGGCAGATGAATGACAGGGCCATTTCACATGTGTTTTACAGACCAAATAAAAGGCAAAGGCAAGTTGTGAAAATGTACACTGAAACTGTCTCACATCAGATGGTTGCTTGTGGCCTGTTCAGTCTTTTTGAAGCTCAAAGCTGAGGCATATATATATATGGGTTGTAGGTATCCAGCTCTAAAATAGCTGTTGTAAGTCATTTATTTTTGTTCACACAAACACCAGACGTGCATACATAGATGTCTCTGATCTTTGTTGTTTAAGGGAACATAGTAGTCATCGTTATCTGAAACTCCTGAATGTTTGACTGCAGTTTGACTACAGTGATGGAGATCAAGCAAAATTAAATTCAGATTTTTGTCTCCAGAGGTTTAGAAGGGAATACAGTTGATTTGTATGCCCACATTAAGTTACATTCTGCTGTCCCTCCTCTTCTAGGACTTGCAGGATGAGGTGCAGAAGGAGAGTGAGGAGCTGCGAAGGCTGCAGGCGGAGCGGCAGGAGGTGCAGGAAGCACTGGAGAGACTGGATGAGCAGAAGTCATCTCTGGAGGAGCAGCTCATACTCATTCGACAGCAGTGCAGCCAGGAAAATCAGCTGGTGTGTGATTCAGACTTGAATATCAGATGCACTAATCAGCTAGGAGCAAGAGACCTGCTGTTTAGTAATGTCCCTCTCACATACAACCAACTGTATACACTATGCGAATAGCTGTTATAAAAGGTAGATTTAAAAATTATAGACGTGGAAAGGTATTATTTAATTATATGTTTTATATTATATGTTTTATTTAATAATTACGGTATTTGTGGAACAATAGGAAGTTATTTACTAATACTGTACTATAAGGTTGGCAGTTTGACCAACTGTATCACACCAACAGTCACACAGCATGTAGCATAATCAGAACAAACCCATTTGGTGTAACCGTCTGCAAACAGCCAAGGTAACCTTATCACTAATGGCTTCAAGGAAAACATTTGCATGCCTTTTAAAAACTCAGTGCTGCTTTCTATACAGAAATGCATTGTTTGTTTCCCACTGGTCTCATAAAAGATTTGTACAAAAGTGTTGTTTGCTGTGAAAGGGAAGGTTGTGAAATGTGTAGTGATTTTAGCATGTGTTATATAATCAGGAGCTAAGTATGACTAACAAACAGAAAACAAACTGTCCTTTAATACATTGCAAGCTCCTAACAAAATATTTCTTTCTGATACCTGGAGCACAAGTAAATTATTTTTTGTAACTAAGAGTTTTTAGATTTTTGTTAACTTTGTGTCAGCCTTACTCACAATAGATATTTACAGATATTTATGTGTATTATATATGCGTGTGTGTGTGTTTGTAGATTCAGTCCTTACAGGCAGAGCATTCAGAACAGGAGCAGAGGATTGGAGACTATGAGGAGGAGCTGGTAAGGGCCAGAGAGGAGCTGCTCCGCCTACAGGAGGAGACCCGCAGTCTGGGAGAGAAAGTGCAGGCAGCCCGTGCTCAGCTCTGCCCTTTGCAGGATGCCGTCACAGTGTCACACACACAGATTGCTCAGGTCTGCTTTTTTTCCATCTTATCTTTCTTGGACTTGAGAGATATTTGCCCTCATAAGCCATAACATTAAAATTATCTGCTTAATATGTGTACGTCCACCAAATCAGCTTTGATCCATCAAGACATGGACTACACAAGACCTCTGAAGGTGTGCTGTGGTATCTGGCACCAAGAAGTTCGGATCTTTTGAGCTCTGCAAGTTGCGAGAAGGATCAGACTAGGTTGTGTAGCACATCGCGCAGATCAGATCGAGATCCTGGGAATTTGTAAGCCAGCGGGAACGGCCAAGTGTGTGTGTGTGTGTCAATTACCTGTGAACCATGGCACCATGAAAAAAAGACAATCCGGCAGAAACGCGATGCTCTTGCCGATGTTCTGCTGGAAACCTTGGGTCCCAGCATTCATGTGGATGTTACTTTGACACACACCACCTACCTAAAAATTGCTGCACAGTAATTACACCTCTTAATGGGAATGGTATTTCTTTGTACAGTAATTGTTTGAAAATTGTTTGAGTTCAGGATGTTGACTTCGCCTCCAAGTTACCCAAATTTTCAGTCTGATAGAGCATTTGTGGTATATGCTGTAAGTCCAGGCCCCACCTCGCAACTTACAAGTCTGCTGCTAACCTCTGTGCCAGATATCACCATGCACCTTCAGGTCTTGTGGAGTATATGTCTCGGTGGGTCAGAACTGTTTTAGTTGCAAAATGGGGATGCACACAGTAATAGGCAGGTGGTTTTAATGTTATGGCAGCTTTGTGTAATCACTGTTAGTACAGTGTCTGAAAGTATTTTGACTGACTGTTCACCACATTACTATAAATATTAAAGATTTGTTTTTAAAGTTTATGCATCATTCTCTTTCTTTCTTCATTCTTTTTTCTTTCTCTCCGCTATGCCCTATTGCCTCTCTCTTTTGGTCTGTGGGGTATGCTTTAGGTGCAGGAACATCTGACTGAGTTGAGGACTGAAGAACGAGAGGTTGCGGCCCAGCTTACCTGGAAAGTTTTAGAAGAGGAACCCGTTCTTGTCAATGGAACAGCACCCTCTGCTGAACAACCCAAACAAATGCAGTGGTTTGAACCCACTGAACAGTCTCCACCTAAACCAAAGGACGAAGAGGAAGAGGATGAGGAAGAGAAAAGCCCTGCCGATGAACCGCTGGAGCTGAGGGTGATGGAGGAGCAGCCTGATGAAGAGTCTGGTGAGGTGCCCTCCAGTCCTGAAGAGCCTGAGCCTAAAACTGATCCTCTGGGTGACCTCTATACCAGCATGCTGTCCAAAGCTGGCAGTACTGCTTGGCCTCAGAACCACATGGTGAGACGTTACAGCATATTATAAGCTGTAATTATATGAATTATATAATTATTATTATTAATTTTATAAATATTTTAGATCAATCTGGAAGTATGTATACTATATTGAACTGAATTGATTTTGAAATGTTTAAATGAATTATAATAAGTTAGATACATTTTTAAGTATTAGAAATTGTTTTAAAATCAGTGTAAAATCATTCTGAATCAAATTTATTCCATTTGTGGTCATATTTGAGGTTTCATGCACTGTATTATTTCCTCGAGTATCATTTAGGTTACGTTATGAGGTCAGAGGTTTACACCTCTAATGCTTCAATAATGAGCATAGTGTACCAGTGGATATGAGTGTCTGTTACATTGATCTGTTTTGGTGTTCTCAGGAAAACACTAGTTCTCCTGCAGCCATAGAGTCAGAGATGAAGGAAGCGGAGGAGGAAGTAAAGCAGCAGCCCACTGAGAGCACACCCAAGGTGAGCATACCTCACCTAAACCTGCTTTTCTTTGGTGTGATTATGCTAAATTAGCACTTTAATATGACTTAATTTTAGCGCTCGTCTGAGGTGTAGAGGCCAAATATAGATTTCTTGTCACAAGTTTTAGGATTTATGGCCGTTCAATTTTGTTTAATTGGTTAATTACATGTGTTTAGTGTTTAAAGCTGTTCAGCATTTTTCTTAGCAAAAATTGAAACATGAAGGAAATACAGACAAAAGTGCTTATTTCCATGTGTTCCATGTTTTCGCAAACCTTCTGTAGGTTCTTTTAACAATATTTTATAAATGAAAACTTATTTATTTGGTAAAGGAGTAGATATCAAGCATTGCTTACTCACTGAGTGACCTGTAGGTGGAGTCTTCATTGCTAGAGCAGAAGGAGGAAGCTTCCCAGCTTGTACCCCCTCGACCTGGCAGCCCCTCGGCTGCTGGCCTTGATTTCTTCCAGGCTGACCCCTTCACTGACAGTAAGATTAAAAAAACCTGCTTACACGTGGAAACAAATTTATTCTACGAGGCCTAATCTTAAGGTCCAGATTCTCCCAGTGCAATAATCTTGACTTCCCTTTTCTGTAGGTGACCCGTTCAAAGATGATGACCCCTTCTTAAAAGTAGATATTTCTGGTAAGCAGAGTTTAGAAATACAGTCTTCTGTTAGGAAGCCACTTTTATAGCACAATTTGTACCTCAGTCAGCACTGAAGGTTGATTCCTTTTCTATCCAGATCCTTTCGGCGGTGATCCTTTTAAAGGTACAGACCCATTTGCAACAGACACCTTCTTCAAACAGTCCTCCACAACCACCTTCCCCACTGAAGACCCCTTTGCCTCCTCGGATCCATTCACCTCAAGCACGGGTTCTGCAGAACCGGACCTGTTCTCTTCTCGGATCAGCAACACCACTGGATCTGATCCGTTCTCATCCAGGGCTGGAACTGCAGCCACAACAGACCCCTTCATCTCCAGCAGTGGAAATGCGCCATTTGTACCCAACATGGATGCAGACTCAGACCCCTTCAGTTCAGCAGCTGGAGCAGGGGATGACCCATTCAATGCATCAGATCTACCAGCAGTGAGTACAAATAAATAAATAAATAGTTTATCAGAGCAGAGTTTGACTAGTTTGCCCACCTCTTATGCTTTTGTTTATTATCTATAATATGTGCTTGTTTAGTAAATATATACTGGCTATTAAGATTACGACTTATATTAAAGTATAACAGGAATATATTAGCTGTTTTTGTTGTTTGCTGATTAATTGAATTGACATCCTATTAGAAACGTGTTATTGTGAATTATGTGTATGTTAAGAAATGTAGTATCCACAGAAAATATGTATTTCGTTCCAGTACAGTAAAACATGTCTCTGTTCCTCAGAAGGACATATCAGCTACAGCTAATGACCCTTTTGCTCCAGGAGGAACAGCAGTGAACGCAGATTCAGATCCAGGTAAGCACAGGCAGCCCTCTGCTGGAGAGAGACAGTATTACTTTTATTTTTTACTCAGGTCAATTGATTTAATTTTTAAGGTGTTTTTGATTCTGCAACTGAACTGCACCTCCATGTCTTCTAATGATTGATGACAAATGATTTCGTTTCTGTTCAGATTTTTGTTTACCCAAAACCTTGACAAAGGGGCAAGAAAGTTGCTTAAAGCTTGTTTTGATCATATTCTAGACTAATCCATGTTTGTGTTTCAGATCCTTTTGCCACAGTATTTGGCAATGAGTCATTTGGAGGGGGATTTGCAGACTTTAGCAGTCTGGCAAAGGTAAAGTTCTACTGCATTTCAGAAAAGAAAACTCTCTTTACTTCACTCTGCAATACTTTGCACATTGTACTGATTCATTCTCTTGTAAACCTCATTATATGTACTGATATGTAATGTTCATTATGTAGGTTCCCAGCGGATTCTTGAAAAGCATTTTTATCATTTTTTATGTTTTTTAAGGCTTTGAAAAGTATTGAAAAGGCTGGAATTTTAAAAGGGGTGGAATTAAATTAATTCTAGGGTGAAATGAAGCAGCAATGTCTGTTCCTGGTTAGCCTGTTTTCCCCCTTTTTATTGTTTAACAGCGCAGTCCCTGCATATAGCACAGGGGACAGTGTGTACCCCATAGGCCTGCATGCATGCTATAGAAAGAGAAGGTGCGTAGCAGGGAGACTAGTTTCCCTTAAAGCCGCGAGTGTAAAATGGGTAAATGCAAATTCAGCGAGAGATGGTTGGAGGAAAAAGACCGTGGCTGGTGGAAAAAGACATTTTATGTTAGAGCTGTTGCTCCAATAAATACTGTTTGTGCCTTGCTGAAATCAACTAAGTTCTAGGCTATTGTGTTTTTTTGCGGCCGTGATGGTCTTAATTTGTCTTCTTAGAGGTCTTGAAAAGGTCTTAAAAGTCATTAAATTTGCATTTCAGAAACGTGCAGATACCCTGTTGTGCCTGAACCAGTTCTACTTGAACACTCTGAAGAATTAAAACATATCTGTGCTTGAACTGACTCTGA
The DNA here is from genome assembly GCA_037974405.1 of Brachyalestes nurse. Classification (NCBI taxonomy): domain Eukaryota; kingdom Metazoa; phylum Chordata; class Actinopteri; order Characiformes; family Alestidae; genus Brachyalestes; species Brachyalestes nurse. The sequence continues at coordinate 11,787,210 of JBBPCY010000018.1, forward strand.
TTCCTTTGTCTTTCAGTCGAATGGTGCAGATCCTTTTGCTTCATCAAACACGCACAATAAGAATTTATTTACGGAAGACAACCAATCAGATGTGCCTCCTGCGTTACCGCCTAAAACGGGGACCCCTACCAGACCACCCCCTCCTCCACCAGGTAATAATCTGTCTCTGTGATTTGTGCTTTTTCTTTTTTTCTTCTGTAATCTGTCTCTGTTGTATAGTTTGAGGTGAATTGGAGTGACATTCCATTATTTATTTATGTGATGTTCTTGCAGTTCTTTACAAATATTGTAGTTGGATTCTGTGATACACTGTGATGTATGTTTTGAGTGAGGTTTTCTGTCATCTATTTGAGTTGAAAGTAGATGTATGTACAAAAATAAATATATGTAATTATTAATTTATTATTACAGAGTATCAAATAATGATAATCTTGCTGCCACAGATGGATTTGGTCTGCTCATCAGAGACCTTTGCTCAACGAGTCCATGCCCACAATGTTGTTAAAGTAGTGTGTCATTAAAGCAAAAGGGAGATATCTCAAATACTGGATATTCTCAGATTACAGTACAAAAAAAAATACATTTTTGTGTATTAAGAGAGAATTATTTTGGCTTTAAATTGAAAATGCAGATTAGGAGCATTTTCTGTAGTGTCCTCAGACCTTTGGATATAAATGTCGTTGCTGTCCAAAGAAAACCATGAGTCTGCAGCTTTTCTCCATCACTTGGAGCAACCCGTGTGTGAAACATTCATGATGGAATTCCTCTGAAATGGTTTTTACATCTTTCTTTAAAAGTAATACGTGGTGCTTTGCGCACAATAGTGTTTATCATCATTACAACATTGTAATGAGGCACTTAAAACAGCTACAGCAGTTGTGTTGATGTCTCTGAAGCAGCCACTGCATATGAACATTTTGTGTGTGTGTTTGTGTGTCTGTTTACATGTGTATGACCTACAGGAAAGCGGTCCAACATCTACCAGTCAGAGTCGTCGGAGTCGTTTCAGCGGCGCGGTCCATTCAGTGCGCAGAACTCAGGGGAGTTCTCCTCCCTCCCTGCTAAAGACGCTGCGTCGGATCCCTTCGCCCCCTCTGCCCCCAGCCAAGCCTTGCGTGACCCCGACAGATTTGCCAGCTTTGATAAAGTGAGCACTTCCCCTGCGCCCTCTCCCCCTCCTGAAACGCAGTAACCATCCCTGACATTAACCTTTCATCTTTCACCTTCCTAGCAGCAGCCTTTGCCTCTCAGCCCTTCATAGCCAAATACACTTTTCAGAAGAGACCATCCACACCGCTCGTTCCTATTTATTTTTGAGGTGTTGCTCACCGTACATGCTACACTGGAGTCATTTCAGGGTTTTTTTTATAAAGGATGTTAATATATTGTGTTTTATTGTTTGTAGATAAGCTTTTGTATGTATCATAAATAAAATGAAGGCCTTCAAAAATCTGCTAAAATGGCAGTATACTTATTTTTACTGTTATGTAAAGAAGATATTTAGAATAATTTACATGTGTGTGTATATATAAAATACCTATATAAATGTTACCTTAAAATGCCTATATATGTATGTTATACATATATAATTTCAGTATAAGCAATACATTCTTATTGGCTGAGGTTGGAGAAGTGGGGCTGCTTGCTGTGAGCTGTTGTCATTTTACACCAGTGCTGTCTCATGGTTTCCATCATTTTAAAGGCTTGAGCCCATCCTGCATGTCCGTTGTCCTGCACTACCCTCATCTAAACCCCCCCCCCCTTTCATCTCGCGCTGCACGCACTAATCATCTGTGTCCACCTGTGCGGTTGGTCTACTTCCTATCATGTAACCAATCATGTGATTGGCTCAGGCACTTTCTGATTGCGGAATCAGTCCCACTGCATCCTATGACTCCCAGCACGCCCTCAGCACATGCTCACCACTTCCCCCCCTCTCTGGAGGGGACGTCATCAGTTTATATCCTGCAGAAAGTGCTCAATAAAATGTTTTATATAGGTGCCAGCCTTATCTCTTGGCTACTCTTTGTGTTGTTTTTAAAGCATTGCTTTCAGCATTTTCTCCTTATTTGTGATCATTTTCACTGTAATTGGATGAATCAGTGCCAATAAACATTGTTTCAATAAATTAAAAATTGCAATAGTAAATCATTTGAAAGTGATGCTGAGATATCAGTACAGCATTGGTCCATAATGCAGTAGTTTCATATAAATCTAACATGAGAATAATGGAAGTTTCCCTGTCCATTTGTCCATTATATTTATTATGGTGGATATGAGCGTTTCTCGTTCTGCTCAGTGGTGAGAGGTGTGGGGTTGCAGTTGTCCTTAAGCTGGGAAAGTGCCTGTCTTTTCTGGTCAGAGTAACTCTTCTACTTTGTATGTTCTAACAAATTATGTGGCCGATCTGTTAATGTGCTATGTATAAACAGTGCACCCAGATTTCCTTTAGATTTTTGGTGTTTAACTTTGTCTGTTTGTACTTCTTTAACCCTCTATCTTTGTGAATGAACTGCATGCTCAGCATGATTACTGTATGTGCAGTCCTAAAGCTGTCCTGTACTTTCAGACTGATACAAGGTATCCTTGTGTTTGAGAAATGTAGAGCCAAATGCTGCTGAAAATGCGTTTTCAGTTCATATGGTAAAGTGTGAAGAACACAAATGAAGATACAAAGGAGCTTGGTTAGTAGCAAAATAATGGGTTTATTTTTAGGAAATCTGTCTAAATGTATAATCTGGACTCCTAAGTCAGTACACATGAGGTAAAAGAGTTGTGTCTTTTAAATTTATTTGAAAAAGTATGAAACCATGCTCACTATCATGTTTTTCCTGTGATCACAGGAATCCATCAAACTGATTTCTGCTAATTGTCCCATTCACCTGTCTACACCATACGCAGTAACTTTTGTTAGTGAGTGTTCATACTCTGCATTCGTAAGATCAGTACCAGTTTTTCATTACTATACATTATTTGCATGGTATAGCAGTAATATAAAGGTGAAGAGAGAATGCTGTTTAACTAAGCCAAGTTTCCCCTGAAGCTGGAACGTTTCATTCAAAAATGGCACCGATCAAAAAAGTTCTGTATACGTCTAGGCATAGTATTACATTCTGTTTTGGATTCAGAATGATTTTGCCCCACTGAAAGCAAATGTATGATTGTAACTGTACTAGATTTGGACCCCTGTGTTTCTGTTGCTTGCTGCAGTAGAAACCCATGTGCAGAAATTACCCACATTTAATTATAACAATTCAGAAAAAAAATTGTTACGGCATTTTAAGATCTGCAGCATGTTCTTTTATGGCGTGTTCTCTGAAGAATGTTGTCTTGCTGCATTAGGAGTGTACGCGTTTTTGAATGTAGTATAATGTGTCATTCTGCACCATAGGGGATGTAGTGTTTGTACGCTAAAAACTGGTGAAAAAAAAATAATTAAAAAAAAAAAAAATATATATATATATATATATATATATCTCCTGTTTGCAAAACAAGCTGGGACACAGTGAAGTCAATTCAACCTTTATGAAACATGCCTCTTAAAAATCAGCATTTATTTTACAAGCAACAATAAATGATATGTTTATATGTTGTCTCTGTACTGTTTTCATTTAAATCTAGGGTTACGTGATTGCAAGTCTGATTTGCATTCATTTTACAGTGTCCCAACAATCTTGGAAACAGGTTGTATGCATGTATCTGTTTCACAGTTAAGCATAATGACTGTCTCATAGGAACATGTTTTGAAAATATGAACACTACAGGAAGAACTATAAAATGCCCGTTGTTGGAGAAATCCCACCCTGAGTAGTGTGAACACGGGTAACCTATTTTGGCCTGTGCCTAATGGATTAGCAGATCACTGCTTTTGTATTAACTGTGGCTATTTGGCTTCATACATTCTCAGCTGACAATGCTCAAAACTATATATT
>JBBPCY010000018.1:11796176-11842665 GCA_037974405.1 Brachyalestes nurse
ACACACACACGCACACACACACACACACACACACACACACACACACACACACACACACACACACACACACACACACCAAAGCCCTGTGGTTCCTAGTCTCATTTATTCTTGTATAATGGGAAAGATGCTTTTCTTCTTCAGAGTCACCCTCTGAGTGAGTACACAGAGAATACAGTAGTTGTCACATTTCATGTTCTCCTTATTTGCTGTGAGATTTCAGCTCTACAAACCCAGAAACCTTTTTTATTACTATTGACCATGTTTCACAATTAACTTATTATTTGAAGCTTAGCAAACTCAAAATTTCATGTACACCAGGGCTCTGTCCTTTCTTAAGTTAAATTGCTGTGGTTTTTCACAGTGGTAAAATATCATATACCTCAAACATTACATTTCTGAGCCAGTACCTAATTCAGCATGTTTCTGGACCCTCTGTGAGTGACCTGGACCATATTTTGTCCTCCTTAGAGCAAGTTGGGTTCCAGCAATATCCAAAAATGAACCGAAATTGACACCCATAAAGTGATCTGTGAAAAACGAGTAAAATATGTCTCTTTTAAGGTGAAAATGTCTATTTCTTACCCACTTTTCTCCAGTAATAATGTGCTGTTGTCAGATTTTTTTACATCTTTGATGTATAAAACAATATCAAAATCAATCTTTAGTCTTCCAGACTACAGTTTTGAACAAACAAGTATATAAATGGGAATATACTTCACAGATCTTAAAAACTTAATAAGAAGCTCTCAGTGATGTGAATTCTGTGCACAATCACACAGAGACTTTCACATCCAACAATAAAGACTTCATACTTCTTTTTATAGAGATAAAAACACTAGAGCATGGATACATTTGGCCAGCATGGACATGCACACGTTCCAGCTGCTCTGGCAGCAGGTTTGAATGAGATAAAGGGAGCAAAGACAACCGTCTCTGATGGTATGTCAGATTAGAAAGAAAACTGAAATAAGTTTATGTGTGTTTAAAAACAAGTAAACACGCTAACAGTGACTTTGCCTTGCCAAACGTGTATCTTATAGTTACAGTGGTTGCGTATATAAAGAAGGTTTATGTGTCAGTAAATTACGCGATTGTGGTTTATTGTAATATTTGAGTATTATTCTCATCCTCAAGGTTTATTTGCTCCAGATCTAATCCAATCACCTTTTAAAAGTCCTGTTAAAAGTCTTAATCTTCATTATTCAGTTTCTACTGTTAATTATTAAACAATGAGTGAGTTATATAGTTACAAGAAGAAGGAATTACAGTATGAACACATATATGAGTCCTTTGGATTCACATTGATCCTTTATCACAACATAACAACTGGCACTTTTGATTTGCTAGTCCAGGCAGCTAAAGGCACCATATTCATTGGTCCATACTCTTCCTCTTCACTTAGAGACAAATGGTCATTGTAATGTCAGAGTAACATTACTTTTCAAATAAAAACAGTGTCACTGAGGGAGTATGGGTGCCTTCTCAGTCCCTTTTGTTGAGGAACATAATTGTACCATATTCTGTTGTGGTTCATTTTTTTAAGTTGCAACTCCTGTCTGACTTTTTTAGATTTTCCTGTTTAGAAATACTAAGTTATGAGAATGTACACATAATTCCTATGAAAGTGACTGCAGTGTGTCTTTAAAACGTATTTAGGGTACACAAATGGACCTTAAGGACCGTGTTCTGTCACTGACGGTACATTTATACTGTCTGTAACTTAGGAGACTAAAATGTATGTGGTCATGTGTGATAAATGGGTTGAAGCCTCAGTCGGGGCATATCAGTAGCTATAGCTCAGGGGAGTCTGAATTATACACTGCATATGGCGTTGTATTTGTGTCACTCTGATCAGCATTCCACGTGGCATCAATAGACGGTGGATCAACACACACACACACACATTAAAGGAATGAAATACTGTCAAGGTTTCAAAATGTACTGTTTACATCCATATGGTCCATATACAGCAACAAAAACACACTGATTTAAATGTGTGTTTTGGTTAAGTCTCTTATTGCACCTACAGTAGTGTAGCACCACTCATTCACACTTCAGTTCAAAAGAGTCTTTCAGTCCACACTGGTCTTTAAATGAAGTATTGTAAAGGATGACCAATCAGCCATTTACATATATCAGTCTTAAAGGCACAGTAACACACACAACCTGTTGAAAAGAATGGAAAATGGTCATGTTAGAATTAATGATGACTACTCGTGATACCTTAAGTCACATGAGTGGACCTCAGGGTAAAAGATAAAACTGAAGAAAAATGCTGGATTGGAGCCCTTTAAGGTTACAGCTTTCAGCCACAATAGGACCATTCGTTTTGTTGTACTGAGGTTATATTAAGTGAGCCTTGAGCAATATATGTTATGAGTAGCAGACTGTAACTAGAAGAGCCAACACTTACTCTTGTACTTTGACCCTTTGACAGGTTCCCCAAAGCATGAACAGGTTTTCTCTGATGAAAATACACAACAGCTTTCTAAAGTGATTACATGTTTTTTTGTGTAATTCATGCCTTTGGATGTTTATCTAAGCCTCTGCTCTTTACTTGTACTTTATTGTAACATTATTGAAGATCATCATTATTGGTGTTTGTGATGTTATTGCTGAAGGCTGTAATATGCAAATGAGGCCCTAATCACTCACTGCATGTTTTGTTGTGTGCTGTGGGGAACCTCTGACTTATCCAACCTTCACATAATCCACAATAATTATAAATAAAATAGGCTCTGGAGTTATTGTCACTCCCCATACTATTTAAATAGTAAGATACACAGTTAGGTATGCGTCAGTACTTCTGTCTTTTTGGTTTTGTTTATTGTTCTTTTATTTTTTATTGTTCTCTTTTATTGTTTGACTGTTCTCTGTAAAGCACATTGAGCTGCATACAAATGTATGAAAGGTGCTATATAAATACAATTTATTATTTATTATTATTATTTACATTTACATAATTTGGCAGACACTCTTACTTAGAGTGACTTACATCTGTGCTTTATCCGTCTCTGTAAAAGGCAAAAATTGATGTTTTTTTTTTCCAAAAAAGCCACACTCAAACCAAGCTTCATGCACAGCTGCAGCTTTTTGCTCAACTGTGTTATTGTTGGCTCTTCTGTCTGGAGACTGGGAATTCATTCCCAACCATCCGTAGCTAGAAGTCCAGGAGAGTATGTGTGGTCTTACTCTCTCAGGGTGGGTAGGATGGTCCTCCCTCTCATGACATGAATGTAGTGACGTAACAGATTTCTGTTAGTGTTCTCCTCCAAGTGTGTTGAGCTGTTCAGTGACGTTGCATTAGAAAAGATGGGATGGCCCTTCACGTGACTCTGTGGAAGCACATGCTAGCGTTCACATCTAATTTTCTGTGAATATAAATATGAAATCTCCAAATCATATAGAATTTCTCTATAACTTGTAATAACAATCAATATCATGATCATTATCATGCCATGATAAAGGTTTGCAAACATTATTTGGTGTTTGTAGGGTTGACGAGGCTTGATTTGAGTGTTTCTCTAAACTGAAAGCCATCACAGTCACAAAAACATCAATATAGTTATGTAATATAATATATAGTTATGTAATATAATGTATAGTTTTGTAATATAATGTGTCCTTAGTTTGTTCCGCAGAGCAGAGGCTGGCTATAAGGTGCTGTGTTACTGTTATTGTCCTGCTGCTGCTGCTAGACTGCTTTACTGAAGCACATCACTGCAGTAAAAGCTCTCTCTCTCTCTCTCTCTCTCTCTCTCTCCAGCTTGCTTCAGGCTACGTCATTGCCTCTCTCTTTCCGCAGCCTGAAGTTTAGGCATTTTCTCCTGAGTCTTGTGACGAGGCTTCCTGCAGTCAGACTTTACTTACAGGCGTGTCATTGTGATGAGGGGCTGCCCTTCTAATGCCGATGCAGTGGTCAGATTGTCACTTGACTCTGGTGAATGTCTGTTTAGCTTTAGCTTTGTTTATTATTTGGCTAGTATTCTAAAAATTGGCCCCTCCTCCACTACTGCACTGACCAATCAGAGGGCAGACTGCAGTGTGTAGGGTGAGTGTGATGCTGAGAGGTGGAGGGGCTTGAGGAGGAGAGTTCTGTGTATGAGTGTGTGTGTGTGTGTGTGTGTGTGTGTGTATGTATGTATGTGTGTGTTATGGAAGGGAGGAGAGTGAATGTTTTCGTTCTCTATGTGTGATAGTCATCCCAATCTTATTAAGCTCTGTGTTCTTCCCCCACTTTCCTCTCTTATTGCTGCTGCTGCTGGTGGTGGTGGTGTGTGTGTGTGTGTGTGTGCGTGTGCGTGCGCACTGAAGCCAGAGGGAAGCTGCTGCTGTTAGGGGCCTGAGCTCATACTGTGAATTACTGTGAACTCTGCGTCTTTCCTTCCATCCTCTCTCCCTCTCTTTCTCTCATCCTCTCATTCTGGCGTTTTTGATACTTTTCTCTTCACATCTTTTTGCTGTGTCAGATGAAAATGTCAGAAGAGGCAGAAACTCTGGCAAATGGGTAAGAATATGTTGCTGTTTGCTGCTTGATGGGCCTATGCATCCAATGTGTGTGTGTGTATGTGTGTCTGTGTGCAAGTGCGTTTGTTTGTTTTTGTTAATTTTCATGACAAATGTCTATATATATATATATATATATATATATATACGTGTGTGTGTGTGTGTGTGTGGGTGTGTGTGTGGGTGTACTACGAATACGGAAATGAGAATGAGAAAAGATGGGTGTTTTAAAGGAAAAACAGGTTTTGAAATGTTATACCTGCATATGTTCATTTAATACACCTGTTTTTAAGCTTCTGTTATTTCACTGTAAATGTAAGTGATATAATGTGCGGCCTAGAATCCATTGTTATAGCACAAGGTACAGAGTGCAGCTTTTGTCCATGGCTCTGTGTGTGTGTGTGTGTGTTTCTCTGTCAGCTTGTTTGTGTCATTTGTTCCAGTAATGAACTTTAGAGGTTCCTTTGAGAAATCAGCGTTTCAAACCTGCTGACTTTAGTTAATGCTCTTCACTGGCTGCCGGCTACAGCACACAGAGCAGACAGAGCATAACTAAAAACAACATCTCCTCCGCTGTCCTGTCATCGTACTTTCTGTCAAATATTTAATAAGGAGAGTATGATCCTCATTCTTTCATACAGCCCTCCTAGATCACTCTTCTCTTTCAACCATGAAGTCAGCCAGCATATTGGAGAGCCATTTCTGTAGTTCTTTTGGTTATTGAGTACTCTTTTGTGGTCACATTTGATTATCTATATGTACAATATTTTCCAGTTATGAGAATAATATAAAAGTAATCACCTTACTTTTTGCACGTTTCATTTGTATTATCAAGAGAAAACGGTCTTACTGCACTGGGAGAAGAATTATTTCATGCACTGCAATATTATTGCTTGATAGAATTACTTATAATACATAAAATATCTAAATAAAATAAGACTGTTAATTAGAAACTTTAGACAAGTTTTAGATACGTCCCAGAAAACCTATTTACAGCCTTTTTGGTCATTTCTTACTTTAAAGTGACTTTAATAGGCATTAAACACTTTAAATGCCTGGTTCCTATGACCACCATTGGGAATAACTCTCAACTTGATACGTTTCCCTAGAACAAATTTAAGCACTCTGAATGACTTGAATGGCAGCCATACCATGACAGTCCTCACGTCCTTGGGCTAATTGCCTCCAGAGCTGTTAAATGTGTTGAAATTGGAAGAGGAAAATAGCACACAAAGGCCAACTCTGTCCTTGGAAATACATGGCTATTGTTTTACCCTCCGTACTGCCTCCCTCTGTCCACTTTTATTGTCCTCTTACATGCCAGTCAATTCTCCATCCCTCTGTCCATAGTGAGGTTCATAGGGTGTGATTATTTAAAAGGTATTTTGTAGACAGTGTATGTATCTGTAGACTGTGTACTATATGCATGTTTATTGGTCTTCATTGAATTATGTGGCACATTACAGCCCATTAGGGACAAATGTTACAAATTGCTGCTCAGTGCACAAAGTGATATTGAGATGCATCTGGAACTTAGAGCACAATTATTTGTTTCCTTTTTTGCCACTTCCTGGCATTACTCAGTTTTGTACACCAACGTGCTCTCCCATGCACATGACTGATTTTTTGAAGAGCTCAATTACAGCAGATGAGTTAAATTAGATGAAGCAGAGCATAGCGATTTCAATATAGGTCAGTCTATTATTGTGCACATTCATGCTTAACCCCTTAAAATACCCTGAACCAGTTTGTGGGGCTTTAATTTTTCACTGTATCACATAGCGTACATATTAGTTTCAAAGGAGTCACTGAAACATTGTAGTTACTAATGGCTTAAGGTAAGGTAAGATGAAATGCTAATCATAAACTGTAGTAAATACCAGTATTACAATTGATATCAGCAGATATTATCATTCAAAAATCAGCCCCGGATTTTTATGTTGTTTCACATGAGATTCTTTTGATTAATTAAAAGTGGAGTCATCCATTTCTTTTTTTTTTTGAAAGGGCACATATTTCCATATTTCCGCAAATGTCACTGACACTAACATTTTAATGTTAAACGTACAGTTGTATGCAAAGAATTGGGCCCATTAGCTAGAACTCCTCACATGATACCACCAGCACTGGGCGGGTGATAGCTCCACATGCTTCCTCTGAGTCACATGATGCTCCACTCCATCTTTTCGAACTGCCGCTAACACGGCGTCCTTGGACAGTATGATGTGCTTTGAGGAGAACTCTGACTGCCAGTTCTGTTGCATCAGCTCGCAGATGATTGTGCTGGCAAGCACTGAACTTAAAGTGATGGGAGGGAGAGGGAAAACCGCCTCGCCACTGGGGACTGAACTGTCAGGCCATCTGTTGATTTTCTAAGTGAAAAGAAGTCGATACCTCTGCATGGACCAACCATTAATTCAACCAGTTTCTACAAATTAGAACATACAATCACCACTTATATGCTGAAGTCTGGGCATGCATAGTCAGGTCAACAGATAAGATATCAAAACTAGTTTTAGGCTAAAGTGTCATTTTAATATTTGCAAGTGTTCATCCTGATACTGATTTCAACTGTAATAGATAGATAATCGCAATGTGATGTTCTTTCCACTTTGGGTCTCTAGTTTATGATAGTAATGCTGACTGAATGAGTTTGTTTTATTCACAATGTCCCTTTCTGTCTCTCCCCTTAATCGTCATGTGTTATGTGTCACAGGTCAGAGAGATCTGACTTGTCAGTGGCTCTGGACGACTGCATGGTAGCGTTGGATTTGTTCCTACAAAATGACTTTGAAGAGGCTCTGTCCAGGCTCAGGAGCAGGTGAGTGTGTGTTCTGTTTGTTAACTGGAATTTAGTACATGTGTTTAATTAAGGTGCCTTTTCTAACCATAATCAAAGCAGCTGAAGATGCTAAAGTGTGGCCATAGACTCTTTGGACTTGTTCTGGGTTGCCTGTGTATGAGTGTGTGTTTGTTTGGGTTCTCCCTCCTGAAGCACCTTCTTCTCTGAAACTGCAGAAAACGTGTACAGAAGGATTGTTGCTGACCTGAACAGCCGCCACAACCAAGCAAAAATGCCCCCCGACGTGCCCCAAAAACCTAGTCTGGCAAATCTCACAACAGGTTGTGCTGCCAGCAACTGCGAATTTCAGAGCGATATAATATTCAGGTTAAAGTGGTAGTTATTAGAGAGGGTGATTTCTGCTGTTTTTTTTCCCCTCTCCACTCCTAACACTCTTGCTGGAGCATGTTTTCTGGCTGTGAGCCTTGATATTCAGGTGATGAAATTGCCTGGAGAAATTAAGAATTGGAGTCATGTAGCATTGTGTGCTCATGGATCCATTTCTCTCTTGTGAATTCATAACTGCATCAAGTCTTTGCATTCAAATGTGAAGGTTAGCCAGTTACCTAGTATGACCATTTTTAAATCTTGTAACTATGTTCGCCTTTGTCAAATAGAGCAATGAGTAATAATATCATAAAATACCAACATTTTCAGTAAAAATTTATTTGCATGGAATTAACAGTGTTGATCCACAATGATCTCAAATAGCACCGCAAAGGAGTTGCAGGCTCCTGCACCTAAATAGTGCATAATATATCTAACAAGTAGACATTTGAGATTCTGACACATGTTCTGTACAATTAGTGTGCAGTTTGAGTGTAGGAGAAAAAAGGTTTGTTAAATTTCACTAGTACATAAGAAGCCAGTGTCAGTTTAATGCTACTTAGGGCCTAACATTAACTAAATATTCAAATCATCTAAGACATCTTTTACTTTCTTCTTTTGCAGTTTTACAGTGAATCACATAGTATTTACTTTAAAGCCTATGATATTATTGGAGGAGCCTTTTAGCCTGCAAGCTGTCTTTTAGCTTGTTATTGCTTGGCCTAATTCACGTTAAGGAAATACGTTGTCAGCTCCTCAATACAAACTAAACCACGTTTATACTTCATTTATCATTACATTCTATTTGATCGGCATAACATTATATCAGGTTATTATATCATCACTTCCCCAGTAAAACTGAGCCAAACCTGGATGTCTCGGCAGAATTCATAATGGCTTGGACTTGTCAGGACTACCTGGGCGCGAATGACTCTGTCGCAACACTCCGTCTGGATTAGACAGTGCATTTTGAAATACCGCAGGAGACTTTTTGGGAGATTTGGCTCACCAGCTTTAGTGTTACAGCTAAATGTGGACAGGGGAAGATCTAAATTTCTCAACAGATCTATAAATCAAAATAGATTATAAATTGTGACAATTCATAAAACCATAATTTAATATAGACCCTCTAAAAAGTGATGATGTCCATCATAGGCCCATAAAAACTACAAGGGAGATCTTCGAGCCTCTTAGTCTCTATGCTAAAAATAGACTGCCAATGGTCATGCTCATTTTAATTCAGCCAAAAGCTCATAATTGCATAATAAGTAAATCACAGTGTGGAGAAACTATAGTTTCTGTTGTAAGAGTTCAAAGCCTGTGTTCTTGGGTTATAAAAGAGAGAAAAACACAGACATATTCTGAGAACGGTAGAGTTGTGCTACTTGGAGTGTTGGGTTAGTTTGGCTTGCTGTTCTAACTTGCAAAAATAGGGACGGTGCAGCTTATGTGGTTACGTAATGGGTTTGTTCCAGTCAATTATGGACAAGACCCACCCCATTCCAGCCAAAAGGGAATGAATGTTAAAGGCGTGGACCTTTGGTTACAAATAAACTGTGGGTTGAAGAAGGGTGGGAAAGAAAGAGAAAGATAAAGGTCTGACAAAAGACAAAGTGACATTCTGTGCGTATTGTTTGCTCTAATAGTCTGGTTTACCAAGTCACACATCTTAGGGTGATGTAAAAAATCTAGAAATGTTTCTGACATCTGCATGTAATTTGTAACAGTGAGCATCGATTGCTGATTCAAGCCAAAATGAACATTTTCCCTTTAGCTTAAGTGTGGTGCTACCCTACAGTTGGTGTGTAAAGTTTGCTTCTTTACTTTTGGACTGGAGGGAAAAAAGTTGAACTGAAAGCAGTAAATGTTTTTATTATAATAGTTCATTTTTACTTGACCATTTCCAACCAGTTCCTTAGAATTGATTAAACTGCTTTTGTTACCCGATCTTTAAAAGTGGTTTATGTAAATGAAGTCTGTTCTGAAAGGCTGCCTTGTACTGTGCTGAAACACTTATAACTTCTTATTACTTCAGCTTGAATGGGCAGGGCTCAGCTGCTGTATGCTGAATAGGTGGTTATATGTAAATAACTTGGTTCCTGTGACATCACAAAAACAGTTCATTTATATCAAACTTTCGAGACTTTTCTGTGTTAGATTCTCAAAACTGACTGTATTAACTAGGTATTGAATGGCACATTATACATTTTAGCAGTGTTCACATACTACTGCCAAAGCAAAAGAAACCTTTTCCATGATAAGGGCCCTTTAATAGCTCAAAGCAGTTTCAGGTAAGTACATGATGATTTACATGTGCTTGATGTTGACTGGTAAGTATAAGCTTCCACTACTGGCTAGCTACAACATCTTTGCAACTCCAGTGCAAAACTAAAGAAGAAAATTTCAGACGCTAGACATGTCTTGGCAGGTGGATGACATTTGGAGCATGTGATTCTTGCTCTAACAATCACTTTAAATCAGCTGTTGAGTGGATCAGGGCATTAGAGGACGTTAGGACATTATCAGCTCGGTTTCTTTGACTTATCTGAAGTTGTAGGTGAGAAGAACTGAGAATGAATTTCATCAAATGCTTTTTATCACATTTAAAAGATGGCATTTTACTGCATGGCGTGGCGTTCCTGCTTATGTCTAGACTTGCAGTTTGCCAGCTGTTAAGTACCCTTACAGACATCCTGCCCTTTTTATTTGTGTGTGTGTGTGCGTATGTGTGTGTACGTGTGTGTGTGTGTGGGGGTTGCTTGTTATGGCTGGAAATTGCTACAGGCCCTGTGACATTATGCCATAATTAATATGATTCTACTGCGATATCTAAAGGTTTGTAACATTCTACGTATTGCAATATGTGACACATTGAGTTTTGACTGCATTTACTAATATAATCAGATTAAGTTTATACAACTTCTCTGATTTGATTGTCTGCCCTGATCTGTGGTTCATTCAAGAAACAACATAGGATGAAATATACTGATACTTATATTTTAGAGCGAGGCTAAGCTGCTGTAGGCTGAGTAGACGGATGAATGTTACTAGTTTCTGCGTCATCGCAAAAACAATGAACAGTCAGAATAAACAGGCTGGTTTTTTGGCTCCTTGGTTTCCATGAATGGACTGTTTGGTTGTAGAAGTTAGGTGGTATGTTTTTAAACTGTTTCAAGCTGTTTCATTTCATGAAAGTGAGAAAAAAAAATCCAAAAACATAATTGTTGGAGGCAACATTTTTGCCCCCCAAAACCTAGGCTGCCCATGCCTACACATGCCCCAGTCATTGTGTAACAATGCAATTTTTTATCCAAAAAGTTATGATATGATGATGTTTTATCAAGACTACTTTCTCCATCCCTTTTGTGAGTGTGTTTGTCTATATGTGTGAATCAGTTTCAGTGTAGACAAGGTTTTATTTGGTGTAGGCCATGTGATTGGATATTCTGTGAGATGGTCTATGAGTCTAGCTGAGCACTCGTCCATCTCCACGAAGGTCAACAACACTTGCCACACAAGTGCAGCTATTCAGAGGCTAATTCTCATTTGAGTGTTTGTGCATTGGGCCGCTAATGCAGCTGGAAACAACACTGCTAAAATGCAGCTTTTGTGCTTTTATACCCACTGGAATGGTAAATATTTTAGATAGGAATGAACCTGGATGATATAGACAAGATCACATTGCATAATGTAAAAGCACTTTTAATTGTATGAAATATTTTGAGCAGTAATTTTGCTTTATGTGCTATATATATTAGGATGTATTATTGTGAACATTCTTTATAATATATTAAGAATAGTAGTTCTTGTTTGCTTAGAGTAATATTTCAACCTAATCAACCTGCTGTATGTGTAGGATCAGTTAGATCATCAAGGATAACAAATCTGATGTATTACCCTGGGCAGAGCTCACAGCCATGTGCTAATTCTGTCCCGTGTTGTTTTCATATTAAAGCCTTTAACTCTAACTGAAAGTGCCAAGAATCCCAAATACTGTTTCTGTTGGGGTCTTAAAGGTAAAAAAGGCAAAACATTATGTGATTAATCTTCAAAATAATTGTTGATTTACGAATAGAATCAATAGCGACAACCCAACTTAACAGAAGCTGGAACATTTCCCTTGGCTTCTATTATAACAATGTTTTTAGGCTTATTTTATTAGAAAATATGTAACAGATGATATATACAGATGCTCGACTGTAAATCAAGATTATGCTGAGTGTTCCCTTTGTGTGAGGAGTCTATTGCTGATGATATTCTCCACTGGCTATATTAAGCCGTGACAGTGCTTGTAAGGGTTTTTCGTGGTGAATAGGGGTGAAATGTGAGCCATGCAGACATTCAGCATTCCATTGTGTGTCTGCCTCACTAGCATTATTCTTGCTCTGTTTCGGTAAGGCAAACCGGGTTAAACTGGTTTAACCAGTAATCCTGCTGCTAAGTATTTTGGGCCTGCAGTGTCGCATTCTCCCCGATTCACAATGGCCTGGATCTCCGAGAGCTGAGCCCAACACGTGGCTTACTGATGACGTGGACTAACCGATGCTGTCTGGCATTCCTGATCATGACCTTATCTTAACTATCATGTACACTGCAAAACATCATGTGTAACCGAGTTGTACATATTACACAGTGGCCCACATCTCTTCCTGTTCAGTACACTTGCGTCTGTTTCACACTGTTGTGTCTGGGTGAGAAGTCAATTTTCTCTCTTACTGTCCTGCTGAGTCATCCTCCGATAATTGTGGCGCTATGAATAGATCTAATGTATTTTCTCCTTTTGTGTTCGCTGACAGGACCAAAGACAGCATGTATCACGCACTCACATATGCCACCATTCTGGAAATGCAGGCTATGATGACTTTTGACCCTGAGAACATCTTGACCGCTGGAAACACCATGAAGGACGCACAGGCTGTGTGTCAACGGTAATGGAGCTGTCTCTCTCTCTTTCTTTCTCTCTCTCTCTCTCTCTCTCTCTCTTTCTCTACATCCTCTCTGGTCCACCTCCATTAATTACTGTTGCCATGTCAATCAAACACTCAGCTCAGGCCTCTTTGTAGCATCCATAACACGTGAAAAAGTTCAGGGACACTGAGAAGTACATTTCAGCACATTTCTGAGAAGTAGCAAAATATCAATATAGGCCAGTTTAAAGCAAGAAAAAGGGAACAACGTTTACACGACTCAGGGAAGTTTCTCATACACAGCACATATAATTGGCAGATTATTTTCACATTTTCAAAAGGAGGAGGTCTGAGTGATGGGACTTCAGATGAGCTAAAGCTGCTTTTAACTTAAAACTGAAACTAAGAAAACCTTCTTATGTTGTTTCAGTAATGCTATTCATTATTAGTGGAATCACCACCTTCTGATTAGTGCATCATAAAGCACTGGTGCATTTTACAGCCTGCTCACTGCTATTGCTGTTGCTGTAGCTTTATGATCATTATATGTATGTTTTTGCCGGACACTTATGCACACGTAAGCAATAATATATAGACACAGACAGGGCTTTGCATAAGGACAAAATGAACACAGACAGAGTCGGGGCTATGGGCCAGTGCCTCTTTGAGATTCAGTGTGAGGACGGAGCCAGAAGCGGCTCCTTTTAGTTCGAAAAGCTCCATCTGCTTTCAGAGTGCCATGTCTGAGGTGATGACGTAATCCCACAGTGCTGTGGGACGTCGGGTACCACTGGGGTCTCGTCACATTGTGGAGGCTGGAGGGAATTTCAGAACTACTTAACACAGAGTGCTGGAGTGTGTGTGTGAAAATATAAAAACATGTGGCGTGGCTCTGCCCAGAATGATGTTGACGGTGGACACATACATAAACACAGATACAGACATGCACACAATAATACATACTTAAATACATACACACATACACATGAACACACATACACACACATGCATACATGTATAGACATACACACATACATGTACACACATGCATGCACAAATAAATACAAACATACATGCATACATAGAGACACAAACACACACATTTATAAACACACACACACACACACTCACAAAAGTACCACCCTCACCTCTCTCAGCTCAGCTTTCTTTCATCACCTGCACTTTTAACCTCTGCCACGTATGCAGTAATGTAAACCAGTTCTGTTCCACCAACACTGACAACAAGTCTCTCAGTCCCTCCCAGTCACATGGAGCCGAAACAATGCTGAGTGTATGTGTTATCAAGATTGAGTTTGTGTGTTTTTAGAGCAGTCCTCAGGACACATGCACAATGGAAAATACCATAAGACAAATATTTAGTTTGTACCTCAAATTAATGCATATCTAAATAAGTGAAGTGATTACATTCAAAATGGCCACTATGTGCTGCGCAGAAGTCCCACAAGTGGGAAATTTGCATTGCTACTGTGTGAGTGAGGGGGTGTTGGTGAGAGGTATGGGTGGGGGTGTGTATATGGGGGTGTTATAGCCTGTCCACGTGCTCACAAGGAGGAAGACGTACAGACGGCCTGGATAGGTCGCTGCTCAACAGATCATTGTTTTGCAAATGTCATCTACCACAGTGTCCTAGTCATTTAAACATTACAGATCTTTGGACTATTTCCGCAGAGGACAGTTGTGAGACTATAAGATTAGAAAAATTATAAAAACATTTTTGAAGAACTTTCTTGAAGATGTTTTTATTTGATAGGATGCTGAATGTGGGCCCTGGACTTGTTGATCCTAACATCACTTGATATTGGAGATGCTCATTTCAGCGCTTCAGCTACTGCCCGGAGCAACACTGCCACTTCAAATTGAATCAGAGCATTCAAGCGATTTGTTTGTCATGAAGATCCATGAGCACTGCTTTGACTTTAGTTTGAACTACTTTGCCTCCTACTTTGGAAAGTGAAGAATGATTTTATGTAACATTTAGACCTAAATCACTGATTTCAGTGTCACAGCCAGACTCCCTCACCAAGCTACGACATCAGCATTTTACCCCACAAATTTGATAAAAGCGTAATTGAATTTAAATTATTCATATGTTTGAAGGCCCAAAGGCCTATTCTTCTTAAAGGCATAGGTCAGCTAAAAAAATGCTGAAGGGGCAAAGGATTAGGAAAATCTAGTGTGGATTTTGGGTGAACAGAGAAAACTCAGAATAAAGACATGTTCAAAACTTTTTTAAAGGTTTGTGGGTCTGGGGGATATAACAAAATATCACAATACTTTAAAACGTATTTTGTGATATACATTACAATCTGTAATTTTCTGAGAAATTGGAAAAGACAACTGATTCAGGCACGATCTGAAAGTATGTATATATATGTCTGTATGTATGTATGTGTGTACATATATACAGGGGGTCCTTCGATTACAACAGTCCCGGCATATGAGGTTTCGAGCTTACAGCGTTCACTCCCACTCCCAGTCGGCTTACACCATTAGCCTCGTACTATTTAGTTTGGCTGTGCGTGGTGGAAGAATATGCGGCGTATGAGTGAGGGAGTTTTCCTTTTCCTTTTTCTGTGTCTTAGTTGTGTTTCTATGATTTTTACAGC
Organism: Brachyalestes nurse; assembly: GCA_037974405.1. NCBI lineage: Eukaryota > Metazoa > Chordata > Actinopteri > Characiformes > Alestidae > Brachyalestes > Brachyalestes nurse. The sequence goes on from JBBPCY010000018.1 coordinate 11,811,386, forward strand.
TATGGTAGGATCAGTAAGTGACTTAGGCTAGGGTGTGTTTCCACTTACGCCAAAATTCAGGTTACATCACTGTCGAAGGAATGATTCTGTGTCGTAACTCGAGGACCCCCTGTACATGCATATGTGCTCTCTCTGTATTGAAAGATGCACAGTAACACAGTTCTTTTATTAGAGCTGAGTAAAACAGAGTGAATAAAAAACATAATTTAAATGAATAATGCACATTTATTTAGGGGGCAAATAAAGGATCTGACAATTGTTTGTCTTTGCCATTGCAATAGGAAACCTGAACTAAACACATATCATAAATTACCTATTTCATTTTTGATTTTCTCTTCTTTGTTGTTACAGATATCGCAAGAAGTCTTCCTTTAACAGCAAAGGCTTCACAGAAGGTAAGCGTTTCTATACATCCAAGAACTGTAGCTGCAGTTAAACCAGACTTCACAGTATATTATTTTACTATGTAAACCCTGTTAATCTTCACGGATTTTAGATCATCAGTATAAGGAAGACATATGTAAAAGTGCTAGATGTGTCCAGAATGATAAACAGAGCTTCTAAAATAGCATAGAAGGCAGCAGAACCTCAAGTTAAAATAAAATAACCAGAATTTCAGGTGAGACCCGATCTCAAGGCAGATAACATGACAAAACAAAGGATAGAACAACAACAAAATCTGTGGGAAATTAAATAATAATAGCAGTATATTTATTTTCTGTTCACTAATTTCTAGAAATTATGAATAAAACATTTAAAGCCACACATAAGTTATTATAGTTTGTAAAATAACCATAAAAGAAATAGAAATGATTCAAGTGACACAAACGCATCTTCCCTGCTGCTTAAAGGTTGTTCTTGTTGCTCAGTCTGATCACTGTGTGTGTTTTGTGGAGACTGTGTGAATCACTGTATGTTGATTTAGACGTACTGTGAGTCTTTTGATTGTGTTTTCAGAGGAGCTGCATGCTGAAGTGTGTTATGCTGAGTGTCTCCTCCAGAGGGCAGCACTGACCTTCCTTCAGGTTGGGTTCACTTCTTTTGTTAGGCTGAGTCCATACTTGATGTAAATTTAGTGACATTTATTTAGCTGTTTTTCAGTTCAGCCTTTATTGTATGTAATATATAATTTCGGTTTGATTAACTCACTTGTGTGTGGTTACTTGAAATACCATGTGACATGTTTTAAGCTTGATGTTTTCTATTCTCTGTTAATGCAGGATGAAAACATGATCAGCTTCATCAAAGGCGGAATCAAAGTGAGAAACAGCTATCAAATATACAAGTAAGCCCTGCTGCTGTTGCTCTAAATTCAGTCCAACAAGTGATGTGGAAATGCATTGTACGCACTCAGGAGGGAAGTAATGAATTACATCTACTCAGTTAGAGGTACTTAGTCAATATGTGTCATAACACACTTTCTGTGCATGTCACATGTCTGAACTTTATGAAACAATATGATAATTATACTTCATACTCAAGGCTTAAAAACAGTGTATTTTGATGTCAGGTTGATTTTTTGTGTGTGTGGATTCATATTTTTATGAATCATTTCAAATGTTTGCTTCGGCCCACTTACACAGTCATAAGTAAAAATTTGAACATCCATCATTCTAAGTGGAACACATCCTCTACAAGGCACTCACATATGGCATTTTTCCATTCTTTTCACTTTTTTGTTCAGTTTTGGTTGTTACTTTTCTGTTTATTTGCTGAGATCGTGAGTTGCTGTGGAGAACAAACACATATATCTGCCTGTTCAGCTGATTCAGCCTATTCAGCATTATAGCCCTGCCTTTTCATGATGAAGGTATGGTTTCAGTCCTGATTTCTTATTGAATGAGGTATAACAAAGGACTGCCAAGCAGATTCTATTTAATAGATAATGTTATGTCTATAGATAATATTCTATATAACATCAAATAATATGTAATGTTTTTTACATATATAAGTAGAAATATATATGCAGTTATGTATACTGTATACTGATTGTGTATATATATATATATGTATGTGTATTATACATATTATATGTACATACATATGCAAATAATGTGTGCGTGTGTTAGGCTAAAGAGAAATAATAAATAATATAATATATGGGCGGCACGGTGGTGCAGGGGTTAGCGCTGTTGCCTCACAGCAAGAAGGTCCTGGGTTTGACTCCCGGGTTGGGCGCAGGGTCTTTCTGTGTGGAGTTTGCATGTTCTCCCATGACCACGTGGGTTTTGTGTGCATTGGAGATAGGTCAGTTGAACACACTAAATTGACTGTGAGTGTGAATGGTTGTCTGTCTCTGTATCTGTTCAGGGTGTACCTCGCCATTGCAGCTGGGACAGGCTCCAGTGTGCTTAATTTCAGCAAAACACATTTACAGTATTTGTAACTAATGCATACAACTGTGTTCAAGCATTCGCCTTGAGCTTTGGTAAAATAATCACAAAAAAGAAAAGCTTAACAAATGAGTTCCTATGTCGGATCCACTGCCCTTTTTCTAGTCATTTTTTGGCTGCTTTTCCCTCTGCTTCAGTCATTGTTTAACTCAAATATGGATTTAGCACCCTGTACCTGTCTCAACATTTTAGAACTATTTTCTTCTTCCAGGGAGCTTCATTCAGTGCAGAGGTCCCCGGGTTATGTTCAAGGTGATAATCACGGTCACTTTGAAGGTGGAGTGAAGCTGGGAGTGGGAGCGTTTAATCTGGTGAGTGAGATATTAATGAGACTGAGAAGAGCTCCAGACGTATTGAGTACAACAAGAAGTCAGTTTCATCTTATTTGTTTGTTTCTATCTTTTTTTCTGACAGATGCTTTCCTTGTTGCCCACCCGGACCCTTAGACTGCTGGAGTTTGTAGGTTTCTCTGGTAACAAGGTGAGCAGACTGTGCTGTGAGATTCAACTTTGCTTTGGGGAAAAATAATGACATGATGTGTGTTTTTGTGTGTGTGGGTGTGTACTGTATGTGTGGACATGTGCATGCATCTGTCTTGGTTTAATGCTGAGGGATTTTTGCTTAATGTACATGTGATAGCAGTATGGTTAACTGTACTAATCAGATTCTGTGTGTGTGTGTGTGTGTGTGTGTTGTAGGAGTTTGGTCTGCAGCAGCTCCAGGAAGGCTCTGCCGACTGTACATTCAGGTCCTTTCTGTGTAACATGCTGTTGCTGTGTTATCACACCTTCATGAGCTTCATACTGGGTGAGATAACATTATTTAAAAACGTTAAATATTCAGACTGTACCAGACTGGCTAGAATATAACATCAAGACAGTTCTTACTACACAATATAAATCACAATATTCAGGTTTAATAAGGATGTAATTAAAGTTTAATTCATTTGAATTTTAATTAAGATTTAAAAGAACTAGCAGTACCATAGGTGTCCTAGGCAGAAGTCCAAGAGAACATAACTGGCAAAAGGATGCAGTGGTGCTTGGTCTGACTTGGGGGAAGCCTCAACACACTAACGGGTGACATTAAACGAATTTATAATGGAGGAAAACATAAATATACTGAATTTTAATGTTTCACACACTGCACTGCAATAAATTCAGTTAAATAGGACTAATGAAACACGCAGTTGCTCAGTGTTTTCTAAGCAGGGATGATTTCCATGTTATGTTGAGGAAACATATTGTGTAAAATAAAATATTGCTCACCCTTGTCCTGCACCAACCATTATACTAATCTTTTAAAAATTAACATAGCTATCAGATGATTGAAGCCTCATGTATCCAAGGTGTTTTATTAATGGTCCACCTACAGGTTTAAAGTGACACTTTGTCTGTGTGTGTGTGTGTGTGTGTGTGTGTGTGTGTGTGTGTGTGTGTGTGTGTTTGTGAATGTTTTAGGCACGGGGGAAGGAGACGTGGAGGACGCTGAGAAACTGCTGCAGCCGTATCTAAAGCGCTACCCTAAGGTGTGAGAAAAAAGCTAACCTCGTTAATCATATCTTTGATCAAACAATAAAATGCTGAACTTCCAACAATATGCTTACGTTTGAAATGCGAGAATGTAGCATACCAGTTCGTATCATAATCCAAAAAAGGTCATGCTAGTGTAGGGGCATTGTCATAAACAAAACATCCCAAATGGTTACAAATAAATGAATAAATGAACAGATAGATAGACAGTTGGTGTTTCGCACAGCCCATAAAACAAATTGCCTCCAGGAGGACGACTATCGCTATGGTTTTAAACCCTATATACTGTCAATATGTGATGCTGAACTTCGGGTCTTGACTATTTCCTGATGTGTTACATAACATTGCAGCGCATGGCATCCTCAGTAATGCGACTCAGCAGCACTGAAGTACTGGTTCTTGTGTCTTGAGCTGTGTTGATTGACACACCTCCCACTAATTAGCAAACCAAGCAGAGTGCTGTTCTAAAATTACAGGCTGTGGCCTCAGAGGCTGATGTGCTTTCACTTCATTGTCATTCAGAGTTCTTCATCAACACTGATGTGCCTGTTCTATTGGTAGGGGTCCATCTTCTTGTTCTTCGCTGGCCGAATAGAGGAAATCAAAGGCAACCTGGATGCTGTGAGTTACCACAAGTCCAATCCATGCACAGTGGAAGATGTGTGCCTGTGTTTCTTTAGACACAGGCAGCCTAACGGATAGAACCCAATAGATTAGAATAGAATAGAATACTTTTATTGTTATACTGACAAAATACACTACATGTCCTACATGTTCAGACTCTTGTAATTAGTAAAATCAGCCACATAAGTTAACAGAGATCAAAATAATAGTCAATAATTCCTTGATATGTGTATGTATAAATCATTGTCAAATGTTTTAAGATCAGTAATATACTAAAAATACTAATACAATCTGTGGTTGTGTCTGTATGTTTCAGGCTATTAAGCGTTTTGAGGAGTGCTGTGAAGCCCAGCAGGCCTGGAAACAGTTTCATCACATGTGTTACTGGGAGCTGATGTGGTGTTTCACCTATAAACGACACTGGAAGATGGCCTACTTCTATGCAGACCTGCTCAGCAAGGAGAACGCCTGGTCTAAGGTGAGCTTTCATGTCACACATTAAGGAATTTTATGCAAGGTTTCAGTCGATCATGTTGTGGTAGCTCTGAAGTTTTTAACTTGGGCACTGGGGCGACAGAAAAATATTGATACGGTTTCATATGGCATGATTGCATGTTTCTCTCTGTTGCCCAATCACCATTGGCTCCCACACAAACGGTCCAATCACCACAAGTCTTCCGCGCTAATGTGGCCTCTGTGGCCAATCTGAAACCTCACCATGAATTCCGAAATATGACTAACAGTTGAAAACATTGTGAAAAAAACTGATTCTAGCAACGGAAAGTGGCCAGTTTCTTGACTCAGTGATGTTCCCAGTGGGGCAACAGTGACTGTTACCCAAGGCTTGTGATGTAAACGTGCAGCCAGTAGCATTTCAAATGAGGTCTTGCATTGTCTGACCAGTATATTTATGTGGTGTTTGGAGCAGACAGGAGTTTGTAAAGTAAAGTGGGCCCTTATGGTCATGCCTGAAGACACACCACAGCACACGGTGTAAAATTCTTTCTCTACATTTAACACATTCACCAAGTGAAGCAGTGGGCTACCACCAACAGGGGGCCGCCGGCGAGCCGTGTGTGGGGACAGTACTTTGTTCAAGGGTACCTCAGTAGTGCGACTAGCAGTCCTGGGATTTGAATCCATGACCTTCAAATCAGAACTCCCTAACCGCTAGGCCACCAACCGCCCCGGGTCAATATGAGTCAGTGTGATGTTAAATAGTGCTGTAAATAGTTTGCCTAAGTAGGAAGAAGCACAGTTGTTATTTGTAATAAATGTAAATGAGTTTTACAAATGTTTCATGTTATATTTAAAGTGATTTTGGTCCATTGTTATTGGTGCATTTGTCATGAAACAGTCACAGAATATAAAGGTTAGCTTTCAAACGTATAAACAAAACAAAAACAGAAAAACAACAGTGGATTCACTTAAGTGTATCCACATAAACACTTACTGTCCACTCTATGAGTCACACCTACCTTGTTGATATACCTTACAGATGATAGTTCCTCCGGTGCTGCATAGTTTGTTTTATTCATTCTCAGCTTGTGAGCACAGGACACTGCTGACTGGATATTTCTGAATGGTGGACTATTCTCTGTTGAATCACCCTGTGATGAAACATTTGTCTCCAGGTTCAAGGTTCATACAGGATGACAGGGTTTACAGAATGGTTAGATGAGTATGAAAACTGTGTAAATCATATGCTTTGGCCTTCCATGAACCTAAAGCAGCTGAACACTTACTGAGAATTTGGACATGTAAAGTCGCCTTCATCATCAAAACCCCAAGGCAGGGAATATCTTTTGGAGGAATGATGTGCCATCTCTCTAGTACTGAGACATGTAGAATTTATGCCAAAACACATTGAAACTGTTCAGACAGACATTTCATATTGATTTTTTCTTTATTTCGAAAAATTGTAACTCTGTATGATGTAGACATAATGAGAGACAGAGCATCTCTTAACATTGTATGCTTTTGTTAAAATGCAGCTTTTGTAACCCACCGACAAAACAATTTCCCCCGCAGGCCACGTACGCATATATGAAAGCTGCCTACCTCAGCATGCTGAGTCGGGAGGAATGCCAGCCATTTGGGGAGAGCGAGGTGGCATTGTTCAGGTAATGACAAAGTAAAGGGCCAGCAAGCACATTACGTACTTGATAAATGTGCAAAAATACAGCTAATATTAAAAACAAACTAGAACTCATAAATGTAAGAGCGTGGGTCATTCAGAGTCTGTGTGTCTCATGTTTATAGCCTAAGTGAAATGTAAGCCTGTTATCAGGCTTCCAGTAAGTCGTTCACAACAAACTACATTAGTGACCTTTGCTGTGTTCCTTTAGGCAAGTGCCTGGGCTGAAGCAGAAAATTGCTGGGAAGTCACTACCCACTGAGAAGTTTGCCATCCGCAAGGCTCGACGTTATAATGTTGAACACCCTATACCCCTCCCTGCTCCTCCACTGGTCAGTAACTGTAACTATATATATATATATAGGTACTTAGTATATTAATTATTAAGTTATATCTAAGAAATATATTACTCATTATGTTTTATCTACTCATTGTATGTGTATATTAAAGTACAGTGTACAGTGTGAATATATATTTGTACAGTAAACCCCCGCTTATCGTGTTCCAAAGTTGCGAAGTTGTGATGTGGTAAAGAAAAATGCCTAAAAATGCCTATTTTCACAGTATAAACTATATTATAGTATTTATAGTTAATAATATGTTCCCAAAACACTTGAATTTCATTTTAAACTCAGCCTAGTACATTGTCCTTAAAGAAAACCTAAAAGTAAACCTGTATTCGTACTGTACAGTTTACACTTAACTCCTGCAGTTCTAGAACGTAAATACCAGTGTTACCTTTATATAGAGTGCACTGTAATTCATGCACGCACGTTTTCTTTGGTATGCGCTGCCCTGATGGACTGAAACTGCGACTGCTGTTACGCATTATTAAAGTGGGGGTTTACTCTATATATATTTACTTTTATTTTTAATATACTTCTGTGCGAACAAAAGTGCAATAACATTTGGTTTGCAAACACTTTAAACAAATAAGGAGCTTTTTAACAGCAGTGTTCCCTTTAACACAGCTGCAGTTCAAATATTTCTGTAAATCTTAATTTGAACATTAATGTATAGAAATCTAATATAAAATCAAAGCTATTCAAGTTTTATCTAGTTTGTTATAGAAAAACAAGTTACCCTCAGTGTCCAGAGCATAGGGGGCGGAACCGTTATAGCAATTGTAAAAACTCCATATTAAAGTCTATGTATCTAATTTTTTGAATTCCTATTTTCATGGGTTTTATGAGCTGGAAGCCCAAATTATGTACAAATAAACAACTGAGTACTTGAAATCGTTTAAGTTGTGGGCCCTGAATCTATCATCTATGGAAGTGTAACGTTTTGAATGCAATTATGGAAATAAATAAACTTTTCCATGATATTCTAATTTGTTGGAAAGGGTCTGTATAATCACACTGTACACTGCACTTTAATATACACATATAATTAGTAGATAAAACAAACATAATGAGTAATATATCACTTAGATGAACATAATGTGTAAGATATTGAGTACCATGATGAGTAATATTCTTCCTCTGCTCAAATATAATATAATGAGTAATATAATGACTAATGTTATGCATATTTTCTTAGTTATACTGGAGAAATGCTTTGTGGTGAAAACCCCACTCTTAGTCTATGTAACTTTGTTTATAACCTGAAGGAAGTCCCTTGTGGATGTTAATGTTGACCAATTAAACAGAGCTGTGGAGCAGGACCTGTGCTTTTCACAGTATTTTTACTCACAGTCTGTGTCTTTGTCCTGCAGGAGATGATGTATATCTGGAATGGCTACACAGTGATCGGGAAGCACAGAGACTTAACCGAAGGAATGTTGAAGACGCTGGACGAGGCTCAGCAGAAACTCGAACTGCATCCAAGTACTGAAACACTTTAGCCGACACAAGGCCGCTTAACAAACCACTTGACACAGCAGACAAGGCTTGAATTCTCAGCTCAGCCGTTGCCACATCATTTAACAATGTGTTCTCCCCCGTTCTCCACTACAGACAGCAATATATGTTTTCAGAAGAGAATACACTACTGGCCTTTACGGCCCAGATACTTAAAACCTCCTGAAAGTTGTATTAAACATTCTGCAGGCTGGTGCTGTTAATGCTATAGAAAAGAATAGAATAGAATTCTTTTATTGTTATACCGACAAAATCCACTCAATGTCCAAATATGTCCAGACACCCTGTGATTAGTGAAATCAGCCACATAAGTTAACAGAGAACAAAATAATTAAGGCAGTTGGTTTTCCTGATATTTACAGGTTAATAAAAATGTGAACATTTTCAGGATTCGTAAGAGGGCAAAAATACAAATGTGTAATACGCACTTATTTGTGTAATACATCACTCCATATAATAAAGACAATGTAATTAAACCTGTTAATGAATTAAAACGTGACTAATTAAATATTACTGAGGCAACTGATGGCCTTAAAAGATCATAAAAGGTCATAAATGAAGACACAGCTGCTTTGGTATAAGATCAGCTGTTGATGAATAGTCCATTTCTACTACTAGTAATGAACATTTGGCTTCAAAATGATGAAAATCACCCATGTCCAATGATTCTATTGGTATTATTCCAACAAATCAGAAACTGTTTTACAGGCTGGTCACAACCAGTTGTTTACTTTTAATTGGAGCAACGCAGGCTGTGAGACTGATTAGCAGCTGTTATAGCAGCAAAAGGGGACAAACTCTCTATTCATTACCTCTGATTCTGAAAGAAATGTTGAATGGGCACCTGTCTAAAACCTAGGACATACTGTGTTGTATGCAGTTTTCCAACCAGGCTGTTCTCTGGGTTCTCCTGCAGGAACAGAGTTCTCTATAGATGACCAGTGTGTGGTGAGTCTGCTGAAGGGCCTATGTCTCAAACACCTGGGCCACAAAGAGGAGGCTGAACACTACTTTACTCTTGTCCTCTGCAAGTGAGTCATTTTGTGTAAAGTCTCATTTTGCAGTGATTTTTTTGACGTTGGAATAAATGGAAGTGCAGTCAAAACTAAAACACAGAAATGCAAACTCAAACCAGTTTGTACAGAATGTAATGTTTTTCTTATACGCCTATTATTTAAATATAAATAGGGAAATATCTAACTATGCAAATAATAAAAGAACAGTAACGCCAATGTAAAAATTTCCACTTCTGAGGGTTAATTGGAAATATCAAGGATTGTTTTCTTTGTTTGTTTCATCAGGACATGTGTTTTTGGGAAAGATGGTTTTTGGGGAAATCCTATTAGGGCTCAATAGTGAAATGACTTTTTGATGTTTCAGGACACAGAAGTGTTTTTCTTTTATATAAAAGCAGGTTATGCAAGGAAAATGGGTGGAATTCCCCTTCCTTTCTACATAATTTGATTCAGGCAAAGAATGATGTGCATGTTGGAGAATGCTGGAGATGACCCAGTTTGCTTAACTAGGAAACTATTATTGTGATGTGAACATTTTGTTCTTTCTCTTCCTCTCTCTCTCTCCCTTTTTACACCTGTCCCTCGTCACAGTGAAACGCAGATTAAGTTTGACCACTACCTTGTGCCTAACGCTCTGCTGGAGCATGGCCTGCTGTGTCTGGAGGAGGGCAGGAGAGAGGAGGCCATTAAGTTACTGGAGATGGCAAAGTAAGACTTTATTCCATAACAGATGACTTCCATAACAAATCCTTAGCAGTATATACTGAGTTGCCATTTTATTAAGGAGATCCTGGTGTGTGGTAGAAATCAGGCAGTGCTGCTAGTATCAGTTAGTGTTCAGTTAAAGGACATGAGACCTTAGTGGCTTTGAACTTGGCATGACAGCTCGTGCAAGGCATGCTGGTTCTACCTTCTCCTGTTTCAAGGGCTTACTGAAAACGGTGCAAAAACCAAAACAGGACCAGTGATCCTGAATCCTGTGGACAAAAACAGGGGTCTACGGAAAATGACCAGAATCAGACCCACCATAACCAGGCAAATTCTAAAATTTGTAAAATTTAATCTCTGAATGCACCACTTATCTGACTTTTTCTTCAAAATTCTACAGCTAAGAAAGCTGCATTTTTATTACATTTTAATGTACTTCATATAGAATGCATATTACCAATACATCAAACAGCCAATACCCACCCAGTTTACTCTGCCCTCTTTACTTCTGGAGAAACTGTATGCGAATGAGTTGAACAGCAACCAGTAAGACTGTTAATATGTAACCAAAAGTGTCACATAAGTGTTTTTGAAACATGGGACACGGTGAGTCAATTTTTTATTTCATAAAAATTTTAACAGGCCACTTTGGGGCACAGAATCATCCCACTGTTCTGCATACACTTGCTTGTGTTATAGCAATATGCCTTTAAAGTGGTGAACAGTTGAAACAATAATGCAGTTATAAGGCATGTATTGATTCCAGGAATGAGGAGGTGGAAAGAAGTCTTTTGCCGCAATACTTTTTTTGTACAAAATTCCATCATCTTAAAGAATCCATGGACAGCAAATTCAAGTGGTTCCGAGTATCAAAGGAGGTGCAATAAGCCACTACAGTTTGGCTTCACAAAAGATAGCAAAAGAGATATGCAGTGAATGCGGTATTTCAGTAAAACTGTTTTAAATATTCATAAATTATTGTTTTTTTTATATTGCACTGAAAAGGGTTACATAACTGCAAACAGATGTACATCATTTACTGGAAAACTCAGAGTTAACCCAACAGATTTACATACATCCACACATTTGTATGCAGAACCTTTGATTTTCTGAGTGAAAATAAGTTAATAGATGTTCACAGTGAACAACTTTTCTGTGTATTTTATATGTTTATAAATATTATACAGTTCTAATATTTAATATTTTAAAATGTAAAGGTGCCATAATTTTTACACAGGCCATATTTTTATCTGTGCGATAACTCCAGCAAACAGACAGGCTTTGTGTATTAAAAGTGTGTGAGGATATTGCAAAAGCAAACTTTTGCATAGGAGTGTGCTCCCTTGTGCTTCCACATAACACTCCATACATCTGCAATTCATGAAAACAGTATTACTATTTGTCAGACATGTTATAGAGTGAATCATTTGGTTGCTCCTTAACATTTTTTGTCTATTATACAACTTATGTAGCTTATTTAGAGTATATGGGATGTGCAGCCCACACACCATGTACTGAAAGCGCCACTCTGTTCCTCTGCCCTGCAGGCAGAACTATAAGAACTACTCCATGGAGTCAAGGACACATTTTCGGATCCAGGCGGCGCTGCATAAAGCACGAGCCACAGAGCAGAACGGAGTGAACTGCTCACCCTCCAGCCCCTAGCAACCAGGGTCCCAGCAGGGCTCAGAGAGGTCACAGGGTCGACGCGTGCCTTGCTCGAGCCTTCAGATCGAGGAGGGCTCTCAAGAGGGCAGAGAACAAAACACCACGGAAACTGTCAGAGGAGCTGGACTGAGCTTCCAATGAGAGATCAAAGCAAGCCCTCGTTTCACCAGACACACGCTCACCCACACCACAGGTGCATGCACAGATGTAAGGAGCAGACCACAGCTCATCTCCGGCCCAGTACGACCCAATACATCCTTCAGATGCGGACACACTCGCGTTCTAAGCCTTGAATAACGTTTCACAGGGGTAGCAGCTTTGAGGTTTTTTTTTGTGTCGGTTATGCCCTCTGACCTTCTACACTGTGGCCAACTTGAACACTGGCCGTGCTCTTTGAAAAACAATCTTTTGTTTTGAAATCGTTTAACCGTTATGCACAAACCATCGGGTGACGTATTCTTTTTGGAGGGAAAGTGAACCAGGTCAAAAGCAAAGTTATGTGTCAGAGGTCAGGCAATAAAAATGCATAAGCAATATGCTAAATTTGTTAAATTATGTAATATTGACTCCCCGATAGAATGTGTGTAGACATATTTTCTTTTATTTAACACTTGAAAAGTCTCCCACTTCTCTGAAAACAGAGCAGGCCCAGCGGCAGTCTCACCTCTCTCCTCTCTGCGTAGGCTGCACAAGCCTAATACAACCTTATTAACTATGTAAATGTAATGCTGGGACTTTGGGGGTTCATTTAGTCGTTTCTCCTTTCTAGTATTTATTGTCTGTGATGCCGGCTTTGTGAAATTGTCCCATTTTAAGTGGACAGCTGAATGTGTCTTTTAGAAAGGCAGTCTCCTTCATGTGGACTTGATCCAGACAGTACTTGAGCTCGAACAAACAAGTCTTTCAGATCAGAGCGGGGCAGCCATGTCTGTCTGCTCCAGCCATGGTGAAAGATGCTTTGAGAACCACTATAGCCTCATACTAAAATAAAGAGAGGTAAAAAAAGACCTGTTTTTTTTTTATTCATATCGATGAATGTTACCTTATAGGCCTTTAAGAGCACTGATCATGGCAAATGGCCGCTGTGGGAATATTATAACCATCTGAAATGCAGTCTCTATGTGGTTTAATTTACAAGCAGATAGAACTCATGTTAACTCTAACCAGAGAATGGCTTATCTCAAACTTTGTGTTTACTAGTGCTTTACTGATTGCTCTTTTTCTGAGTACTTAACGTTCTAGAGCAATGCTAGCATTTTATGGCCTGCTGTATCTTTTACAATTCCACCAAAGTCAAAGCTGAGCCACAATAACAATCAAATCTTATTGTTTTAGCACATGACAGTTGTGGTTTAGCTTTAGGACAAAATATTTAGTTTTGATATGAAGGACTTGGCTGCACATTCAAACTGCTGAAATGTATATTTTCTCAAAGGTGGTGGAACACAGACTTGTGAAAAATGATTAGAAAGTTAATGAAGTAGAATAATTGTCTATTTCTCCCCCCTGTCTAAAATCGGCTACCAAGCCCAAAAATCCTTCTGTGGTGTGTGGTCACTGTACAGATCAACGTTCCGGAGAACTCTGAGTGTTTGTTTTGTAATTTAAGATTAAATGACATCATTACCTTCCTCCATTTCTCTTTGTCCTTGCTGTCAACAGAAAGCCTGTGCGTGAGCAGCCTACTGTGTGCTGGTATAGTGGGGCAAGTGTCTAAGATATTAATTCAGACAAAGTAGCCTATTCAAAGTAGAACTGACGTCAGTTGTTTTATTTCGAAAGGGGTATTCCAGCGACTTCTCATCATGTCGGTATAATTCAACGATTAATATGTAAATGAAATCCCCCCAAAAAAGTAATGATTTGCTCCATTTCAGAAGAACCTTTAGATTCAAAATTGATTACAGTGGTGGTTATGGGAACCAGACATACAAGGAGTTTAATGGCTCTAAAAGATAACAGTTTATACATGAAGTGGTTACGAAAACCATGCTTTTAGGATAATTTTGTGAAAAAAATCCATTCATGGAGGGCAAAACAGTCCCAGGGGAAAACTTTACAGTATCTCTACAACAAACCACTTCAAATCAAACTTTCAAACCAGTCTGAATATATATATATATATATGGTCGGATGAGTTCGGTGTACAAGAAGTTGACTGGCCGGCACAGAGCCCTGACCTCAACCCAGTCCAACACCTTTGGGATGAACTACAACACAGATTGCAAGCATCAGTGTCTGACCTCGTGAAACTTGTGGAAACCCTTCCAAAGCACGACCAGCTCCATTACAGTCTATGTATTTGAATGGAATGTCCCAGTTGGCGTAATGGTCAGGCGTCCCCATACTTTTGTCCATACTGTATATATTTACACTACTCACGCTATTGTATACAAACGTGCACACACAGTTAAACTGGCCTGCCTTGTTAAAGTCTTAAGGCTTTAAAGCCTGCTGGTGGACGATGTCATTGGTGGAGGAGTCTCTACGATTAACTTACGTGGCTGAAGAAGAATCCTTTTGATTGGCTAACGGAGTGGGGGCGGGTCTTACTGCCAGTGTCTGAGAAGCCAGGTCTCCTATGAGTCGCCATTGAGAGAGAAAACATTAGATATTGTGGAATTTGTCCACAGAAGGGGGGAAACGCAAGGTTTAGCACACGGACAGACACAGGAGGAGAGACTCGTTCCTCTGCTGGGAGGAGTTAGACAGGCCTGGGTTGAAAGGGCAGCCTGTTTTGAGACTTTTCCCCCCAGCTCTTTCTTTGTGTCGACATGGTTTGTTTTTTTAAGTCATCTCTTTCCTCCCCTCTGGCTCTGGCTGGGACCCTTTGAATAGATGCGTAATTATCTTTAGTGCCCCCAAAAAACAAAGATCTGAGTGACAGGAGAGTTAAGGCGTCATTAGTTAAGTGTTTTTGGGGAGAGGAGATGGGGAACTGCCTGAAGTCTCCTACTTCAGACGACATCTCTTTGCTCCATGAGTCTCAGTCGGACAGAGCTAGTTTTGGCGATGGCACAGATCCAGAGCAGGAACCTCCACCTCCTTACCAGGTAAGAGGCTTCTATCACCAGAAAAGAGAAGGATTTACATAAAACGCTGCTGCATGTGCTACTCGGTACACTTCTTTGTTCCGGAGCTACAAAGTAACAACATGTAGCAACCTCACCAAGAGGACCCTTAGGCTGCCTTTTGTGTGTAAACATGGACTTTAAACAGCACACATCTATCTTATGGATGCGACAGTCAAACATTTTAGCCTTATAAAAATAGTGGAAGCTGCAATGAGGGGACCAACTCCGTATTGAAGTCTATGTATTTGAATGCAATGTCCATGTTGGTGTAATTGTTAGGCGTCCCAATACCTTTGCCCAAATTGTATATATTTACAATATTGTATACAAACGTGCACACACAGTTAAACTGGCTGGCACCTCTTTGTTCCGGAGAGAGCCATAAAGTAACGACATGTAGCAACCTGACCCATCCCACCAAGAGAAGCCTTATCTGTTTTTTGTGTGTAAATATGGGTTTCAACATCACGCATCTTCATATGGATGCTACAGTGAAACATTTTAGTTACATACATTAAACATGGGCGCTCTGTGTTGTCCATATCAGCCTGTACTGAACTCTCTGCGTGGATTGTGTGGCAGCCCATAAAGCCCTGCTCACCAAATCCTCTTTGTCTGGTGTTTTTACTGGACAGGCAAGCTCTTAAACCTGACATAACAGTTTACAGGCAGAGTGTTAAAGCTGTTTCACAATATGAGCAGGTTTCCAGATCGATTTTTTGGTTAATTCACCAAGTTCGCTCTGCAGTTTCATTCCTGCCTTAAAAAGGTGTAGAAGACACAGCATGTACAGCCACTGCTGCAGCATTTAAGGTGGGAACGAATTAAAAAAAGCCTT
The DNA here is from genome assembly GCA_037974405.1 of Brachyalestes nurse. NCBI lineage: Eukaryota > Metazoa > Chordata > Actinopteri > Characiformes > Alestidae > Brachyalestes > Brachyalestes nurse. Next base: position 11,827,238 of record JBBPCY010000018.1, read on the forward strand.
ATTATTCAACAGCCTTTTATGCCTTTTCATTTCTTTGGGAGGGTTTATGATGTGTTGGAGTGTGATGGGTTTCTGCACAACTCTTACAGTAATACCACTTTGGCATAGACCCTAGCTGTATTTCATTCATGGCTACACTTATCTGTGGAAAAAAAGGACCTGCAGAGTATACTGAGTGCCTGAGTAGACATTTGGAAATATTTTATATATTATGACTCGCTAAGTTTTATTTTGAGATGCAGGAAGTTGTTTTGCGTGGGTTTTGAAGTGGTGAGAAGCACTGTGGGTTGCCAGTTCTTCACAGACTCCCCATTAACAGATCATTGTTACATTGTTGCAAATTTTTAATGCTGTTTTTGAAGGACTTGGTAACTTGGCAGTGAGCATCTAAACAACCCATCAGTGTGAGAATATTACTGGAAAAAAAAACAATTATTTGTCATTATTAAGAAATAATAGCAAAGGCTATTATGTAATGTATGTTATTATCTGAAATAATGACAGTCCAGCGAGTAACTGCATGGAGGTTTAACCTTATGGCCTACAGTTTTAACTAACTACAAGCAAATGCATCGGATAATATTGCCGGTTGTGATATTGTGTTTCATAAAGTGATTTGAGTCATGTTATCTTCTCATTTCTAACCATGTGCTATAGCTGGGTCACATGGCTTATCACCAGATCACAACAGGAACTGGCCTCTTAGGTAACCGGTATACAACAAATGAACCTTACAGCTTAAGCAACTCTTGACACTTCACTAATAGTTTGCATCCAGTGATGAAAAGTGCTTCTTTTGTGGGCATGGGTTGAGTCCTGCCTTGCACTACAATAACTGCATGGTTTTACCATTAAAATGCAATTTACTTCAAGCTTAAGCTTTATCTGGGTCTGAGAGGCTGGCCTGATTGATTTTTCCTAGGGTTTTGTGGAAGATGTTTTGTGGAAGGAGGCCAATATGAATAGTAGAAGCTGCATCAGTGTTCCGTTTGAGTCCTGTGGTGTAGGAGCCTTTCTGCCTCCAGATTTGCAGACATTTCACAGTGTTCTGATGGAGGATAAGATGAGATTTTTGGTGCTCAAGTCCTAAGAACAAGAGTTACAGATTCTCTCTGACAGTCTCTACATTACTGTGTCATACATTAGAGAAAGTGCATAGCTAATAACAAGGCTCTCTCTCCTCTCCCACACTCTCTTTATTTCTCTCAGGGTGGGTGTTTTTCTGTGCTGGGCACTTTTCTGCTTAGCCCAAGCAGAATTCCCCTCAGCTGCTCTGTATTGCTATGGAGTTCTTTAGTCTCTGGGGTACAAGATCAGACAGGGGTGTGAAAACAGAGAGCTAGACAGTGTAGAGGCCTCTTTTTTGGGGGGGGGGCTAGACTCACAGAGCAGGGCTCCTGTCTCATGCAGTATTCTGACAACTCTGTGCAGCTGCTGTTGTTGGCTGGCTGTTTGGAGGTGAGTTTGGACCGTGTTTAGAGCAGACAAAGAGGAGGCCTGGGCCAACTTTAGAGCCCAAATCATTTTCAATCTCAGCGCATTCCTGTGCCTCTTGCCAAGAATGCTCGACTTTCTTTTTTCTTTTTTTCTCCCTCGTCGGGAAAGAGGAGATCTGTAGATGGGCACAGCGTTCTCAGCTACTTCATTAGAAATCTAGTGCTTTCCTACAGTGTTCCAAATAACTTTTTCTAGCGTTTTTTTTTCTTTCCAAAGCTGATCTCTGTCTGCTGCATCTGTAATGCACGGTCATTTACCACAGACAGTGCTGACGTAATTCCCTTTGAAAGTGAACTCATCGTCTTAAAGCGCACTTTTATAGAAAACACTGGCCAGTTTCAAAACTGCGTTGCAGTTCGCTTAGATTTGCTTTAATTTTTTATTTCTGTAAACTGGTTTATTCATTGCTTGGTTGAAAACTGCTGCTCTGTAGGCCATGGCAAGCTCCATAAAATGTATATAATGTGTAAAATGTGCCCACACACCATTAATGCTTACCTTTAAGTTATTTTTTTGATGGAATAATGTTTTTTGTGATGATTGATAATAAAAAAGTAATAATTAATTTGTTTATTTTAACATGGCTTTTAAAAAAAATATTATGCATATATTCCAGTTTTTATATATTATGTATATTCAACATTCGTTCAACAGTATATATGTATATGCATTCAGTTTACTTAGATTTATTTTCATTTTTGTTGTTTACTCATTGCTTGGTTGAATGGCAAGCACATTTGCTTAGTAAATCTAGTATTACTATATAAAGCCTATGCCCTCAGCAGTGAAATCGTAGTCTATTATTGGTTACGGACCCATGCACTCGCCCACATGCACTGACGTGCCAGCCAGCGTGATGCCAGTTGGAGTGGGACATCCCAGTGCATGTTTAGAAGTGGAGGAGGGAGGCCCTCGGTGAAGACCCCCACGCTCTTTCTCAGCCTCAGGCACGGGTGCATGTCCCAAGAAAGACTGCAACAGCAGGACAGGAAGGAGCCTGTGTTTGTGGTGGATTTCTTATCAGAGCTCTTATGCTTCCTGAATCATGTAGCTGTTGTTTGCAGTGTGAACACTGGTGTAATAAGCTCAGTGCACCGTACGCTGCCTTCCCACCAGCCCCCTGCAGAAGCTTTAGATAGATAAGAGACAGTGCTCATGCTGTGAGATCGTTCTCTTCGTATTTTAAACTAGTATGAATGCTTTTTGATATTGATGTGCATGTATTATTGATAAAATGGTTATACTATTCTGTTCCTCAGTTCCAGCAGCCAATTAAACACAAAATGATATTTTCCCATGTGTTTAAAATATATTAGAATATATATACAAATAATATAGTGAATTGTCATTTTATGTATGTCTGTGTTTTCTTAATCATTCCCAGACCTCTATTCATGGAAGCCCAATGTTACATTGTAGTTCTCACAATGTAACCGTGAGTTTCACAAATCCATGCAAAGGCTGGAGGTTTCGAGGTGAAATCTGGAACTTCTAACCAGTACTTTTTACAAACAAAACAAATCTTGAAATCATTTCTTGATTGTTTCCATTTATTCTAATATTAACTTGTGTATTTGCTGGCAGAAAGTCCCATACTGTTAAGATAAATGCCTGCACAAGAGCCTAAGAATTTCATTGCTGTTAATTCATTTCATCCTCCATATGTCCCATAAGCCCCTGCTTGTGTCTAGGACCATCGCATGCTGCTGGACTTTGCTACATATCATTTATGCTCTTATTACTTCTGTGCAGAGACCACAGTGTTGTCTGATGCAGCCAAATGAGGAAGATGGCACTGCAATCTGTGCAAAGAGAAACAGTGGTGCGTTCTGGTGACCATGCTAGGCTAAAATCTATTCAAGACACCCACCATTCCTTTCATATTACTTTATGTCTGCTGCCTTAAAACCAACTGGAAATCCTCAGGCTGCGACTGACTATACAGCAGGAATCGATTTTCAACAGTGACTAAAACCTCCTTCATCCAGCCATCCAGATACATCGGCCAATTTTTCAGTTCTCAGTGGGTTATATAAATGTTAGTTACATATAAAACATTTCTATATCGAATTATATTCAAGAACAGTACTGTAGATTCAATGACAGCACGAGCTAATTGGGCAACACTTTAATTAGCTACATTAAGATTAACAGTGGTTTTATGGTGTTTTTGTAATGTCTGGTCCATTTATATTATGTCTTCGCTTCCATATGCATATGATAGTTCTCTTTTTTGTGGAATGATATTTGCTATAATTAGATTTTTTTCCCGTGTTGGTCAGCCCAGGACAATCAGTGTTTTATAGGTTGTGGAGGTTTTTACTTTGTGTGTCTTTGGTTGAGGGCGTGAGTGGTGGGTTTGAGGAGCAGAGTTGCTGACTCATTTCTGCAAGCTGGGCATGGGAAGATAAGTGGAAGTGTGTGTGTGTGTGTGTGTGTGTGTGTGTGTGTGAAAAAGAAAAAGATTGAGCAGACTCATGTATGTGTGTGTCTAAGGCTTTGTTAGAAATGATGGAGGTTCCCTGTAGCCTTTCAGACGGTTTCCCCCTCGTCTCGCCCGTATCGGTTCCATTCACGCTGGCTGGCGGCCCGTTCTCCGGCTGTGGGTTTGTTTTACGGCCGTGCTGCGGCCTGTTCCTCTCTCGCCCTTTTCTCTCTCTTGCAGAGAGCACACGCTGTGGGTGTGTGAGAGACAGCTCAGCTCAAGTGTAGCACCCTGGATACAAGCAGCTCCCCACTTAACATCCTTGTTTATCTTCCCTTCTCCTGCTCTTTACCTTCTGTCTCTGTCTGTGCACCGTTTTCTCTACTCATTCTGTCTCCACACACACACACGTGCACATACACGTCTACAGGGAACCGTGAAGTATCAAAAGAAGGGTAGGAGCGATACATTCTGGGTTAGAGGTTGTTAACAAGCCCCTGATACAGCGTGAAGAAAGACCAGTGATTTATGAAAGCAGTTCAAGGTATTGGAGTTGGTGTTCTTTTGTGCATTATGATTCTGGAGATGCAGAAATGAGTTATGAAGTTATGATTTCAATTTCTAGCTAAGTGAATTAATAAGGTAATAAGACTTAATAGGAGATGCTTTATAGCAGTAGTTATGTAGTCCACATTCCTGCAAGTTTGTGTTCTGAAATCCTATGAGCTGTGCCATGTTCAAAACAGCTCACTAAAATGCATATAAAATTCTGTATTAATGCTTAATTATTATTTTGAGCAGTTTTTGTGTTTATTTGACATAAATTAATTGTTTGACAGTGGTGTATGTTAACAGCTTCCACAGTGAAAACGTACCAAAAATGTTCACAACCCTCACGATAGACAAAGTGAAACCGAAATCTTGAACTCAGTCATTTTGTGGTGTGGCTACAATTTTGTGTGTGTGTGTGTGTGTGTGGCACATTAGGCTAAGAGGCCCTTTCTACATCTTTGTTAATGCTGATTACTGCTCCTGTTTATTATGAAAGAGGGATTTGGAGAGTAAAGTGTTGATTTCCCACCAAATTGCTTGCGCAAAGCACCCTTTCACAAGGAGTAAGGTTTGTCTGGACGGCATGGAAAAAGTCATTTGTGCTGAAATGCAGCAGTCCAAAGTCTCAGTCACATTGTAAGTTCCTATGATTAAGAACTTTTCCCACTGATTCTGATTTACAAGAGCTCAAAACTGATAGCTGATAACGGTCCGATTCAGTTTTAGTTGGTCAAACATTAAACTCCAATAGTTTAAAGTGTTTTACTACCTGTCAGCTGATGAGGATTATCAGTTCTCAACTGTCAAGTTTCTAAAGCTCAAACAGCAGAAGCAATAAATAAACGGTACAAATAAGGTTTTCTATTTTTTATAATGTCGAAGCAGTTTTGATACTTTATTGATAAAGAATTTTTTTAACAGGGGTGCACACACATATTTGAGTATTCAGTTCACAGTTCTAGGTGGCAGCAGTCAAATACTAAAAAATATTGAGGATTATTTGTTTTGAAGAATTAGGAATAAAATATACAGGACAGTTACACTTAAGCAAGCCTGTAAAGTGCCGCTGTTTTACTCCTACAACACTGACGTTTCAAGGTGGTGTGGCTAAATCACCTAGAACCAAAAACAGACTTTTGTTCTCAGTAAACATGCTTGTGAAGTGTGATGATTTGTTCCGTAAGTATATTACACAGTACTTTCTATCTTATAGCTAACATTTCAGCACATTTATCTACTGAGGAGAAGAAGAAAACCTCTGCACAAACCATCACCACCTACTGCTGCACCGGTTAGCCCTTGTGTTAGTGACCTCATTAGCTCGTCCTTTTTTCGCCTCTCTGTGGTCAACCACGCTCTTTTGGCATTTAGTCATTCTTTTTGGAAGTGTCCAAAAGTATTGTGCATTTGTTCATTACCATGCCTGTGGATGATGATCTGTAAGCAAGTAGTGCTGAGTCTGGACTGCTCTATGGTTAGAATATGCTTGTGCATGTGTAGCTTAACGATGTTATGATTTGTGGTCGGTGTATTTAGTCTGTCTCTGGGTGTCTGGCAGCTTGCTGACGTGCTGCTGCTGCGTATGTTGCTGTTTACTTAACCTTCCCCTCCTTAGATAAAGGTAGCCCTTGTGTCACTCTGTATGTGTCTGCATCACAACAGGGTCATATCTAAGATGACTTTTAGCTCTGTGTCTTCAGCTCTGTGTGAAAATGCTCAACTTATGTAATCTGGAACTCTGTTATGGTACAAACAAAAGGATGCAGTAGAATTTGTTGCTCTTTTTTTCCATCTTGTGTGCCTGAGTATTCTGTGTTCCATTATCTGAAGCTCCAGTCCTGGTTCTACTTCATTTACACACACAGCAGTAAGTTGCTTTGTTCCATGGGGTGAGTGTATGTTACACTGGCTTGCTGCCACAGAGTGAAAACACCATCTGAAGTAGTATTTTTTCGTGGCTAATTATAGTTACAGGCCAGAAGGTTGGGCCTACCCACTGATTTTTAAGAAAACGATATGCTGCTAGTTTAACATTTTTAATATGAGAAAATATCAGAAATACTTAAAACAAATGTAACTTACTGGGTTTGGAGTGTATTGTAACAAACAACGTAAGTGCAATTTCATTGATGCAAGAGGTTATTCATCAAACCCCCGCTTGCTTTTGTTATAGCAGCACAGATTCACATTCTTTCTAGCAATTTTTGGATATAACTTGTATCCAAACCCTCCCAGCACCTTTTCAGGCATGCAAACAGTTCTGTCTTATTTGCACAACACTCTGTCCAAAACATTACATGTAATTAAAGGAGTGCTTACATTTGATTAGCATAAAAAACAAAAGCTGATTTATGCTGCTGCCTTCATGTTGGTTAAAGTTAAAGGCATACATTCATTGTTTTATGTAGCTGAGTAGGAAATTTTGCCACTGCAGCGGTAAGCACAGCGTTACATCACGATTAATAACCTGTTCATGGGCACTGAATGCTGCTCGTACTTGAAGTTCAGGTGCATGAATTCGGAGAAATTTAGAAGAAACATTAGCATGCATTCCTAACACTTTTGCAATAAATTAGTGATTAACACCATTGTCCTGCGTACAGGTAATAATGCTATCACCCTGGTAATCTCTGAATGGACACACCGACACCAGTTCTGATATGAGCCATGCTTTTTTTTTTATGTTTTCTGCCATCATGTAAATGTATCGAGGGTTAAACCTGCAGACAAAAAACAATGTTTTTTATAGCAATCCTGAAGTTGATCTGTATTTGAAAGAAAATGCTAAAAAGTGTTGACTTGATGTCAACAAATGTATGGATGGAAATAAATTCCTTTTACCCTGTGAACGTTTTCATTCCTCTTACGCAAGTCATTTAATAGTGGAACAGGTCTACCTTTGTTCGAGGGCTCAAGGTAGTTCTTGGTAGGTAAACCTTTTCCTGCACTCTTCCCACATGCCTCTTGCTCATCAGTTACTCAACTTCCCGCTCCATTATCATAAAGAACTACTAGAGGCCAGATATGAGGAATTCTTCACGGAGTAGACTTACTTGGAATTAGCCTGAGGATAGGGAGCAGATGTTGAGTGGCTTCGGTTTCCGCGTGGGCCTGTGTCAGCCGGCTGCGTGTTGCCCCTGAGTCATGCCAATCCACTGATATACACGGGAAAGTGTGCGATGATGTTAACGTTTGTCCTTGAAATCACAGTGCGTCACTCATTCCCTTTAAAATCAGGGTCTAATGGAGGTGAGCTCACTTACTGACATTGTCCACATTTCTCCTATTACTTATAGATTTATACTGTATTATAGAAGGATGATTGTATGTGTGTGTTGGTCTTGTTTTTGTATCTAGGTTGGGTTACCAAATTCGTAGAACAGGCTAGACAGATCAGACTAGATAGGCAGCCTGGTGGAAAAAGTTTTGAATGTGTCGGTATGTAAACAGATTGAGTGTGTGTGGTTAAATCAAGTATATTGTTTTTTCTACACAAAAATGAATAAAACAACATGGTTTTTGAATTTAACATATTCCTGCAAAAATGTGTATAAGTATCCGAATACTCCTCACTACCACTATTAAAAAATCTGTTTACTTTATGTTCATATTTAGCCATAATGTTAGTGTGCTTGGTTGTTCATTTTATACAGTTCATTTTTAAATCTAAATATACCTTTTGACAAAGCTTATACACGTTAGTTTATCTCCTTTATCTTTGTTCAACAGGATGTTTTTATCTTCACTTTAGCTTGGAGCTCCAGGTTCTATGCCAGCAGTTTTGGAATTTTCCGTTTCACCTTAAATGGTGCAGCAATCAGAGCATAAGGTTCTCTCATTAAAGGCCGAATGAAGTTCCATTTAAGGTGGAACTGAAAATAAGAAACCTCTTTCAGCTTGATAGGATCCATCATGAGCACAGTCACTTTGGTAGGGGAACTAACTGCTGTTTCTCTAGCTTTTCTGCTGTCTCCTGTTTGGCTATTTGTCTTTGCAGTTTTTATATCTTTCACGTAAGTTATCTCGCTTTAGTCTTTCAGAGAAAAGAGAAAAACAATCATAAAAGCCTTTAACTGTGGAAGAATATCAGAGAAGAGAATGGTCAGGAAGAATTATGTTGGTTCTAAAGTGCTCAAAAAGACTAATTACCAAACACTAAATATGGAAACCAATACCAAAAATAACAAATATTCAAAGTGTTCATGACAGCCCTGCTTAATTTCTTTTTACTTTTGACAAAGGTGTTCAGACTTTTACATAAATCTGTTTGTGTGTTGTGTACAGACAGGCTGAACCTCTAGTTCTTCAATTGCTTATGTCTGTTCAGTAAGAGAGGGGATGGTGTGATCTGTCAGCACTGGGCTAGAGAGAAGGAGAGAGAGCGAGAGGGAGAGAGCGGAGAAGACAGAAAGGAAAGCCTTGGTTTGTTTGTTCTACTGCTGATGGAGGAGAGGGGAGTCCAGACAGTACGTTTTGTCTGCACCGTGTCCGGCCCCAAATGTCTACCATACAAACAAAGGAGACTTCAGCTTCTGGACCAGCTTCCTTTCAACCCACCCTCACCTAGAACTTGATAATTTTACTATATGACTCTTTGTGTGGCAAAATCCTGGAGAAGAATTCCAGCCAGACTGCCCTGAAAGCCTGTAAAGCTCAGAGGTGGAAACCTCAGTCTGGGGCTGTTACCTCACACCAATGTCTGTGAGCCTGTGTTCACTCTGGGGTTCATGACCTCTATGTACAAAGGCATTTTGGATGCAGACCTGCAGAAAGTCTGCAAAGAAACTGCTCAAGCAATAACAATCCTTTTGAAAGAATACTTTACCAACAGCAACAAAACAGTCTAGGAAAAAGAAAACAGTCCTTTTAAAAAGAAATGCCACCGGGTTTGACATTTTGTTTTTGAACTTGGTAAACTTTTATCTTTTTTTTTTTTTTTTTTTTTTTTTTAAAGGTTTGCCACGAAATGTTCAAGTACTTTTTTGGAGCTACTATATATAAACTTAATGGAGCATTCTGGAGCATTTTAGCCCCAAAATATATGATGCTTCAAGACATTTGTACTGTGCATGATATATATCATGATATCTTGCATTTTGCAGTTTGGTTACATAGAACAGATACAGATGAAACAGTAGTACCAAATTCAGTGTTTCTCACACAATATCTGGTTAAACAGGACTAATGATCCTCTCTCTGTAATGAAACAAGGTCAGTGTTTATTTAGCACTGACAATATACAATATCCACAGTATGGACAGAAATGCACAATGTGACCTCATTTACCACAAACATGACCTAATGTGACCTCATTTATGATAAATATGGTCATTGTCTCAGTGCTGATACATGTAGCATGAATGTGTTTGCCTGTTCTTTTCTGGGCATAAACTCCTCTCACTCTTCAGTGGGACTTCAGTGGGTGCTTAGCAGTGTGTGGAGATGAGCTGAAATAAGAGCAGTTGTAAAGGTGTCAGTTGAGAGAAGCTGATGCTGAGCGATCGAGTTCTTGTCCTCCTCTTCACCTGCCCCCCAAGCTTTGGCACGCTTGGCCCATACACACACACACACACCCCCCCACACACACCCACACCTGTGGCACATAACTGCTGACCATAGCTGTGTGTGTGTAGACAGCTGTCAGTCCAAGTCACTCTGCTGTCTCCTGTATGTCTGTGAAAGACACTAGTGCACTTTTTCTTTTTCTCCAGCTGGTTTTGGCTTTTTGGAACTCATGACTTCAGCTGCACCCGGTGGGGTCGGGTGGGGTTGGGCCTGCTATACTGTGCTGACATACACTTTCTGTTGATGGCTGTCAGTGAGTGCCCATGCGATTTAATTAGGACTTCGCAGACCTACAATTAACAATTCTTTTTATACTTGGCTGATCTGCACATAAGGTTTTGGGGTCCTTTCTTACAAAGCCTTTCTGCAAAATCACAATGTGTGTGATGATGCTTAAACTCAAAAACAAATTACTCCCTCTTGTTCAACTTTCAAGCATCTGTTTAAAAAATAAGACATTTCACCGCATGTATTAATTGTGTCGCCTGTAATATGTTTTTATCGCCTGTGTATCTTGTACATTGTGAAGCACTAACACAGCATGCGATGACAGTAGAGAGCAAGGCATCAATCAATCCTTCTGCTGAAGAGTGGGAAGGGAGGCCTGTAGTTTACCCATGTAATTATACACTCTAACTTCATTAGGGAAGGAACTAGTTTGTGTCATGAGAATTTTGTTTTTTCTTTTATGGTCAATGGAACAACAGATGGCATATCAGCCTCTACTCTTCCTGTAGTTTATTGCTGACTGTCAAAATAACAAATTGTGTCATATGAACATTACAGAGAATTGTTTAGTGTTTTTAAGGAGAAGCATTACATTTTGTGTGCATACATGGCATTAAATCCTCCTGGATTGGCATTTACACAGAAACCTAACATTTATGTATAGAGAGTGCAGTAAAATTAATAAAATGGAGATTTTATATGAAAGTAAGCCAGCTTTGCCTAAACATATTGGTATTTTGGAGTAAAATAAATACATAAATAAATACAGTCCCATGCTGCTAATTTTTTTTTAAGGCAGTTATCTGCCAGTATCTCATTTCGCCTCAAAATTATCTGTTGGTGTGTGCATGATTCACGCACAATTACACACAACCATGCACAACGTGTTTGTGCATGGTTGTGTGTGATTGTGCGTGATTGTGTTTGTGGCTGTGTGTGATTGTGAATGGTGGCTGTGTGTGATTGTGTGTTTGCCCAGGCTGTCTAACTTGTTTTGTTTGACGTGGCAGCCTGTGACTCTGCATGGTTTGGCCTACATCTCCAGCCTGTGTGCTGATCTTATCTCATCGCTCACTTTTGATCTGATTGCTAATCTGAGGTCAGATGTGGCCCAATCAGAGGTCACCTGCTGGTTCTGCATCCATCAGCCCAGTCCTGAGCTGAGAGGCCCTTGCCAAACACGTCTCCTCTCAGACGCATCATCAGAGGGAGGTGAAAGTTAGAAGTGCAGTAAACTGTGTGGTGTGAGGGTGAGAAGAGAGAATGCTGATAATGTAACACTGCTGAAAGCTCTAACTTCTGCTGCTTTATTACACCACTCTAAATCTTTCCCACCATGGCTGCGTATTTACAGTGCACAGAAATTAATTTAGGCTTTACGAGGGAAACATAACTGCATTATAAAGTCAGGACATGATGTCATGTCCTTTCGCAAGAATAGATTTTGCGACGGTGCCTATTTTTTTTTTTTTAAGTTTAACTGGGTATTGTTAAATCAGATTTATTTGGTATTAACTTTGGTATTAAGCTTTTTCTTGTTAACCCAAAGCTCACAATGTATTGCCTAATTCCACACGTTAAACACACAGGCACATTACCAGTACTTTGTTACTCTAAGTTGCAATATAAACATTGTTTGTTCTTTAATTTCTCTTTACTTGTTTAAATATAAATATAAAAAAACATAAATACCTTTTGCAGTAAGTGACCAAACTAAATTGCTACATAAAAAGTTAGACGACAAAATGAGTCGGCCAATTGCTGATTGTGTCTTCAGCAAAAAATCTGCCGATCTTGGTCAATTCCAATCTTTCATCCCTAATTTTCACTATCAAATTGAATTCAAGTAAAGCCACATTAAAATAAGTAAATAAAAGTAGCTTGAAGTCTTGGCAGTAATGGGGTCTCCTGCTTATATAGATTACCTCTCTTAGTTTTATTGGTCAATATGGCCTGCTGAAACTGGCACAATGTGTTTGATTTTGTGCTCTGACAAACAAAGTAGATGCTAAACAAAATCAGGCATCAGAGTGGAAAGGTGGCTCTGACGAAACAGCACAGCACTTAGGACAAACTAAACACGTGGCCCGATGTTTTCAGATCATTAATAGGCTCAGTGACAAAGGTCTGGACTCTACAGGCTTCCCATCACTCAGCTCTCCCTTTGTGTTGACGAGTTTGAAAAAAAGTTATAATAAACCAAATACAAACACGTTTTTAATGGACCATTTGGAAAAACTAAACTATTTGAGAATGAACAATAGGAGAAAATGAGAAGGTAACAACCAATAAAATAATGGAATAATAAGCTGAAGCTGACAGTTACTGTGAACAGGCAAAAGTTGTTTACAGGCTGTACTTGTTGTTTTATGATATATGCAGTAGTTCAGCTAACAATACGCATTATATCCTCGAAAGACATTTGCAGCATTAAAGCCAGTGGGTACACACTTCCAGTAAAATGTCGATAAGTATTATGTTGTGGTGAAGCTTTTCAGAGGGGCCCGCTTGCTGTTGTGAGGCTGTCTGAGCTGCAGCCCTGCTGAAAAGTCCTGCAGAGCTTCTGATAAACAGCCCATGTGTTTAACTCATACTTTTTCAGCCAGGATTCAGTCCCACTCTTTTCATTGTATCACATCATACTGAGTGGTGGGTGGCTCTGAAAACAGCACACGCTGTGTGAAAAAGGCTCATGAGAGTTATGTCTCTGTGGAAGAGAAATTAGCATCTGCTGCTGAATCAGTATCTTGGCCAAACTTGTTTAGAAGCGTTGCAAACAAGTGACTAAACACAGGTTTCGAATTTCATTTCCTCATGGACAGGTATCAATTGCCTTTACACCCTAAAGTCTCCATTATCTGAACAATTTTTGGTTAAGTAGTCCTCCATAGATGAAAAATGCTGACCGCCCGACCCACCTAGATATTCAGTGACAGAGGTTGGGTGTTAAACAATGTCAGATGATCTCATTGCTCGTACGGGACTAGACTGAGTACTGAATGACTCTGCACAACACCAGCCCATACCCCCCTCCAAACACCCTGGACTTCTCTATAGAGACTGCTGAGTAGGCATCTATTTCAATGGAGCCTATTGTCTCTACCACTGTCTCTCCTTCAGTGCATTTCACAAGGGTCCACATTTGCAACGAAACTACGTTTAGATGAAATATTGCCCTCTAGTGGAACACAGTCCAATTTTCCACTTGCAATATGAAGAAAGCTTACTAATAACAATAGTCCACTTCCTTACTGAAATGCAGTTTCTTAACTCATATGGTTACTCACTTTCTAATACTGGTTTACTTAGTCATGAGTTATTTAATGAGCAGTGGTGGTGTGGGTTTTTTTTTTTTTTATATTTGCTTTTTTCAATATGATTATTTGCACTGATTTGTGCCTTAGTACTCTGTGTTGAGACGGGTGTACATGTAAGTTTGTGTTTGTGCACTCAGGAGCAGATCCATGTGCCCATCTACCATCCCACTCCTAGTCAGGCCCGGTTGGCAACGCAGCTGACGGAGGAGGAGCAAGTTCGCATTGCCCAGAGAATCGGCCTCATCCAGCACCTGCCCAAAGGAGTGTTCGACCCCGGCAGTGATGGCACAGAGAAGAAGATACGGGAGTGAGGATCATATTTCTTTCCTTCAGACTAATCTTGTAAAGTTTAGGAACATTTAAGACGAGAAGGGCATTGTAAAACTAAAAAAGGGGGAAAAGCAGAAAAATCCCATTGTGTTGTGTGTGACCTACTTCCTCAAGGGGTATATAAAAATACTGTAATTTCCATACAATACAATCAATTTAAAGGTATTCAAACCTAGACTAGATTTGTTGATACAGTCATTGGTCTCTTCAGAGAATCTAATTTGTTGTCTTTCAAGTAAACTACATCAATGTCTGTGTAGTTTATCAGAGACATCTGCACTCAGCTGAGGGCTTTAGTCTGAAATCCCTTTTAAATTCCAGGGATTGCGATTTCTGGGGCTTTTTCTATAATCAAAAATCCAATAGAGTCAGAAATCACAGTAAACCTGAACATATGTGCAATATTACAGCTCTAAAAAGGGCAAGAAAGCATAACATCAAGTCGAGTTTTCAGTGTGTCTGTGTATAATGCATATATTGTGAATTTCATTCAGTATAAATAATGCTTCAAAAATATCATTTTAACAGGCCCCTAACATGGAAAACCAAATGTTTCTCAGTTCTTCAAAATAAGTGTTTGGTAATATGCGTACATTACAATACGGTTTTTGTTAATGTTGTTTTAGGAGGTATCTTGCAGTGTAAAATGATGTCTGCAGGCAGATTTGACTTGGATTTAAAGTGAAACTGGAATTGAGGTTAAAGTGCAGATTGAAACCTAGCCCCCAGCCCATACAGTCCATATAAGGAAACTAAGCTGCAAAAATGCTTTATTTTGAGTTCACTGTTACTATGCTATCAGGAAAACAAACACATTTATATGTATCCACTGGTTACAGTAGTTTAGCTCCACCTATTCAAGCTTGGGTGTGTTTCTGCTTTTTGAATAAGACAGCAGTACAGTTCAGCCAGTCAAAACCGAGCTAATTTTAAAATTTTAAAAAAAGCTAATTTTGAAATTGAAATAAAAACAGTGTTTTTATTTCTAAACAATAAACTAAACTGACATTATAAGTGAGGGAGAAAAGTAATATACAAAGAAAAAATGGAAGGCAATGTATGATGCCATGTTTTGTTTTGTTTTTTGTGTATAGGTGTGTGATCTGCATGTTGGATTTTGTATACGGGGATCCCATCCGGTTCTTGCCCTGCATGCACATCTACCACATGGACTGCATTGATGATTGGCTGATGCGCTCCTTCACCTGCCCCTCCTGTATGGAGCCTGTGGATGCTGCACTTCTCTCATCCTATGAAACCAACTGAACTGTAGCTGTGTTACTCCTTCCCCAACACACACACATACACACACTATATATATACATATACACACACACACAGTAATTTTCGCGGGGTTATGTTCCAAGAGTCCCTGCATATAGTGGAAAAACTGCGTTGTGTTTTGGTAAATGCATAAAATTGCCTATTTTTATAGTATTTAATTTCATTTTAAACTCAGTTTAATGCATTACCCTTAAAAAAAATGTAATGGTAAACCCGTATTCGCCTCTTTT